>OV815286.1:50307470-51507470 GCA_929108145.2 Limnephilus rhombicus | reverse complement strand
GCTCATTTGGTTATAAACGGCGTGATGGTTAGTTAGTTCATTTGGTTAGTAATAAAGCTGTCTTAAACTGCTGGCAACGATTAATACCAAACAATAGCAGAACACAATAACACAAAGTTATTTTGTCCAGTTCGTTAACGTTCGTCCCAGGGTTAGATCAAATATTGTCCTCGGATAATGTCATTCTTAAATTCTTTCTGAAATTCTTCTTTATGGCCCTTGATAGATAGACCCTTAATAGACTCCGAAGATGCATCAATGTGTTATTCAATTTACATCATAAACGATATCCGCTATCAAAGTCCACTCCATTCAACTTTTCGCTATTATGAAAAATCATTAATAAATCTATTCAAACTATTTTTTACTCTGTGTTTTTTAGGTGGCTATCAATTACAATGACGCTGTAAACATTTTTATACCGTATGCTTTATTCGGAACACCGCTCGGTCTCCTGACAGATGTCTTACCGTAAACTGAAGTAAAGTAGTTTTCATTCAGTGATATCGCATTTCGTGTGTTTATTCGGAACGCGTGTGTTGTGTGTTGTGTGTTGTGGCGATTGTTTTCACGGGCGCTCTTACGGACCGTGTGGTTTGTTAGCTTTTATGGCATTATTGCTATTCGGGACAAATAAATATGTTATTGTATGTACTTTTCCATCTAAACTGATAAAATACGTACTAAAACAATCGCTTTGTATAAAATCACTAATTTATTGTGATTTTGTGGCGATGATGGCGTGTGTTGTGGCGATTGTTTTCTCGGGCGCTCTTACGGACCGTGTGGTATGTTTGCTTTTGTGGCATTATTGCTATTCGGGACACGTAAACGGGATATTTTATTTGGTTTTCCATCAAAAACTGAAAAAAAGTTTTTCAAAACGATTTTAGTAACTAAAATAAGTAGTAAACCAATCGCTTTGAATAAAATCACTAATTTATTGAAATATTTGTCGCCTATCGGTTTCCTAAATCAGTGCAGTAGATTATTTATCAACTATCTTTGATTCATCGGTGCAGTTAATAATTTACTTAACAAATAGGCGACAAATATTTCAAACAATTTGTGTATTTATACAAAGTGTTCGTGATCTGCCATCATAAACCGCAAAGTGATTGCTTTCTACGTAAACAAAATATTTCTCAAAGTTTTGATCGCATATTTTACTAATGTTTGTGTGTTGTTTTTGTGAAGCGGTGCGTTTGAATCACCCCGTGAAAAGGAGGGTTGATGAAATAAAGTTTAATCGTAATAATTTCACCTCTTCAATAGTGATCTGGGGAGAATGTGTTGCTAAGTGGTGGCAGTGCCACAGCAGTAGGAGAGTGTTGTGGTTAGACAGGGTTGTTGGATGCGCATGTGCCGCTGAGTCCAGGCAGTGAGGCAGGCCCTTGGTAGTGCCATGGGGGTGGGGATGGAGTTTGACGAGAACAGGATCCCGAGCAGCACACTGCAGGAGCTGCGAGGCATCCTCATGTCGTCCCTGTCCAGGGAGAACCTGGGACAGCCAGACACGCCGCCAGAGCCGAGGAGACGGAAAGTCAGATTCGAGGATAATGGTGAGTTCGGTTCCATGCAAAATAGAACATTCAAGAAAAAAAGAGAAATGACTAACCTAACCTAACTTAAACAAGTTATTTTATCGTGTTCCTTTTTGTCTCAGTTATGTTTTATTCGGTTAATGGTGAGTTCAGAAGCACTTTAACGAAGACAACTTATAAAAATCCTAACCGAAAGTAGTATCATGATTTATTTTTGGGGTATTATGCAGTGTTGCGCTACCTCCTTTAGCCAACATTTCGGACAGCGTTACTGTAATATCAGTTTAGTTGTCTATTTGTCATTCGGGTCACATGGTATCGTTTTACGTAATGTGCCGAAAGAACCCGAAGGCGGGTTTGTTCTATCGTCATATCGCAGCAGCCCAGTAGTAAGGATGTGAGTCCTTTTAAACTATTTTTGTAAAGTACGAAACAATAACAAACATAAACAGTCAATGTGATCTCAAGAAATTTTAATTCTTTTAATTAGCATATAATAGTACTAGAGATACTGGCCCGGTACTAATAAAATAGTACTAGAGATACTGGCCCGGTACTAATAAAATAGTACTAGAGATACTGGCCCGGTACTAATAAAATAGAATATCTGTGGAGGGAACTTCAGAGATACTTTACAGTTACAATGTCCATCATCACGCATTAATGTAATTACACATCTGCCCTGACGAAAGACAGTGTAACTCTGTCCGAAACGTTGGCTAAAGAAGGAAGTGTCGCGACACGGCATAATACCCAAAATTAAATGACGATAAATCTTAATAAATTATTTTTTCCGTCAGATTTTCAAATTCTATAAATATATGATTGTAATTTGGACTCTTTATAATAATGTTCCAAGAAAGTAGTACTATAATAAATGTACCGTCTTAATTCAATTGAATGAAATACTAAGTCGGATCTTGAGATAATCTTGGCGATAATGACATTTTGTCGACTTTTCATTCGTATCTATCTTCAGAATAACAACGGAGTAGGAGAGTTTGTACTCGACAAATGTATAGATACAAAGATGAATTGTACGTGACGTGTTATTGATTTGGATGGGAACTGCACCTTGAAGATTGTTTATTGTATAATAGTATGAGTTTTATTGTAATTGTTTAACCTCATATTAGAGTTTATTATACACCATATGGCCTGTCCATTTCACGAGATTGTCTGTGATGATTTCATAATTAGATTTATAGTCTACTAGCAGACCCGGCGACACGTTGCTGTGGCTAACGAAACCTTTATAACCAACGCCATCTGTTAATTCAAATCCACCAGCCCGTCTGTCAGCCGTCAGCCCACTGCTCGCTACCCGCTGCTCGCTACCCGCTGCCCGCTACCGCTTGGTCAGATATATTATGTATTTCAACCAATTTACACAAAACCTTGACAAATTATATACCCAAAAACCTTCTTCATGAATCACTCTATCTATTGGTGAAAACCGCATGAAAATCCATTGCGTAGTTTAAAAGATCTAAGCGCACATACATCGTGAGCGACTTCATTTTATACTTAGTAAAGATAAAGATATAATGGTTTAACAACTAAACAAATCAATGCTACATAGTCGAATAAAGTCTATGTTTACATATGCAATACATGCATATTATGCTTGTTTAGTACAAGTCAAATAAGAAGTTCTGCATATCTTTAATATGCATACAATGCTAAATGTAATTATTATACCATCATATCAAGCACGTAATAAAGAGACTGAACAGTCATAGTAAATAAAAATTAATAATTATGTAAATATTATATATTATATATAAGCTTTATTTGTTTTGGCAACGACACTATATATTATGATTCCATGACAGTTGATCCTCCGACCCCTAGTTGGCCCCCGGCATACATTTTTATAAACAAAATGCAGTCAGGGAAACAACGGTTTAGCTACACACACAAAATATAACTAAGTGTCCCCGAAGCCGAAGGGGTGTGCTGAAAGGATGTAAAGTGTTCATTATGAGGCTTGAACCGTTTTACCAAACTGTATAATAACGCAGATTTCAACACATTAAACGCCCGCACTTAATATTGTGATACAAATATGAATTTGATATTTATTATAATAATAGCAAGTGTTTGTTACCTTATTGTGTGGCAATAAGGAAGTTGCACAACGGAACTCACACAAGTGGTAACCACGACCTGTGGGTGTAAATCACACACTCTGCACATTCTAATAAGTAGCATTCGGTTATTCGGTGGGCAACTAACTATCATGGTCGCATTCCAAACTACTCGTATCATACCGCCTGTACAACAGTATCTACACTCACCACCACTACAGTATGAATATTTATTTATTTATTTATTTTTATTTAAGTACATAAAATAGGCATTATGCCCAAAAATTATAACAAAGATAATATCAGTAATAATTAGCTACTCGTAAATATGCAAAAGTGAATGACGAACAAGAATGAGTAAAAGGTAGAGTACGAAAGAATATAATGAATATAATATTAAAGCTAGAAAAGAAGAAGAAGATTACTGAAGTTGGTATTTTTTATGTGAATACCGGACAAGAGTCCCAACTGCTTCCGTCTGGAGCCAATGAGACGGCATCACCAATTGGGGTATGTTGTGACGCTGAAGGTAGTTAGGAGGGGAAGGAATTGGGGAATAGGAAGGAGAGGGGGAAGTGCCTGGCTATTCAGATCTGGTTACCGAACACGGCTAAAGCCATTTCAAGCAACGTTTCAATTATGAATGGTGGTCTTCCGCCAGGGCGATGCTGAGAGTATCTTCCACTCTGGAACGTGCCGCAAATATACTAAGTATTATTTTTAATTAATTAATTGTAAAATAATAGAAATTAATCAAATAAGATATACATATTTAAGCACGCCTGGATTTGAACCCGCGATCTTCGAATTACTAGACAAGAGCCTTACCCCCGGGGGCCGTCAAAATGGTCGAAAAAGGGGATATTTTATGTAAATGTAAATACGAATGACAGGCCTTATTTGAAATGGAGTAAAAATCTGAATAAAGTAGCATGTTTGAACAAGCACTGATTTGATACGTTTTAAGATTTTCACGGCCAAAACTGTTTTCGTTATTTGTTTTTGGGCAGATCTACCTGATCTGCCGGATCTGCCCTGGTATGCTCTATAGGGGCAATTTCATATAGTTAGTTTTTCAATTCGGCATGGGCATGTGAAGAGAGATTTTTTTTTTAAATGACATTATATTTTTTAGAGCTTCAAAACTAACTAGTAAGTGTTGAAGGGAAGAATGATAAACGTCGGCAGATATTTGGAACGCGGATTCCACTCATATAATATCGGAACATTATTTTATTTATGGAATCGTTAAATTGCCTGCACTTGGAATTAAAATCATACATAGCATTGACCGCGTAGTTTACGACCATTTTGCCTTTTATGCTCGGTGCTTTGCTGTTCTGAGTAAAATTATTCATTTGAGATTTATGAATAGGTCGCTTTATGTGACGTCATAATGTGTTTATTTCCATCAAGTGCGGGTACTTCCCAACTGTTTTCGTGTTTAATTTTCTTTAGAAATACGAGTTTTCCGGCCGGTACGAAATCGTGCGCGTTGTAAAGGAACCATAAGGCATTGTGTCGGATTCGTTCAATAACTGACCGCTTATAATCATCTCTGACTAAATTAGCATCGGTCGAGAAGTTTTAATATCAGGGATGGCGAATGCTGTATAATACAATAATATTATTTAAAAGATCTCACTTTCAATCCTTCTGCTAACAGGCCAAGCGTCCAGACCTTTATGAATACGCCTGCAGGACTTACCTGAACTACGAATATAAATAAATAAAAATTGGGGTGTGCAATAGGGTATGTCATTTTGAATTCAGAAACGCTCGGGGTCTTAAAAGTTGCGTCTTACAAAGAAAAAGAGAACTGAATTTTTTTTTATGGTTTAAAATGCTTTGAAAATCAGAAAACAAACCTAAAACCATTTTTTAAATTTTTTTTATGTATTTTTTTTTCAATAATTCAACTGTCTAACGTTTGTTCGTTTTTAAAAAATGCGTATAACTGACAAAAATGAAAAAAAAGTTCAAGTTTATGAATACAAGTAAGTCAACAAGAATTCTGATTTTATCAAAAAAAAAGGTGTTATTTTCCCTTTTTATATTTTTAACCATCACATCACATATGTTAAATATTTTTATTTTGGGTTCTGTGTACTGCAGTTATGGAATGAAAATTAAGTTTGATACAAAATATAAAATATGAACCCTTTGTTTTACTTTTTTTCCAAATCACGAAATCTATTTTTTCTCAAAACCTCTGGCCATTTTAATTTAATTTATTTTTACGTTTTCGAATAGCTACAGATCATACGAAACTTTTGAGACCCCGGGCGTTTAAAAATACGGCCATTTTTTTCCTCTCTATGGAGAGCGACACAAGCTAGTGTGCAATTTACACGCGGTAGAAGTGAAACCTTCAGAAAATTAGACTAGACAAGAGTGGGGAGGCTCCGCACAAAGAGGATACCGATTATACTATCTCATTCTATCGCAGGCTAAATCCTATGACTGTGTGTTTGTCTCTTTTTTCTGACACTATTTTTCGTTTCAGCGAGTTTCAAATCACAACGGTGCTAAAGAAGATTTCACTTCAAAAAATTAAATGTTGCTCAAAAAATAGGTTCCATGGTCTTGTTACGACTTAAACTGTGTTTTTAAGTTGCCGTAGTATTTGACTCACTTCACCCGTAATTAGTTTTTTGGGAACAAACAGGTCTTAACGAAATCGTTGTGTCTCCCTTACTGTTATGACGAGAAATATGATCTAAACGGCGTTAGACAGAGAAAACACCACGCTTTATATTCAAATGTAAAAGTTAACCACGGAAGAATTAAAATGTACAAATGTATTGAACAAAAATTTCTGAATGCAATTTTAGATAAAATAATGAAACTGTTATTTTTATTAATTTTTTAACATGAAATTACAAAAAACTGAGGTGACGATAACGTTTGTAATACACTTTTCTAAAAATTTGTGTCTGGGTTTTTAGTTTTTCGTCATCAGTAATTTTAATTTAAAAAAACGGAAGGTGAACCATTTTTGCATTAAAAAATGTTATATTTGAAATTGCATTTATTTCTAATAATTAAATTAGAAAGTTTGATAATTAAATTTGAATGCTTATCAAAAACAGTGTTTAATTTTCGGATACTTTCAGAAATGTTAAATTTATTTGTATTCTATTGCAAAGCGGAAATACTGAAATATGGTCGAGGCCTGAGGGATCAACATACAGGTTTGCCACCCCTGGTCTACGATCTACAACTTTGAATAATTAACCTATTTTGCATGGAGGTGTGATAATTCTTACGTTCTCCGCTCTTTGGAGACATGTCGTATCAATAACCAATCACCTTTCAAAGTAACGAATTTTTAATTTTTAGATCATTTGGCTTTGGCAGTAGTAGATTCGACTGTGTACTGTGGTAGTGCCAAAGAAGCATCAATAGTCCAAAACAATATCATAGTATGTGTGGTGTATGCAAACAGGTGACAAACTGAATAAACATGTAGTTGGAGTGATGTGTTTACAAGTAGAGCGTGGTCTTTGTATCTTTATGAGGGACCGCCAAGAATCGGCGACCTTGGCGTATCGCCGATGTTGGATAGATAAGCCATCACTATCCGTTTCATGAAACACACTGTACTTAAAATGCCTCCTTCGTGTTTTACAACGGAAATTACTCATTTAAAATAACAGTTTTATAATGTTTTGTATTTCATGGTCACTCTTCATCCTTATTAATTATTTACTATATTGCTAATGTTTTTAATTAGTGGTTTTTTTATGTTTAAATTACCGTTCAATCGAACAGCTGGGCACGTTTGTTAAAAATGTGATTCTATATGATTATATATTGGATCGGACACAAGGGAAAATTACTATTCAAGATCGGTTTGTTGTATTTAATCGGGCTCCAGATTAATTGTTTTTGATCCAATTATTTGCTTTTGGCCACCAAAATATATATTTTAACGTCAATTTTAGATGTTATCAAATAAATTTTTACCGATCGGTGGTTGAGTGGACATCGCGTTTGGGTCCCACCCAGGCATTCCGTGTTCGATTCCTCGACTGGCTAAGTCCTCCATCACGACTCAAGCAACATTTTCGGCTTACTGAGGTGGTAGTAGGAGATTTTCAAATATTTTCGGGTTATTCGTAACCCGGGAATGTTTGTCTTTCTTAAAAAAATACTTTTATAACATGAGTATTACTTTCTTAAAATATATTTTTACCACAAGTTATATTCTAGATATAATGTTACTGTTTTGTTTCTTTTTGTTATTTTTTATCAACAAATAATTATATAATGTATCGTGTTCTGGTGTACATACGTTTTGTTGCCTAATGATAATTGCAAATTGCAATGCCACTCAAAAAAGAAATTGTTTCTTCCTGCGTGTCCTTTCCCATGCGTTGCCTTTCCCGCCCCCGTTCCCCTCCCGCGTTCCCTTTCCATCTTCCTCGCCTTCCCCTCTCCCTCGTCTCATCTCTCCCGGATCGCCCTCACCCTGCCGACTTCCCTCTCTGCCGCTAAACTATATAAAATACACTCATTTTTCAAATAACTCGCACGCTATCCATTGTAATTTTTCATACAAATTTCACAACGCCAGAGCTCACCATTATATATAGAAACCTTCGCGGTTGTGCGCACAATAAATCATCGAAGTTTCATCACAATCGGATGAATGGTATAGCAAATAATAAGAGACAAACGAAGAATCATTCTTTCAGATATGTATTCTGGAGTTCATTTATTATTTTTTTTATCCAAATATTATGTGATTGGAGGTTATCCACCACTTACCCGCCCTGGTATGATGGTTACTCCTTCAAGGCTCTCGCAAGGACTGTATTTTTTTGAAAGAACGAAGCTACATTTACTTTTGAACGAATTTAGACATCCAATGTCCCTGCATACGTTGTTAGTAAGCAGTATGCAAGTGCTTAGCGGGGAATACAATAGATACAATATGTGTTAGTATTACAAAATGTAGACAACAGGACAGGTTGGTGAAAGTCCACGAGGTGGCAAGCGCTGGGTGATTGTATCCAGCGTATCCTACAAGCACCTGTTTAGGAGGAAGACACAGTACATAAATAATAAGGGCATGGCAAACAGTTGGGAGTCTTCTCCAATTGATTGGCAGACGACAGTAGATGACAGTTGTAAAGGTATCGGACAGGAAAATATCACAGGTATTGAATTGTTTGCTGACATCCCTAAACGTTAGTTGATTTTTACCCTTACGCTGTTGCCACAAACAACGCGGAACCCACAGTTCAGCGCGACGCGTGTCATGTCGCATTACTTCTGACTCTAATCACGATAATTGTCCGTCATGTAACACCACACACAATACGCAATTAGCAGGTGGGATCTACCTCTTGTTCCCTCTTGCTCATTACAATCAACATTATTATAGTAGTCCACACTTTCTCCTGGCCACTGCCACTGGCACTGGCAAGACAGACTGCAGTTAGTAGTTCCGCGCGTTCCTCTCCCCTCACTAAACAAATAACTTGACGCATTCCAATGCACAAAAGTAACCAACCGTCACTAGTCACTAGTCACTACATATTATCATGATTTCATTCATGACATGCTTCTATTGCTCTATTACCTACTCTACTATACATCAGATGATCAACATAAAATTACAGGACAAATGTATTAAACCCTCTCTAAATAACCGATGGAATAAACACTTCAATAATATATTTGGGAGGCAGGTATGGGTACCGCCGCCCCGGGAACCATTTATTGTACAACCAACACCTCTGCCATATGTCACCCCAAGTGGTTCGCTACGTTTAATGACTTAGCAGGAGTGCCCGGGTTCATGGGGTGAGGTTTTTGTCCGGGTCTTGGCTATGGATACGTCTGCCCACCAGCTGCATGGCGGGCCGGGTCAGGAGATAACGGTTGAGGGAGTCCCTTTGTCTTCTCCAGCCGTACTCTCTCGGAACATCACCTTGCACCGCAGTGCGATGGATTCCGTCACTCCTGGACACACTGACCCCCAATTCCTACTCACTCCTATTAATTACCCTTTTCCTTCCCAGAACTTCCTGTCCTTCCTTTCCTAAATCGACCCTCCTCACAGACCTCAGACCAGACCTGTGTGGGGCCAATGTAAAAAAAAAATGATGTAATTTTTAAAATCATTTTTGGAATAACTTGGAGTAAAACCTCAAATTTTAATATTAATTTAATCATTGAAGGCAATATTTGCTGCTCTCAAATGAAAATTTAAAACAGAAAAATCAGAAAAAAAGATTCCGTCGCATCTAGGAATTGAACCCAGTACTTGCCTTGCCGGGGTTCTGCTCTGACCACTGAGCTAATTCGATCCTATCCCCTTCGGTCATATTTGCTTGCAAAGTATTTTCTATCACGAGCTATAGAACTTCTAAATGTCACGTTGTTTGTTAATTTTTAAAATGATTTTTTAAGTAAAAATATTTGTGGAAAGAGTTTTCGAAGTATCTCGGTCGGAGCCGGATTAAAGCTAGTCTTATACAATACATTATTATCATGCATTGTATAAATCGTTTTAATTTTGTATCTTTAAAATGTATTTTGCTTGCTGGAGTGGTAAATTAGCCACACGAATACGAATTAAAAATCAATGTTAGTTTGTTAATGAACGCAGCACGTCGCCGATGCATTATTCCGCGATGCGTTTAATTGCACGCGTTCTTGTTTTAATCCGTCATAACCAGCTGGCTGCAATAATTAATGTTTTCACTTTTAATTAAATTTTTCATACTAATGGAGCCTTTCTTTTAGTGCACGCTCGTAAACGCACCCTATAGACATAGACATAGACATAGGCAAACCGCTGGTAGTTCCGTTGTAACATCTCCCAATTTTTCATAAACGATGCATGTAACTGAATGAGGGGCGATATCAACAGCAAAAGCATACCAATTGTTTAATGGCGTCCTCATTCACCCACCAGAGTATTATTTTAACATAGTATTTATATGATTATATTTAGATTTAAGTTATCAATTTCGGAGGTGCCATACCGGAAACCATTTATCACCCCAAGTGGTTTCGCTACGTTTGGTGACTTACCAGGGGTACACGGATTCATGGGATAAGATTTGTCCGGGTCTTCGAGGCGTCCACCCACTAGCTGCATGACAGGCCGGATCGGGAGAAAGTGGTTGAGAGAGTCCCTTTGACTTCTTCAGCCTTACTCTCTCGGAAAATCGCCTTGCACCGCAGTGGGATGGACACGCTGACCCCCAGATTCCTATCACCCCTAATTCCCTTGTCCTCTCCTTCCTCTCCTAAAAATTCCCTCCACACAGCATCCCTAAAGATGACATAGGCCTAGACATGTGAGGAGCTAATGTAAAAAAACCTGCGTGATATAATTCACTTTCGGTTTCAATTATTTTCGTCATATCAACACCGATTTGGTATTGACAATGTTCCTCGTTTTGTAATTCGCCTTTGCCAATAAGTAACAAAATGTGTCCCTTTATAACAAAACAAATCTATGTCTATCTTATCAAACGGATTGCAATCTTCAGAGCACAGACATTAGATGGGATTGCTCCGATTTCAGTGGAAGATACTCCGAGGAACCAGCGTCATTGATCCCTTCGGTAATTTTACTTTCCATTGGTTTCATAAATAGGATTGTCTTCAAATAAAGGATAATATGATAAAGTTTTTTTAATACTAAAAACTAAATTTATGCGAATTTGAGATATGTAACATGAAAACTTTGAAGAACAATTAATCTCCAAATCAAACTTCTAAGAATTTTTTTATTAGTTTAAGATTTTGTAAATATTCGTATTTAACGTCTTCTATAACGTTTTAATATTGAGGCTTGAAGCGTTTTACCTATTTAAAATTGTGGCTTGAAGCGTTTTGTCCATTTAATATTGCGGCTTGAAGCGTTTTACCTGTGTAATATTGTGGGTTGAAGCATTTTACCTATTTAATTTTGTGGCTTAAAGCGTTTTACCTACGAATCATTTTAATTAAGGCTTGAAGCGTTTAACCTATTTAATATTGGGTCTTGAAGCGTTTTGTCTATTTAATATTGTGGCTTGAAGCGTTTTACCTATTCAATATTGTGGCTTGAAGCGTGTTGTCTATTAATATTGTGGCTTGAAGCGTTTTGTCTATTTAATATTGTGGCTTGAAGCGTTTTACCTATTCAATATTGTGGCTTGAAGCGTTTTGTCTATTAATATTGTGGCTTGAAGCGTTTTGTCTATTAATATTGTGGCTTAAAGCGTTTTACCTACTTAATATTATGGCTTGAAGCGTTTTACCTAATTTCAATTGATATTATTCACTTGAGGCATTATTTGCAAAAAACATACATATTCATGGAACAGAATTAGCGGTGCAAAACATAATAATGCTGTGCGACCTTCCCATGCGTCCTTTGATAACCTTGTTCGTCACGGAGCCTCCGCACACACCACTGTACACACACACAGTTGGTTACGACACTTCATGCGCCGATGGCGATGTCACGAGCTTAACATACCTAGAAAAACAGCATTTTCTACTGCCTCTAGCTACATAAATAATGTGTCACGTTTCACGAAGCTGGCGCACTCGCACTATTACCACTTTTACTCTCGGCAGGTATCCGCACTCCGCACACAGTGGCGTACATTGCTCTTTAAACCGGATTTGCAGCAGGTAATTTGATGGTGGTGTGATGACGCTGGTGTGGGAAGGCACTTCTTATCTTATTTTTAAAATGAAAACTTCTTTTCCACCATTGTGATTTGAAACTCGATAAAACGAAAAATAGCGACACCAAAAAAGAGACTAACACATACATATATAGGATTTAGCCTGCGAGAGAATGATATATAGTATAATCGGTCTCCTCTTTGTGCGGTGCTTCGTAGCCTCCCCACTCTTGTCTACTTTAGTTTTCTAAAGATTTCACTTCTGCCACGTGTGAATTGTACACTCTGCTTTTTATTCTATGCGTTTATTGGGTATATCTGAAAAATCACCGGTTGGTTTGAAGTCTTGTCAAATCAGTTAAAATTTTGAAAATGAAAAACATTTTTTTTGTTAAAAATATTATACAACCGAGAGTTGCTTTATCGCCACGCAGTTCCAATTTTGAAAATGGCATATAAATTCAAAGTCAATTTGAGTTCATTAAATCATAGATAAGCAGGACACGCATTACCGAAATTAGTATTATTGATAATAATATTTATGTTACCATGTAGAGATTTAATTAATGTAAAAGTATTGCGATATGTACGAGTATAATTTAATAAATGATTGTCTTCATATTCAATAATTCATTAGTTTTTTAAGTAAAATTCTTTAGCCCCGTTGTGATTGAAATTCGGATGAAACGGAAGTGCGTCACTAAAATTTATTATTTGATGGGTCCTCGGTTCTAATATAATGCGATAAAGTCACGGCTCCGCGTGAGCCTCCGATGGCGTAGCGGCATAAAGGGCGCGACATATCTCAGCGGCCGCCAGGACATCCAGCGAACGGAGGTTCGAATCCTACGAAATCCAAAAAAAAAAAAAAAAATTATCCAATCTTCAAACCACTTTAAAAAAACAGAAAAAGAAAAAAAGCGACATCTAGCGACTTTCTAGTTTCATTTCTACCGCGTGTGAATTGCACACTCTGATTTTTTATGTTTGTTTTTCTGGAAGCAGAATTTCAGCCTTTATCGTCTGCACGCCACTGCTCGGAAGATAGAGCCTCTGTTGCTGTTGTGTTGGAAAATGAAAAGCCTTTTCCTAGAGCACGTTTGCTTGTATTGCTTCTCACAGTCCTCATCCTTTCAAACCGCATAATAATCCACACATGTCTCTAGTCTCTACAGTAACTGTCTCCAGCGGTTCGCTCATTATATTTGTTTCCTCTTGCATTGCATTTCTGATTCCTCCCGCATTTGTTTTCCGGAATAACACACATTCCTCGACGAGCGTTGTGGTTTCAAAAGTGTACACAAGTAGTGCAAACACCTCAATGGAGTGCGCGAAAATGGATTTTCCTTCGTATCTCGTTTCAACCAGTTCGTCTCTATTTTGCTAGCGATTCTTTCAAGCGAAATGAAGCCGGCTACAGGCTCCTTTGTTTTTAATATCTAACAAAAACAATTGTTATCAAATGACTGACTTACTGTTTTGATGAGACAACTTGCCCTGACCCTTCGTTTGAACCTTTCCGACTTGTTTGTTTATTGTAGATATTTTTATTTTTTTATATTTTTATTTTTGTTTATTTTTTTTTACTCGTAGAAATGCTGTATTTAGAAAAAATCTGATTGTGCAATTCACACGCGGTAGAGGTCAAACCGTCAGAAAACTAAAGTATACAAGAGTGGGGAGATTACGGAGCACTTTTTATCAATGTGAAGGGTGTTTTTTTTCCATATTTGTCGTCTATTCCCAGTGCATCTTTTCCTATACATTTATTTGGTCATCTTATTAGTAGGTATGCGTTTTCTTCTTCGGGAGTCGCTAAATGTCCCTTTCTTTTGTGTTTTCTTTGCCTATTTATTTTGGAGTGATTTGAAGATTGGATATTGATTATGATCCAAAATATAAATATAATATAAATAAATCTAATATAAAAAATGTAATATAAATCCAAAAACAGAAACATTTTTTTTGGATTTCGTAGGATTTCGATCCTTGGCCAGCTGTATGTCTATCCGCTAAGGTTAATCGGGCGCTTTATACCACTAGACCAAAGGAGACTTGCGTGGGACCATGGATTGTATTGTATCGTATTATATTGGAACCGAGCACCCGTGAAATAAATCATTATTTTATTATACTTTTGGTTGAATGGTTGAATGTAACTTTGTGGTTATCCATTATAGATAAATGAAACAATGTTACTTTTTTTGAACCACTTGTATATTTGTTTAAAGCCGACCGTTTTCGGAACGACCGTTCTTTCGACCTTCTTCAGGGCAAACGCATACAAAATTATTATATTAAAATTATAAATTATTTTATTACTTTCTCATTCTCTCGAGTGCTAAATCTTATAGATGTATGTGTTTTTCTCTTTTTAGCGTCACTCGCTTCCGTTTCATCGAGTTTCATCAAATCACAACGGTGCTAAAGCTTCACTTCAAAAAAAGTTATACCATTTTAAATTCCGACTTGTACCTTTGAAATATTTTATGAGTTTTTTCTACTTAAATCCTTTCGTAATCTTAATCATGGTTATCGTTGAATAAACAACTTTTTCAGCCCCCAACGACATTTCTATCTTGAGCAATGGAATTTTTAATTATTCATTTGACTGTCGAAATTAAGACAAGATGCCGTATATAGTTTGTTCAACCTTTCTCAACTGTTCAAAAGAAAATGGATTTCGTAAAAAGAATGCTATAACTACGGAGTGAAACAAATAATTAGTGGTAAATACTTTTTATAAAATGTTAAATTTGTTTCTTTATTATGTTTATATCGCCACAACAGTCTAGCCCGGTGCGCGGTGCCCGGTGGTGTGGAATCAAAATATCGTAAGTAGGTACTAACAGTATTCGTGCAAGTCACCTTGATTCTAACTTACCTTTTATACCTATAATAACGTTCGTGTTTTTCGGTAATACGAGTAGGAATGTCAATCAAGTCTACAATTCCATTCATGCAAATCCTCTTACGCTAACTAAGGCCAGGTATGTAGATGTTGACAGTGTAAAGGTCAGGCGATCGTGCTACAAAAATCTATTCATATTGTAATTCAGCGTGTCCTTGGAACACGTAAAATAAATATTATTTTATCTTTATGTTGATAGGTAGTAAATAAAATACCTTACTTCTAGAGATTGCAGAAAACTGATTGAAACAATTTTTTTAGTAAAATTTTCATTTTTAGATTCTAACAATACGTAGGTACTTAGATAAAAAATGGTAAACAGTATAAATGGTTTTTGAAATGATTGCAAGGATCGGTACCAATGACAATAATATCTTTATGTATGTGTCGAATTGTGTTATGGGGTGGAAATTTGTGAGTTACTAGTGCATTGATTAAGTTACTAGTAGGTTATGTTTTTGTTAAATGACAGTGGGGAATAAAAAATATGTTCAATTGAAGGATTGCTTATATTATGGTGTTAGCTATGTTACAAAGTCATAGTAAGAGTTTTGTCAAATTTG
This sequence comes from Limnephilus rhombicus, assembly GCA_929108145.2. Taxonomy (NCBI): domain Eukaryota; kingdom Metazoa; phylum Arthropoda; class Insecta; order Trichoptera; family Limnephilidae; genus Limnephilus; species Limnephilus rhombicus. The sequence continues at coordinate 51,491,717 of OV815286.1, read as the reverse complement.
GTAGAAAGTGCAAGAAAAAAAATTAAAAATTCTATAGTAAGTTTTGTTTTGATATAAATACCCCAAAAGGGTCCCAACTGCCTAGGGCTAGTGGGATCATGGCTCATGGCATTCCCAATTGGAGTATGTTATAAAGCTAAAGGGAGGGAGATGGGGATGAAGAAGGTTTTAAAGTACCTGGCCATTCGAGCAACGTAACGATGGTCTTTCGCCAGAACGAAGCTAAGAGTACACACACACAAAACAATGCATTGTGAATATATTAGACACGTTCTCTTCACGTTATTTCATCATTGATATAACGTAAACACCTGTTACGAACTGTATTTGAGAATTCTTTGAAGGCATTGTTATTAATTTTGGCAACCATTACGTGGACGGTATAATATATAAATTTATGAGATTATTCTAATAAGTTCTCGGAAGGCGGCCTGTTAGCACGTTTATAAAACACACCGATAGATATTAAACTAACTTGTGAGCGGCTCCCATTTATTCGACAACATAACGAGTTTTTTGCTTGAATTACCATAGTAATTTGTTCTGACGCATCAGATTTACCTTGACTTATTGTGTGCTGCATTACGGCATGCCAAAATTTTGGTACGATTATTGAGTAGCTACGGGAATTTTAGGATTGAAAAACCAGTCTATAAATAATGTAGACGGTCTACGACGAGTTTTAAGAAAACTATTTATATCAATAATAATTTATAATTACATGCTTATTTATTGTTATTGGGTTTAATTCGTAGACTTCCCCTTATTTATTTATTTTAACGTAAATCAAATTTAATATAACCGTTAAGTTCTGCAAGTATTTTGCAAGCCCGGACTTTTCTTTACTTTTTTGAAGTCAGATGTGGCCAGTAATTTTCCTTTTATTTTGAACGTCGAGTGTACAAAAAATCATCAACAATTTTTCGATATCTCATGTAGACAGTGACCTTCGTTTTTTTTTGAAAATCAAGTGTGCAAAACTTCATCAAAAACCGACCGCCACATCGGGACATTCTTTTTTTCTGACTACTACTGCTGACTACTATCTGTCTACTGAGCGACTCACAGCTTTGACAGAGATACCTCTAGCATTATGCCAGATAAAGATGTAAATAGATCGCTATTCATAAGTTTTGGAAACCTTTGAAATTCATGTTTCGTAATACAAAATCCAAAAAATAATACAAAATGTTTTGAAAATTATGCTTGTCCTCCTTATTGATAGCGCCGAGGCCGTCATGAATAAGTCAAGAAAATGCATTGGCCACATTCCCAGGTGCCGTATGTCATCTGTTTGAAAAGCACCTGAAAAAGCGGTCTTGCCTCCTCGTCCTTCATGTAGGCTGTAGGCCGTCCACTACCCATTAAATACTTGTCTCAGGTGTGTATAAACATCAGGGGGAAACAACCACATCACAAACATATCTGTTAACATACTGTCACTTGTAATCAAATGAGTCCCCATGCTGTCAACTGGCTAAATCATCACCAATCCTCCTCTACTATGTACGAAGAAATACCTAGTAATGGCACGGCTTCGACCAAAGCCATCTCTTGATTTTGTTTCAACCGATTTAGAACATTCAATATTTGAAATAATATATGACTTATAATGCTGCCGATAAAGGAGAAGAGAGCAGGAGTTTGCGGTTGCTTTATTCCTTTCCCATAATCCGCGATTCGGCTTGCGGTTTTTTCTCCTGTTTATACACAGCATTATATATACTAACGCAGAACCGTAAAAAATCGCGATATTTTGTTAAGTCAGTAAAAAACGTTTTTTTTTAAATGGAAAAGCGCAGACCCATAAAAAATTACAAAATCTTACTTCACTTTTTTAAGTTTAACCCTTAGAAAACACATTTCAAACGTAGAACTATAATAATTTTCTGGATATATTTTTATTTTTATTATAGATGGTTTCTTTATCGCTTGTCTGAACCCTTGATATATCATTTCAAATTTTGAAAATGACTCTTACTTTCAAAACAAATCAGAGTTCATTGAACCAGAGTAACTCACAGACGAACAGACCCATAACTGAAATTAGTAAGTTTGATTTTTGGGCTGTTAACATAATATTTTTATACTTACTGTTGACCCAGAGACAGAAGACAGTGTGCAATTTGTATGACATATAGAAAAATGAAACAATACAACTTTGTATAAACCACTTATATGATGTGCAAATCCGACCGGTTTCGGAACAAACGTTCCTTCGTCAGGGAAAGCTTATACTAATTTGACAGTTTAGAACAATGTTTTATTGTGGTAGGGGTGGAGCCGTTGTTAGTTAATAATGTAGATTGGGTGGGTAGGTATTAGTGTAGAGTGGGTGGGTAGGGGAACAAATCCATGATTGGGCTATATGACAATATTTTTTGTTTGTTGATAATAGATTCATTATTTTTAAGGGATTTTTTAATTTCCAAAGCTTCTAAGTTATCTAAACGTTTTCCTTTATGATTAATATGAAGAATATTTATCCCTGTGTTTTTTTCAAAACTGTGGTTATTTTCAATGAGCGAACTCAGAAAAATTATTATTATTAAGACACCTTAAATGTTCTTTTTTTTTCTTCCTTATTGTTTCATTTTTCTATAATGGATAACCACAAAGTAATAGCTACATTCAAAAATATGTATAACTTATGTTTATAAGATACTTGAGTCTGGTCTTACTAAGAATCGGATAATGTAAGATTGTATGAATGTAGATGAAGCAAGGAGTGAGAAATGGTTAAGTTAGGTGGGATAATTCGGCGGTCATGAGGCTAGGGAATTCCCTGCATTTTCAAGAATACCTCAGGGGTCGAACTTGGGACCTCTACTATTCTTGAAATTTGTTACTACTTGCTTGCTTTTTGCTACGATTATAAATTGCTGGCATGGTGTGCTACATTCAAGATTGTATTAAATTACAACTTTATTTAGAGACGAACTTTTATTTTGACGAGAATAATTTAAAAATTGAAAAAAAATAATTTAAAAAAAGTGTAAATATGACAAATACGCGTTTCAAAAACCCAATTAAATTCGATTATAAGATAAATGATGAAATATTGTCAGCTATTATTAGAAAAAGAAATGTTAGGTGGGATAAGACACACCTCCCAAATGCGGTGTTTTTTGAATACTTATGTTATTTTCGTTTATAATTTTATGAGGTTCTTCCATTAATGATCCCTGGCTGCTGGCTGTGACAACACGGATGGTAAGATCATGTCTATATGCGGCTCGTGATGACATCACGTCTCGCTCCTTCTAAGGCCGCAGCGGGCGGAGGTCGCGAGCACCAAATTGTCTCTGCCATTTTATTATTGAAGGTTTTTTTTCAATTTACGCAACGCGTGTTGAGAAATCGATAGTGACGACAAAACAAAATAGTAAAAAAAAATAGAAAGGTAAATCCTATTGTGAAACAATATTTTGAAAGACTGTTGTTAATGTTTTTTAGAAACGAAATTAGAAGGAAGGAGGTTATTTTTAGAGAATATTTTGACTACTCGGCGGTTTTGCATCCAAAGATCTTCAAAAGTATCCTGAATTTGAGATTGATTGCAGATAAATATAGGAAATATCTAATCTAATTAAAATGTTAATTTACATTAGTTTTCTACCGTATTAATTGTACACTATTGTAACGTAGAATAAGTTACTTACTTGCATTGTTTTCCACTTACTAATGCATTAAAATATTATTTACATCATTCCAGCCTTAATGTTACTCAGCTCGAGAAGAATGCACTTTGAACTTGTGTAATATTCTGCATGCGGTGTGTTTTTTGCGTTTGATATTTTTCTCAGCGTTGTATTTTTAATATTGATGGGTCGATAATCGAAACACTTTCAAAATGCATATATTTAATTTATTAAAACATTAATTCAATGTTTGGCCTTGACAGCCTTTCTCTCGGAGCGAAGTCACTTCAAACTTAGGCTTTGATGGTGGGACGTCATTTATTTTCGGTATTGGCTGTGGGTGGCATATTATTTCGGTTCGTTAACACGTAGCCTGCCATCGACGAACCTTGAGCAAACGGCGAACAGTCACACTCATAGACGGAATTAAGGATAGGTCCAATCAATTATAATTAACAGGTAATTGCGAAATGCCAGCAAACACTCGCGAGAATTCACCAGTTTGTTCAGCACTGCGCATTGGTGATACCAAAGGTTCAATGCAGGTGTTTTAAATTAACAGCAATAATGTTTTCCTGTTTAAGTTTTGTTAATAAAACGTCCCGACACCTTTCCATCCAGGTCAGCCGTGAAAAAGCCTCTGCGATAATTATTCATTGTAATCATTGCGCTTCACCAAGTACTCGTACACTAATTGCCGCTGCATTATGATCGTCCCGATGAATTCACCTTCCTGCATTATGACGGGCGCATTACGCACTGATAACTTCTCTCGTTTCCCATTGCTCGCTGTTTTCTGTTCACCGAGTCGCCGCGCCCATAGCTCTCGTCCAGTCCAGCCCAGCCAGCAGGAAGATATGTTTTATGATTAAACGTGACTTTTATTACTATCTCTTGCGATGTTATTAGATAATTTGTTATTCTTCTACCATTATTCGAAATATTTAGAGGCTAAGTCCAAACTATCACATTGTTATGACCGTCTTTTATTGCATTTGAATTTAGTTTCCAATTTATATTAGCAGTCATTAAACTGCTTTAAAGTTTGAGGTAACTCCTAGCATTTCTGAGTTCTTAAAACAATTGCAAACAATAGTGTTGGCGTGCTTTTCCTAATTAGTTTCAGTTTCCAAACAACTGGTGGTCTTCGCTTTCCGGAAGATAGCACAGAGAGCTTCATCTATTATTAACCCTGATGGATAGTTGAAGACACTTTTCAAACCATTCTTATACAGCGGGTTTTCTTGTCGGTGACAATTTCCTGTACATTCACTTGGCCACCTTGTAGGTGTGTTCCAGATCATTAAAACTATTAACTATAATTCTCAATGCTCATGCCCACGTGTTTCTACATGTACGTGACATTTTATTGATCTTTTCCGTCACAGTCTGAATTCTTATTAATTATTAGCCACAGATAATTCAATTTCCTGCGTCCTACGCTAGGTTTGAATTGCTTTCATTGCATTTAGGATTCATTCTTCCGTTCCGTATAATATCCCGCGTCTCCCTTGTTGAAAATTGTATTGACCCTGTCGTCAATTAAACACCTACGCTAATAATCTTATTATAGAAATATTATAATTGTTTCAAATTGTGCGCAAAATTTACATCCACAATAAATAGAAATCATTTCTTATGAGCACCATGATACGAAAAAGCTTCGACATTTTGCCAAATTTCATGGTTTATAATTAAATGAAATAATTAGGGTCAAGCCAGCGGCACTTTCTCTTTATTCCGGCTTTCTATATTAAAATCATCGCACGCAGTAGCAACGACTAAGGTCCAGTTGTTTCGCAGAAATTCAAATGAAACATTGTCATCAAATGGTCATTCAGCGCCATTTTGTTTTTCGACACATGATAGGTTACCGTTAATCACCGATTCTTGGTGCGTTTCAGCTTTCTATCTTGTAATAATGACAAGATAGACAACACGACAGTTGTCCTCTTCCGCTGATCACAATTTATCCAGAAGCTGAAACGAACTTAGACTTTCAACTGTCAAAAAAACAAAAGGGCTCTGAATGGCAATTTTTGATGACAATGTTACACACGAGTTTCAGCGAAAACAGTGAATCTAAGTAAAGCCTATTAATTGTTTTTGTTTTTAATGCGTAGAACTCCATTTAATTTTTTTATTTATTTAATTAATATTAAATTTGATAATGTTATTATCAAGTTCTGCGAGTATTTTAATATCTATTATTAGCCAATGTAACGCTAATTAATAAAGTACAGAAAATTAATTTTCCCTATTCATATTAGTATGTTTACAAATGCTGAACAATATAAATCACAAGAGTTTTAAGTCATTATTAAACAATTAAGGGAACCTTAACACTGGGCGGAGGAAAACAGATCTCATCAGAGTGTCTACTGTCTTTACTTAATTTATCTGCAAATTGGTTTAACCGGTAGTAAATCAATTTAGACACCTTCAAAAATTGACATTTAGATTTGTAAAATACGTCGTTTCAATGTGGTTCAACCACAGTTTGAAAATGGTCTTATAAACTGAAACAGCTGTAACAAAAATACTTGCAGAACTTGACAATGACGTTATCAAACTTAATTTTAATTGAATAAAAAAAAACTAAAGTCCGTTCGGGTTACGTGACGAAATTCCATAAATCCCGGACGCCGGACGCAATTCTTAATAAGATATAAGTGTAACTCTAAAATTTAATTGATTGATTTAATTTTATGATATTTGCACGTGTGTAATTCTTGTGTGTACGGGTATAATTTATGTAAGCGCAATTCTCTCGTCCATTTGTAATTCCTTCCGTGTTACAATGTTATATTGCTACGTGAAATTCACGTATATGTACATAATTACGTCCCACCAAAGAAGATTCGAAATCTCGACTCTACTCTGCTTATAAGATTGACTTTGTAGGCAGTAAGTAGTACTCCCTTGTCAGTATGTAGATTGTAAAGTGAATATATGCGTGCTCGAGTGTTGAGATATTGACCGTCAGAGTCGGAAGCTGTGCGGAGCTGCTCAATGTTTTATGCTTTGTTACAATAATTGCACTTCTCACAAAGCTCCCATTGTTGCTATCTCGGGCGCGCACTCGGCACCAGGCACCAGGCACCAGGCACCAGGCACCAGGCACCAGGCACCAGGCACTCGGGATGTGCATTTTATATTCCAGCACGCCGCGGCCGCCCTCCAACTCCCGCTGGGATATTCTCTGAAAGCTGAATTTCGCCGAACAGATATTCATTCCCCTGAAAGAAATCATTGTGATTTCAGAATCTCTTTGAGAGCGCTAACTCCTCCCTTTTTGGCATTAGCCATCTGAATTTCTGCAAAAATTGTCGATTTTCATAATAATTTTTCACGAAGCGTAGTAACGCAGATGAAACTTTTCCATTTCTATGAGAAAATATTTGAGATACTCGAATATGCCAATGGAGATCATAATATAATATTATTATAAAATTGGTGATATCATATCATTCTGCTTAGACCATTGTTCGCGAGAATCAGTAGATTGTTGTATGAATAATGCGCTGTCAGGTATGCGCATTTGGTTAACTACATATTATTTATTCACCATTCATTGATAATGCCTTCAGAATGTGAAACAGCTGTTACCAAAAATTACATGGTAGAACTTGTTTATGAATAAACTTTTTTTTTTGTAAAATTAATTATAATATAATAGTATAACATTGTATTATTGTATATGCAATAGATGAAATATTAAATGATGTAGCATCATTTACAGAAAACTCACATAATGATGAACAAACATCTAAAAAATTATGTTTTTGAATATTTATAAAAGAAAAATATTAGTGTTTTTTTTTTAATTACATCGCTGCATCGGAGAAGCAAATGTAATCAACTTTTATTAATTATTAGTGCAAGTATTAATACTGTACATATTTTCTCCAAGATTAACTCTGGAAATTTTGTAAGATGAACTCCGAAAATTTTGTAATGAGCGATCAATTCTGAACAATTCTAAATTATTCATGTTATGGCTTAGAATTGCCGAAATAAGCTTTCCGATTCCACTACATAATACTAGAAGTCGGTATTTATTTCAGTGAAGAAATTCTGGGACTAACTAACATATTCAAAAACAGTTAACTTTTCTCTACTTCCGACATGTTGTGTTTTTTGTTGCTCTGCAGGATTATTTTTATATCACGGGATCCTTTGGTGCAATCTCTTTGAAAATGTGTCAAAATACGTAGTTTAATTATAGCTTTATAATTTTATTATCAAATTTGGTTTTGCATAGTCGCAACAGTGGTAAAAATGACAAAGTTTGCAAGTGAATTCTATTGAAGACAAAGGATTTTTACAAAGACCTGGCATCAATGCTTCAGATAAGTTCACATTTGTTTATAAATATTAGTTGATGGCATAGATGTTTATATTCCAGAGCAATCTCCCAACATAAACAATACCTCTTAGAGAGGACGTTTTTAAAATGTTTTTCTTAATTGTTTGTTTTGTTTTTTTTTGGGATTGTCTTATTTAAGACTCTGCTCAAAATGCCGTTTTGATTTTTAAATATTAATAAACTGTTTATATTATGTATCTCTTGTTGAGGTCCAATCTCAAGTGGATCTTTAGTCATTACATTTCAGAGGGTGTCCTTTGTACTGTACACGGGATGTCCATTGTATACGCATGTCGTAGGCCGATCGTAGTGTCGGTCAGTTCGCGATGTGCCTGGCCACATCGTGAAGTGACTGACGGCAGATCGTGAAGTGCGTGAGGCACATCGCGATCTGCCTGATTTTGCGATTGGCCTGCGACATGTACACGGAATTTGTATACAGATTTGGGTTTTTATTTTATTTAATATATGGATTTTATTTAATACACGGATCTTTAATGTAGGAGCAAAGAGGAATACATATGGTGGTTGGTACCAGAGTTCCTGCACTGAAATAAATCCTGACTTACAGCATTAGGTGTAATCCGAAGGGTTGTCAGTGCGGGCAATTCTGCACTATCAACTAAATCATTTAATATTTTATGTAGAGATACCAGTCAGTGTAAATCTTTCTGTCTGACAATTTAAGCACACCCATATCATCTAAAAGAGATGAATTTGTCTTGACGAACTTACCTACATGCATATGATAAATAAAGGGAAAAAATCAGAGAGAACATCTTTGATGATCCGATTCGAATAGTCAAGAATAAGAAAGAAGAGGCTAGAAGAAATTAGTAGTGACAGGGAAATAATAAGAAGAGCCACGAAGCAAGAATATGCAAGGGAAAGTACGAAGAACAAAGAAAAATAATAAGATGCAAGAAGAGACGAGAAAGGCCACTATAAGGAAAAAATGTCGGGATACTTGCAAGAAGAAAACAGAAGCAAGATAAAGGTAGGAGAATAAAAAAGAAGTAAGGAGATAAAAGAAGAAAAAAAAACCTACATAAGAAGATGCAAGCTGAGACTAGGAGAGCTAAGAAGAAGCAGTATAAAGCCAGAAGAACCAAGAGGCAGAAAAGGTGGCTAGTGGAAACAAGATAATGCACGAAGTGAATAAAAAGTCAAGTAAAAACCAATAAGAGCCACGACGAAAAAATAATAAGCAAGAAGAGACCGGTAGAGTAGTTGGAAGCAGAAGAAGTGGGAAGCGAGAAACCGACGTTCAATCATCTCCTTTATTCATGCACTTACGTATTGGTCGATTTAACTCCACAAGAAGACGCAAGAAAAGACAGACAAGACGAGCCAAGAAGGAGGAATAAAATCCAAGAAGAGCCAAATCGACCAAGGAGAAACAAGATAAGAGAAGATACAAGGCGAGACAAGACAGGCCAAGAAGAGACAAGAATAGACAAGAAGAGTAGGTTAGAAGATCCAAGATGAGCCCAGAAGGCGCGGAAGATGCAAGAAAATGTAAGAAGAGGCAAGTAGAAGCAAGAAGAGCCAAGATGAGACATAAGGAACAGATAAGATTCCAGAAGATACAAGAAGAGGCAAGAAGAGAAAAGAACAAGCATCAAGAATCGAGAAGAGAAAGGAAAATTTAAGAAGCGGCAAGAAGAGACAAGACGAGCCAAGCAGCGGCGAGAAGATCCAAGAAGAGACGATAAAATCCCAGAAGAGACGAGAAGAAGCAAGAAGAGACAAGAAAAGCCGAGATGAGGCAAGAAGAAGGAAGACGTGAAAAGAAAAGAAGAAAAAAAGTCATAACGCTCAATCCGTTCCTTTATTCCTGCCCATCCTAAATTTCAATATTGGCTTATTAGGTTGCCATGTATACCGGTCGATTAAACTCCATCCTCCTTCCCATCCTCAGAGCACGTGTTCCAGTCCCAACAAATCAGTGCCCCTCGGTGTACCGGTCTCACCGGGACAGGAGTACTCCTGGCTGGGGGGTACAATCGTATCGTATCGTATCGTCATTCAATTTTATATCTTACTCTAAATTGTCTGGGGAGGATGCTCTAAAACAATATTAGATCCGTTAATAAAAGCTCAAAAACTGATAATACGGACTATTTACAAGGTACACTACATTCACCCCGCGGAGGACTTATTTAGTGACTTCCAATAATATAAAATCCTTGTATAACAAATACACATCTTCCTATTTTAAATTTATATTTATAAAAATAAATATTTTTGTATCAAACTATAGTACAAGATATTCTAAACAACCCAACTTTATTATTCCAGTAACAAAAACCTCAATGGCTCAGTCACAGTTTAACTTCCTTGCTCTGAAAATCTTTAACAATTTACCAATTGAAATAAAGACAGTAGACCAATATCACACTTTCAGGAAGGCGATTAGGGACTTTTTGATGAGTGAATGTGACAGTACCAGTGGCCCGTTTCTCGTTCTCAGATAGAACAACTGTATATATATGTGTGTTAATTTGTATGTATACGTAAAAGTATGTGTGCGTATGTATGTATGTGTGTCATGCATACGCATGCTTGTGCCTATAGATACATATATCTTCGATGACCTCCGTAGTCCAGTGGGTAAGACTCTTGACTCACAATCCAGAGGTCGCGAGTTCGAACCCGGCATGCGCAAATAAATTTTATTTGATTAATTTGTGTTATTTCACAATTAATTCATTTAAAATAATATACAGTATATTTGCGGCGTGTTCCAGAGTGGAAGATACTATCAGTATCGCCCTGGTGTAAGACCACCATTCAGAATTGAAACGTTGCTTGAAAATGGCTTTAGCCGTGTTTGGTGACCAGATCTGAATAGCCAGGTACTTTCCAACCTTCCTCTTCCCCATCTCCTTCCCCTCCCCACTACCTTCAGCCTCACAACATACCCCAATTGGGGATGCCATAGTCTCACTGGCTCCAGACGGGAGCAGTTGAGATTCTTGTGCGGTATTCACTATAAAAAAAAAAAAAAATATGCATGGTAGGGTGTATGTATGTTTGTGTACATGTATTTGCACATGTATGCATGCATGCACACATATAAAACTATAAATAAGAATTATGATTTGAATATGATTTTATAATCCTGTGCATAACTTTTCTCTTTTCTTTTCTATTTTCTAGTTTCCTTAAAAAAATATTTATTCTCAATATAAACTTTCTACTATATTTTTTCCAATTTTCAACATGTTTATATATTTAATCCATTTGTTCACATTAGACACCACAAAATAACTACATATATTCCATTGGTCACCATGAAACAGGCAGCCGCCCAGTATGGTGATGTAATGTATCATATAGCTATATATGAAAATGTTTTAATGTGTTAACATATAATTTATAAATGAGATAAATAAATGCATTCCTTTTTGCCCAGAATAATGTAATAATTTCACCGAATCAGTTACATCACCGGACATGTTCAATTTATCACTAAATAGATACAAAAAAATGTTGCTGAGACAGTTCAGTTGTTAATGATAATGAATAATTTGTACAATGTATTCCTACGTAAAAGCCCCTAAAAAGGTCGTTAATATTAATTATTTAATTAAAAATAAATCTAAAATGACTTTTTACTTTTGTTTTGGATATAATGGACCAACCATTTATACATGCATTTATTTGTGCCCACGTTTAATGACTATATTGAGCAAGACTAAGAAATTCTACAACACATGCATGTTACGAATGTTTCTTTTAATTTCCTGTACAGATCTCTTTGTTATCTGTTTTGTGTACATAATCCACTTCCCACCTGTTCTCCTCTACACACTCTGCACAGTACACGGTATACGGTAGGTACAGTCAGTGTTTAGCTATTGCATGACGAATGCGAGGTATACGGCCTATAAATGGTGCGAGGATGGAATTCTACACCCGCAGCGTAAATCACACCGATCTCAAGGGTTAGCGCTTCACACTCAAGCTGCGCGACCTCGTTGCAATAACTCACAGCATCTATTCAACTATACATGTCGTCTTCTACTACTTCCAGTGTCCTGGCATTTCATTTCACCGTTCGCTAATGAATGGCGTTTTATTCGCCAGCGTGGAAAACATCCATTCAAAATGAGATCTTCGCTCTGGGCAGTATGAAAATTAAATTTAATACAATCACTGCACCTGCACTGATGCTTGTATCATTTCAATAATTTATTTGTGATTGTTTATTTCTACTTGATTTTTAATTTTTTTACGATAACTCACCGAGTTAGATTGAGATTGATAGACCTCTTGTCTATCAATCTCAATCTAACCACTTCTATCCGCGAGCTCACTCTCAATTTCATTTCAATGCTTAAAATACAATTAAGATCCATTTCCAGATTTTTAAAATTCATAAAACTGATAATGTTTATTCACTTGCTCATACGTAAACAAACGTTTGTATTTATATTATTGTTAAGTCGGTTCCTCATCGCTGAGGATCGTGACTCGTGACCGCTACTTTGTTTCCATGGTGGTTACTCCGCTGCTTGGAGATACCGACGTACCGAATACCATGATACTTGGTCACTCCAGCGCTGCGGTGACCTTCCTCTGCATTCCGCTTTGCAGTGACTATAACTTTCTGCGAGTTGAAGTCCTCACTTTGGCGAGCAACGTGTCCAAAATATCTTGGATCTATTGTGGATCCCAAGATCTTCCAGAATACAGACTTGTGCGTCTGGCTGTACATAAAAGGGAGTAAATGCATAAAACATATTTTTACACACGAACCGGCGCAAAGAAGGAAACTCTGAAAAAATATTTGCAGGGCAAAAATATATCTAAAGGTATTAATTTGATAATAGTCATTCCCCTATAAGTAAACAAATATATATAAAAAGAAAGAAAAACGGAAATTGGTTTATTATGCTAAAATCTCAAAGTACCTTCCTACCTACATCAAAAACTCGTAAAAGAAACTTAAATTATATTTTTATTAATTTTTAGCAAATAATGGGAAACATAATAATGAATTAATTAATTAGTAGAGGTAATGATAGTCAGCTCCTTTGAACATTAGTGAGAAGTAAAGTTCTTTGGTCTGCGGATGAGTAATGTCCTCCTTATCACTTCCGCTACATAAAACTCTCACAAATGGCTTCACGAACACTTTCGGCCCCAAATAGTGTCAAACCCGTCCTTTTCATCTTTCAGTAGCCATGAAATATTCCAACGGGCCCGATCCCCGAAACTTTCAGCGCCCATTCCGCGGCCATACCACATTCCAGCCGCGTTAATCTAATCACCCCAACCCCTGTCCCCTGTCCTTAGCTAATAAATGTACCGTTATGACCCGGTATATCAGATGTTTTTAAGCTCGGCTTGGTTGTATAGTCGAGCTTTTTTTTCCATTTGCTCCACACAGGAGACCCTGAGGAAAATAATTCCCCTCGGGACCTATGTCAGCTTTGGGGATGCTGTGTGAGGGGTCTTAGGAAAGGAAGGAGAGGAAGTTTTGGGAAGGAAAAGGGTATGAGGGTTGGGTAGGAATTTGGAGGTGAGTGTGTCCAGGAGTGACGGACGTATGAATCCATCCTTCCCACTGCGGTGCAAGGCGATGTTTCGAGAGAGTACGGCTGCAGAAGTCAAAGGGTCTCCTTCGACTAATCTCTCCCGATTCGGCCTGCCATGCAGCTGGTAGGCAGATTCGTCCGCCGCTAAGACCCGGACTAACCTCACCCCGTGAACCCGGGCACCCCTGCTAAGTCACCAAACGTAGCGAACTACTTGGGGTGACCTACGGCAGAGGTGTTGGTTATCCAATAAATGGTTCCCAGGGCGGCGGTACCCATACCCGCTTTCCAATTTAAAAGCTTAGAGCTTAGCGCGGCTTGGAACATAATCCGTAAATAGATCGCAATCTAAATATAAATATCGGATATCACCAGTAAGTAATAAGTATTACACGGATTGTCTATGATGATATTAATAGAGGAACGTGTTTCTTTTTCTTTGAAAAACAAAATTACTCTCTACGTACGTGAGTGCTATAAGCTATAAGATATATCTATGCTTTTTACTGTCATTCGGGAGATTGCGATCTTTGAAAGTGTTAACGACGGCAGTCTATTTCATGAACTTAAATATTTTTAGGCGGGTTGATTTGGGGTTCCCCACTTCAATCAGCGTGGTGCTACACGCGTGAATACTAATTTTATATACCTAGTATTTGTTCGCCGGAGTCGTGCACCTCAACTGCTCATCGCTTGATGAATATGATAGTCCATACTTAACGTAACTTTCGGTGGTACGGAAGTATTCAGCATTATTTACGTTGTATCAAAGCTTGAGCGGTAGATTTAGCCCGCTTAAATTTGAGCGAAGAACGTCATACATAGTGAGGACACTTTCTAATTAAAGTGTTTATTGGAAGTGACCTGCCAAGTTGAAATGAGATCCCTGAGACGTATGTGTGGTAAAACCATGTATGATCGTGTTAGAAATGTGGATATCCGCAAAGAATGTAAGACTGATGTAAGTATAATGAGCAAAATTAAGAAAGGGACCCTCAGATGGTTTGGGCACGTAGAGCGAATGAACGAAGAAAGTAGTGTTAAAAGAATATATGATGCAAATGTGAATGGTAGAAGAAGTCGGGGACGCCCGAGGAAGACATGGCACGATCAAGTAAATCAGATACTTGAGACGGGCCATGTCAAAAGTCAGAATAATAGAAGAGTATGTATGAGACGATGTATGAATGTGAGTGAGGCAAAGAGTGTGTGCCAAGACCGAGTTGTTTGGCGGTCCGTCCCCTCTGCCTACCCCTGCGGGGAAACGGCGTGATGGTTAGTTAGTTAGTTAGTTACCTGCCAAGTTAGTATATTTTCTGTATCTGTTTGTAAATAATAAAATTAGATCATAGGAACTTACAATAAATTATACAACGCCCTTAAGGTGATTTTTCACGAAAACCGGCGTTCTACAAATTATCCAATTATCATTACTGTACACTGATTATGTTGCTACTCTAAGCTCGACATTCCAACCAAGCCAAACATAAAAACTGATATACCGGAGGATGTTGTTTTTTTCACGTCGGCGTTTAATCGCTGTTTTACTACTACAACTCTGTGAAATAAAAATATAGCGATGTTGTAGGATCATTTGAACAAATTTTGATAGTTGGCCATTACGTTCCGTCTCTTGACATATTTTTCGCTTATTTTCAGTCCAGTGCCTGTTTGTGGCGTCCGACTTTTTCACATAAAATATTATAGTAAAGTTCGCAGTTGACATATTAGAAAGTAAAAGGTCTACGGGGAAAAAAGTTGACATTATGTTTTTTCTGTTCTGTACAACGATTTATCATATCAAGGGTTCTTTTGTTCTTTTATATATTCAAAAATGTATTGACATCGTATTTTCAATAAGTAAAAAGCCTGCAAATATTTTCTTTACTTCACAGTCTGTAGTGAAACATCGTTTAAGGTAGTTTGGTTTACCCCGAAAACCATTTCAAATTGTAAAATCATTTTTTGATGTTAAGACTTTCTTTCTTGGGCCCTAAAGCATTGTTTGGTTTCTCGCGAGCGCCGTGAAAGGTATTCAAATTGTTTCATAACTAATCTGCGTTTCTCGTTTACTTTGCGAACTCGATGGAACTCGATGGAACTCGATGGAACTCGACGGAACTCTGCGGAACTCCGAGTGGAACCGCCAAAGGTGAAGGGCGCAATCAGGAGAGAAGCGCAAATTGCTTCGGGTTAAACTAAAAGACGCCTTTTATAGAAAGCAATAGGCATTGTTATTGAATAAAAAACTGATTTTGTTTTTTAAGTAGGTATAGGGCAATCCCTTTTATAAGTATTTTAGGGTTCATAGTCGTCGTGTATGAAAATAATGGATTAAAATATAATTTGTTGAACTACTGGGAACCCTACCTTCGTCAGAATAAAAATTTTGCTGACTTGTCGAAAATTTAATGAAATTTAACAGCTTCAAAACAATATGTGTTTAATTTAACATACTTATTGTATGCCCAAGCCATTGCATTTTGCTAACATATTAATAATAGAATTCCTACCCCAAAAAAAAACTATTTACCCCTTTTTACGCTTTTTATATGTACTTGCATGTACCTTCGAAATTACATATTACATACAAACACACATAAAATTACATATATTACTACAAACTAATAAAGTTATTGGTTTAAAATCACTTTATTTTTAATTTATACACGTTTACCGGTTTTTGGTTGATCCAGTCTAAACCATCATCAGGACAAAAAGCATGTTTTTTGTTCACCTTATTGTCACATCACTATTGTATGTTGCATACTAAGAGTATGGATTCAATCTTAGTTCCATGGTTGCACATCACTAGTGAGGAACTACTTCTATAATGTTTGTCATTTTGTGGTCTATCTATTGGGAATTAATGTCAATCATGTCAATGGTGTAAACACGCCTTCAATAAAAAGTCTTTTATAAAATAACAGTGTTTTCCATATTTAATACATAATTAAACACTTATAATCTTCTTCTGAACTGTAATTTAGTTTATATGTTTATTGTCCCGATAGAGGTTGAGATCAACCGAAACCGGTCGACGTGTGAGGTATACATGAAATAAAGTGATTTTATACAAGGAATTATTTTATTTGTATAATGTCAAGTCAGAAAGTGTTTGCTTTTTTTGATAATATTATATTAGGTACTTACACAACACGCGAGTAAAAAAAATTCCCGCGTTGATTCTCATGATTTATTTTATTATCTGCGCATTCCAGTTGAATCCGTTTGCAATAAGTTTCTTTTGTGACAAAAATGATGTTCCAATTAGCGGTTTTTCGATCACAATTTTCCTTGATAATTTCCCCTTTATTGCAATATGAAATAATGTAATAAGTTACACGTACCGTCTGAAAGTCTGAAAGGGTGGAATTGCCTGGGGGTTGTAAACTGCTCGCACTGTCGATGGGAATTGCAACCCGCGCGGGCGAAGTACGCCCCGGGGCGGTGTCCGGCGCCGCGCCACTGCACTGGCCAGAATTAGATCAACATTTGTTCGGCGATCAAACAGTGGGTACTTAGTGCACCCTCATTCTTTATTCCCGAACTTTTCCCATTGTATTTTGTTTTCCTTTGAACACGAAACCGCGGTGAAATATTTATCAGGTTAACCTCGACGAGATCAATGAGAATTGTATTGGAGTCCTGATTCACTCGTGTTTTCATACATACCTTGTTATGAACGGGGTTGTTAGTTTACCGACTTTAAGTGCATGTACATTTTCGTTGCATTTCCTATCCAGCTGGAAAACTTTGCAAGCTTACTGTGGGGGTGGGGAAGGGAAGGGAAAGGGGTAGGGGTCCGAATCTAGCCTCTGGTTGTGAGGCTGAATTTGCACATTTACTGACTAAATTTGAATTCAACTCGGTTGTATGGAGATTTCTTAGATTTAGAACGAAGAGTTGTGGAGACAGCGTAACAATGAAATCTTTAAAAATTACACGTAAAAATTATACGATACGATTTTTCCCGCGGCTTCGCTCGCATGGTATTAGGGGGGTTCCCACTCCACCTCCTCCACCTCCCCCCCTCTCCTCCCCCTCCCACACTCACCCCCTCCCTCCACCTCTCCCTCACCCCCTTCCCCCCTCCAAACCCTCTCCCCCCACCCTCCCGCATTTATTTGAAGTACTCCACTAATAATTTGAATCGAGTAAAGAATTATGGATATCTTATTAATTGTGCCACCTATTGCAATCTTTTTTATATAAATTTCATAACGCCAGAGCTCTGAGCTATAGCCTATATGTTATTCTGATGTATGAGCTACATTATTGTAAAGTTTCATTAAAATCTATTCATTCGTGAATTTGTGGAAAAAAAATTGCGTGAAAGAGTAACAAACATACATACATCCTTACATCCATACAAACTTTCACCTTTATAATATTAGTATTGTTGCCATAGGTCACCCCAAGTGGTTCGCTACGTTTGGTGATTTAGCAGGGGTGCCCGGGTTCATGGGGTGAGGTTTGTCTAGGTCTTGGAGGCGGATGACCAGGACATACTGAACCCCAGATTCCTACCCCCCCCTTAAACCCCTTTCCTTCCCAGAACTCTCCTCTCCTTCCTCTCCTTAAAAAAAACCCTCCACACAGCATCCCCAAAGATGACATAGGCCCTGAGGGAAATTATTTTCCTCAGGGCCTCCTGTGTGGAGCTCATGTAAAAAAAAAAAAAAGTAGGATTATGTTATTAGTCAATCTAGCTTGTTAGTAAATGACGCTTTCTTGAAAATGGAAAAAGCGCAGACCCTTTTAAAATCTTGCAATCTGACTTTATTTGTCAAGATTAGGTAACCCAAAAAAAATAAACAAAAGAAATACACATTTTATTATCAAAATATTTTTTTATAGATACAGTCGAATCAAAGTTTTGCTGACCTATTTCGTTCGAGGTTTTAACTATCTTTGATTTTAATTGTTTTGTCCTACATTTTACCCTTATAATGAAAAGTTCAAATCTCTATAGCTGATTATGTTTTTGACTCTTGTGAGATGAAACTGGTTGCGTTACTAGAAATTTAATGCAAAAAAATATAGTACGCTAATTTCATCACGTCAAAGCTCACCTTTCTTTGCGTATTTACAACTTGAAAACTTAGATATTCTTCTTTATTTATTTATTGTTTTAAACATTTACAGATTGTTACCAATTTTTACAGAAATTTACCATTGGGACGTGCGCATGTATTAATACTCCAATTAAAAATGTTAACAGCTTGCGAAAATCAAGGTTTAGTTGTTACTAGATTCTATTTGTGAAATAACAGAAATAATAATAACCAACATAAAATATAAAACGTGGTAAGTATACAGTACAGATAAAAAAAAGATTTAATAATAAATCAATTACGTTAATCAAAATCAGGAAAATTTCATATCTGGGTCACATAGGGGAGAAGTATCACTTGCTCCATTTAATATTGAAAGGCAAGATAGAGGGTCGCCGAGGGCCTGGTAGGAGACACATGTCTTGGCTGCGTAATATACGAGAGTGGACCGGCATTAGAAGTGTGCAGGAGCTATTCCGGGCAGCGCAAGACAGAGAGACATTCTCAAGAGTGATCGCCAACGTCGGGGGGACCTGATACCTGATAGGGCACACAAAGAAGAAGAATAAATCAATAACATTTTTTATTAAAATACTTGCCGTGACGTCATAATAGCTTAGTCTTCTTTTAGCTAATGAAATTAAAACATGTTTTTTAAAATACACGAGGCTGTTTATAAATATGTCTACGGTTTGTCAAATAAGAGTAGAAAACATAGGAGGGCGCCACTGTTGTTCGAATGGCAATACTAAAAATATAACTCATGGTGGAAATGAAATGCTGTGAAACCTACATTTTTATAAAAAAAAAATAAAGCGGCATAAAAGTGAAAAAAAATATATTTCTTATCTCTCTTCGAAAACTTCAGGTACAGTTTGTCAAATAAGAGTAGAAAACTTAGGAGGGCGCCACAGTCGTTCAAATGGCAATACTAAAAATATAACTCATGGTGGAAATGTAAAGCTGTGTAAACTACTACATTTAAAAAAAAATTAAAAAGGCATAAAACTGATTTTTTTTTCATTGCAATACGGATACCCACTGATCTCAAAATTAGAATTGCATGTGGGTATATTATTGTTATACCTTTGCAATTTTGTGTAATGACTTATGACGATATTGTAATAAAATATAAAGCACAGTTTAGAAATTGTTCACATTTATTTAATATTAACTTAAGTACCTATCGTTGCCGGGGCTTTAGATCATGTCTTTAATTTTAGATCTGAATATTTTTAACTCATTCAGACTAAAAGTAGTGTAACTAAACTCACCATTAGTGATTCTTCCTTTCTACCTTCAGTTAAATTCAAGTTTATGTTAAATTAAATGAAAGTCAATTACTTTGTAAATCACAATTTAATCAAATTTATGTCATTGTGGGTACCTTACAACAGTGCTTCTTCGGTTTAATTTTTTTTTTCTTTAAGAACAAAAAAATATATTTTCAAAATGTGATTTACAGTGTTCTATATTGTCAGTGTCATTGCGATTTAAAAGAATATTTGACAGTTAAATTGGTGTTACCAGCCTACAAATTTTGCAGTTCCATTTTTAATATTTTCTATTCTTAATTGACAGACTATATATCTTCAAATTCTATATTATAGTCCAGATAATTGAATGTTTAGTCACCGTATAATTTATATTCCTATTATTTAATATCCTCTATGCTTCCATCTTCAGTGGTATTGTTTGACGGTTCGGATTTTGTGCTCCATCATTAACCCCTTTTGTGTAGTATTATAATAGTTTGTTGGTTTATTGTATACTAATTATTGTATTTTGTCTCTTCTCGTTTCAGGTAAGTTATCAACTTCTTGTCTTCAACCTATCAATGGCGGTCGGCATTATGGTAAGTCTTTTATTAGCCGTGACTAAAGAATATTATTGTCATTCTATTTTATTTATGCGAAAAATCTATTTGAAATTACGTTATCTACATTTATGTAAATAGTGAAAAATTGTATAAGTACGTCATCAGCCGTAAGGAGATTCTACAAGAATGCAAGGCGTAATGAAAAAATTAGAAAGGGACGTGGTTTGCACACAGTGAATGGACAGGGGAAGGAGTATCAGGAGAAAATA
The DNA here is from genome assembly GCA_929108145.2 of Limnephilus rhombicus. Classification (NCBI taxonomy): domain Eukaryota; kingdom Metazoa; phylum Arthropoda; class Insecta; order Trichoptera; family Limnephilidae; genus Limnephilus; species Limnephilus rhombicus. Next base: position 51,471,016 of record OV815286.1, on the reverse strand, counting down.
TGAAGTGACGATGTCGGGACAAGACGATGTCGGGACGCCTAGGAAGACATTGCACTACCAAGTAAACACAGTGAATGGACAGGGGAAGGAGTATCAGGAGAAAATATGAAGTGACGATGTCGGGACAAGACGATGTCGGGACGCCTAGGAAGACATTGCACTACCAAGTAAACACAGTGAATGGACAGGGGAAGGAGTATCAGGAGAAAATATGATGTGACGATGTCGGGACAAGACGATGTCGGGACGCCTAGGAAGACATTGCACTACCAAGTAAACACAGTGAATGGACAGGGGAAGGAGTATCAGGAGAAAATATGATGTGACGATGTCGGGACAAGACGATGTCGGGACGCCTAGGAAGACATTGCACTACCAAGTAAACACAGTGAATGGACAGGGGAAGGAGTATCAGGAGAAAATATGATGTGACGATGTCGGGACAAGACGATGTCGGGACGCCTAGGAAGACATTGCACTACCAAGTAAACACAGTGAATGGACAGGGGAAGGAGTATCAGGAGAAAATATGATGTGACGATGTCGGGACAAGACGATGTCGGGACGCCTAGGAAGACATTGCACTACCAAGTAAACACAGTGAATGGACAGGGGAAGGAGTATCAGGAGAAAATATGATGTGACGATGTCGGGACAAGACGATGTCGGGACGCCTAGGAAGACATTGCACTACCAAGTAAACACAGTGAATGGACAGGGGAAGGAGTATCAGGAGAAAATATGATGTGACGATGTCGGGACGCCTAGGAAGACATTGCACTACCAAGTAAACAATATAATGAATATGCTTGAGCCAGAATTACAGAATAAGTGATTTTAAAAAGGACACGTTTGCATGTGTTTGTGTAGTAGTACCAAGTTTCAAAGAGTGTGTCCAACAAGTTTAGCACCCCCACCTGCAGTTCCCTCTTACCATGCAAATGCTCAAGGATGCTGGGTGCGCAGCGACGTTTATCTAATTTACAATCGCGATTCATTTCAAGCTTCTTAACCAACAAAATATTATGATTAAATAACATTATGTTTATGTCCATCCAGTATACAACTACACAAGCAAGGGTCTCTTTAAAATGATTTACCTATATTAAGCTAATACATTTGAATGTAGCTAAAGAAAAGAGTGTGTAACTACAAACCCGCGTGTAATAAGTAGTTTGTTAGCTTATTCTGGTGTTTCACAAGAAAAGCCCACTTGTTTTCATGAAAATTTTCCAAAATCAATCATTTATGAAGCTAAATCATGTTTTTGCATTTTGTGATTCGGGCAATTCGAGCATCTGTTAAAGCTACGTATAACGAAACGTATAAAAGGAAATTTATTAGGTACCGTTTATTTAGGTTTTTTTCTTCCTCGGGCCCGAAGAGTTTTTCCAAGCAGCGTTTAGTTCGGTGTACGTAGGTACCGTTTGCTGAGCAATTTATTTCCTTGGAACGGCTTACTTGCGAATAATGTGACATTCGGAAGACACTACAAGCTGTGCGGATTAACTTAAAAGCGTTTACAACAATTGAATATTGTTTTTAGACGCGTTCGAGACGGAACCTATTGTGACTGCTTCGAGGAATGATGGATTGTTTTATTTATGTTATTCAATTTCAATTGTGGGGTTCAGCGACTTTTCATACTAACACAAAATATCCCCGGCAAAAACCCTCTGACAAATATCCTACGCACAAAAATTCCCCCAACAAAATGTCTACTAAAACCTAACCTAACATAACAAAAAATGGGACAAAAATAATACACATCCTGTAAAGATAATAAATTATTTTTCAAAAATAGTAAAATGTAAAATAAGGTTAGGTTAGGTTAGGTTTCGGTAGGTATTTTGTTAGAGGATGTTTTGTCCGTAGAATATTTTGTCAGGGATATTTTGTCGCGGGATGAAAACGCGCATTACCCAATTGTGGTTTTCTTCAATGATACTCGGTTCGTCAGATAACGAGTTGTGTTTATTTATCGTCCTGCTTATAATGAATATTTAACTGGACCAAACGTCCGTTCTAATGGTTACTCAGTGTATTTCTGAAGCAGGAGAACTCATCACGGAAGTTACCCATCCATCTGTTGATCGCATATCGTCGGCTATATCCGTAACTGTTCGGGTATTACGTACAAACTTGCGACAGTTAATAATAATAATAATTGGATAATTTGTAGAGCCCCGTTTTTTGTGAAAAATCACCTCAATTGCGCTGTACAATCTATTATGAATTCCTAGGTTCTATTTAATTTTATTGTTTACAAGTAGATGCAGTAGTTTACCATTAATCTTTATTATTTTGTAGATTAGTTTGCTGAATGTATATATATATAGAAAATGCTTTGCATCGTCGGCGTTACTGAGGTCTAAATATATATATACTAGTTGACCCGCCAACGCTTTGTTGTGGCAAACTAAACACAACGTCATCTACTGGATAGTTATCCAACCTTCATAACACCGCCATCTTTGAGTTAATCGCGAAGAGACAGACAGACGCCGCGGAGGACTTTAATTTATAATACGTAGAGATGGTGCGAAAGATTATAATAATGTGCATGAAGTGATTGAGATAACTAACGTATTTAAGTTAACTTTCCAACTACCGCATTGTATGTGGACATTTTTTTAGAAGATAGAGTGGGTACAGAGTAAGCTATCCGTAAAAGATAGATGTATGCCATCACGGACTTTTTTGTAGTTCTATAAAAGAGGAATATCCCACCATGCATTGTTTTGTTATATCTCAAAGGGATTAGGCAGTGTATTGGATGAAAGCTCCCAGGCGGCTTGACTTTTTCCGACACTTCTAACAATTATCGTTATGATTCAACCAATCTACACAAATCCTTGACAAATTATATACCTAAACCTTCCCCACGTAACACTCTATCTATTGGTGAAAACCGCATGAAAATCCGTTCAGCAGTTTTGGAGTTTATCGTGAACAGACAGACAGACGACGCGGAGGACTTTAATTTATAATATGTTGAAATACGTCAAATTCGAGTATGATATAATTCCGCTTTGTGAACTGAGATGCCTTCACCCTTCACATCTCACATGTCCTAATATTGGAGCATCTCAAATGCAGAATCTGTAATCTGAAGCATCGGTGGGACATAAGCTTATAGCTCGTGGCTGTCACGTAAATCTGCAGCGAGATAAGCCATTGTAGCGACGTAGCAATGCGTACAACTGAATTACATAGTAATACGTTCAGATATTTGTATCAAGTAGTCTTTATTTTAGGCGTGTATATGGAAACTAAAGTTTCTTACAAGTCTAGTAATTAATTAAGCTTCTAATCAGGCTCTAGTCCCAATTTAATAACGTAAATGGTGTTTATAATTTGGCGATCTCGTACAATAGTCCAGTCAAGTTAAACATGAAATGGGGGTTGTGCTTGCAAAAAGTCCGGTCATTCTGAATTTTTTATATGTTATGAGGACCTAAACCAGTAATAAAAAAATATTTTTGCAACTTCGAAAGTGCTGTGCGAGCGGCGGTGGACCCAAAAAACCAAGAAATTTTCGGATTTTTTTTCAGTTTTTGCTCAATATCTCAGTGAAGGAAGGGTCTGACCGGTATAGTTAGTATACATACTTTTAAAGTAGACTAAATTTGCTACAATTTAAGACCAAAGCAAGCTATATGCAGCCATTGGTTTTCAAGATACAGTTCTTCGAAAATAAACCGGCGTAGTGCAGCGGTAAGGCGCTTGACTAGCATTCCGAAGGTCACGGGATCGAATCCCGGCGTGGCAAATAAATTTTATTTGATTCCCCACCTTCCTCTTCCCTATCTCCTTCCCCTCCCCACTGCCTTCAGCCTCACAACATACCCCAATTGGGGATGCCATAGTCCCACTGGCCTCAGACGGGAGCAGTTGGGACTCTTGTGCGGTATTCATGTAAAGGCCATTTTTTCCAAAAAGTGAAATTTTTTCGAAATGGTCACTTATTTTGTAAAATATTTTCTAAAACACGTATCCCACGTCAAATATTATATGAAATAAAATTGTAGTAAATTTATTTAGCTTTCATTTAAAACTAGATTGATATCTGTAGACCTAAAGGTTCTCTCAAGAACGCCAGATAACCAAAAACAGTCATAGGCGGCTTTTGGGGGGAAATGCAAATAAACTGTGCTCACGTCTTTTTATGGTTTTATTGTGCTGTGAAGTAGTTCCATTAGTCATCGTGGGTTTATCCTAGGGTAATAATATAATTACGACCATTTCAAATTTCAAGTACCCATTAGTCTACTTTAAAAGTATGTATACTAACTATACCGTCAGACTCTTCCTTCACTGAGATATTGAACAAAAACTGAAAAAAATCCGAAAATTTCTTGGTTTTTTGGGTCCACCGCCGCTCGCACAGCACTTTCGAAGTTGCAAATTATTTTTTTTATTACTGGTTTAGGTCCTAACAACATATAAAAAAATTCAGAATGACCGGACCTTTTGCAAGCACGGATGTACATCTTGACTGGACTACAAATCCAACCTTTAATCTCGTTGAGACGGTCGATCTCAAGTAAAGCGTTCTCCATTGTGAATTGCGATTTATAATTAAACCGTCTCATCTCGCACCAGCTACCGCTCGCCTGTCGAAGCGCGGCCTTTCACAGGCATTAGAACAGAGCTTCCCGAACTTATTTGGTTGAAAACACCTCTTTAAAGGTATATTTTTACTTAGCGTCCAAACCCCTTTACTTATTTGAACGACAATAATAGCCGTTGTTCCTAATTTTTCCGATAGATCACCGTTTTTGTACGTGGAGTTGTATTCAAATCTACTTTTGTATTAGAACCTAATTAAAGCGATGCCAAAAGATGGCGCCACTTACATTAACAGCTAGCGTGAGGGGCATCGTCTGGCAGGCGTAAGTAATATTGGATTTGTAACTTCGTGAATCTCTCCGGATCCGGATATGGAGGGATTGACGATAATAAGATTATTATTATAATTTGCAGTAATGAATAATAATACCACGCGTCTGCATATTATATTGCCTGTCGCGGTTACTTTGTCATGGTGACTATCTGTCACTGGATCCCAGGAATTGTCTATTTTTCGAATCAGTTTCTATCGAATCTATAAAATGGTCACCAACACTCAACCGGACGAAGGCGAACCGAAAACCGCCCGCAGGGCCTAGCAGCAAAAATCTGCGGAGCGGGTTTTTAACTGCTAGATGTTGTGTATTATGCTTGTCAAGTGGGAAGATATTTGTCAGCTAATATTAAATAGTTTGACGTTTTCTTATTGGCCTTCTCGCCTCTTACTGCCCCCTTCAATGCCTCCTACTGCCCCTGAGATGCAACCGCCGGCCGGCGTAGTCCAGTGGTAAGATTCTTGACTGGCACCCCGAAGGTCGCGGGATCGAATCCCGGCGTGGCAAATAAATTTTATTTGATTAATTTGTGTTATTTCACAATTTATTCATTTAAAATAATATGGTATATTTGCTGCACGTTCCAGAGTGGAAGATACTCTCAGTATCGCCCTGGTGTAAGACCACCATTCAGAATTGAAACGTTGCTTGAAATGGCTTTAGCCGTGTTTGGTGACCAGATCTGAATAGCCAGGTACTTCCTCACCTTCCTCTTCCCTATCTCCTTCCCCTCCCCACTACCTTCAGCCTCACAACATACCCCAATTGGGGATGTCATAGTCCCACTGGCTCCAGACGGGAGCAGTTGGGGACTCTTGTTCGGTATTCATGTAAAAAAAAAAAAAACCGCCCCCATCCACTTTGGGAATCACTGTTTTTACAGCGTTTTCCCTGCCTATTGCAGTGGTTCGACGGGCCACAGAATAGCTGAATAGTAGCAAGCTAGATCTTGCTTCTATGGTGAATGGTGATCAATCGTCGGGACACCATTTATATTCCACTGCGGGGTCGTATTCAATTATCACACGTCGCATCTTTGTCGGATACAGAACACCCTGCTCAGTGCTCAGTGCTCAGTGCTCATTCTCCACAGCCCCACCACTAGTACGAGTACTAGGAACTCCTTATGTATTTTAATGCGACATTGTAATACGTAAATAGAATTATGTTGTTCACGGATGACAGATCGCCTTTTTATTACACCCACGATCAATATCGTATGTAAACTGTCCAAAGATTTCAGTTTACACAAAACAGCTCAGCTACTTGTGTTGTTTTTCATATAATGTTTTACATATTATCTTCTTCCAGTGCCTTCTCGTATCGGATGTCGGCTTTCATTAGAGTAATCTTTCCCTTGCGGACTGTAGCTCATAAGAAGTCAGTACTTTACCCAGTATCACGTAAGTTGACCAGATTTTTTTTGGCCTTCAAGCGGCAAATTAGTACAGATGCTGTAGGGCAGGGGTGGGGAACCTGCGGCCCGCAAGGCCTTTTGGTGCGGCCTGCGGGCACTTTTGGTGCGGCCTACTGAAAGAACCACAAAAAATTACACAGAACGGGATGATTTTTTTCACGGTGTTTCAGGTGCATTTTAAAGACGTTATTACAAAATCGTTGCTAGAAAGTAGTTTAGATGCAAATAAAAACGTGATATAACACCCCCTTTTACTTTTATTTTAATTTATAATCATGAAACGATAGTGAAATTTCATCGGTATTTTTAACTTTCTTGTACGGGACAGTCCCGATATTTCAGGATTGATGGCAACTCTATTCGGAGGGGAATATTATGCAGTCTATCATAAACATAATTTTCTAGTCATCGCGAAGTAAAGTGGATAGTAAATCATTGGCATCCTATAAATGGCAACTACGAAGAAAAGAAAAGTTGAAACTGAGTGTCGCTCTTACCAGGGGAAATGAAAAAATGTTTTGTTGTTGTTGTCTAGTTTGTGGAGATTCTTTAGCAGTTAATGAAAAAGTCAACTTCGAGCGTCATCATAATTCGAAACACCCCAAGCTTAGTGAATTAGAAGGACAGAAACGGCTGGATAAAATCAATGCTCTTCAGCTCACGTTGGAATCCCAACAAGCCGTCTTCACTAAGCCCCGCTGTGATCAAAATACAATTATTCAGAGTAGTTACATGGTGAGCGAGATGATTGCAAAGAAACTGAAGCCTCACGTAGTATGAGAATTTGTTAAAGAATGCATAGTGGCTGTTGCGGAGTTATTAGCTCCGAACAAAGTACAATATTTAAAAAATATTGGTTTGTATCGAAGAACCGTCTCCGATAGAGTATCTGATTTAGCAAAAGAGATTTTAAATTTTTCTCTTTGGCTTGTGACGAGACAACGGATGTAACGAATACTGCTCAACTGGCCATTTTCATTCGTGAAATAACGACAAACTTTAACATGCGAGAGGAACTGCTTTCGCTGGAAGCCATCCATGGTACTACCACTGGCGAGGACATATTCGAAAGACTGATTCTTGCAATGAAGAAACTAGATATAAAATTCGATAACTTAAGTAGCCTTTCTACAGACGGAGCTCCTGCTATGGTAGGTTCGAAGAAAGGATTGGTTTCGTTGGTGAAAACAGAACCGAATCGGCTCAGTATCGATGCAAGTGATTTAGTAATTTGTCACTGTATTATACACCAAGAGAGTTTATATGCGCAATCTTTGCGGCTCGATAGTGTGATGGTAAAATTCCACGTGTGGTTTCATCTGCTTACGCGTTGTATAGAAAACTTCTCGTTTTTTAAGTGTATTTAAAATTCTAGTTACTTTTGATCTGCCAGTATTGGAGAAAAGCCATTTTCATGTACTGAGTGTAGTTTAAATTCCCCGCGCACAGATTCACCTTGTAACTAAAACCAATTCTGTGTTTAGAATGAATATTTGAGGTGAAGTTTCATTTTTTACGCATTTCTCGCGTTAGAAGTGCATTTATAAAATTCTAGTTGTGCTGCCAGAATTGAAGGAAAACCATTTTCATGTTCTGAGTGTAGTTATATTTCCCCGCGTACAAACTCACTTTAAAATTACCAGTTCTGTGTACAGAATGCAACGAAAAAATTCCTGATGGGGATCTTGCTAACGCGTTTCGTAGGTAACCATTCTCGTGTTTGAAGTGCAGTTATAAATTTGTAGTTGCCTATGTGCCGCCAGTATTGGACGAAAGCAATTTCATGTTCTGAGTGTAGTTTAAATTCCCCGCGTACAGATTTACCCTTTAATTAAAAACAGTTCTGTGCTAAGAACGCAACATAAACACGTCAGGTGTGATTTCAATTGCTGACGTATTTCTAGTGCAGCAAATGCATTTATAAAATTGTAGTTGCGTAGTTTGTGCTGCCAGAATTGGAGGAAAGCCATTTTCATGTTCTGGGTGTAGTTTTAATTCCCTGCATGCAAATTCAACCTAAATTGAAACCAGTTCGTGGTTCAGAATGCAACGACAAATTCCAGCAGTTATGTACTAGTTTTTTAATAGTACCAGTAAAACCAGTTCTTTGTTTCAAATGTTACTCTCCACCCCCCCCCCCCCCCCCCCCGAGACGGAAATCGCAGTATGAACATCCAAATGGCCCGCGACGCTAAAAAGGTTCCCCATCCCTGCTGTAGGGGAAGGTGAAAACTCTGAATTTGCTGGAAGTAAAATCCCAATGATGCCGCCCAAAATAAAGTCAATTTTATCTAATTCCAAGTGCAATCCACCATTTACAAATATCGAACGTCTTTCTTGAACAGATTTTCATATTTTATATCTGCCTGGTGACTCGAAAAGCCTTATGGAGTGTCTAATGGGCGACATCGGTTTTCTTTTAAATCGGTATAGATCGCTCGTTTTTCGGCTTCTAAATAGTTGGAAGTAACTAAGAAGTCCAGCTCCGATTTATGACATATATTTCAACTGAACACTACACAAAGTTGTTTACTTTTTAAACGACACACGACCGACCTGTCACTCCCCCAAATTAGCAATGGCCCATTATTCAAGCTGTTGCACACACATTCGCGCTCTATTATTGTGTCCCTGTCTCACTCTTTCAAACTCACATAAATATTCTTCATTATGTCTAGTTCATTTTCATAATTTTTGAATATTTGGTCATTTGATGAATAAATTCTAAAGAAGGCACAGCTTTCTAAATCTGTCCGGTGTATTTTGAGGTTGCGTTCGTTCATCCATATTTCAAAGGTTTCTCTCTTCCATGTCGATGCTTAATTTGTGTCCAGATTTCCATGACATTATATTACTTATAACAGAAATATTTTGTTTCATTACTTCACAAATATTTTTTTAATGTTTTTAAATTTTTTTTGGTTACATCGTAAAAAAAATCACTAAGTACCATAAAATATTTAAAAAAATATTAATTTGATATTGTAGAAGGGGGAAGCGGTCAACTGATGACAATACAACAAAGTTTTGGTACAAAAAAGTACTGTTAACTTGATTTGTGTTAGATAGAATATTAAAAACGCGGTTTACTTACATGTTGATATAAAACATATTTTTTCATAAACTTTTAAAGTACTGTAATACACATTATGTTCTAAAATATATGTTTTTTGATTTTTCCTGCAAATTTTGATTAATTTTTTAATCAAATAACCACGACAATAATGCTGTTTGACGTTAAAATCGTAAAGTCTAGCATTTTGACAATAACACAAGCCGTAGACAAAGTTATTTTTATTTAACTTTATGCCTACTTGTAATTATGTTTTGTTCGGAACCAAAATTAGTACGGTTGGGCTATATGTGTTAATAAACGCTTTGAACTTTTTAATAATAAGTGGGGATATATATAAGTACTTTCCTATTTACTACTATTTCCATAGCATGGCTCCTTTAGCAGAGCAAGACCCGAAGTGCATTATTTTGTTTGTTTGTTCGTAGTTCGCCGTGAGTTTGATGATGTATTTAGGCACTCCGGCATGTTTGCTGAAATATTAATTTAGCCGAAGTTTGAATGGCGTAATATTCATTAATCTGCCAATAGCAGAGCTTGGAGCGTTTCCATTGTCTACCGATGAATTATGCATAACGTTAAACAACTCGCTATAAAAGGCGACGGCCGACAACGAAGTTATGTCTCTAATTATGACTACTTTCGAATGACTGACACGATCATTTGGTTAGTCGGATGGTTAAGTAATTAGCCTAATTAAATAAATGCCACAAATCAATTCACTCTCCCAGATTACTCTTAAAATGGAAAATCCTGTTTTTATCCTTGGTTATGTGTTATTTTTAAGAAATTATCTCGGTCTTACCAGTAAACTTCTGTTTTTGGTGTGGGTAAATACTAAAAACTCCCGGTGAGCTCAGGCATCATGAAATTTCTTTAGTACAAACTATAAACCTTAACATTTATAACTAGCAGCTAGCAGTTAAAAACCCGCTCCGCATCTTTTTTCTGCTTGGCCTTGCGGGCTGCGGGCGTGTAGCTTAGTCACAAACTATCATCCATGTCCAGACTGGAGAAATTAATGAAAATGCACATCCAAGAGAACTTACGCCTGCCAGCCGACGTTCCTCAAGCTAGCTGTTAAAGAAAGTGGCGCCATCTTTTGACATTATTAGCTAATTGCTTTAATTCGGCTCTATTACGATAGTAGCTCAAGTCACAAACTTCACGTTCACAGATGGTTTCATATGACGCGGCGTCAGAGTTGTACTCGGAATCTGATTCTTAAATTTCAACCGTATATTCGCTAGAGTATTAATACTATCAGATACAGACATTTTGGACATAACTTGTGCTGAAAAAAGCGTTTGTTAATTAATCGCTGTGATTGTCGAACCCGGCCTGTCCGATTGGAGCGTCCTACCCACTACTTTCAGCTCTTATTGCCATTTATTTATTTATTTTTTTATTTATTTATTTATTTCAAGATTTTTGTTTATACATTACAATGATAATATATGCAAGATTACAAAATAATTCATGTTTTATTCTACTACTCCATAAGTTGAGCTCTAGGAAATAATATAATAATATTTCAATAATGATCTTAAAAATAAGACATATTTCGAACCTACTTGGTTTATCCGATGGGAATACAGATTGTTGAACTTGTGGCGAAGCGACTACTGGTATATATATTATACATTACGAGCATTTGAGCACTTACAAGCTACAAGCAGGCCATTTCAAGTAGAAATAGCCGAGCAAAGCACACAATGACGGGTGCTTAATTCCCGTTATTATTAAAAGTTCCTCTCTTCGTCTTCATCTAATTCAAGGCGTTTGCTGAAAACTGAAGTTGATACTTCTTTAATAGTAGAGATTATATGAGGTGTTTTCCCCAGCGTTATTTACTTTAAAAACAAGATACATTATTAATTACTCGAACTACATTCAGTCTTTTCGAAATGCTTATCGCTGGTGACCACATCTGAATAGCCTGGTAATCCTTCCTAACCCCCATCTTCCCCAAGGCACTCCCTGCACCATCACAACATACATTTACATTTATCCATACACAACACATCCATATTTTTTTTATTGGAACAATTGTATTCCTGAACATAACTAATAGATAAAGGAACGACGTTTTAAGAGGAACATACAAGCTAAGTGTATTTTTATTTTTAGTGTCTTATAACACCACGAATATAGGTAAAAAGCATAAAAATTGCCTGGCAAGCGGAGTATTGAAATGGTCGACAAGCGCAAAGGCGGTTTTTGTAAATAATTTCATAATAAATAAAAAAGTTAGTCAAGAATAAACTGCCACAAATAACCATAGACATGCAATAGTATTTTTTAAAGTTGTTTCGTGTTTGTTTGCATTCATAAGTTTCTAACGTAGAAACTAAATTATTCAGTGGTTTACGGTTACGTTTATGTTACTATAACGTAATTAACAATTTTATTTCAATTCTACTCAAGCGAAACTGTCAATTTATCTAAAGCATTTGTTGGTATTATAATGTAAACCGACTTAAACGGTAGTAAAGATTGATTTAAAATAGTGCCTTCATTGATGTAGATGTGTTTTGATTCCTGATGACTAATAGTCACCTCTGCCGCTGACTAATCGCTCCTGCAGACATCATCGTTCACACAGTTTTGATAGATATTTTAGCGGTCCAGCAAAGCGGGGATGGGCTATTGTGTCCCGCGCAATCATTAGGGGAATCTATCACTCTGACAGGAGCACGTATTCTGCGGACCGACCCAGAACTGCCTATGACGTATTATTTATATTGTCATAAAAGAGCGAGAGAGACAAATGAGAGAGATTCTGTATTTAGTTTTTTCACCGTGCAAAAAATAAAGCCCTCGTGTTCCCGGGAGATAGAGAGAGAACAAGCTATAACAATAACCACTGTTTGCACCTTTGGAGGCGATTACTTCCGCTTACCTTATCAGAAATAATCAGCTCCATTGGTCGCGGATTTTGTCAAATGATAACACTGGTTTAATATTGATATATTTATTGATATACGTTAACACGTTAATTATTAATTATCCACGACAACACTATTGTACAGAAGGATTCTATGAAACTTTCTGGCGAGGAAGGAAGCCGAAGACGGAATGGTCTGGAAACTTCTTTTCGACAGAATTACACTTTGATCATCTGCGCACTCCCTTTACGCATAGAGTGTTGCTAGTGTAGGAAATATTATCCGCTCACAAAAATATGGATTCGCGGTGCCTACACACCCATACTCACAATATGTTGAAAATGCTGAATGTATTTGTTCTGCTTCCATCAGGATATGCAAGTGGTTTAATAACCAAATGGAGTTATTCGATGACATTATGAGAAGCAAGCTGGAGTACGCGAGCGATGTTTGGGCACAGTACAACCGGAACTACATTGATATGTTGGAGCAAATCCAGAAGAAATTCCTCAGGGAAGTCTATATGCGGACGCATGGAACCTAACCGAGGTTTGTGCACCATATTGACTTTTTTGAGGAAACTGATTCTGCGAGTCTTGAAACTAGGCGGAAAGTCTGTTTGTCTTTCAAAATTTGGAAGAATTTCATGGATAGCCCATTCTTCTTGGAATGCTATGATTTATATGTGCCAGACCACTACTGTCGGAATCGCTACCATGACCTGTTCGGAGTGTCGCACGGGAGAACCGACTTTCTGGCAAAACATAGAATGACAGGGGGTGCTATTAAATGAACTTGTAAACCATTTGGATGTGTGTGACAGTTGTCTAAATGATAAAACTATTTTTGAAGAGCCACCTTCCTAAATGCTGATATCTATAAAGAAGGTGTCAGTTGTGTGTAATATGTACTGAAATTGGATTATTCTGTTATATTGTACAATAATAAAACATTTAAAAAAAATTCGAGTGTAAAGTACGTGTAATTGAAAATGTTGGCTATTTATAGAATACTCAGTTTGATCATGCCACGAATGCTCTGTAAGTCTACAAGCTAAACCTGCCGAGCTGGTTCCGGAGTAGAGGACCCGTCACATGTGGCGTATTCCCCGAGCTGTCGGAAACCGGAGTTTTTTTTGCGGATTTGCCAATATTGCTTTTGCCGGATTCGCCCCGTATTGGAAAATGACAGGCCAAAATCGGGCATGATGAAAATGTCGCAGATTTTCCGCCCACTTATACAAATATCGAATACTCTTTATGTACACAGAACGATATAAAAATATGACGAATGTACACATAAATGCACTTCAAATCGCAAATTACACGTGTTCAATATGGAAATCGCATTTATTTAACGCTTATCCGGGAAACACATTAACCGAACTCAAATCTAGTGACCGGGTAAATTCATCGTTATTTCAGATTCCACGTGGAGGAATTGAACGTGAAAATATAATTATTTTATCAAATATTCTGTCAAAATGATATAATGCACTTTAATAAAATTTTCCGGAACTAAAACAATGAAGAGCAAATAATTTATCGTCAGTTGTTTTCTAATGTATTCAATTAATTATTGTTTTCGTGATTATTCGCTAAGCTTCTGTTACACGCAAACATCGATTCGTTTTACATTATCCGTCCGACTTATAATAATCTGCTTTTGACCATTTTTATTTATTTGTTTATTTATTTATTTATTATTAGTTTCAATAGCAAGGTTTGTACATGTATGTACGAGTATAATGTATAGTATAAGTATAGATTAATTTTTTTTCACAGACCTCCTCACTAGGATTTTAGGAATGAAGTTTGGTTTGTGGCAATATAAAAGCAAGATGCTGATACTTTTCCTGCATGTACCTACATTAGGGTGCTTCAAAAACTATGATTTTTTTTTCGAATTTTATATGGGGCCCCCTTTCATATGATTTTTAATGTGGTTTTAGAGGCTGTGAAAATTTAGGGGTTTTACCAAAAAGTATAAGAAGTTGGTATTTAAACTGAATATTTATTTTAAGCAATTTTTTACAAAATGTAATTCGACACAAGATTCAAATCAATGAAATTATTATATGTTGCACTTACGGTTGTAGGCGCCATTTTACGCCACGATTGTAAATTGAGTTTTAGAACAAAAAGTCGTTATTACTCAAATACTCTAATTGCTAGCCTAATATGCATACTACAATGTTTGTAGGCGGTGCTCATCCACAATTTCACATCTGAATAGTTGCCAACACGATTATGGGCTGTATCCTCTTGTGTTCCCTTGCGACCGGCGGAGTGCGAGTGCGGAATATTGCACGTGTGCACAATGCACGTGTCGCGTCGCGGAGAAATCTTTATTGCCGGAAGCCGTGGAGCAGAACATATTCACTAACTCCCTTGAAAACCTCCTTTGTATCGCCGCCGGAAACGAGACTTTTATCAACAATTTTCCGGATGAGGACTATTCCACTTTCAATGAAACCACCCCATCAGATTATTAAAATTTTTTTTTTTGCGAATACCTAAAGGCTTTGAAAGACACCTGTCACACATTTTCATCTACAGTGATTTTCAGATTTTATTACTCCTCCAAAAGACTTGATATCGTCTCTTTACTCCTGTGCTGCATATTTATGTCTTTGAAATAGCGTTTTTTGTCAGTTTGCTGCTGTAATTGTGGACAAAGATACTAAAAGACTTGAAATCGTCTTTTTTCTCCTGTGCTGCATTCAGTTTTATTATTGAAAGTATGTTTTTTATACCACATTGTCTTTAAAATATCGTTTTTCATCAGTTTTGTACTGTAATTGTGGATAAAGACATACTTTAATCATTTCGTTCCTGTAATATAACTTGATTGAAATGTCAAGAAATTTATTTATTTAATACAAACGGCATAAGTAGGTATGCCATAAACACTAATTACATGTCACAAATTCATATTCAATATATTAGTAATGATAAAACAGTGTATGTATAACAGTTAGTTTTGACGATACATTGGGAAGTGACACCAGAGATACATGCAAAAATCTATAGTACAAATAAAATTAGTAGTAGTATAAAATTGTAGTTTTATAATTATTATTGTACACAGCTGTATAAAAGTTACTGCGGTTCCGTAAAATTTTCCTTAACAATTTCCTTTTATGTAAATGATAAGTTTGAACTTTTAATCCCCGCAGAGTCGATCTTTTATCTCGAGCGTAACGTCCCTCAATCGTCAATCGACCCTCCGTGACGGCGGCATCGATTGCCAATCATCCGTCACCCGCATCCGTCCCGCCACGGGATGGGGCAGGTTTCCCAGGGGGGCGGGGGGCCGGGGGCCGCACAGCTGATCGATCCCCGCTACGCCAGCGTAGAGAGGTGGCACTAGGCGCTGTAGCAGAGCCGGACCCGTAGCCCATAGCAGGCAGCAGGCGGCAGGCGCTGGCAGTAGCGACCGTGCAGCGGGAGGCTACGACGCATCGTAGCAAGCGCTACTAGCCGCTTTTCGCCGCTCTCGTAGCAAATTGTTTTCGGTTTACGCGAACCAAATGAACTGAATAACCCCTCGCCGCTGATCCTCGCAAAGCACACATGTAATTTCCGCACGTTCTTCGCTCTACTGCGGCTCAAACAGAATTCGGATTGAAAAACACTTTTACGGTTGATGCATTATTGCGTGGACTTTTTTTTTTAAAACATCGTTGCATTTTTGACACGCATGTTTTACTTGCTGTTCAAGGACGCATTTTATTAATTGTTTTGTCGCTATCAAATATTATTAGAACCATATAAGTTAAATCTTCTGTTTCCTCATTGCCGAGTGTCCTTTCTTGTGGTTAATGAATGTTTTAGTAAAATAGTTTTTGTTTACCAAAGTATTTGGTTGTATCTGAAATTTGATATGAAAATTATCTCACCATTATAATTACACATTTGATAATTTTAAAGAATTACCGGATACGCTTTGTACGCAACATTATTAAAAAATATCACGTGACTTGTATCATCATTACAAGAGACTACTATTTATGTCAGGTGAGATAGTGTGTATTTCCCGACTTTCAAACATAACTTAATACAAACGTCCAATCAAAAACATGGTGAAATATTTAACTTTCATTGAAATTTTTTAACTTTAATTCAATATTTTCCATCTCCCCCGACGTAAATTGTTTTCTTTTGTCGTAATTAATTCGAAGTTTTATTTCAAAAAAGTATTCATAAAAAGAGTGTCAGCGATTGCGAAATTTCCACGTATTTTAATTGTATGTTCTACTTGACAAGAGCAGAGTGAAACCTGAAACTCGAATTGAAATTGATATCTGGCAAACATTATTGCAACGTCGACATGCGCCCTGCTAAGCCATTCATGTGAACCAAGTGATTATTTATTAAAATATATTTAACTGATTTTTTTTATTTAAATATACCTAACCACATCCTGCTCACGACTTTACCTGTTATATAAATATATGGAGAGAGATTCCCATATAAGTGTATTCGCCGGACAAATTGAAAGATCAGAGGAAATGGGATCATTTGGAAAGTGTCCTGTTCGACAGGTCGGGAGACATTGACAAATTGGGTATCCGTATAATCCTTGCGGCAACAAATAACATATTATTGAAAAATCGGTTCATTTGAATTTGATGACCTAATCTATTTTGCTATAAAAATATATTTACAATCATGTGAAGACCAAGCCTTCGTTTAATTAAAAATAATAATGAGAGTAACGATTTGTTTTGTTTTGTTCTTGTACTGGATTTGATTCAACCTAGTCGCTTTGAAAGATCTTTTCTTAAACTGAAAGATAGTCTTCCGAGGTGTTTTAAGTTGTCGACAAGTGGATAAGGTACTTGGCAGAGTTATCGAGGATCCTTGAAAAGATCACCCCCTAAGATACAAAGTTCTGGCTGAGTAGATACCGCCGCGCCGACAAATTGTCAAGTGTAGTCAAGCGGGTTTGCTGAATAGTGTGAAATAGCTGACCAGCTAGCCATGAAATCCTAAGAGTTGGAAACTCACACGCTGAAGAATTGGGATTGCAGCCCGGTCAGATTGAAAGATTTCAACCTAAGGATACCGCTTCAGAAAACGCAATTAAATTAGGAAGCGACATATCAGCAGTTGCGTCCACACATCGTAAAGGAACCGCCAAGTCCATCACACCCAGAAGAGAAGAAAGATTCTAAGACAGTTATCAGAGCATCCCGTGACTCAGTATGCCACCCTGAATGAAGAGCGGTTAGGGCTGGGAGTGAATGCCGGGGTTCCCGGGCGGGGGCTGCGCCCTGGCCCCCGCGGCGTCCCACGGCCCCCGCCCTTGACATGTTCTCCGAGCTGTGCAGGGAGACCCTCCGCAGGGCGTGCTACGCCATCACCTACTGCAGGGAACATGACATGGATGAACGTAAGACGATACCTTCACCTACCAACTACCAATAGTACCCATCCAATATTTCCCCTCCTCTGCTAAATTTAGACCCAATATTTAGAACTTAGAATAATGACGTCAGCTGGGAATGCTGTGTGTTCTACCGATATTTCCATGGAAGGCACTTAGATTAACATTGATAATATGTACTTTGTCATCGGTCCACAATCGTGCGCAACAAGTGTATGTGCGCGGTTGATTCTTGGACATGGGGCTACTGGACATTTTTGGAACTCATACTAATACTGCCCACCCATCCAATCAGTTTTATTTTTTGTTAAACTTATTCCCTCTCTTTAGAATATTGACCTCGGGTGATGGAATGTTGTGTGCTGTGTGCCATACCTTTATTTTAATGAAAATCATTTTAGATCAACGTTGATACACACCATTCTTCACCGGTCCACAGTTGGTCGACGGGCACTCAGTTGTGGAATGATTTACCAACTTTTTGAGTTTCCTTTCTCGTATAACAAGCTCCCTTAGCCAACGTCGCGGATAGCGTTACAATGTCCATCATCAGGGCATCTATTACATCTGCCCTGATATTGGACACTGTAACGCTGTCAGAAACGTTGGCTAAAGATGGAGACAGCGCAACACAACATAATACCCCAAAAATAAATCACTATGAAACTAATCTTATCGAAGGAAGCAAATACTTTGTGGTGTGACATTATGTATTAAATGAAAAAAAAACACCACTTTTTAGCGATGTGAAAAGGAGGTGTTCTGCAAAGTGTGTTTTTACATTTATTAAGAAATAAATCGTTTAAACCTTCAAGCACACCAAAATATATCAACATTTTCTAAAATATCCAGCATCACATTACTAGAAAATGTTGGCCTGTTTCAGTGGATACTTACGTAGTTAATACAGTATGGATATTAATGTATTCCACAGAATGGTTGAGGAGGGTACCAACAGAATACTGTTCTTTAAATTTAACGGAAAACGTCGGCCTAATGCCTATAGGCACATAAAAGCCGTAAATAAAAGCTTTACATTTCGTGGATTCCCCGAAGACAGGAAAACTATTAGCAATATTTTGTGGGCGCGTTGGAATGCGCCATAACTTTATTATGTTTTCAAGTCATATTATCTATATTGCTTCCTACTAGATATCGCGCAGAACCACTACTGTGGCTGTGCACAAAGTTAGAATTATTAAGGTTGTGCTATATAAATGAAGTTGTATTCTTTCTGTTTTCTGCAGAGATGAAACATATAAATCTCCCGGCGTTTGTTGCCGCGATTTTACGACTTTGAGACGCTTCTTTTGAAAATGTCGCCTCCTAGGAAATCAAATAAAACCTTTCTTGGATTCCCTCTTCGGGGTCCTTCCGTTAAAATCTCCGTTATTTTCGCCTGAAACGTTCTCCTTGTAATTTTACGACCGGCCGCCGTTTTATGAAATCTTGACATTTCCGACAGTTTCAGAACTGTAACACTTTTATAAATTCGAAAGAAATATAAATTTTAATTATCTTCCTTTCAGATGTTGTGATTTTTACAAGTTTGTTTGCGATAGAAAAGTTCAGGAGATTAAGGGTTTATTTATCGACACCAACCTTTCAGGTTTCTCCGTCGTGCTTTTTATTCTGTTCCCTTGAGAATTTCTCCGTTTGGTACTTTCTCTCCATTTAATGTTGCCTTGGTGGCTCCTACATCATACTCTTATTGTCAGAAATGTATTGTAAAGTTACAATGTCTCCTTTTTTGTTCCTAAAATGCGTTAAATATTGTGATGTTACTCACTAATGAAAAACTTTTCTAACAATTTAATATTGGACATAATTTGTTAATGTTTCGATGTAAAGTGAAAGTAATAACACCACTGACTAGATAATACACACTAGAAGCGCATTCCATGTAGATTTGAGTTGAAACCAATGTCGCCACTGACTTAATCTTACCACCGTTTGATTCTAGCCCATTTAGCACACTGCATCTCTTACCAGACATCATATCAGACGTTTGGACTTCTTCGTCTTTATTCTGTGAATAAATATTCTTAAGCATTTATTAATTTTAACATTTTAGCAATTAGCTTTAGTTCGTTCCTTCCCATAATTCGTGGCCCGGCTCGCGCTTTTGGTTGCAAATGAATGCGCAGCATTAAACCATGCAAGGATGTTATTATTTGTGTCCATAATGTTTCAACGATTTGTATAAATAGGTATATGAAAAAAAAAACATTCTGTGCGCAGGATGGACACCTGCTGATAGATTTTATCCTGTGGCAGGTGTCTAGAATAATCTGCATATCCTGTCATCATCAACCAGCTTCTTGCGTAGGTGAGGTTTTGGAGGATTTAGGACATTTGCTATAATGTTTTCCTTTTTTTAATTCTCGCAGATTCGGTACGGTTCGCCTAACGTGTACCCTCATGATAGCATGACATGTTGTATGAGTTGTTTTGTATACAATTTGACCTTTTGCCATCATTTTACCTCGTACGAATATTTTCCTCGGAGTACAAATTTTCTGGTCGCTACCCTAATAATAAAAATTTGCGTGTTTTTTGCTTCAACAAGTTATTGCATTTTGGTTTTGTATCATTTTAAACCCTTAATAAATCACACTGTTTCAGTCTTAAGATAAAAATGCTAAATATTCATATTTTTATAATCACAACAAATAACTTAGTTTACACCACTATATTATTAACAATATCGACATGTTTCAAAAACAATGTTTTCTTCATCAGGATAAGTTGTTAATATAATATTAATATTTGTTTTATTGTATCAATAATGACGCCACAAGGTATTTTTAACCCCCGACGCAGAGTAGTGTTATAAGTTTGACTTTCTGTGTGTCTGTCTGTGGCATCGTTGTTCCTAAACGAATGGACCGATTACGATGCGGTTTTTTTTGTTTGAAAGCTGACGTGATCGAGATGGTTCTTAGCTACAATTCATGAAAATCTATTCAGGAGTTTCAAGGCCATCAGCTCTTTGTGATGTCGGGGGTTACTTAAAATTTTGAAAATTTTACTTATTGCAAAGTTTGAAGAAGTAATTCACATTTTTGTCTAAACTCTGAGTGGCAAAATAAAACACTCAACATACGAAAAAATAAAGACAGTTCAAATTTGTAGCCAGAACTGTTTTAATCAACAAGGGGTGTTTAAAATTTATGAGCCTTGGATGTTACTTGGGAGAAACTTTGTGACTAAAATTAGTCGCAATTAGTTGGTTTTCGTTATAAAACATACACTTCGGCTTAATTAAGTCAGGTGCTCGCTTTTGTTCAGTGTTCACGGAGCGAGTGCGGAGTTCGCTAGAGCGGCATTTACATTTACCTGCGACTTGTCGCGAATTCTCGTGCGGGTATTTAAGCGCATCGCGAGACCGTCGTGGCACCTTCAATTGATGAGCAAACTTACAAACTGGGGCTAAATTAATAGTGCCATCATTGACTTCAGAATTATTGCGAGAGGTTGTCAATCCGTGTTTGAATCTTCAGCTTACACACAATTTTGGAAACTTCTTGGCTTTAATGTAGACCAACAGTTTGATATTTGATTGCAGAATTCAGATGCCTTAATCTTCTTCTAGGCTGATTGTGAACAAGTTTTCCCATTCGGATTATGAAAATCACCATTATATAACATTGTTATTTTTAAACGCCTTTCGGCTTTCATGTAACATAGTATAAGGCGTAAACTACATCATGAGAAATAGCGTAAGTAATACAGAAACATATCGTGCAGAACAGCAAAGGATAGGAAATAGTAGTTAAGAATGGTGAACGGCCAACTCAGGATGAAACCAACTCAGAACCACGTAAGAAAGGTCATAAAGATTTATGATAAAAACATATTTAAAAAATTGGTTAAACGGGTTACGTTAGGTTTTGGTTAACGGCTATTTTAAAATTATTTTTTTCATAGCTTTTAATGACTTTTCAGAGAGTTGTTGAGTTGACTTGATTCTGAGTTGGCATGGAACCGTTAAGATCATGTGCAAACAAAGCAAAATGAAAGTAATACAATATTGGAATGGCTAAGAAATATGCATACTTAATACTTATTTTATTTAATTAAAAAAATATAAACGTATCTTTAGATGAAGATGAGTTACACAGTAAATACATAAGGGTAAGCATATAGTGAGTAAAGTATGTTTAAAAAAAAATCTGAACGAGTATTGGTGCATAAGTAAAAGATAACTCTTCTGATAAGCATGTAAAACAGTAAATAATAGAAAATAGAAATTGATAACATATGTGTAAATAACAAAGCAACTATGTAATCCTTCAATAATACAATATGGCCACGATGAAAAAATATATAAATAAATTTATATTAAATGGTGTTATAAATTTGCTGTGTTTGAGGAAGAAATGCTTGTACAATTTATTAGCTGGTTCCCGGCATGCGTTGCAATGCCATATTCAAAGAAATACATTGTTTCTCTCTGAATCATCTCTCCCGTGCGTCCCCGCTCCCCTCCCGCGTCCCCTTCCTAGATAGCATTATAAATTATAGCCTTTATTTTATTCTGATGTTTGAGCTATATTCTTGTAAAGTTTCATTAAAATCCATTCAGTAGTTTTTGCGTGAAAGAGTAACAAACACACATACATCCATACAAACTTTTGCCTTTATAATATTAAGATATAAGATGTAAATAACTTAGCATGAAAAATATTACTTTATATTTGCACTGACACGAAAATTGATTAGTGAAATTATTGTAAACTTTCTTGCCGCGTAACAGCGCTGAAGCAAAAAATAGATAAGTAATTAGTCTGTAATGATGAATTAGTCTGTATTGCAAGTATATGCACAATAAGTGCCACGTTCGTCATTATGTCCAGAAAGCTGTAAACAATTCCAGTTGCCAGTTGTTTGGTTGGCAGTAGTCGAGGCGTTAGTGCCGCCGTATGTCTCCAGTCTCCAGTCTCCACACTACACTACTTCCTCTCAGCTCTCTTTCTCTCCCCCCTCTCACCCCACACCTAGTTTCAGCCAGCTGCCTACACTTTATGGTCTTGGCAAACAAACACACAAACCAACCAGCCTGCTTTTTCAGAACTTACTCCAAAGTGCGTTTTTTAATAGTTTGTGCCCAACGAATTTTGTGACTAGAAACATGTTTTCCGCATTTATTGCTTATATTATTAAATTTGTAATCTCGTACATACATTTTCAAATGATTTTAATTTACAGAGATAATACGTTCCACCAATACAACACATGTTATTAATCAGTTACTGTATGAAAATAGGTTTGCAATAGTGTTTTGTGAACACCTCTCTGGGAGAACTTCGGTTTTCGCACGTTTTAGAAGGTTCCATGATAACTCAACGCAGTGGCATTTCAACACATTTTTTAAAGGTGTGATTAAAAAATCCCATAACCTATCCTATAACCTAACCGTAACCTCAGATATCATTTTAGATTATACAAAAATAACCGTAACCTATTTATTCTGTTTTTTTTTTCATGACTTTATATCACTTTTCAAAGGTGTGTTGAAATGCCACTTTGTTGAGTCATTTTAGAAGTGTTATTCTGCCGTCATAAGTAAAAACTTGGTATCTTCCTTGAGACTCACAAGAACACTGGTTCCACTCAAGGAGGTAGTTATTATGGTTAACAGCAGTAATTATAGTACATCATAATATTTAATGTACGTAATAGTAGTAGTACAATGTATTGAATAAAAAAAAGTGCTTCATGAATTGAAAATAATGAAGCAGCAGGTGAAATATTTAAAAACATTATCAATAATTATACAAAAAGTAGATCTTATTATATAATTTAAATACTAATTAAAGTATTTGGTTTGGGGTCAATAGGTTTTAATGCCTTTAATTTTTATCTAGTCTGTGGTCTGTTTTTTTTTTTAAATTCCAACAACATTGAAATATCATTCCCATCATGACAATGCCTCCTTATCAAAGGTACCACCTACTCGTCTCTCGATCATCATACAGCATTAAGTTTAATTTACCTTAGGTATAAAATGAAGCAATTAAAGTCATGTTTATCTTTACGATTCGCAATAATAATTTAATAACTGAAATGAAAGGCTTTCCCTGTGGTGCTTTTATTTTGCGATAAGATAAGCATTGTAATGATTATTGTCGCAGATATAAATCATTAACGTTGTATCTAACTGCGATAAATGGATAAAAGGTAGACGAATAAAGCTCATTTCGCGCATCTCGGATCTAGAGCTTCAAAATTCGTCAAAAGAACCTTGTTTTATCGATATTACGATGGAAGATGCTCCGAGGAACTAGCGTCATTGATCCCTTCGGCAACGGTGCTTAGTCGGTAAACACACCAAATGCGCGCCCAACAAATGTACACGGTTCACATTCGCCACATGAGAACGGGTCGCTTCTACGACTGTAGACTCATGTTCACTCCTTCCTCTCCTCAAGAAGACCTCCAGATAGCATCCCCAAAGATGACGTCGATTCTGAGGGAAATTATTTTCCTCAGGGTTTCCTAGTTTTGTTCTATGAACAAATTGAAAATGTGCTCATTTAACACGTGAGAGCCTCGCGTACCGCCGGAATTGAATGTGGATTTTCGTTTGTCAAAGTTTGGATTGGTATTTTTTAGTTCGCGTTTTCCCTGCAGTAGGACGGACGGCGCTGCTCGGTGTTAGTGTTGCCATCGCGAGGGCTTTTAATTAGAGCGCGGACAGAAAAAACAATGCCGCCCTACACCGGTTAAGTACCTGCCTAGCCGCCCGTTCTGCCACCAACCACCAACCTCTTCTGTCTGTGATAAGAACTTGATATTTTAACTGGGGCTTGGAGATGTCGGTAGACGGGTAGAATAATGACTATTTATCCCACGGAGCGAGAAGGACTTTATTTCAACCAAGTTGAAGTGAGTCTCTGCTAATTAGGCCAACTTTACGGTAATCCCCCTTGAACAATTGCCCCATGTTTACAAACTGTCTTTAAATATCCGGAAACTTAGCTTTATCTGTCTTTTACTGTCACCATTCAAAGTTTATTTATTGCCACTACCCAACTGTTTAGTTGAAAGGTTCTGATTCCGAGTCCGTTTCGGCTTTTTAACAAATTCTCATCAGCAGAAGAGGACAAATTTTCTTACTCTCCTTTCCAGATTGTTATAATTATACAGGAAGCTGAAATGCACGTCTAATCGGTGTTTAACATGGAGCTTTTAAATGTCAATAAAACAAAATGGTGCTGAATGGCCGTACAATTTTACATTTAAATTTATGTGAAACATCTTGCCCTTAATTTATTTTTAGAATGGCTGAAATCCCTGCGTAGCCGGACTTTACTCAGAGTTTTCCGAAATCAGATGTAAAAAGTATTTTCCTCTTATTTAGAACGTCAATTATCTACGCAAAATTTCATCAGGAAGCTTCATATTTCTGGAGTGTGAAAAGGGGAGGTGGGTTGTTTTTCAAAATCTCATATAGACAGTACCTTCCTCTATTTGGAAGGTCAAGTGTGCAAAATTTCATCTATCTCGGAATAACTGTAGATTTGTATAAAAACCCAAACACAAACCCACTCTGGGACACTATTCTTTATACGTACCTAAATTACGCGGAAATTGGAAATATGTAAATAATAATAATAACGTAGTATATATATATATATAGCGCAGTTTTGTGATATTTCACTTCAAGTGCGCTTAAGGACAATATATCCAAAAATGAGTTAAATACGTAATTTTTCTGTTTTTTTTTCTCACATCCGATCTACGTCGTTGAAACGTTTCTAGGAAAATGAGTCTTTTACGATGTGCACTTTAGGAGGAAATTTTTTCTAAAAATTTTAAAAAAAATTAAGTACTTCTTTTTAAAGAAATTTACTAAAAGTGTTATGTTAGTATTCTGAAAGATCTATTCAATGTTAATTTATAATAAAAACATAATTATAGGTATAACGAAACAGGCGATACGATCTTTATAAATAAAAAAAAAAACATTATTTTAGATGGGAATGTAGTTCTACTTTTTACGCCGGTCCTGCTTGAATGCCTGGAAGGGCAATGCTGTCTAATATGTTTGTATGAATATTGTACACATAAATAATATAAACATATTTGTATGTAACATAATAATATAAACATATTTATAAGAACTTGGTATATATTTAATCTACAAACAAAAAAAAAACACTTGGTTTTTTTTTTGTTCAGAATACATTTTTTGCATTTTTCACCAGCATTTGGTTCCTTAGAACGGGCAATCTGCCTAGCTAGGAACTAATATAGACAAACAAGACATAATAACACTTGTACCCATTTTAATATTTACAGTTATTTTGAAATATTATTATTATGTTATTTTACTGTATGAATGTATCTTATGTAATAAATAAATAAATAAAAATATATGACACAAGATGGGAAATCTTCTGATCTCCTTGTCTTTTGTATAGAAGAATATTTAACCAAAATAAAACAAACACTTTGGCACTGGAGATGCGCAAATTGTTCTTTTTTGTAACAAAGTTAAAACCATTTTTTTATAATTTATTAAAATACATTCATTTTTTACACATATAACTAAATGATCGAACACTGACTTTAACGTTTATAGTCCTATTACAGAGTAGGCTATAATTGTAGACAATACTTCTATAGTTAATTGAAATAAATGTATCATTTTCAAAGATATAGTGGTTTAGAAATAAATTTTATTTTCTCGAACGGATTCTTTGTTTTCGCCCGCCGGAAGTGTGTTAACATTTTATCCTTTACTGTATTTCAAATTTCCGTAATCGATATAGATATTTCCGTAATTGTCGTTGTATTTTGTTTTCATAAAATGGCTTTCATGGGTAGGAGAAAAGAAATATTAGGGAGTATCTGACTATTCAGGTACATTAAATACGGCTTTTATCATTTCAAGTGACGTTTCTATTTTGAACATTGGTCCTTTACCAGGGTGATAGGGGCCGTTCAAGTATTACGTAACGCACTTTGCGGGGGGGGGGGGGATTAAAATCTTCCAAGTTGGCAATTCTTTTCGTTTCTGTTGTACGGGGAATTCCTCGACTGTATCGTAAGTCATTTTTATTTTATTTTAAGCGACTTTCCAGTACTTTGCTCAACTTAATTGTGACTTTTTGGTAAAAAATTGTCACTTGGGTGTTACGTAACGTTTATGTGGGGGGGGGGGGGGGGAGAGGTACAGAAAACGTTACGGCGCGTTACTTGGGGTGGAGGGAGGGTCAAAAATCTTCAAAAATTGCGTTATGTAATACTTGAAGGCCCCAACTAAGTTTCACAGAATTTTAACAATTCATGAAATTTAAAAGTTAGTACATAGTTAAGTTCTGTGAAAGTCCTATTCAAGTTCTGTTATTATCCAAGGCTCGTCATGAAATAATAACAAAACCCGAATAGAACTTTCGCAGAAGCTGAATTTTAAGTATGAAATTTGATGAATTGTTTAAATTCTGTGAAACTTGGGGCGAGATGTTTCAAATTCATCAAATTTCACAACCTTGAATAAAAATGTAACTAGAATGTGTCAATCAACTTCGAAATTTGAAAACAACCCGACCATAGTGTATCTATAATATTGAGATACGTCGCAAATATACCTCAGATCTTTCGAAGACAAAACTATTCAAGAAAGAATTTCGGTATTTTAAAATGTTGAATCAATCGATTAATATCTGAATTGAGGTTAATTTTGACCTTACTTCCAGCACACATAGGGCTTAATCGATTAATCTGTTCAGTGTCTGGTACACCATCTGCGCCCAATATAAACCTTTACCCCCCGCGTGTTATTGTTAGAGGCTTTAGCTGCAGGGGTAGAGATAAACACTCCCTTTTGTTTCGGAGCCGTTCCAACTTTAAATATGCGGAATTAATGCCGACCTACCCTTTCAGTCGGGTTTTGCTTTGAATTTGAGGAAAAGCGATTTTAACGCAAGAAATAATAGAATTTCATAATCCTGCGAATGCGAATATGTGGAATGCTTTAAATGTCGTGCGTTTTAATAACCCTCTTTATGAACACCTTTCCTAATAAATTTGTCAATATTGAAATTGTATTTCCGTATATAAAAGCTTAAATTACATGAAATGAAACAATTGCTGTGTTTATAACCACGACATTTATTTAATTTATTAACACCGATCGGTTTCGCTTAACACAGGCATCACGCATCACCAGGGTACAAAATAAAACTAATCAAAATACATTGTGTGTGCTTAACTATATAAATACGAGACAAAATATAACACAGAATAAAGGAACCGTGAGATAGCATGAAATTAAAATCTAAAGTAGTAGCACAGAGAAAGAGACAGGAGTATAAACATAATGGGTTATCGAAGATTGTATCCGAAGATTATATTTATTATATAGATATTTTATGAGTTTATGGGAAATATACTTTATAAGAATTTTGGTTTTAACGGCTTTCTTTATTTCAAGTGCTTCTAAATCATTTAAACCATTTTTGGCCCAATATTAGCACCATTGCATTGATTGAAGGTATGATCTTTATCAATGAGATGATTGGCGAATTCCGAAAATCCATTATTAAGGTGCTCTTTATAAAAAAACTTTAATTCAATGCTTTTAGTAGATGTTTTTTATGACAGTACTTACACTGTTGGCCCTTCCCAGTTTTTCCCCGAGTTTAAACACTGTCTTTTCAAAATATTATTTAACAATTATTGACAAGTACGGAACAAACTTATTTTTTGACGATTAAATCGATATACCAAAACTCTTTCAATGACATTACTAGCTAAAAAAAGTTAAGTTTTACCTAAAACTGTAGCGAGAGAAAATTTAATGACTTTTATTAATAGGTACGTTTTAAGCAAGAATTAAATTTGTTCAATATCATCATGTTTCTTCACCCCTGCCAAAGGTCACCACAAGTGGGGTTGGCTAAGTTTGGTGACCTACCAGGAGTGCCTGGGATCATGGCGTTAGGTTTATGAAGGCCTTGGTGGGAGGTGAGATGGTGAGATGGTGAGATAGTGAGACTGGTTAAGGGAGACCTTTTGAGATCTCTATCTAGTCCCCTCGATCCATCTCCTTGCGCCGCAAGTTGGATTCATACGTCCGTCACTTTTCTTTTGGACACATTGACCCCCAGATTCTTAACCACCCCTCATTTATTTTTCATCCCCATTTATTTATTTTTATTATTTATTTACATTTATTATTTTCTTCATTTTCCATAAAAAGACCCTCAACACAGCATGCCCAAAGCTGACATGTGTTTTTTGAGATTTTTTCGTCAAGGCCTCCCGTATGGAGCTAATGTAATAATGATACAATGATAATGACAATTATCATTGTTCGATGTTGAATGTTGCTAATTCCCCTGTGATACCTTACTACATACACCCTACACCTATTCCAGCCCGGTAGAGCCAATGGTCCAGAATGAATGCATTATTTCGCCATCTATATCTTTTATTAAATAAAAGCTTTCCCTCGCACCTCACATTCCAATCAATTAAGCATCCATCCCTTGTACCACATTTCTCCATCTCTCAGGGAAGGCAATTTGTGTCATTTTGAAAATAAATCCTCAACATAATTAATAACACACTGTCCGACATTTAATATACATACATACTTAATAACTATCACGGGTTTATGACTGTAACATTATTAACTTAGATGATTTAATATAAGGTTCTGATGATTTATTTCGTAGATAAGGTACCTATATCAAATATCGGGAAACCCTCAAACGGCCTTAATTGGTTTATAAAGCAACACTGGGGAACATTTTGCAATGCTAAAAATAGCTTATCCTCTATTACTTAATAATTAATATACTTATATTAAGTTAGTGGATTATGGACGTTGCAACCTTACTTTTATCCTTAGAGAGAAGGGTGAGAAAGGGAGTGGAATGGTCTGAGAACGGTTTATTTGCATTGCAGACGATTATCAATTTGGGAGGC
Source organism: Limnephilus rhombicus (assembly GCA_929108145.2). Classification (NCBI taxonomy): domain Eukaryota; kingdom Metazoa; phylum Arthropoda; class Insecta; order Trichoptera; family Limnephilidae; genus Limnephilus; species Limnephilus rhombicus. The sequence goes on along the minus strand of OV815286.1, from coordinate 51,441,397 downwards.
AGGTATGGGTACCATCACTCCGGGAATCTTCACCCCAAGTGGTTCGCTATGTTTGGTGACTTAGCAGGAGTGCCCGGGTTCATGGGGTGAGGTTTGTCCGGGTTTTGGCGGCGGATGCCGAACCCATCCCCAGTATTTCCCATCCCCATTCCTTTCCTTCTGATATATACTTCTATCTCAGCACTTCTACAAGGTGGCGCAAAAGTCGTCACCCTATCGGAAGATGCCATAATTTTGGCAAACGGCTGCAAATTTCAGTTCTGCTTCGGCATTTGTAAAGTAAGCAGATACAAAATACACGTCAACAAGACATAAATTGCTATACTCTTCAAAAACTAAATTTTTTTTTTAAAAAAAAAAACGCTTTTCCGGGTCTTCAGATTTCTCGTTTTGGCGATTTGCACTGGCCGGAAAGATCGCCCGATTTAACCTTTCCAGACTTCTTTTTGTGGGGTTTCTTGAAGTCATCAAGCCTCAGACTCTTAAAGCCCTCAAAGAGAATATCCGTCAAGAATGCGAGAACCTATCGCCGGAAGTTCTGGAAAAAGTGATGGAAAATGCCATCGGGCCCGTATGGTCATCAACTCTGGCGGAGGCCACTTAGCCGATATCATTTTCTTGACTTAACGGAAAACAAAATTAAGACGTCAAATAAACACAATCCAAAAGCAGAACCAAAATTTTTCATTCATAAAAAAAGTTAAAGCCAAAGAACATCGTATGACAAGTTTCGCGCCACCTTGTCTTGGTTGCCCACCACTTTCCCGCGGCGTTCTAAGGAAACAGATGGTTTCCTCCTTCAGCGTACTCGTCAGGACTCTAATTTTTTATTTATAAAGAAGTTACGTTTTATTTAAAATGACTCTAGACCCCCATATGTATTAGGTAAGTCAGATGTTTGATGTCAGATGCTATTTTCCCGTATTCAATTCGGATCGATCAATCCTAATTAGTAATTAGTAATTACCAACTGAGTCGCGTTCTTCGCCAACATTCACAGGGTCGAATTTATAGCACGCTAAAGCTGCCACTTTTAAGAATGTTTAGTGGCCAAAGGAATATTTACTTATTCAATTGCTCCGCGCTTCCATTCCAAGCACAGGGCGTGAGGCGTGATGTATGGAGATACACTCTTTACACTTACACCGTATTAGGTACGCCTTATGCCGCACTGAACTCCAGACCACACCAACTGAACTATTTTACACTAACTGTTTTGAGTGTAAACTTGTCTCGGACTTAAAATGTGTTCCACTTTAATTAAACGGTCTGGTTCCGTGTTATTCATGTCAAACTCGTCGTGTTTATGACGTTTTTCATCGCGAAAAATCCGCATCAAAGGTTTTACGGTTTTTGTTCGGCACCGCCACACGCGACTCCGCTCCGACAGAAAGTGCAGGTTTTGCGCGGCTCGTTAAAAAGCGGCTTTTAATGACTCCGACGTGAATCATCGTCCAGTTTCTAAACCCGGTTTTAATTAAAATAAGTACTGGCACTGATAGCATTCGGTGATATATTATTCTATCGGAGTCCCGTTGGGAATCACGTAACATCAGGTAGGTACGGGTATTGCGGTGTTTCGTAAAAATTCTAATTTGAATTTAAAATCTATCGTATCGTATCGTGTTCGATCTGAATTCGAATGCGGAAAGTAAAACCATTTCTGCCGAATCGTTAATCAACCGCGTTTCGCATTTAAAAATATAATATTTCATATCGTCGTTTCTAAGTATAATTTTAGCACGCGCCGCATTTTATAATGTGACTGAACATGAATGCGATTGCATGCACGTTCGGCCTTAGCGAAATGCGCAAATTTCAAAGCACTGACTGGTCTGGTTGGGATTTTCTTGGTGAGACTTTCTGCAATACATGCACACGGAACACTGCACACAGAACCTGCACACTGCACACTGCGCACTGGCAGACATGCACTCTTGTCCGGGTCTATTTGATTTAGATACATTCTCGTCCTACTTGACAGTGGCAGACTTGCATTCGTTCGCTGTGGACATTTGCATTTTGGCTTCTTGGCCATTTGCAATAATGCAACTTGTACAATATCTAGTTCTAATTAAATGAAAATAACTAACCCTGTTTACATTTTTTTTTATATTTCTTGGGCATTAACTATTAAATAATTTCCAGACATTTAGTTTTGAAGAGTTTTATTCACAATGCACATTTTTTACTTAATTTTATTTATTTGCTATCGGTTTCAACACCAGCACATTTCTTAAAACTAGTCTAAAGTTTCAGTTCTTAAAACTAACTTAAAAATTACAACTATACAAGTACAAAAATTTGGTGAGGAAACTGTCAGTTTAATTTTATATCCTGATGATGCTTTTTTGTTATTTGTTATTTATTTTTGGTGTGTTATGCCGTGTTGCGGTACCTCCTCCTTTAGCCAACGTTTCGGACAGCGTTACAGATGTGTCTGACACATCTGCCCTGATGATGAACACTGTAAAGCTGTCCGAAACGTTGGCTAAAGCAGGAGGTAGCGCAACACGGCGTAACACCCCAAAAATAAATAACAAAAATACTTTTGGCCTTGAGAATCTAAAATCATCCCTGAAGATGCTTGTTTAAGCGAAATCGGTATTAAAAAGATTATATAATTAAATCGTGTTTACAAAGTTATTGTTTTATTTCAATTAATATGTCAGACCACAAAGTGACGGCTTTCTACCAAAATTACACCACGATATTTAATAAAAAAAATACCATCGTGTTTCAAAACCTACATTAGGACACCACAGTTATTGAACAATTGAAAAAATAGATCAAATGACGTATCACGTTATCGTTTTTTTTACATTTTTTTTTACATGAGCTCCACACAGGAGACCCTAAGGAAAATAATTTCCCTGAGGGCCTATATCATCTGTGGGGATGCTGAGTGGAGGGTTTTTTTTAGGGAAATGAAGGAGAGGAGAGTTCTGGGAAGCAAAAGGGTTTAAGGGGTGGCTAGGAATCTGGGGTTCAGTGTGTCCTGGTCATCCACCTCCAAGACCTAGACAAACCTCATCCCATGAACCAGTTAATGCATACTTGAAATTTTAACATAATAACGTGATAAAAATGACCTCACAAGCTAATAACACAATAACGTGATAAAAATGACCTCACAAGCTAAAACTACGCTATATAATAATATATCTGGATATTCCAAACAGGAACAGCTTTGCAAATCTCTTAATGATGGAGCTGACCGTTCACAAGCTTTTAGACGTAAATTGATTTTATTACTCGTAGTCAAGATTGAACAAGGCTGAATTGTTTCCGTACATCAGCAACGGTTTACGTATATCTAGTTATAATAATATTACAGTAGGTGTGGGTGAGAAATATATAAAATCGGCACAGCCACTATCGATTTTCATCTCTCACTAATTGACGTTTCACGGGAGGAGGGCACCTCGCTTATTTCATTTCCTTCGCAGCGTTATATTATGTACATGGTAATGCACGTTGTGCGTACTTAATACGTCACGCCCGCCTCAGTGACGTAGGTGCTAATCTTTCTCCACAAAACTTGATCTCTCAAAGACACCACCCTTTGGAAGATTGGCAAAATATCTAGAAATCTGCCTCGGACGGTATGGACCACGTATTCTAAACGAGTGCCGAAATATCAAAGTTATCTATCAGTTTTACAGTAGCGTATCAAATTTTGCAAGGTTGTATTTCGAATGGCGGTAATTCCCGCCATTTTAGGAAACAAATTTTTTAAAATGCGCACGGGGATACCAACGACGAAACGCAGCGCCGCGCGCGATAATATAAAGTGTCAAAGGCAGAAACTCAGTGTGATTAATTAATGACGTCGACGTCATATTAAATTTTTTTGACTATTCTACACAAAAAAGGTAAATGTGTGTGCAAAGAACGACTCGTTTGTGTTAATGTGTTAGTGTATGTAAAGTCCTTGCCTTTTGGCAATGCCAGCAAATGCAGCAGTACCATATATTAATTAGTAACCTGTTAATTAGTACAACTTTACTAACGAAATAATGATAATATATTTTCATTTTTTATTTATTTATTATGAATTAACGCCGATTAACGGCTTTTACATGTTAAGAAAAAAAATAATTTAACAAAAAATTATAGAGCACATATTGAAGTGACAGTATAAAGCAAAAATAATATTTTTTCGAAATAATGATAATATATTTTTCTTTCTTTCCAAATATTGTCTGCGTTTATTTGTCGAAAAATGAACATTTTATTTAACAGCATAAAGCATGGAACTGGCAGAGGATGGATGTAAGTAGACTAAATGTTGTCAAAATGAGATCGCTAAGGTGTATGCGTGATAAAACCATATATGATGATAATACGGGAAATGTGGAGATTCGCAAATAATGCAAGGCTGATAATAATTAATAATTGGCTAATTTATATAAAGCGCCGTTTTCGTGGAAAATCACCTCAAGGGCGCTAAGTAAATGTAACGCGTAAGATTAATGGTAGAAGTCAGGGACGTCCGAGGAAGACGTGGCATGATCAAGTCAATCAGATGCTTGAGTCGGGCCATGTCAAGAGTCAGAATAATAGAAGAGTTTGTTTGAGACGATGTATGAATTTCGCAAGGAGTGTCTGAGTGAATGAGGCAAGGAATGTGTGCCAAGACCAAGGTGTCCGTCCTCTCTGCCTACTCCTGCGGGAAACGACGTGATGGTTAGTTAGTTTGTTGATAATTAGCTTGTAATATGCACAAATAAAAAGGTTATTTGGATATTTGATGTGGTTTAGATAATCTCGAACGATATCGGCTACAGGTAGTAGCTTAGCCACTCTTAGCGAAAGCTTGCACGAAGGGTTATTGTCGGGAGAAATTTTTAAAAATATCAATTAATTGTGGTTTTTCGTAGTGCCTTCCCTGGTTATAAACTCTGTGCACGCCATTGGATAGCAGGGTTATACGGACTATGTATATTTGATTTATTATTTCCACAAGAGCCTGCAGCGTTGGTACTGCTGAATTGAATTTAAGCTATTCGTTTGTGTTTATTATTCCAATCATGATGCATAGTTACACCTTGGATTACAGAGGGCCACACTGGCACTGGGTGGAACCTGCCTCTTGTTCACATATACACATTCATGCGTAAGGTTTAATTTTATCCGTGCGTTGATTTCAAATGACGTTATTAATTTTGACGACATGTTTCGAACAAAGTTTAATGGACCGTACTGTTTGCGTTAAGTCGGGTCCATTGGGCGGGAAAACGCCAGACTTTTACTTTGATAGTCAAGGTCAAAACATTGAAGGTCATAAATGTTTGACAATTTTTGTGGTGTTTGAGCTTCCCGTGTTCTGCGGAAAACAAAACAAAACTTAAACATCCCATCTCGGGTGAAGCGGGAAGGCAGGCGGGGGGGAGAATTCATTTTTTGACAGAAGATACGCGATGCGGTCGTGTGTGGGGAAAACGGAATGGCCTTTTATGGTTATGTGCCATGAGCGAGCATAATCACGAGTTTAAAATATTATTAAACCTAAATATAATATAATAATCAAAATATTTGATAATAAAATTATAATATAATATCAAATATTTTTAATTATTCTGTTTTTGACGTAAATGTTTACGCACTCTAAATTCTAGTAACTTTAGGTCGTGCAATACTATGACGTTATTATATAATGTTATTGGTGCAAAACCTAATCGATATTTGTCGGAAATCTTTCCTGATAAATAAGTGTCTGTGTTTTCTTCCTGGTGTAGTATCTTTTCCACATCGAACGCATTTTAACATTTACGTAAACGATAAACTTCAAACGTCAAGTTTTTTGGTTATCAACTGCGCGGACCTAAAATTATTATTTATGATTTTAAATAAACACACTGTCGTAATGGATGATTATTTCTTTCGTGAACTCACTTGTAAATAAAGTCTATTAATTTATAAATCGGTTTCAGAGACACGAAAGAAATTGACCAATTTAAATTTATTCTATTTTTGATGCTACGTAATTATTCACGCACTCTAAATTCAATAGTAATCGATATTAGTTGGAAATATTTCCTAATAAATAAATATCTATTAAAATATCTGTGCATCTCAAATTCAATAGTAACTTAGGACATGCAATAAACGCCAAACGTCAAGTATTGCGTACGCGTGGACGTCCGTATTCCAGACCAGTTGTCAAATTGTGTGAACTGCGCGAACTTCACCCGAATTAATTGTTTGAAAGTCCTCCAAGCGCCGAAATGACCTTCAAACGCCGAACACTGGAAACTCAAACACTACAAAAATTTATGACCTTGAATGTGTGTTATGGGACTGTCAAAGCAAACGTCTGGCCATAGTCTGGAGTTTGCCCGCGCAATGGACCCGCCTTTAGGCAGCTAATTGGGTACAGGAGATATTTGTTTTGCCACTACTTACCTAAGTACCTGCCTGAAACATTTTGGTTTTGTAGGTCTCTGTTGTTAATCTCGTACAACTAACCCATTTGTGAACCCATTGAACTGATTATATCACGTCTCACGTCCCAGATTGAGGGGGAGAAAATAGCTAATTGCACTCTCTGGAATTCGAGTAATCTAACGAGGAAAATGTTAGGGTAGTCGTTAGGAAGAATTACTCGTAGGAATATGGTCAAGGGGTAACTTAAAATCTAGCACGTTTCTAAAACTCACCTTCCCACTTTGGCGAGGAAGTGTATAAAATCTTTATGGAGATTTATGTGCACATTTTCTGGACATGGACAATCAATTCGGGAAGAGATATGGGTATGGGTACTGGGTACCACCATTTATTGGATAACACCTCAGCCATAAGTGGTAAGCTACGACCGGTTACATATCAGGGGTTCGTAGGGTGATGCGTCTGCCCACGAACTGCGTGGCAGACCGGATCGGGAGAAATTGTTTGAGGGAGACCTTTTAATCTCTCCAGAATGACTCTCTCGGAACATCGCCTTGCACCGTTGTGGAAGGGATGGATTCGTACGTCCGTTACTCACACACTGACTCGCAGGTTCTCATCCACCCGTCATACCTTTAAAAAAAAAGCTGGAAAAATTATCCATAACTTTCAAGGCCGTCGTTTTACTTTACCCTTATATGAAAAAAATACTATTCGCCTAGCACAAATGCTTGCAACCGCCCTTCAGAAAATACATGAAAATTAAAGCCCCCCGGGGTTATATACAGGGTGTTAACGGACGTGCTTGACCTTACTTTAACACGTGATTCCTGACATTTTTACATTTGGAGAAAAAATGGAATTTAAATTTTGGTTTCCGGTGACATTTTTGATGTTTTTTTTTTCTACAAAAACAATAAAAAAGGTAGGTGTTGGACAGCTGGAGGATGAGTGAGGGTTTGGTAGGTTACTCAGCTGAGTGACCAGTGACGACATGCGGATTTTTTGTTTTGTTTAATTTTAAAGAAAAAAAAAATGAAAAAAAAGTCTCCAGAGACCAAAATATCATTTACATTTTTTACTCGAAATAATGTCAGAAATCACTGGTTAAAATAAGTAAAATACGTCCCTTAACACCTGTATATATTGGGTAGGTGCTCTCATCTCGCACACACGGGTTACAATGAGGATGTTTATTTTCTTGTCGGATCCTCGATAGCTTATAGCAGTTGTTTAGAACGAAACATTCATATAAATGTTTCAATGTGTTTTACAAGTTGCTTTTTCATAGCTCATAACCCTTCGCCCTAGACACTAGAAACCCTCCTTCGCTTGCAGTAAACTTGGAATACCTCATCAATATTATATCACCACACGTATGATTGTTTACTTCACAAGCCTAAGATTGTTGTTTATTCTTGAGAAATACGAGATGAGATGAGAAGAAAGAAAGAAGATGAGAAGAAGAAGCTTTCGTATGAAAAATCGATCGACCTAATTCTGTAGGGCAAGGGTTTCCAACTGGTCGATGGCGGGGCAAAATTTGGATGAACATTGTGATTTTTTTAAATATATAATATAGATCAATGAAAGAACAACCATGGATGAAAACAATAATATCTTGGTTGTAGGGCCAATTGGTTTTGCTAGAATCGCGCTTATCTGTTAAGAGCTTTTAACCAGCCAGCGGACGAAAATCCACATTTCGTCGAAAATTGTTCTTACGATCATGCAGGGCGGTTACAATTAGAAAGATTAATTATTCTCCGTACCAGCTTTTTACAATTATAACTCAATATCGATGTTATTTCAGTCCAAATTTGCTTTAATTATTATTACCTATATCCAAAAATGCTGAAAGGCGTGATAATAAAACTATTAAAATAATGTATTTTTTGGAATTATTTTTTGGTTATAAGTATTTATCATTTTTCAATAAAGTCTAAGAAAAAATATAATAAACAGTAATTGTTGAATGAAACACTACATCTACATATACCGGATCTGCCGGATCTGCCCTTATGATGGACACTGCAACGATGTCCGAAACGTTGGCTAAAGAAGGAGGTAGCGCAACTCGGCATAACACCCCAAAAACAAATAACGAAAATAATATATTTCAGATTTTTTTAACATTCTTATTTAACAATTATTATAAGCAATAATTATCAGCCTGAAACACTCATCCACATTGAAAAATCTTCCGAGAAAAGATACTTGCCGCCAACGGGACTTGAACCCGTGTCCTTCTGATTGCCGGTCAGGTGCTCTGAGTAAAAGTTTGTGGGTAAAAGTTTTGCAGAACTAAAAAAAGCAACAGCGAAAACTCAGTCTGTAGAGTAGTTTCTATCAAAATGAAAGTAAAAAGTAACTCAACCTCAAAAAGGTTGGGAACCCTTACTGTAGTCGAAGCAATCTATAGGCCTCACTCGAGAGGGCCCCGTGATTCAATGAATTTTTATCGTTTGGTCCTGCGGCGTCTTTAGAAATAAAATAAAAATGTTTTTTTAACATCACCGGATGGATACACTATGCGTCTTTCATATACTATTTTCAAGGTGAAAGCTTAAGTGCTTCTAAAAAGTGGTGCAAAAAGGAGGAACGCCTTCCTTGGGGATGATCCTGCAGAGGTTGTTTTCTGGTGGGTACGGGTTTCCCTTTTATTTCTTGTAACATTTCCTGAAAGAAGGGTCTTGTTTACAGATTAGTTAGATTAGTTCCTACCTCGTCCCACCGCGAGGCTCCTGGGCACTGGGCACTGGGCACTGGGCACTGTTATGAAGTAGTTTCTTGAATCTTTACTTTCAACCCCTGTACAATAATTTGCGCTAGGTACTAAATTCAATAGTATTTTTTGTAAGGTTTGCCACACCGAGGTGCCCATTGATTGGCCCAGATTTCGGTGGGAGGGGCCAAAGGGACGAAGCCGGAAGGCTTGGGGGTTTTTGGCGGGCTCTTCTCGTCCCAGCTTCGCTAAGAATCGGTCACGCCACCTGCGTGGTTGGCATAGATCCTTTATATCATAACAGTTTTTTAAAAACACGTGCTTAGAAATTGAAATAAATTCAGTGACGTCTTTTTGACGAGGAGCGGCCCTGCCCAGATGTAAACCGTGCGAGATAATGTACGTAAGCCTTATTTAATTATGTTATTAATTCATTCCTTTGATTGGGTTCTAAAATCATTAACTAATCCGTTCACAAAGAGGTACACGCTTTTTCCTAGTAGCGTAAAATCACCAATAAATTCTTCATAATTTAAAGCAACAAGGAATCTTTTTATTTATTATATTATAACCCTTACCTGCAATAAATGAAGCGACGATCGTTTTGAATCAAATCCGATCGAATTGAGAACACAATATCCCTGGGAAGAGCTAGCCGAGGTTTGTATTATAATTTGGTTTTGGTAAGTATTTAAATTGAACCATTGTTGTTGAGTCTTGAACATTGTGTTATTTAATTTCAAATTTGTTATAAGTTCGTAATCAGGCGGTTCGAGCCTGTCGATACGTAACACTGTCGCCTTTCAACGTGGAGCTAGATTTGGTTCATTATGATATGTCGCTTTCCTTGATTTTTTTTCATAAACTCCATGCTGTTTTTCGTGATGTATGTATAAATATGTAAATAATAATAATTTTTCCCCTTTAAATGTATAGCTAAATAAGTGATTGTGAATAGTTTTAAAAAAGTTCAAGCGTGTTTTCAAACGCCGCCATTTTGATCCACGTGTTTTTTCAACACGTGTTCGAGAAGTATTTAAAAAGTTCACGCGTGTTTTAAGGATCTGCCATCTTGTCGGCCGCATCTCCGGATTAAAAAACCATCACGTGTTTTCGACTGTTTAAATCAAGTTTTTTTGTCGTTAACAACCACCATTTTGGAAGCATCTCAAATCGCCACGTGTTTTTGACCGTTAAACCAAGTTTTTTGTCGTTAACAGCCACCATTTTGGAAGCATCTCAAATCACCACGTGTTTTTGACCGGTAAATATTTAGTCATGCCGTATTTTGAAAAGATTCGTTTTGTTTTACGCGATTCTTGAAACAAAATGGTTACCGGAAATCTCAGAATTAGATACCTCAGATTAAAATCTGCTAGCGTAGGTAAATGCATTGAAGGTACGGTATACCCGCTCAAAAAGGGAGATAGTGAAATTCGAGTAAAACCACAATTCGGAATTTAAGCCTTGCTTGAAATGGATTTAGCCATATTTGGTGCATATTGTGATCTTCTGCTAAAAAACGGCGTTGTGGTTATTTGTTAGTTAGTTCTTTAACCCGTCTGCTTGGTTCAATATATTTGCACCTCACAAATCGGAAGCCTGGATTTTGCGCGTAAATTCTAAAACCGTCATTTTGGATTGAGATTGTAAAATATCTATGCAAGATAACTTTCATATCTCAAAGACAATAAGAAGCATTATTTCGTTCTCTTTCTGGATAAAAGAAAAATACATATGTTTGCATGAGAAGAAGAGAGATATTGAAGCTATATAGCTTTTAAAATGTAAGGTCGCTCGGGACGTTTTTGGTCTTATGAAAGTATAACGCGATTACGTGTTTTGGGATGTATTTATTCCTAAACAAGCAAATGGGTTAACAAATTTTCCTTTAGTAAGTGCCGCTCGCATAGCACGCCAATTTAAATTGTGTGACCTCAAGTTTAGTTTGCTTGACATAGGTTTTAAATATATTTGAATAATTTTAAATCGACGTAATTTACTTGCCATGTTCGAGTTTAAAATTTTACAAAAGTTAAATGGTCGGGGTGCAGGCACCTAAAAGCAGGTAGAATTCTTCAAAATATTTTTTGGAGACCTTCATAAAATTTAAGGTTCGTTTTATCACCGGGTAGCGGGAATAACGATTGTATGTTGGGTTCCTTTGGAGACAATAACTATTGTCTTTTTTCATAGGCAAAGAATTTATTTCAAATATCTGAAAGTACTTACCTAGTAGATGCGATTATTTTTAGAATAACGGCCATTAGTTTGAAACAGAAATTGACCAGTCTCAGAGTGTGTTGAGACCATATTTTAGCGTTATTTTCGTTGAAACGAGCTGATGATTTAGAGTGGTAAAATAGTATTTACCTATTTAAACATAGATTTTTAACAGTTAAAAAATAAACGAACGCCAAAAAAACTTTTAATCGAGTTCAATTCTCGTGATTTACCAGTGAGATATAATTTTTAGTGTTCAATGATACCGCCTTCCTTATGGGATATAAATACCTACCAGTTCGAATCTGGAATGATAATAATGCAACGCACTCCGACGTAATTACCTTACTTCAAAATTCAGTCGCGGGTTCGATTCCTTGCGAAATTATATATCTCCGTAACCATGCCGATCTCTCTATCGAAGAGTAGAAACCTATTAACGATTAGATAAATATGTTTGTGCCTATGATATTTTAGGGGATACTGTGTGGAGTGCCCTTTAAGGAAAGGAAGGAGAGGAAGGAAAGAGGGATGAGGGGCGGATATAAATTTAGTGGTCAGTGTCCAGGAGTGACAGACATAGGAATTCCTTTCTCCAAATTACGGTTCGACGGCAGGTAGTCAGTCCGATTTTACCCCATATGGACTCAGGCACTCGTAGCGAACGAAACACCCAAGTGTAGCGAATCCCTTAAGAGGATTACCTATAACTGAGGCGCTGGTTATACAATAGATAGTTCCGGGGCAGCGGTACCCATGCCCGCAACAACAAATTGATACGACAACGAAGTCTATGTAACGGAAGTACGATAGCTATTTTTTAAATAGATGGATATAATCGGTATCTGTTAATATTAATGTATAGGTATTACTATTAATTAATTATTTTACGGAAAAGTGATAGTGGGTTCGATTATTACTTTTGATTTTCGAGATTTTGCTCAGGATAGAACAAGTGTCTAGATTTATTCAACTAACGGTGTAGATTGATTGCATAGAAATCAATAGATGTTAATTGAAATTAAAGTTATTATTTGAAATAATAAAGATAAGAAACGAACTTATTTACAGATATTTAATAAGTTGATAGAAGAAGATCAAGACGGAATGCAACTATAATGTTGGCCCATACCAATTAGAAAATAGTTATTCAAAGAAAATCAAGATGGAATCCATCTTAGCCAAGTGGAAAATTATTTCTTCAAATAATTTTGAAATTTATTTGTTTGAGTAGAGTTTCGCGCTAAGCGACGGACGTGAATCGTATTTTGACTGATTTATCACTCAAATGGTTTTGTAGGAACCGGAGAAATCAACGTATTGTGAAAATAAGATATGAAATTGACACCACACCCTTCCACACATACCTACACTCATCGTGCTGTTTTCGAAAGGACGCTTTTGGGATAGTGCATACACGTACATTACAATCGCTTCGGAGTAATTAACCGAATGTGATAACCACTAACATTCGCCACGCACACATACACTAACCTTGACACTGTTTTCGAAGGGGCCCATTCAAAGACAGTGTGTACACACCTTACATACACACTACACTTGTATTTTATAACTATTCATGTACATCATTCGACATTCGTATTGTATTTCATATATAACTAGCCTCTGCTTGCTATTATTTTCACCTCTCTTTCAAGCTCGAGAATGAATGTCGTTGGTGATTAATAATTGCGATTTGATGGTTTGCTCGTTCCGGGAAAAAACTAGCTGGCGCCCCGCGGCACAGCCCGCGTAAATGAAGTGGAAAAGTCCCTGACTTCTGAATTATTATTTCATTATTATTATTTTTGTCATCATTAAAAAAATACTCTAATGCGCTGACTAAAATAATAACTTTAAATTATTGTTGTCATCATTAAAAAAAATAATATAATGCGCTGACTAATAACTTCAAATATTGCCTTAAAACGCGATATATCGACGACAATTATATTACAGTGAATGTGATAAAACCTGAGGTATTATTAAGGTGTTTTCTTGAAATGTTTGAATGGTCCTGAATTATAGGACGGTGTTTGAATGGTCCTGAATTATAGGACGTTGGTTGAATGGTCCTGAATTATAGGATGTTGTATGAGTGATCCTGAATTGAATTGATGCAGGACGCTGTTTGGGTCTTTAAAGGACTCTGATTTTTGTTGTCTGTTTTATCATCTATTTTGTTTTAATATGTCGTTAACCAGTAATCCGTACTGTTAAAAAGTGGATACTGACTTAACTGAGCCATTACCTGTTCTTTAAAAGGGGGTTAAATGTGCTTTTTGTTCTACGATATGTCAATACATACATCACGACATCTAATGTGGAGTTACCTTACGCTTTGATCTCTTGTTGCTTATACATTACCATTCCGATAGTTTTGTTTACTCTTGGTGTTCGTACTTTTCTAATTATGTCATTTTTTGCTTTCATGTTGACGTTACTCATTGAGTCGTTCCCTGCTGCTGAGAATCATTACTGTTGCTGTAGACGCCCTGATGGACATCACTGCCTCGAAAGCTGAGTTTAACGGTGTTCCTGTCAGCCGCTTGGACGTGTTGATTTTGCTGTTTTTTGATATTTTGTCTAAACTTAATAACTTATCATGTGTCTGTAAACTGTACAACTTTTTGCCTAGGTTTTTTAATGCAGAATCTCTTTGTGAATGATGTTTTTTTTGTAAAGTTTATTGTGGGAATTCTTTGAAGGGTTAAAGTCAAAAAACCTTCGTTACAACGGCGGTTTTTTGCTGGTGTTTTCGGGGATGTGTTATGAAGTAGTTTCTTGAATCTTTACTTTCAACCCCTGTACAATAATTTGCGCTAGGTACTAAATTCAATAGTATTTTTTGTAAGGTTTGCCACACCGAGGTGCCCATTGATTGGCCCAGATTTCGGTGGGAGGGGCCAAAGGGACGAAGCCGGAAGGCTTGGGGGTTTTTGGCGGGCTCTTCTCGTCCCAGCTTCGCTAAGAATCGGTCACGCCACCTGCGTGGTTGGCATAGATCCTTTATATCATAACAGTTTTTTAAAAACACGTGCTTAGAAATTGAAATAAATTCAGTGACGTCTTTTTGACGAGGAGCGGCCCTGCCCAGATGTAAACCGTGCGAGATAATGTACGTAAGCCTTATTTAATTATGTTATTAATTCATTCCTTTGATTGGGTTCTAAAATCATTAACTAATCCGTTCACAAAGAGGTACACGCTTTTTCCTAGTAGCGTAAAATCACCAATAAATTCTTCATAATTTAAAGCAACAAGGAATCTTTTTATTTATTATATTATAACCCTTACCTGCAATAAATGAAGCGACGATCGTTTTGAATCAAATCCGATCGAATTGAGAACACAATATCCCTGGGAAGAGCTAGCCGAGGTTTGTATTATAATTTGGTTTTGGTAAGTATTTAAATTGAACCATTGTTGTTGAGTCTTGAACATTGTGTTATTTAATTTCAAATTTGTTATAAGTTCGTAATCAGGCGGTTCGAGCCTGTCGATACGTAACAGCACACCTGGGAGACGACTAGAGCCACGGAATGGCTTATTTCTACGATGTAAGATCTTTACAGGATGTGTTTCATCAGCTTAAGAGAGGCTAATTCATATAAGTTCGGATTTAGCTTAGTGAGCACAGTAGTGAGGCCTTTAGACACAGCATCACAGACGCTGTGATGAAGACGCACCTAATCCTACAAAATTGGATGGAACTTCCGCGTTAAAACCTATGGTTTTATTGTCTTTATTTATTTATTAACACCCTTTTTAGGCAATTGTTTTGCGCAATTGGTCGTTTTTTTAAATACAGTAATACGCATTACGGAATAATTTCATTGTATTGACCAATTACAATTTGATATTTTTTTCGAAGCAGAATCGGCTGCCATGCAACGTTCTAAGCATTACTTCATATTCAAATTTAGTGGTAGATAGTCTTGTATCCCGATGAAAGACAATCATTCAGAATCGAAACGTTTGTTAAAATGCCTTGCGCCGTAATGGCGACCGGATCTGAATAGTCAGATACCTATAACAACCCAATTGGGGATGCCAAAGTCCCACTAGGCTCCTGGGACTCTGATGCGGTGGTCACATTAAAAATATAATTGTAAGGTAATGAAGGCTATGCGTTGATTATATATTTTCATAGTTGCACTGCTGCCAGTACGGATCTAATCCCCCGGTATGGGATGCCTCTTTTTGCTTTGTTCGCTACATTATATTTGTAATCTAATTTTACCGCACGACGAGCGCAGTGGGTGGAGAGGGTAGGTAATATAATATCCACTCCAGGTAGTGTGTTCCACTAGTTCCACCAGTTCCACCCCGCCCCCGTTTCAAACTATTTTTAACCCCATTAAAATAGTCCCCTTGTTCTCTCATTATTTCAATTTTTTCCCTCCGGGTATTCGATTAAAGGATGTTATTTTTATTAAAATTTTCTCTCATGAAGTCCTATTTTGAATGCTTATTGAACATTTTTATTTAGATGACCGCAATTTTAAACTCTGTAAATCACTCTTTAGCCTGTTCTCGAAATGGCTTTATTTGTTTTTGATGGTTCCAGTGAATAACGAAGTGGCATTTTAACACCCCTTTGAAAAGTCGTTGAAAGAGATGAAAAAAAACCTAACCTAATCTATTTAACCTTGTTATTTTGTTAATTATTTTATTGACTTCATAGGAGTGATGAAGTGTCACTTTGTTGAGTTGTCCGGTAACTGATTAGATGACCCAATGGGGCATTTTCACAAACTATGTGCTACCGTTAAAAATGTGCGGAAGATATAAAATTATTTTTTCTGATTCTGACCGTCGCGCGTCGCGTCGTAATAAAAATGTCCAATTTAAACATTTTCATTCATTATTATTGTTTTAAAGACAATCTAAAACCGCACATTCCGAAACGATTTCAACCGGCTACAAAACATCATTATGACATAGAAAACGCCACTGCTGATAAGAGGGCTGACCGACGTTTTCCGGCGTGACGTCAACGCCGCCAAATTCGCGAACGAAAACGAACGTGTTGTTTTGGCAGGAAATCAAAAATGGCACATTTTAAATCGTTATAGAAAATGAATTTGTCAACATAAAAATAAAATTTATTAAAATACGTTAACTATCGTAATTTTATTCGTGAATTAAAGAAAATCGTGAAAATACCTGTTTTTTCTTATTTTTTTTATGTGAAACCGCACAAGAGTCTTAACTGCTCCCAATCGTCTGGAGCCAGTGAGACTATGGCATCCTTAATTGGGGTATGTTGAAGATAGTGGGGAGGGGAATGAGATGGGGAGGAGAAAAGTGTGGAAGTACCTGGCTATTCAGATCTAGCTACCAAACATGGCCAAAGCCATTTCAAGCAACTTTTAAATTCTGAATGGTGGTCTTACACCAGGGGGATACTTGGACTATCTTCCACAAATGGAAGGTGCCGCAAATATACTTAAAATTATTTGAATAAATAAATTTTGAAATAGCACAAATTAATCAAATAAAATTTACTAGTGCACGCCGGAATTTGAACCCGCGATCTCCGGCTTGGTATGTTAGCCTCTAACTTGCTAGACGAGAGTCTTACCTCTCTACCACGGCGGGTGACTCTTATCGACCCTATTGGCGATGCCGTGGTCTCACTGGCTCCGGGCAGTTGAGACTCCTATGCGATGTTCATAATAAAAAAAACCTTGACGTAGTCGAATCGATTGCAAACAAATTTCACAACTCCTCCCGTGTTATTTTTGCTATTATCATCCTTGTTATTATTGTTTATATTTGTTGCATTTTTCACTATCCAAACCATTCGTTCACGAGTTTTTTATATTACCCGTGATGACATGTTTCGTGAAACTGATAATGCCTTAGTCAACCGATATCATCGATATGCAATATCACTTCGGTTCGAATCCATTAGCGTGAATTATTACTTTCATTAGTTAAGTTTCAATAATCTCCCTGGCATAATGTTTAAAGTTTGGGCCATCGTTTAGTTATTAATACTAAACTGGTTTACCAAATAATACCTACACGTATTTTCGATTAGGGAACATTAAATTTAACGGTCCTCCACACTAGCGACTAAATTCTTGAGAAAGTGTTTCGCAATCAGAGATTCAAACTTAAATTTCAGCCACTAACGTGAAAATGCCAAAATGTCAGCAACCTAACCTAATTATTATTTTTTTAATTTATAAACTAACGTTTAGACAAGATTTTTATGCATAGCACAAAGGGTAACAATTATTACAAGCAATAATTGTCAGCCTGAAACACTCATTTACATTGAAAAATCTTCCGAGAAAAGATACTTGCCGCCAACGGGACTTGAACCCGCGTCCTTCCGATTGCCGGTCGAATGCTCTGACCACTGAGCTATGGCGGCTTATCAAATACCCGCCAAATAATTCAATATATACTAGTGTTTCATTCAACAATTACTGCTTGTTATATTTTTTCCACCTGAAAACAACCAACTTTATTTTTGCGAGGAAGACATTGTTACTGTTAAATCCCTCGCTAGGTGGCGTCGAGACAAATTATGTCTGCATTTATTGGGGAAATACTTAAACTTGTTAAATATTAATTATTATTTTTTTAATTTATAAACTAACGTTTAGACAAGATTTTTATGCATAGCACAAAGGGTAACAATTATTACAAGCAATAATTGTCAGCCTGAAACACTCATTTACATTGAAAAATCTTCCGTAATATAGTAATTGTTGAATGAAACACTAGTATATATTGAATTATTTGGCGGGTATTTGATAAGCCGCCATAGCTCAGTGGTCAGAGCATTCGACCGGCAATCGGAAGGACACGGGTTCAAGTCCCGTTGGCGGCAAGTATCTTTTCTCGGAAGATTTTTCAATGTAAATGAGTGTTTCAGGCTGACAATTATTGCTTGTAATAATTGTTAACCTAACCTAACCTTAACATAAATACTCTTATATCTTATAATTAAATAGCTGAAGTACCCAGCGTCGCCCGGGCTTTATGCTGCTTTAGATGCTGTACATTTGTATAAAAAACAAACCCACCAACAGACACCCTTCTTTATAAGTAGGTATATACACGGTGTCCGAAAACTCGTAGTACAAGCGGGAAACTGGTAAATGTACATCACATTTGGAGTCGATTTGTGATATAACTTTTTTGATTTGAGCTTTCGTTTTCGAGTAAATCGGGTCCGAAGTTGGAATTTTTTTGGTTAAATTTGAAAAAATTGTTCACTAGGGGGTTGATTTCAGCTGTGTAATGTCTTATAAAATGCATCGAAGGGTAAACCGGGCTCAAAAGTTTTTTTAGCCTTTAGTTGCCGAAAAAATGGAAAAATAGAAAAAAAATTATATTAAAATAGAAATGCTCAGATCGAAAAAATAAGTTTTTTGGGTTCTCTACGTGATGTAGATTCACCAGTTTCCCGCTTGTACTACGAGTTTCCGGACACGTTGTATAAAGATTATCTTAACATTTAAGGGTCTAATTTAGTCGGCGAAGATGTGCAAGATTAATACGAATTATTAATTTTGAATTATAATTAAATAACCAAGTCAAAAAAAAAGTCCTATTCTAGATATATTTCCCGGAAATCCCGTTTGCCTTTGTTCACCTCCCACTCAAAAACTTGAATTTTTTTATATATTAGTATATCTGCCAATATTTGTTCTTTTTTGACTTTGTTCACCTCCCACTCAAACTTGCTTTTTTTTTATATATTAGTATATCTGCCAATATTTTATATCGTAGGTCAGTTTTAATATTCTCCTGAAAGAAGGATTCTACCGAAACCGGTGGAGTGTGAATAAAATTAAAGTGGTCTATAACAAATGTATGTGTTTTTTATTGTATGAATTTGAACAATATGTTTATATTAGGAAAGCAGTTTCGTTTTCAAATTTTTTTCTCTGTGTTACAATTTAGATCGTCTTTACAACAATTTCTATGTTAAATTTAACTACATATACCAATTTATATTAAATAAAACGTTACGGTAATTCCGAACCAGATGCTTATATATTTTTATCTTCTAATTTAAATCGCGAAGATAGGTAAAGAATGAGGTACCGCAACACGGCATAACACCCCAAAAACAAATAACGAAAATACTTTTGGCCGTGAAAATCTTAAAACGTATCCGCGAAGATAAGTTTTATCGACCCACAAATTCCCGATTTCATGTTTTTTGGGCCTTATTTTTAGAGTTATCTGATACCGCGTTGTCGCTTTATGATCCCTTAAAATATATGGACAACTTTTTGGCGAATTGTTTCTCCAAGTTAAAAATGCAATGAGTGCGGCAAGAAATCCTCGAACACTATGTAAATTACGTCTAGCGTAAGGCTTAAGAACTCGCGCACATCTTTTCCGTTTCTGCTGTGCATTGATTTAAACATGCGCATATTTTATTCAAAACAAGATGCAAAATAGTTAGAATTCATTTTCAAATTAATTGCGGTGACCTAAACTAAAAACTGAAAAAATAAACGCCGTATCTGTTTCATACAACATATTATTTGGGATTTATGGCTAAAATACCTTACTAAAAATAATGTTTTTTTTTAATATATATTATTCGGTTTGACTAAGTATTTCAGTTTTATAATGTCCTGGTTTATATCACCTTGTAGCTGTAAGGGTCGGTTCGGTGACTTCGCCCTAAGGTCGGGGTCGTTATTAACGTGAGCGCTCTGTAGACGGATCCCGCTAACGATTTCCGGAGGAAAGAGGCTTCTATTTTTTCTCTAGTTAAGGCTGTACCGAAGCCCACTGAAGCTTGAACAATAATTTATTTATTATATTACCGCGTTCTTTGCCGGCGACAAGGGTCTCTATAATAATAATAAACCCCCCTAATGAAATCCGAAAATATCGTACGTTAGATTTTTTTTATCGTGCTCAATAATTACATATTGTTTGATTTTTTTTGTGTTCGATGTGGATGGCTTTTGGAACAATGTTCATGTTCATGGAACAAAAGGAACTATATTTTTAAATGCTATTGTTAAATATATATCCAGTTTTACTTAATTTCCGTGTACTGGTGATGATATATTGTTTAATTATTTCGTTTTAAATAATAATAAATTAGTCCCAAATTCTTTACACTGTCAGGATCTTTACCTCACTTTTAAATTATTATTTTAACTATAAAGCCGATATTAATGTTTATATTCGTGTACTCGCTAACAGTGAGCTCTGGCATCGTTAAATTTGCACTTTAAATTATAGGTCAACACATAGATTTTCAGCTTACAACGGTCGTATAATCTAACTCAAATAAATAAGTAAATTTTTTGCCTCATATTTTTAAATGTTTTCAAATGGTAAACTCGGGCGAAGCATGTTGGTACAATACAGCTAGTTATATGTATTTCGGTTTTTATCCCTAGTCATAAATTGTAAAATTGGATACGTTTTTTAACGAGAACGGTTTTTCAACTACTGCCTCTAGCGCGCTGATTGCTTTGAGCGGTCGTGCAAGTACGGTTAAGGGTAGGTTGTGTGCTGAGTGTAATGTATGCACCTTTTTCACTGCAGTAGCATTTGGTTTGGCCGGTGCAACCAACCAATCCCCAACTGCCTCTGTTTTTAGCATCGCAGTTCGCAGTCATTTGCATCCGTCCAGTCACCAGTCACCAGTCACTGCCTGCTTCGGTGCTAAGGCTTTTGAAATACGCTACGCCGATTATGAACTGCTCTACGAAAGTTTGAGGCTGCTCTACGACCTTTAGTCTATGACATTTTAAACATTGTTTATATTGTTTTTTTTTCGTACTGTAACCTCTATGTTACCATTAGGTACACGTGGTAACATTGAAGGATGACCCTAATAATAAAATTGTTTCAATACAAATCTGATGTAGGTACTGCTCATCTATTGCCTATATCCTACTTCCTACTAATATTATAAAGGTGAAAGTTTGTATGGATGTATGTTTGTTACTCTTTCACGTAAAAACTACTGAATAGATTTTAAAAATTCTTTCACTAATAGAAAGCTACATTATTTGCGAGATCTATAGGCTATATATATTGGTAAGTTCTGACGTTATGAATAATCTCTGGCGTTATGAAATTATTTATCATACGTTTTCTGTCGCTAACAAAATCGATTTATTGCAAACGCCAATTGTCGTTTTTAAAATTAGGTTACTATGGACATCCCTTTGATGTTAAAATTCAAATATGTATAAAATACTAATTCCTACTTTACTGAATGGATTTTAATGAAACTTTACAATAATATAAGCATATAATAATAATAATAATAATAACGTAGTATTTATATAGCGCAGTTTTGTGATGTTTCACTTCAAGTGCGCTTAATTATAATAAACTTAAAATTAACCTACAGTGTTCCTTACGAGTCCTTAAAATATTAATTAAATAATGTGAAATAACGAATATACAAAAATATACAAAGCAATTCCTAAAGAACAATATTAACAACAATAGTGAGTGCTGTTTTGGCACAGGACAATATATAATGATAAACCATCACTGTGCCACTCAACAAGAATCATTTAAACTAAATTATATAGAACAGGAGGCAGTTAACATTTAGAAATAATACAAATTCAGAGTGCACATAAAACTATAGTAAAGAGGTAATCGAAACCAAACAATTTCCAGAAACTTGAGGAACATGGCTTATTATAGTAGATTGAAAAGGAGTTAAAATTCATGAAAGGTATGATTTTTTAAATAAGTTTGTTTTTAAAGCTCTTTTGAATTCAGCCAAGTTCTGGATATTAGTAAGAGCTGAGGGAAGTTTGTTCCAAATGAGCGGGCTAGTTACACGAAAAGATCGATCATAGTAAACGGCTCGATTTGACCTAGAAAGCTCGATTAAACGATTAGTAACATCTTGATCTGCTGACCTTAGAGTAAGCTGCCTATCGCTTAAGTTTTGTCGGACACATAGTTCCGATATATAGGCTGGCGCCATTCCTTGCAATGCTTTGAAGGTCATTAAGCAGATCTTGAACTCTATTCTTTCAGGGCATCGAAGCCAATGAAGATCCTTTAGAAGCGGGGTTATACGGCAATACTTAGATTCACCAAAAATCATTCTCGCCGCAGCATTAAAAACGGACTGGATTCTATTGAATTGTTTTTTAGGCAAGCCAGCATACGCACTATTACAATAGTCCATACGTGAGACAACGAACGAATTTATGAGTGACTTTGCTCCATCAGAGGGAAGGCAACGCCTGATTGATTTTATCTGCCTTAGATGGAAAAAGCCTGAACTTACAGATTTTGAAATTTGTGATTCAAGAGAAAGACTATTGTCTATAGTGAAACCTAGAAACTTTATTTCTGTAGAAGGGATTATATCTGTGCCCTGAATATGGATTGGATTAGAGTCGATGAGGGCTTGCCTTCCAGGAGAAGCTATCCAAATAAATTCCGTCTTGGTCGGATTAAGTTTGAGTTTATTGACAGACATCCAACTTGAGACTGTGTTAATAAAACTAACCACCTCGTTTTTAAGGACGTCTTTTTCATCCGGGGAACAAAACTTGAAAATGAAACGATCGTCTGCATAGCCTTGTGATTCAAAGCCAGCTGATTGAATGAGTTTCTCGAGGCGATTCGTATAGAGAATGAAAAGAATGGGACCCAAGACAGAACCCTGGGGAACTCCACATTCTATGGGAGTTTCAGGTGAAGTAGAATTATTGAAAATTACTGAGGCTACTCGTCCAGACAGGTATGATTTCATCCATTGGAGAACATCACCTCGAACGCCAAATTCGGTTTCAAGCACATTTAATAAAATACTATGATCTACCGTGTCAAATGCCGCACTCATGTCAAGAACAGATACCAAACCCAACTTACCTGCTTCCATCCCGATGATCAAGTCTGAAATTAACCGCAGAAGAACAGTTTCCGTTGAATGAAACTGTCGATAAGCGGATTGATTTTTGGCAAATAGACCGGCGGAGTTCAAGTACCCCACCAATTGTTTGGCAACGATTTTCTCAAGCAGTTTAGAAAGGAATGGTAGATTGGATATTGGCCTGTAATTATCCGTATTGTCAGTATCAAGATTTTGTTTTTTTAGAATCGGAGTTATTATTGATTTCTTGAGTGTTCCCGGTACAAGTGAATTTACTAATGACTTCTGGATAATTGCGGTAATTACAGGCGCTATATCCGGAAGACATTGTTTTAAGAGCCAGGTAGGTATGGGGTCTTGAGTACATTGCTTGTTAGGGCAAGACTTTATAGCACGCGTGACATCTTCTTCCGTTACTGCTGCAAAAGTAGAGAAGTCACCGGAGAGCGGACTTGATGCTGCGATAGAAGACGATCCTACCACACTGAGGGCCTGAATTTGTTCAACCTTACTTCTGAAGTATGTTGCGAGGCTGTTTGCTTCAAGAGAGGAATCAACCTTATTGTTGCTCTCTCCAGACAGAGTCCTTATGTTTTGCCAAAGTTTTCGAGGGTCCTTTTCTGTCTCAATTTGCTCACACCAAAAGTTAGATTTCTTCTGTGTGACTTCTTCCTTGTAAACTTTTTGCTTGGTAATCCAAAGCTGCCGATTGCTGAAAGTCGGGTTTCGTCTGTAAATCCTCTCAAATTTCCGCATTTCCCTCTTCTTTTTAAGACATTCATCATCGAACCATTTGCTGCAATTCCTAATGCGGCAGACCTTCTCTGTGAAAGGAGCATTTTTATCGAGTAATGACCGTAGCGTAGAATTATATAGAGTTACTAACTCTTCTGCTTGGATCTCGTTATACTCTTCCTTATCACAGAGAGGCGACGCTTTCAAATCACTGCAAAATGCCTCGAAGTCGAATTCTCTCCAATTTCTGGAGACAACGGATTTGAACTCTAATTTTGGAGGATCGAAGGCAAACTCGGATGTGACGAGACGATGATCCGATAGTCCAATGTCAGTAACATTTACGCTATTTGGGGGAAACCCTACCCGGGAAATGATTACATCAAGTGTACCCCCCGCGTCATGAGTAGGTGAGTTCACCCACTGGTCGCAGCCGAAGTCACGTAGAATTTTGTTGAATTTTAGGGCCAAGGGATTGATTTTCTTTTCCAAGTGAATATTTACGTCTCCCAGAATAATAACGTCGCAATTATAGTTAGAGGTGCACTCTAGGAGAGATCTAAATTCATTGAAAAAAATTGCAGTGGCTGCACATGACCCGGGACGGTAGATGGAAATTATCACGAGGGATGCGCCATTAGCGGAAGCCTTGCAGCCCACAAACTCAAAAGTGGTATATACCTGACGTATCCCTATACTGTCTAAGCGAATACCATTTTGCGCTACAATTGCAACTCCCCCGTGATTCGTAAAATTAATATTACTTGTGTCGGATTTTATCGGCCTTGCAGCTTCATACACCGAGAACCCACTTGACCGAAGGGTTTTGATGGAGTAGGAGTCAGCATTTTCATGCCAAGTCTCCGATAGCGCCAAAATGTGAATACCTTTGCTAGTTATCAGATCCACAATGTCTTCGTGTTTATTGGCAATTGATCTCGCATTCCAAGCGGCAACATTTAGAGACTTGGGCAGGCGCAAATTCCTAGTTTGTGCTAACCGCAGGTTTTTTACTAATCTAACCTTTCTCCCAGCTCTACAACCTCTTTTTCTTCCTTTCCGTTGGGGAAGAAGTACACTATTTTTATTATCATTATCACTACCATTGTCACTTAAGGGTCGTAAAGCGTACAGTTCGTCCAAAGTATACCTAATCATGATTTACAACCTTACGACCCATTTCGAATAGTTCACACAAAAAATAAGAGGTAACCTTCGGTCATCGGTCCACCCCGGCAGAAAAAACATGTGGCATACATCTGTCAACCCACACTGCACTGTTACAAACACTAGGTCTGTTAAAAGTTTTTGAATGAAACTATTACTTTCAAAATTTAAAACTATCATATCTATTAGAATTTACACTATACAACTATTTTAACATAAAGAACAAAACAATTTTAATATTTCACTTATAAGTGCGCACTTTCAGAACTCAAGTATAAAAACTACCCCGTCAAAAGAATTAAAAACCGGGAGCTTATGCAGTTACGTGTCTGCAGCTTCTGAGCGCGGACTCGACTCGACATATGAGGCTATAACTCAGAGCTCTGGCATTACGAAATTTGTATGAAAAAATTGCAATATGTGGCCAATGACGGTAGGTGGCACGATTAGTAAGATATCTATAATTCTTTAATCGATTCAAATTATTAGGGAAGTAGGAAGTAGGTACTTCAAATAAATTCGCTAATTTAAATATTTTCTAAAATAGAATTTTTATTTAAGAATCTTTGTTTTGCAAAATGTCATTCTCAAATTTTGACATCACAAAACAATTATTGTTTTAATTGGATAGACAGGTATCGCATTTTTTAAGTATAAAACTGCCGTACTGGATTTTTTGGTAGAATATAAATAGAAGAATAATAAATCGTACTTAATAACTATCTCTAAAAATGAATCTCCGAAATGTGTGTATGCGCATTAACCCGAACGCCTGAACCAAACTGGATAATTATTTTTTTGTTGTTCGTTTTTTCGTATAAAACTACCGTTGAGTTCTGGCATTATGAAATTTGTATAAGAAATTATAATATGTGGCATGCGAGCAGTTTGAAAACTGAATGTATCGGGAATGAATGTGTGGAATGCAAGAGGTGAGTGGGGGGAGTGGGGAGGGGGGGGTGTTGGAAGGGTGTTGGTGGAGGGGGGTAGGGGTGGGGGAGGAGGGTGGGGGGGGAGGGTGGGGGGAGGGGTTAGGTTAGGTTAGGTGGTGGGGGGAGGAGTGGGGGAAGGGGTGGGTGGAGGGGGAGGAGGGTTGATGGGGGAGTGGAGTGGGGGGGTGGGTGGAGGGGGAGGGGGATTGATGGGGGGGATTGGAGTGGGGAGAGGGAAGGTGGTGGAGGCTGAGTGGAAATCCCCTAATACCATGCGAGCGAAGCCGCGGGAAAAAGCTATTCTATTATATACGTGAATACCGTCCTAAGATCGCCATCGAGACTATTGCAATATGAAGGCAGTAGGGAGGAAAAGGAGACGGGACAGAGAAAGGTGGGGAGTACCTGGATATTCAAATCTGGTAACCAAACAAGACTAAAATTGAACCAGTGTTACAATCACGGACACACAATCGAAATTAGTATTTTTGAAGGCCTTCTTCTTTATTTTTTTTCGATTTACCCTAATCGATTGAGTTATGCTTATAATTGTATTTGTAAAGTCAGATTGGGCGACGTTTTGAGGCGGTTGTGAAGCGATTATTTCTCCCAGTGTGATTTTTCTCAAATCAAAGCCTTTACGTTCCTATCTTATTTACATCTGCCAGTTCAGTGCCCCGCCTGAGGAATTATAGGCCAGGAGTTGGAGGCCGACAGAGGATCCGACAGAGTAAACACGTTAGTCTAACTTTTCCGTGCAGGACGTGTTTGGGTCCCTCCCCTGCTCCCTCCTCCCTCGACACTCTCCGGCAAATAGATAAATCTGCTCCCAGCGGAGGAGGCTGCGCGTTAAACCGATTTGTGTCATTTAGTATCGCGATTCAATTACGTCATCACTGGACTGGAATCCCGCTGCCGACTGATGAAAATAGAATATTTGGAATACATTTCTAACAAACCGTGGACACGTTGGTAATATGACTCGACAGTATTCAATTTGGTGGAGCGCATTTTCATTAGCGTAGCATTCCCGAAGCGCTTCAGGAATGCAATGAGATTCCGAGAAGTATGGCGCTTGAATTATAAGAGAGATGGTTAGCAAATTTGCAAACTTCTTGCATATTTTTATCATTTGTAAATAGTCGTCCTTTTAGAATGAAAAATTATTAATTTTACCGTTTAGATGATTTGCCTGGCAGCGTGGTCATCTCGGCTTTAAATCTCAGTGTAGGCAAATAAATTATTTATACAGGGTGTCCGGGGGTAAAGTGCATTAACTTCAGGAGGTGATTCTACGTGATGGTAGGAGTAAAAAAGATTAACAACTTTTTTAGAAATTCCAACTCCTTTTTCCCCATACAAAGAGATCTACTTACTAAAAATCCTTAGTGTGAGGTACGATCTTACTTGCCGGGAGCCTGCCGGGCACGATCGTGGCAACATTGTATGGTGGTGATTGGCCCGTATCGTAACAGCGGAAAATAATAAAGCTGGCCGAACACGCCGGTCTAATTTTATCTTTTTACTACAAACTACCCCTAAAAGTTGGAATTTCGAAAAAAGTTATTTATCTTTTTTACTTATACTATCATGTAGCATCACCACCCGATGTTATTAATCACACCAAAAAAAAATCATTTAAAACAGTAGTCTTTTAGGATCATTCTGGTGAGGTACCACTATTCAGAATGTAGTTAAAATCTCCTTCTCTCTCTCTCTCATGTCTATCTTTCAACTTTTCCCAAAATAAGGTTGTAATGGTTCCACTTGTTCTGGTATAAATTACATCTACTGATTTATATTTGTTTAGCTTTAGTTTAAGTGAGTTTTAGCTTTTGAGCTCGATAAGGACGAAATACAGACATGAATAATGCAGACCTTGTCAGCTGTTGTCTCCGTGGCTTCAGCTTTCTTAGCTCAACTTATTAATTTATCCTGATCTTGCGCACGTCCTGTATTAATAGAAGATTTCCAAAGGTAATACTTTCATCACATCATCATTGAAATAATATTTTACATCTTCCTTTCCTTTGTTTAAGGCACCTCACCACGGTAAAAAGGCATTTTTTAATTTAATTTTAATTGATGTGTCTCATCTGCCCTGATGATGGACACTGTAACGCCGTCCGAAACGTTGGCTAAAGGAGGGGGTAGCGAAACACGGCATAACACCCCAAAAACAAATAACAAAAAAGTTATTATGTTGAATTATCCTTCAGCAAAACTTTGAACGCGTTTTTCTTGAAACCATGTTTTTCAATCTGGTTGACAACATATTAAAAAAAAACTATACATCCGATTTGCACGCGCCAACTGTTCGAAAATCCTGTCTATATGGCACCATGTAGGGATTTTTTATAAAGGGCCCCTTTCTATTTTCTTTTTTAAGATATCAAAATTCCTATATATTTTTATTTTATTTTTCTGATGAACCGTATGGTGCAATCGCTGTCAACCACCGAGCACTCATTCCGTCGGGTGTCCTTTTGCAAACCATACTTTAGATTCGTTTACAAAAAAATATATACAGTCTTCTATATGTATATATTGACTATAAGTTAATTAATGTTAAGACAAATGCATCTTTTAGAAAATGAAAAATAAAAAGCGACAAATTTTTTTTTGGGCTGGAGCCGTTTTACTGCAAAATCGCCGCTAATCATCGACCAACTTCAGAATTTTATCGATGCCATTCATATAATGTATAGTTGACTTGGTTCCCGAATCATTAGCTCAATATATTTTTCTGCTAGAGTATTAATTCGTAAATAAAATAAGCCATGTAGCATATTATAATATGTAAAACATTAAGATTGATTCCGTTATATGCAGTGTAGATTTGTGAAACTTGCACTAAACAAAATACTTTGGAAGTTTTTAAAATCCATTTTACTACATAATATTAAACTCTGCGCAAGAAAAAATATTAAAAGAAGAAATCCTGGGTTCGATTCACGATTGCGACCGTTACCTTTTCATTTTTCTGTGTCTTGTTCTGTTTCGTTTAGATTTATTAGTATTATCTCCTTCTTCAATGAATTATTAAACCCATTTCTAAAACATTTTTATATAAAAGTACTAGCTGAAGTCCCCGGCATTGCTAAATTAGATGTAGACTGTAATTTTCTTCTTATTTTAAACGAGAAGTGTGCAAAATTTCATCGGGAAAATCAAAATTCTATTTTAAAGAGTGGGAAATGGGGATTTAGTGTTTTTTTTAAATCTCATGTAGACAATAACCTTCCTCTTATTTTGTAGGTTAGGTGCGCAAAATTTGATCTATCCACAATAAAACTGAATATTTGTACAAAAATTAAATCCACGCCGCATTTCCGCCAGTCACAGACACTTTTCTTTATAATAATTTATGAGGGAGGTTAGTGCAGTCCCACACATTCTATAAGGGTATGCAATACATGTACAAAGTATTTGAAAAATAAATGTTTGTAAAAATTGGACATGAAAAAAAAAATATTAGTAGTAAATAGGAGCTAGTATTTTTCTCCAGTGTTCGTCAATGCTGGAGGATGGACCGTAGCGGGCTTGCATGACGAGGATGTTTCCGTCATTCCTGCCACCCTGGATCTAATAGGGGCTGCATAGCCGGGAACTCGCCCCTCCGTGAACATCCGGAAAGCGCTGCAATATCTGGAGAGACCAAACATTATGCGAAAAGCGTTTATATAAATAAATAGATATATAGAAGATTACTACAGAAAAACGTTTCTTATTAAGATACACAAACTAGAGTTAATAAAAATGTCGATTATTTGCAATATTTACAAAGAAATCATTATTTTCTTATTGTCTTCTCTTGTATCTTGGTCATGTTATTTTTTGTAATTCGATAGCCGGTGGCTGCGGCCCATGGCTTACAATGATGCTATTATAATCAATCGAGGAGTCTGCTAATATTTTAAAAGCCCCTCTGCAAGCCTCATTAGGGGACTACAGATCTTTTTCCCTCCGCCTCATCGACCTTGCCCGCTGATGACACTTCAAGTCAGGAGACAGGTTAATTGACGCTGAAAGTTTTTCCGTTTAAAAGACCAATTTGGTGAAGCCCGCGCTGTCATTATTAATGAAACCGCCTGTAACTTAGCACTAAACGGTAAAAGCCCACAAGATAAGGTGCTCGCCCATTCCCTATTCCCTGCCTGCCTTTGGTTAATTGAAATAATGACCTGACGTCATTTCCTTCCTAGATCAGCGCGGTTCGTTAACTTGGCGGAATTAAATCTCTGAAAAGTTTAATCTTCTTATTAACCCATCAGGCCTCGGGCATATTTTTTCAGAAGGTCAGAACATTTCCACTTAGCAATAAAATCCAAATAAATGGAATATTTCTGAATGTATCCAAAAAGTGTTTTTGAAAGGTGATGAATGATGAAATACGCTTTCAAATGTTATTATTAGAAATAAACATAGTTTTCTCTCCTTACGTTTTTCTAACTAAAGAAGAAAAAACACACATATTTTATTAGACCAATGTATTATAAACTTTATTGTCATCTCATTTTTTTATCGTTTCATTAAAAAATCATTACTTAAAAATTCACGAAGTTCCATAATTTTTTCTCAAATTGCAGTCGGAAACTTTGGTTTCTTAGATACCTGCACATTTTAATTTTTCTGTGTTTCTGTGTTGTATTTTCTCTTTCTATTGCCGTTTAGATCATATTTCTCACCATGACAGTAAGGAAGTTACAATGATTTCTATGTGACCTATATGAGCTGTTCCCCAAAAAGCGAACAAATTAGCCTGAGAGGTTAAATGTCTTAGTACACGGTGCAGCACAGTAGAACTGCCTGGGGTTAGTGGAACTGTCGCATCCCCGTTGAGGAATGTTATGAGACTGATCGAAGTGGGGAAGGAAAAGAGGATGCTTGAGAAGTACTCTGCTATACAGATTTTTTTTTTACATGAGCTCACACAGTGTATGTATTTCATCTTTGGGGATGCTGTGTGGAGGGTTTTTTTAAGGAAAGGAAGGAGAGGAGAGTTCTGGGAAGGAAAAGGGTTTACGGGGTGGGTAGGAATCTGGGGTTCAGTGTGTCCTGGCCATCCGCCACTAAGATCTAGACTCTAGACAAATCTCACCCCGTGAACCCGGGCACCCCTGCTAAAATCAAATAGCAAAATTTATGAATGGTGGTTTTTCGCCAGGGCGATATTAAGAGTATCTTTCACTCTGCAAGGAGGTGTAAATTAATACAATGTTTGATTTTATATATTTACCAGCGCCGGGCTTCGAACTCACCATGGTAATGTCTGAAGCCAGGACGCTTAGCGTTTTGCCACGGCGCAGCGGCAGTCTGCCTGAATATTAACGAAGGCGTCGTGAATTTTCATTTTAAAGAAGTAATTCTCAATAAGTTTCTGGGTTGCCTAATAAAATCCTTCAGTACCCTTGGGAACTGTCACAGTCAACTTGGGCAAAATGGAATTTCTTTATCTAGGAGTAATAATTAATTTGGTGGTTATATTTCAAGCAAGACTGTGAAGGGAG
This sequence comes from Limnephilus rhombicus, assembly GCA_929108145.2. Lineage (NCBI taxonomy): Eukaryota > Metazoa > Arthropoda > Insecta > Trichoptera > Limnephilidae > Limnephilus > Limnephilus rhombicus. The sequence goes on along the minus strand of OV815286.1, from coordinate 51,409,858 downwards.
TGAGGGTCTCTTTGTTGTGTACAGTTGTGGCACCCGACTGCCCGAGACAGCTGTCGTTTTCAAAATTTTCAAAAAGGGACTCTCTTCACCTCCTTCAACTTCTTGTCCTTTACCAGTAAATACTTCAAACCAATTTTGGAAGTTCTTGTGTCTCTATTGTGTACGGAGTCGTAAAGGTTAGTTTTAAGAAGAAAAACTCGCCAATCGCATTTTATCTGTAATTTGAAAATTTCGTGAAAACCTACAACCCATTCATAGCTAACAATCTATCACTCCAACGTTTCGTCGAAACATATATCTCAAATCGCGGCAATCACACTAAAATCTTCCCATATAAATTTATTGACCGGGTTTGGCACCGAGGGCTTGTCAACAAATTGCCTTCTTACGAACTTCCCGCATCCTTGTGTACGTGGATTGCCGACTTTTTGAGGGAGAGGTCGATTCAGCTGACGGTTTCACCTCTTCCTCGCATTCGATAAATGCTGGCGTCCCACAGGGATCGGTTCTGTCACCGACTTTGTTTCTGTTGCACATCAATGACCTCTTGTCATGTGCACCGATTTATTGTTACGCGGATGACAGTACAGTCCATGATAACTTTTTCTTTGACAAGCCCCCAAAGGGCACACAAACTCCAATAGCTCGGAGGGCTTTGAAGCAAAGAATGGACGGTTACCTCGAGAGTGTTTTCTCTTGGGGTAAGAATAACCTCGTCGAATTTAATGTTTCAAAGACCCAATCATGTTTGATAACGTCTAAAAGGGATCGAAATGAAAATCTAGTCTCATTCAACGGAAGCAATCTTCCGAACAGGACCTCCATCGGTATGCTTGGTGTAACTCTAAGTGATCAGCTCAGGTACGGGGGCTCCATCGAAACCAGAGTTAGTTAGCCTCTCAGAGACTGGGCGTACTGTACAGGGCCCGCAGATACTTTAATAGTACACAACTGCTAACCCTGTACAAATCGCAAGTGCGCCCCACGGTTGAATTTGGCAGCTACCTCTGGTCTGGAGCTCTAAAATACCTAAAAAAAAAAACCTTGACTCTGTGCAGAAACGGGCGGTTCGTTTGATAGATTCTCCCATCTTAACAGACGGACTGCAATCTTTAGAGCACAGGCGTCAGGTGGGAATGCTGTCCTTGTTCTACCGGTATTACAATGGAAGATGCTCCGAGGAACTAGCGTCATTGATCCCCTCGGCACCGATGCGTAGTCCGGAAACACGCCAAACACGCGCCCAACATTTGTACACGGTTGACATTAGTCACATGAGAACGGGTCGTTTCTATGACTCGTTCTTGAATTCAACGGCTCGGCTGTGGAACGATTTGCCGGCCTCTGTGTTTCCTTCCTCCTACAACACGGTCTCTTCAAGACCCGTGTTCACTCCTTCCTTTCCTCCAAAAGACCCTCCACACAGCATCTTCAAAGATGACATAGGCCCTGAGGAAAGTTATTTTCTGTGTGGAGTTAATGTAAAAAAAAAAACAAAATTGCCACTAACAATCACGATGGCCGCCGATCCTATTCAAACATAATTCCTTACATTTATTTACTCGTGTTCTTATCATCCATATGACAGTCAATTAGAAGATTTCATGAAAAGATAAACAATTGTATGTTGGTTGAAAATGCGAAATGAAATTTAAAGTTAAAAAGTATATCAATTCGCCCACCGATTCAGAGGTTATCCAAAAATCGCCGCTAGGGGCGCTGTCGGCATCTAGACATTTATTTATGAATTATGAAGGTTTTGCTTGAAGTAGGTACCTAGAATTTGGTGATGAATTGCCTCGTTAAACAATTACAAGTTACAAAGTGTTTCATCCTTATAATTATGTTCGGTTATTTATTTAGTTGTTTGTTTGTTACAGCGGGTGCCGCTCCAGTGGAGACCAGCCAGCGACAGAGCCGGCCCTCTTCCATCAACAAAGGTAATGGATGGTCCTGATACCTATACCTATACCTATCCAACCAAACCAACCCTGATTTACTTCAAATCACTCTTCATTTAGTTATAATTGAAGCATTTACACTGTCGAAGAAATCTTTTAAGTAAACATTCTACTTGGATTAAGAGTTTTTTGGAGAGATCTTTATTTCGTTTTCTAGATAATTGCGTAGAACTGGCAACGCTTCGAACAGAGTTTGTCTCTGTTTCGTTCTGCCTGTATTTTAATGGACAGTAGGAGCAACTCCTGAGAATTCGCCGTGGCTGTGTGTTCGGCTATTGGACTTGTGGCTTTAGTGTAACTTCCCCTAAAAACAGGGCGTTAAAGGACGCATTCGACCTAACATTATTTAAAAAATGCAAATTACATTTTGTTCTCCCGGTGACTTTTTCTATATTTTTTCTTCTTCTAAGAACATAAAAATCTCTAGATATTGGACAGGTGGGAGTGTAGTAGGGTGAGGGCTTGAGTAAATTAATAATACTTGATTAATTAACAATAATAATTCCATTTTTGTAAAATATCAACCGAGGGGCGATATGAGCGCAATTTGTTAACCCGGCGTCAGTACAGTTAAAAGATGTAACAACGATAGTAGGGTTGGGTTTAGGAGACCCGAATTAAAAACTGGCTTTGATGTCAATATTTAAAAGAAATTTAGTAAAATATTGCAATAATTTGATTAAAAACTATTTTGTTAACGAGATTTTGGGTAAAATAAAACAGCTTCAAATAAAACAATCTTTTAATGACATTTTTATAAAAGTATAGTAAAATTTTAACAAAATAGACAACCTCTGTCTTAAAGTTATAAAATTTAAATAAAACTTTTTTTTTTCTCAAAATGTGAACTAATATCATATATATGAATGAGATCTATAGTAGGACTACGAATAATATACTCTATATACTCCACCAAAAGGTGGAGAATATATATAATATACTCCACCTTTTGTCACATTATAAAATGTATTTATCTCAGATTTTTTTTTGTCTCCGGTAGATGTATCAATACTGTCATCATGATGAAAGCTCGACATAAGTAAAACCACTTCATTTTTTTTTTTTCGGAATATGTGAAACGATCGTGATATCTTTCTTAAAACCAAATGTCGACGAGTTTATTTCTTTTCCCCTTGTTTTCGTAAATTTTTCGGGTATTTGTCTTTTATTTTTGCGAACAGTGCCTACAGATGTCAGTTTGTGTTCTTGAAGCAAGTGGTTTACTAATTCATAGCTGGTGAACCAATTGTCGAATGTAATATTTAGTTATTAATTGGCGCGAAATTACGACACCATATTTATCCAGCGAAATTACGACACCATATATATAGTTGGGTCATATTTATCTTTTTCGGGTTTAGCCACGCCTATCCACCGTCGCGGCCGCTACAACACTGAACAGCGATAGCCAGCGGGGAGGGGAGGTTGTTAGCTCCAGCTACTGAGAAGTGTGGCAACGTCGCACAAAAATTCTAAGAAATAAGCTAATTTTAAAATGGCGCGGGTCAAATTGACCCAACTGTACTGACGCCGGGTTAATGACAAAGCTTACTTTCTCGTTCGGTTTTGATGAGACGCCTGTTTGTCATCATCCGCCACTTGCCGCCTGCTCTTATTTTCCCATTATTTCTTTATGCCGGCCGATAAGGCTCTTAGCTAAAGGTCAGCCGTCAGCTCATTTCGCCGCTAAACCAACCACCCACCCCCACTTCCTGCCAGACGCGCCTCGTCTCGGCCTTTACCCGCAGATTTACCGACTTCTTCGCTCAACTCTCCCGTAGAGCTTTTCTCAGGTTACCCGCTTGAGTTTTTCCTCTGTCTTCTCGTGCTTTCTTTATCTCCCTCCTCTTGGTGGTGGTCGCGCGGGTGTCGAATATTGCTCCAGAAGCTTTTGCAGATATAAAATCGGCAAATCTTTTTTTTATTTACTTCTCTGCTATGAAGTTTTATAAAGTCGCCGCGGGTTGCAAGCAAAGCTGATTACGAACGTTTTGTACGATTTAAGACGGGTTGGGTTTTTAACGTGGGTTAACCGGATGTAATTTGTAGTTAACCCCGGTTATTATTATTTTTTTTAAATTTTACACCAGACAAGAAAGCCCGTGTCTGCACAGTGTAAAGACACGGGAGCTGTATCGCCACACGGTCTGGTAGCGCTGTGAGGCGAGTTAATGTAGACTCTATTTATTTTTGCGGATCTTGAAGAAGCACAAACAAAAACAGATGCCTGTAGATCATTTCACATGCGAGTTGACTTACTTAAAAACTAGTCGAAAAAACGACCCATACGATGCTGGAATTGGCTTTGGTCGGAATCACAGAGGAAAGAATTAGTCCTTAATGGTGAATCCTTATTGGTGGGAATGAATATTTTTGTTCCCGTCAAATCCTTTCTGTTCCCCTTCAATCCTGCAATCCCTTCGCCTATCTCTTCTCCATGTTCGAAACCCGATTCGAATATTTTGACCAACAAGCAACAATTTAGTTAATCATTGAAGAATTTAGTTATTTATACAATCTATTTTAGTAATGAGAAGGTAGTTAATGTAGAAGCTCCTTTGAACCATTAATATGTTCTACCCTTTTGAATTTTTGACAAGTTCCCACCATGTGTCCGGGGCTCCAGGGTATTCTAGTGTCATGGAAGGTCAGAACCTTCCATATCTAATGCTGCGATTTAATATGTAAAGAATATTACATTTTAAATGAAGCTGACAAAAAATCACACGACCAACTAACTTTTGACCAGCGAACGTCTCACCTTGGGAAATCTGTTGTTCATAAAGTCCGTTGTGCGATATTCACCTCGTTTATTTCCGTTCCCTCCGATTGCGAGAAATTAGTTGTTAGTCCTATAAGTGAGTACAGCCGCCGCGCGCCGTGTATCCGAGAAACAACCGTCAATTTTAACGAGTAATGGAGTTAATTTAAATTTAGTTTTTTAATGAAACTAGCCCAGATTTTTCTTGTTAGAATTTCCACGTCAACACATGTTTAATTGTCACTTCTGACGTGAGTATGGATTTCTTAAACATGCGTTAATTGTCAAAAAAGGGAAAAGTCGCTATAATATTTTTAGTTCCATAATTTGTATTTTTAATTTTTAATAATTTAACATATTACTGTTTAGTAAGAAAAAACTTTTTTTTCTCATTGCACCAATAAATATTACAACCTCGCAGTTATTTTCTGGTTCTAAAATTGCTTAAGGCGCCGTATCGGTTAAAAAGAAGATTGTGAAAATGTTTAAGAAAACACGACTCGTTTAAAATGGTGACCGGCCAACTCAGAATGAAACCAACTCAGAAGCAACTTAAAAAGGTCATTAAGAGTGATGATAAAAAAAATGGTTAAATAGGTAAGTTAAGTTAGGGTTACCGGCTATTTTAAAATTATTTTTTCATATCTTTTAAAGACCTTTCTGAGGTGTTTCTGAGTTGGCATGGAACCGTTCAAAATAGAGCAAAAATCACGTGGGGGATACCTAAAATAGCATTTAAAATAACACTGTGATTTTTTTCATTCATAATATAACTTCTAAAATAAGTGAAATTAACGTGTTTATGATAATTTTCAGAGCATGCTTTGCGATTTTTTTTCTGTGGAGGGAATTTCATATAATTTGCGTTTCGGCGTGGGATACGTCTAGATATTATCTTAAAAAATAACGTATTTTTTAACAGCTTAAAATCTTCATATGTTTAAGGGAGATATGTAAGAAATCGGTAGAAATTCGGGATGCAGCGGCTTAAAGAGTCTTCCCAGGGACGGTTATGTTACTAAATAATAATATTATTTTCAATTATTTAACATTTCGTGGTGCGTAATAATTTCCTATATTAATCATAATTCACATTAGGTTTTGCGATATAAGATAGTATCGAAGCTCTCCCCAATTCTATTTCCTCCTTCTGGACCGACGACCGACCGACGACCGACCGACCGACCCCGGCGGCAATTAACGACTTATTGATATTCCAAATTGCTCTGAAAGGGAAAGGGTAATAAAAATACCAATATGACATTCCTGCCAGTGGCGTGGTAAAGGCGAAACAATTCCAGGGCAAGCTCATTAATCTATTTGTGCCAAAATCGATATATTTTTCTTAGCTATTGTTCGCCTAGTAATTTATACGTTCGTTAAATGCATCTAACCTAGTTTCGTTGAAATTTAAATGAAAATCATCCATAAAAATAAGCCCCACAGGCGAAATTGTAGGTTTTGGAATGTGCATAAACAAAACTCGGAAATAAATAACATAGGAAGGAAGTGCTAGTGCGGTGTTCACAAATGAAAGTAAAACACTTTCACAATAACTCATTCAAACGCTTAGCTCACATTCCATGTTAGTAAATTGTTTATTGTAGTTAACAATGTTAAATACTGGATTAGATTCGATGTTAATCTTACCTGCATGTAAAAACGGTTACCGGATAACTCAGAATGAAATCAACCCAGAACCTCCTTTGAAAAGTCATTAAAATTGATGGAAAAAAATATAAAAAAATGCTTAAATATGTTACGTTAGGTTAGGTTTCTAAAATTATTTATTTCAGAACTTTTAATGACTTTTCAAACAGGTGTTGAGTTGACTTAATTCTTTAAGTTGGCATGGAACCTTAAAAACATTTCAGATAAGAAAGAATACATTAAAAGGTGTGTTTTTTGTGTTTTTTCAAACATTTATTTAATGTGAATGTATCCACGATGCAATGTCGTATTTAAGTCATTTTTGATAATTGAATTTGTTTATGCACAAAACTATTTATTCATATTGTGTATGTACAGGCACAAGCAATTAGTTCATCTTAATATATTAAGCATAACTTACAAAAAGTGTTTTTTCCTAAAATAATTAAACTATCACCATTTATGAAAGAGTAAATTTTGAATTAGAATTAAATTAAATATCTAGATTTACCCTGGCTACCTACCTAGGCCGTTGCTACACCACTGATTCTTACCATTTTACCATCCCCGTGTAACATTCTCTTCTCTCATTACGTAGCATTATTAGGATGTGTTGAACTCCAGGGAGACCGGACTGCTCGTGAAGTCAATATTATTTCAAGGTACGCCAATTTCCGGTACAGAGCATCACAACATCAAACAAATGTTAGATGAAAAACTAAGTTTCGCCAATCATATCCACCAAATTGTAAACAAAGGTATGAAAACACTAGGCTTCGTATTAAGAACAACCAAAAACTTTAATTCCATACAAGTCATTTATTTATTTATTTATTTATTTATATATATATTACAATACATTACAATATGATACTGTCTGTCCAATTATTATATGTCATTAAATTATTATATGTATCTCTAGTTAGAAGCCTAATGGAATATAACTCGGTAGTTTGGTCTCCATCTTACAAAATTCACATTAATAACATTGAGCGAATACAAAAAAAAATTCTGCGTTTTATAAATTTTAAATTAAATATCCCACTAGAAGACTTGAAATATAATTTATTATTATTTTTTTTACAAATACACACACTAGAAGACAGACGTAAAATAAACGACTTAACATTTTTATTCAAAATACTTAACTCTAAATTTGACTGTTGCGAACTACTGCAACTCATAAACTTACGAATACCGACAGTAACTACACGACAAAATACACTATTCTACTGTAGCATTCTTAAGCGGAACTACATTGCCCACTCTCCGATACAACGATTTCACACTATGGGAAATCAGTACTTAGGTAATATTGACATATTTAACATAAACTTGGCGAAATTTGTTGATCTTGTAAAAAACTTATTCCAAAACTATTCCTAAACCTATCTGTTTTTCTGAAAACCTATGAAATCGCTGTATTTTTGTATTTTTATGACTTGTGTGCTTTTTTATCAAATTTTATTTTTATTATTTCTGTATATGTTAAATAATCTGTCATGAATTATTTGTACTACCAAAATGTAAAAGCCCATTGGGCGTTAAATAAATAAATAAATAATAATATTATTTAGGTTATTTGAGTCTTTTTACCAAAATTACATTCACAGCCGAATTTCTGAGTCTTGCAGACTCGAGGTACAAACAAAAAATGTATTAATTGTTTTTGTTTAATTCGTAGAACTCCATTTAATTTTAAAAAAAAATAAATTTAATAATGTTATTGCTGTGTTCTGCAAGTATTTTTGTATTTATTTTTGTTTCGGCTTACGAGGCCATTTTCAAACTGTGGATGAACCACTTTGAGATATCTTATTTATACGATTTTAACTGTCAATTTTTTGGAGTCTAAATTGATTTATTACCGGTTAAACCAATTTGCTGAAACACTAATTGAGTCAGTAGACACTCTATTATGTGGGGTTAGGAATCTGTTTTCCCCGCACTAAATATTAGGGTTTTCTTAATTATTTTATAATGACGTTACTGCTACGACTCATTTAAGTGCGTTATATTGTTTAGGTTTTGTAAACATACTAAGTAGTGGGGAATAAATAATTTTCCTTAAGGAATATTTTAATTAAATGAAAAAATTAATAATGTTACCACCTTCAGATATTCGGGTTGCCTTGGATTGCGTTAATTAAAATATGTTTTCAGCGTTAAAACCTACTGTACCGTGATAATTACTCGTACATTCCAACGTTTCGAGATTTGGGTTGTATCGGTCAGACACTGAGATTTATCCTGTTGTTAATTTGGGCATCTTCTGCATACCGTCGAGGAATTACACTTGACCCAAACAATATATATAGTCGGTTTTACCTTCCTAGGCGCGCCCAAAGATGTTTCACATAAAAAAATACGACGCTTAGGCGACAGTGATGTCCTTGTCAAGTGTTACTGAGAAACAGCATTTTTACGCCGACTTTTTTTATGTGAATACCTCATAGTATATATGTATAGTAGAGTCCCAGCTGCTCCTGTCTGGAACCAGTGAGACTATGGAATCCCCAATCGGGTATGTTGTGAGGCTGAAGGTAGTGGGGAGGGGAAGGAGATGGGGAAGAGGAAGGTAGGAAAGTACCTGACTATTCAGATCTGGTCACCAAACACGGCTAAAGCCATTTCAAGCAATGTTTCAATTCTGAACGGCGGTCTTACACCGGGGCTATACTGAGAGTATCTCTCACTCTGGAACGTGCCGCAAATATACTATTTATTATTTTAAATGAATTAACTGTGAAATAACTCAAATTAATCAAATAAAATTTATTTGCCCACTCCGGGATTCGATCCCGCGACCTTCGGATTGCGAATCAAGAGCCTTGCCATCAGATTTGAATAATAGAAAAGTTTTTAGTTATTCGAAAAGATTTAAGAAATTTTTTTATATCATATTAAAAATTTACTTTTTTCATTTTCTCTTAACTTTAATTTTCTGATGTCGAAGAACAAGTTTGAAACATATTGTATGAAAGCAATGCATCATGTGAGATGTGAGTACTGTGTGTTACAGAAGGTTAGATAAACTAAGATGTATCTCCTTTAGTTATCTGCATTGGTATTCAGGCCACGATACACACCTAACCAGCCTACCTACCAACGAACAGCCTCTTGGGTTTATAGTTTCATCTGGTGTAGTGGATGGAATTACGTAATTGGACGTGTGTGTGTGTTTGGGTTCGAGCCTAAATTGCTCCAGACTTATAAAATTAAGTATTTTACCTAAAACAATTCGCTGATTAATTCTTATCCGTATAGATTCCGGTATTTCTTACTGTTGGATGCGAATTTTTCTCCTTTTCATAGAATATACGAAGGTAAACGAGTAAATGGCGCAAGTGCCTTTGACCTTTTCTTATTTTTCGCTTAACGCAGAGTTTCCCAAACTTATTTGACTCACCCCTTTTCTTCAATATTTTTCTTGAGCTAAAATGTGAAGGCTCGTTATTGGTATATATTCGGGAATCACTGGTTTACTGAGTAAATTTATTATGATACGTTATATAAAATAATCCCTTTCAAAATATTGATGTAAACTTCAAAAGAAAATTTCACCGTCAGCATTTTTACATTTTTTATTTATTCGGCTAAATGTTAACATCCCTTTTCAAGAATCGATGCTCAAAATATCGTTTAGTCGGACATTCTCCTTAGCCAAATTTTATTGATTTTCTTCCATCGCTAATAATAATAATAATAATAATAATAATGATTTATTGTCTTCATTTCTTAATAACAAATAGAGATAATGATATCCTCACTGGGATCTCCCGTGCTGAGGATTTCATTTACATTTTATAATTCAATTATAAGAATAATATGAATTGGACATAACATATATCATGTAGTATTTTTTTTTTAATAATTATAAAGTAAATAAGATAGTGTTTTTTTATAATTCAGTTCATTAGATTCGGTTTTAGTCTGTATTTGATTTCAGTATATTTTCTATTTCTGATCTCCCTATATTTAGTATCCAGCTTTTTATTTGAAATTTAAATGTTATAATGTTGAGGTTTTTGAGTGAGAGTGGTATTTTATTGTAGAGTTTAATGCCATAATATAAGAAGCTTTTTTGCCCAAATGTTGTGTTAGCAGTTACTTGTTGGATATGTTTTTGACCATGAGATCTAGTGTTTCTAATGTACGTGTCAGTTGTTATTTCTTGGGTTTTGTACTTATGAATGTAAATGAGTATAGTTTTAGAATATAGTTGTTTAATTTACATTATGTTAAGATTGTTGACGATTTCGTCAGTGCTAGTTCTTACAGGAACTTTCAGTATAATTTTCATTATAGCTTTTTGAGTTTTAATAAGTGGATTTAGTATGTTTTTATTTGCACTGCCCCATCCGATAATACCGTATTCTAACAGTGATTGGCAGAGGGCCATGTAAATCTTGATTAAGTCTTTTTTAATAAGGACATAATAATAGTCCGGTCCACCCTAACCCATACGCCTTAACAGGTCCTTTGTCCATCCTGTCCCTGAGTAAGTGATCGTGCCTTTGCGTATTGCGATGTTTTATCAAATAGGCCACGTTTAGTGAAAACACTCGAATTATGACGAAATTGCTTCAGAAATTAATGTTCGGGTTTCAAATATGTGGACTGCTTCGTAGTTACCAAAGTTTCACATCCATTTTACCAATTTACCTCGGCACTATTTTTTTAGATGTTAGAGTTTTAGATCTAAGTTGAATCTGACTTCGTGGGGTGAAATCACCTAAGTTTGTGGTGCGGCAATGAACTTACTTATGATTTAGTTAACTAACAAATTACAAAATATTGTTTTAGTCTGTGCAAATGGCTTAAAGTTTTTTTTTGTAAAATTTGTAGTTTTTTTACGGTTGAGACAAACACCTGCTCGAGACAGGGTTTAAACACTATATTATCTCCATTTCGTGTAGTGCAATGTTGGTTTATTTCACTCCTCCGAGCCAAAAGAATAATGTAATTAAAAGATGTATTATTCACACGAGTTGTTAATTTGTTAGATCATTTGGGACATTAGTTTTATTTGTAAAATTTATAGTTTTTTTATGGTTAAGACAAACACCTGCTTCAGTCATGGTTTTAATATTATATTATCTCCACCTCGTGTAGTGCAAAGTGAAGTTATTTTACTCTGCCGTGCCAAAAGAATAGTGTAATTAGAAGATATTATTCACACGAGTTGTTAATTTGTTAGATCATTTGGGACATTATAATAGAATCACCTCTGAACAAGAACAAGTGTAGCAAACTGTGAACTGGCCGGGTATTATTTGTTGGGTGTTACTTTCGAATAAATGTCTTGTGATTAAAACCCAACGTTCCTAGACGCCTTTATTATTATTAGAGACCGAATGCGCCACAAACTTTCCGACCGTTCTACGAGTCACTTTAGTTGCGTCGCGTGTTTTCTGGTTTTCAAGTGCACCAACAAACAGCAACAAACCGAGATTAATATCAACCATTTCTTGTTCCATTGCAAGTTGCCGTCTAGCTTTCATAATTTAATGTTAATTGATGTCGGGAATGTTAGCGTTAACTTTATGACTACCGTTGCGATTCATCAGAAAGCATTCCGTTTCTGGCAAAGGCGTTTCTGAATCCAAAAACCTTTTGGCCTCAGCAATTTAGCTGCGGGTGGTTTAACCCTCCACCTCCCACAACTAGGGTAATGATTATTATTACCTTTTTGTGGTTGGAAAACTGTGCAGTTTTCACTTTATAGCGTAGTTTTTTTTTCTTTGCCAATCTGAATAATATGTCATCAAAGGCTCACTACTACGAGCCCTCCTAAGGTTTTTTTATTTTTTTATTTACTGTTATTGTGTGCAATTCGTAGAACTCCTTTTATTATTATAAAATGTTCTCGGTTTCCGGAAACTCGTAATACAAGCGGGATACTGGTAAATCTACCTCACATTTGGGGTCGATTTTGTGGCTTGACTTTTTTGATTTTGGCTTTCATTTTCGAGTATCTTCAGCGTTCAATTGGGCGATTTTAGTATTCCTACGGCAACGGCATAAAAAAGGCAAAAAAAACCTATGTTCCTCGTCACAATAATGCTGCAAGCTCTTTCTTACGCACAAAAATGGTAAGACAAACGATGTACGTACGTCTGCTTCTCCTAAGGAGAAATACAATCATTATCATACATCTTCCTCACTCGTATTAAAGAAACGAGAGGCCTGTGGGAAAACTGTCTAAGGCTCGTTCCAAGTTCCAAGTTAACCAAAAAAATAATAAATCATTTTACTTTGTTGTTATCCATTATAGATAAATGAAACAATTTAACTTTGTTTGAACCACTTTTATATTTGAGTAAATCCGACCGGTTTCAGAACAGTATACATTTGCCCCGAAGAAAGAACGGTGGTTCTGAAACCGGTCGGATTTACTCAAATATAAAAGTGGTTCAAACAAAGTTATATCGTTTTATTTATTAATAAATCATTTTCTTCCAAAGTGTAAATGCTTATTTTTGTTCATTTTTATCGCGTAAAAATACATTATACCTAATATAATGTCATTTTTATTGTTAATAATAATAATAACAAATCACTTACGACCGTTGTTCCCAATCCTACTGATCAACTGTTGAGACGAAATTTTGACTCAATACTCATCAAATACGCTCTTCCCAAATCAACTCTCCAACCAACAGGCGAATCGAGCGTTACTAAACAAATTACTTAGCTGATCGGAGACTCAGATTGATCGATCTAAAAGTTGGGAACAACGGCCGTTAGTCATGAAATCATTTGTATTTAACTCAATCATTTCATTTCATCTAGTTTTCAGTCATTTTCATTCATGTACATATTGTTTTATTTTTTTAAATAATACCAGGACGGCCGAGGCCCAAATCTCTCGGGCACACGCTGCATTGGTTTGCCTGTGTGGGCCAGGAACCAGAATTCGAACCTGACTGTTATGACTATGACGACTCAGGTACCGACAGTGGACCCCAACAATACTTACCGGTTTCACCAACATGCCATAAGAACAACTTTTGCTAGTCGAATGCTTCATTTCCCAACCTTCCTCTCTCTCGTATCCTTTCCGTCCCCACTCTCTTCAGTCTCAAAACATGTTTTCGGGAAATCTGTTTTTTATTTATTTCTCGAAAAAAATACCAAATAGTAATTTTTTATGTCGACGAATTAATAACGTCGGTGACAGCCCTCTTACCAGCCTATAGCGTGTTCTACATAATGACTGTTGGAATGTGCTGTTTAAGATGGTTTTTGAAATCAATAATTTATCAATGAAAATGTTAATATCGTACAGTTTGCGAAAATGTCTAACTGGGAATGCCATAGTTTCACTGGCTTTGGGTTTTCACATGAGAAAAAAATTGAGGGACTTGGCTTATTAAAAGAGAGTATTATGAATATTCTAAGTTGCTTTAGGTGGAGATTTGACTAGCTTAGTTAATCGTATTATAATGTTGGTGAAATCGGCTCAGCGAGCATGGATTTATTACTACAATTTCCAGTTTAAAATAGTCATGTTTGTGTGTTTTATTTTGCTTTACCGATTGTTTGGTGAAGTGCCATATTATCATTCTTAACCATTTAAAAATACTGTATTATTGTATGTAAGGATTATATTATTGTTTATTTTATCTATCTAATGTATGTAGAAGATTTATCAAATTGTGCCGATGGAGTAAATAAATAAAATGTTTCACGGTGTGTGGCGAAATTGCCGCATCAACGGAAATTAATTACCAAACGAACTCTCCCCATAAATTGTAAGTTTATTTGATGTTTCTCCAGAATACCACTGTTGAGTGGAGAAGGATCTTCTAATAAGAAATTATAATTCGTATTGTGTTGATGGTCAGTCAGTGGTTTAGTGGGCATAGCGCTTGGGTCCCACCCGAGCGTCGCGTGTTCGATTCCTCGGCTGGCTAAGTCCCCCATCACAACACAAGCAACATTTTCGGCTTTCTGTGGTGGTAGTAGGAGATTTTCAAACATTTTTGGGTTATTCGTAACCCGGGAATGTTTGTCTTTCTTTTTAAAAAATAAAAAAAAATTATAGAATTTTATAAAATCCAATAAATTCCTGGTTAGGCTTTCCATTCATTGTGGACAGTGACACAACCTAACTACATATCTCAGCGTTTCCGTTGCGATTTTTTTCGTCTTAATACTTTCCATAACGATATTTTTTCATCATAGTTGTGTACTACGTTCGTAAGAATTTATAACTCATATCGTGTCGGTAATCATTTTCTCATCATCGTCGGTAATCATTAATTATTATAGAATTTCATAAAAATCAAATACATTTCATTCCATTCATTGAGGTACCTACCTACATATTTCAGGGTTACGTTTTTTTCGTCATAGTACATAACTACGTGTTTCCATTTCGATTTTTTCCCATCGTAGTACACAACTCCGTTTTTCCATAAAGATTTTTTTCCGTCATAGTACCTACTTAACTCCGTGTTTCCATTACGATTTTTCCGTCATAGTGCAAACTCCTTTTTTCATAACGATTTTTTCCGTCATAGTATCTACTCAAACTCTGTGTCTCCATTACGATTTTTTCTGTCATAGTACATTCATAACTATTTGTTTCTATTACGATTTTTTTCGTCATAGAACATAATTCAATGTATATGATTTTTTTCATAGTAACCATATCTTTCACCAATTTCACAATAATCCTCCGTAAAAATAATGCATATTTATATTCTTCTTTGTGATTTTTTTTACCCTGGCTTTATATTTATTTATTAGCATCAAACATTATATATTATGAACTTATCGATATTTCAATATGTTGTGTATTTAAGTGCTGTGTGATTGGTGTTTTATGCATTTAACCACTAAAATTAATTTGATATAATAACATTGGAATGTTAGGGTCCAGAAACAGATGTGGTGGAACCAAGTTTTACATATGTACGAGTATAATGTGAAGATTGTATTTTTAATTTTTAGCTATTCCTAAATCGAACTTTATTTTATTCTAGATGGTTAGGTGTGGGTGAGAATTTTTTCTCTCCCATTACGTAATATTATAATCATATAATCTAAAATCTTATATTTTTTGGTACTAAATATAAATTGTTACTCGAATAATAATTATTGTTAATTATTATAAATCAGGAATGACTATGAAATTCAAAATAACTTATTATTATTATGTATAGAGTTAAAAAAAAATATTTGGACACTGCTATTTTTTCTTTCCTTTCCATCATTTTTTTTACCCTAAGTCCACACAGGTCATATGTCATCTTTGGAGATGCTGTATGGAGGGTGAATGTTTTTTGAAAAGTGTGTTTATTGTAATACATAAATTTATTGTTTATTATGAGTAGGTACTAACATTATTTAGAGTATTCTGTTGATTTGCTTTTTGCATTGTATATTTTCATTATAATTTTTTTACGAAATTAATTTACCTTCATTATTCATAAAATCGTATATTTTTGTTTGACTGGTGCGTTTTCAGGAGTTAGGATACTTTATATATTTACGAAATAACAGGTGGAAAATATTAATTTACGAAGTGTTTTCAGCAGCATAATAATAACACAAAACGATTTCCATAATGAATCAAACCATTTCATAATAAAACATGTTTATGGAACCATTCATCTGTCATATTATTTTTTTTTAATTCGTTTTATGTAATAACATTTTGTCATTCCCTTGAAACCATCGACATATTTTCAGATATTACAAAAATAACATTTTGTTATTTTTAGACTTGATAGATTTTCCTGGTTGTTTTGAATTGCGAAAAAATAATGTTCGTTGATTGGCTAATGGCTAATGGCTAATGGCTAGTGTTGTTTGCTTACGTTATTGAAACACATGTTGGTACAATCACAAGTGTTGTTTGTTCCACAGCGCGATCTTTTATTCATCCTTTGTAACTTATGCCTTGCGACGATCTCAAATATTCCTCGCCTCCAGGCTCCAGGCAAATACCAATTTACCTGCGGTTAAATAAACCGTTTGCGCTTGTTCCACAGCGCGATCTTTTATTCATCCTTTGTAACTTATGCCTTGCGACGATCTCAAATATTCCTCGCCTCCAGGCTCCAGGCTCCAGGCAAATACCAATTTACCTGCGGTTAAATAAACCGTTTGCGCTTTTTCCACAGCGCGATCTTTTATTCATCCTTTGTAACTTATGCCTTGCGACGATCTCAAATATTCCTCGCCTCCAGGCTCCAGGCTCCAGGCAAATACCAATTTACCTGCGGTTAAATAAACCGTTTGCGCTTGTTCCACAGCGCGATCTTTTATTCATCCTTTGTAACTTATGCCTTGCGACGATCTCAAATATTCCTCGCCTCCAGGCTCCAGGCTCCAGGCAAATACCAATTTACCTGCGGTTAAATAAACCGTTTGCGCTTTTTCCACGTATTTTTCGATTTTAATTATTAATGTTTAACTCAAGAGGCAAAGAAAAATTTATTTGGCCATCGATTTGTAAATAAATTTAAATAAAGTAATTAATATTTTGTCATTTACAACCGAATAGGGTATCTACTTTTAATTTAAAATTACTAGCCTCAATATAATAATTTGTCTTAGTTTTGCTGAACTTTTGTTATAAATTTCGTTAACTTTTTGAAGCAGCCTTTTCAAGTAAATTAAATAATTTATACTTTAATCAAAAATAATTTCTGTAACTTGTTGGGGTAAATCTCTTGGTACGCTGGGCATCCTTTACGCACAAATTATTTTTAAAACATTTCAGTCTAATATCACATCAGTTTAATAATTATGAGAAGCATTTATTTCAGTCTCGAAATAACTTTAAATAAGTTTTTCGTTTAAATTAATGGATAATAAATAATTTAAGGTCTTTTGTTCACGCCATAATTTGACATATTAGGCTTGCTTTTTCTTCTGTTTTTAAACCCAAACTAAGAACCTAAAATTTGCATTAATAGTAACATTAAAGATTAACAAAGATGGCCGCCAAGTGAACACCACGAATTTGTCAATTTTAATTTTAACGAAATAGGTAGCTATTAAAATGCATTACTTTGCTTCTCCGGAGACTGAAATAGTTGCTCTTCTTTCTAATTGAACTGATAAGAAGTGTTTTTAAAATAATTTGTGCCTTTAAGAATTTTGCAGTGTATCTGTAAATTTACGCTTGTTGGAATTAGGTCTTAAATTAGATTTATTGTAGTGCACCATTGTTCACCACCCACCTTTGTTGGTAATGCTAGAGTAACCCCATAGTAACAGTGTGTGTTTTTCTCTTTTCTCCCCCTCACTTCATGACCGCTTCTGCTCGCCGCTGATTCCCGTTGCTCTGTTGTCCGCCTGCAGCCGGCGCCGTCCTGTCCACCCTCGAGGAACCGCCGCTGGACCCTAACAACTCTGGAGACGCAGGTTCATAACTAACTCAACACTAATCCACTTTTTTGTGATGTGCTGATCAAAAAATTTCAGCTGTGCTGCAGAAATCGCAAAAAGTGGATTGTCTTATGTCGTATATTCTGAAAATTCTTTTCCATTTTTAGACTTTACACTATTTTCATCTTTGTGTGTCTTCACATTTACATGTTTTAGAAGGGTTGTGGTTTATTGTGTTTTACCTTTAATCCCGCTTACGACATTATCGCTTCACGTCATGTCCATTAAAACTTCAATCAAATCACTTGTTGAGATGTACGATTGTTTTTGTTGTTGTTGTCCGTTTTGTCTATTTCTACCATGATGTACTTTTCATTTCTCTTATGTACCAAATCTACACTGCTGTTATCTTAGTTCCCTGGATTAGAAAGTTCTTTCTTCATTCCTTTCAATCTATCAATACTTTCATTGATTTCCAGCCTTTTCTTCTCTAATAATCTCTTTGATTCTTAGGACCTTAAAATGTAATAATAGCCTGAATGAAACCTATGTAGCATACAATTATTCATGATTGACCAATAGCTTATTTGTCCCATTGGTCAATTACAAAAAATTGTCTGCGTTACATGCTGGGTAAGTTCCTGGCTAATAAGTTATTTCTGTATCTGAAGGAGTTGATTGCTTGATTGCTGGCAGGCCTAGACTATCTGGCGACGTTACAGTATTTGGTAGGTTAACCTTGTCTGTTGGTTTTAGGGTCTCGAGACGGTGGCGCGGCATCGCAGGACCGTGAGGAGCGCGCGCGTCAAACTCGCGAGCGCCAGAACAGCGAGCGCGCGCGCAAGCTGGAAGAGCTGCGAGCGCAGGCCCTGTCCGCACAGCGCTTCCGCGAGCAGAAGGAGGAAGAGCGCCGCCGCCGCATCGATGAGATGAGGTCCAGAGATAATGACCGCAGACACCAGGTAACAACGACAAACAAACCACCTGACTGCAAACATCCATATTCTGAACCTCGTATAAAGAAACAAACGGCTATCACAGAATTTAGTTCCTTTTACTTTACATCTTTGATGTAACAATAATGTACACTCCAAATGACAACACATGTTGCTCCGTCCTTGTTATTACAATTATAAAAAGATGGGCATAACCCAAATACCCTTGCACACTTTTGCTCTTTCTTTTCGTGAGTAACAGCAATACAAGCTTTCTTTTATGAGATTTTACAGATATTAACTTTTTCAACGTTGACCTTTTCAACAAAATCTCTCCCATCGGGCTGCACATTTTGAAATGTTACATCGCACATCCCGTAGAAAAGGGTCGTAAGTCAAAATTTTCTATTTTCTAAAATTTTATTTGTATCTCTGAATGGTAAAGGGATTGTGGTCCTCTATGCCCCATGAAAACCGTATTTAAGTTTGATCACTCTATCTTCGCAAGATGGCGCCAATGTCTCTTTTCGACAAATCTGCTTATTTCATCAATCGTCATTTGTTTTTGCTCTCCCGTAAAATGTACTTTTTTGACTTATGATACTTTTCAATGGGATATTCAACACGTGTTTTACTGAAACTTCTTGGATCGCATGTGCGTCATCTGCGGGTAACCGCCAATGGATCATAAGCATACTGGGATAGCTGCTAACGGACCACGTAATCTTCAGCCATGTGTATCAGGTTTAGGAAGTTTTATCAAATCTGTTAATTTGGAGTTGATCTGTGAGCTTTTCAGTTGTGACTGGCAGCTATTGATAAAATGTTCTTAGTACTAAGCACCAGTAATTACGATGAAATTAGCATGTCGTCTTTTATGCGATCATCAGGAAACGCATATAATGTAATGGTTGATGTATTCTGATGGCTTTTTGTTTGAGGTGTTGATTGTTGTGTTGATTGCAGGTGGAAGAACGCAAGCGAGCCATCTGGGAGGCAGAGCGAGAACGGCGCGAGGCCATTGTGCGGCGCAACGAGGAGCGCGAGGCTCGGCTGGAGGGAAAGCGGCGCGGTGGGGGCGCTAATGCTGTGGGGGTGTTTGCGTTTGGCTCCTCCACGCCGCGCATGCTCGAGCCCGCAGACACTGGGGGCACCTTCTGGGGACACCGCAGGTACATACGTACACACTTCATAGGCTTATCTCGCCCTTTCTCATAAATGACACAAGTTACAAACAGGTTCGAAGTGGAGATTCACGTGTTGTACATCACATTGCTCATCTGGGTAACGATATAGTTATTTTTCATCAACATCTGGTTGTACACAGTATGGGTACACAGAGTAACTCTTGTGAGGTGTTACATACAAATGTTAATAAACAAGATCCCATTCAAAGAAGGAACATTGAAATTGTTATAGAAGGAGAAACCAAGTTTTAGCAATTAATATAGTTTGTGAACCCTAACAAATTGACCTGGACCTTAACCGATTGCCTTTAAGATTTGTGACTGGTACTGTTAAATTTAAGGTCCAGAATCATTAATTTATTTTCGAACAAGTATTTCTCAACCTCACTCCTCCTATTTTTTTGAGTATTGTTAACAAATTTTCAAAATATATACCTAGCGCAGGTCCTTGAAAAATCACAGGATAGTCTGAACTCTTGACAAATCAGTTCCAATTTTGAAAATGATAATTAAAATAATTTTCTGTTAAAATAGCAATTTAAATGTAGGTACTTACTTTATCATTTGTTTGAATTATTCACACAATCAGATCCAATTTAAAAAATGACACTTAAATTCAAAGCAAATCCGAATTCCAGAGTTGTTGAACCAGAGTTACGCAGGACACAAGCACAACTGAAATGAGTATTGCTTACTTGCAGGGCTACTTCGACATCCAACGTGATGTTTGCAGCGTTGCCACTCTCAAGGCGGTCCTCCGAGCGCGAGCTCGACCCCAACAAGAAGCGGGCCACCTCAGCAAGCGGGCTCGATCGCCAAGCAGGAGACGGTAAGCCACTTTACACACTTTCTGTTCACTGCTCCCTGCTCCCCGGGCACTGCATTTGGTAGACAGCAAACCAACACCTCAACCAAACTTCACTCTCCATGTTTAGTCAATAAACTCTGCATCCCTGTGTAACCGTCACTTTATTATTTTTCTGTTTGAGTTGGTTCGATGTTATGTTGATCCTATGATGCATTGACTTATAAAATTATATGAACTTCCTATTATCCATATTATAATTTGTTATCATGAAATATATTTTTTTTATGTTTTCGTCGTAATTGTTCTTGGGTTGAATGAAGTCTTTTCACTCCTCTCGCATGCACGTGTTTCATGCTGATCATGGATATGTATGACCACATTGCGACAATAATATATAAGAAAAATATACACCTTTGAATTACATTTCTCATAGAACACAAATAATAACACTTAAAATTTGCTATTTTGTATTACTGCTATTTGATTGGAGCATTATCCACTTGATCCAAATTTGGGTAAATACTTTATTTGCTAGCTTGATTGGGCTTCTTTCCAATACCAATAGATTTGTCTTAATATTTTACATAATGCTTTTGAACCTTGGTAAACTGATGAAAAATTGATCTTCTGTTTGCACATAAATTGCATTTTTTCAAATGTCTGTGACTATAGACATTCCATATAGATCATAGACAATATATAAAAAAATATTAAAATTCAATATTGCCCCATATGAGTACAAATCTAATGTATTATTTTAACAATTTATTTAAATTTTTTATGAAACCTAAAAATGTGGGATAAACGGTGAATTACAGGTGGATTCATTAGCTTTAAAACGCAGTAAGAGCAATAAACAGTTTATGTGCTTCCATATTAACATTCGGAGGTATGATTTTTTTTATATGAGCGCAGCCAAATCCAAAACTGATTGCCCGGAAATCTTTATTGTTCAAATGGTGTTTAGAAGACTTGTTGAAACAGATCCATGGCTCATCACATTACAAAAACAGCTAGAACTTTGCGCTGCCTCTTTTATATTTGACTGTAGTGCCCCATTTTGTTTATAGTGTTTGAATGGTTTCTTTTCCGTTGTGCTTGATTGATTGTGTTTGAAACTCTTAAGATTTGACTTTGTTTGCTCAAAGTAGAGTGTAAAGATTTGATGTAGCGTAAAGGAAGAGTGGTGACCAACCGTGTGGACCCCATAATTCCAGATTACCGCGTGTCGGCCACCACCATGTACGACGTGTTCCATTGGGACGCTTTTGGCTCCGAGGCGGCCAACTCCAACCAACGGGAAATATTTCCAGTACAGTTCAGTGGATACAAGGGTGAGGATGTGAGAAGTGATACGGACGCCGGAGACGGGATAGCTTGCATCCTCCTTGCATCCGGAGGATATTATGCATATCAGGCTTTTTGGACTATTGTCATTTGTAGATATTGTCATCTCCATTGTTTGCATGCTCCGAGTTGGTTGCAATTTGCTGCGAGATCTTGTGTCCGAATCATGTACATAATTTGTAACCGAATTGCTAGTATTATGGCTGTTGCGCTTCCTCCTTCTCTAGCCGACGTTTCGGACAGCCTTACAGTATCAGTCATCAGATCAGGGATGTGATCAGGTTGGCAGATCAGGGATTATGCACACTGTAATGCTGTCCGAAACGTTGGCTAAAGGAGGAGGAAGCGCAACACGGCTTAATACCCCAAAAATAAATCACGATAATGCTTTTTGGCTGTGAAAATCTAAAATCATATGACCTATGTTTTTCTGGGATCGGTTGTTATTGTGAAGATCATTATTGTTCCGATAGTCAAAACAAATTCAAGATCTTTCAGTTGATTGTGACATGTTCTGGTTAACACTGTCCTCTTATTGTGTCAGGGTTGCAGCATGTGTTGTGAATTACTATCACATGCTCAGATCACCAGGGTGTATTTTATGGTGGGCACTTTAAGAGGAAAGTGTAAACCTGATGGCACGGCTCGCCGAGTAATGGACAATATGTTGCTGTAAATCTATACACACGGAGTTCCTGTCCCGGTGCTTGGGGTCTCCGGGAGAATGGTTGACTTGACCGTGCTGAGGAACCCTTGGCATGTTGGCTGACCTCCTGTTTTGTATTGTTTGTGTAGACCACTGTCCTCTTCTTCTATAAGTTTCCATAACCATTTAATATAATAAACAACACCTGTCCAATCACCTCATTGGATAATCATTCTGTTTCATCATTCACATTCATTTATTTGATTCTTGTTTAATGTGTTGTATAATTGTTTACTTGCAGATTTGCTATTTGTTTGTTTTTGTCTGTTATTGGGCGGGTGTCATCATTAAACTTACTGTAAAGATTGAACTTTTACACCATTTTGCCATTTTTTTATATTTAAATAACAAAACGAGTTTGATTTACATTAATTAAAATTTTAGTTAGATTAAAAACTATATTAATAAGGATTAATTGAACAGCATCCCACAGTGTTTATATCAACAATAATATGTTTCTCTTGACTTCCTAACACAGCATGGTGTATTAGTTTACTATAAATAAACAAATGTGACCATAACCATGTTTTCTACGTCTACTAATATGTCTATGTAAATTACACAAGGTTTTCTACGTCGGGTAGATGTTAGTTTCTTGTATGTTTTACAGGTCCCTGATTCTCACGCACACTTTACTATAAATAAAGTTGTAGATTGTCAATGCACCCAATTCTCTTAATCTCAAATTCCAATAACCATTTCTAGTATTTTGTCACTAATTTACATACTCTTATTGAATGAAGTCTTTTTTTATATATTATTTACCTTCAGTGGGTTTTCTCTTTTGGAAGGATTTTTAGGTAACGGATTCTTATTCATTAAATACTTTAGATAAATTATTAAAAATTCTTAAAAAGCTGTAGTAACAATTTCACATTCTGATTATTTTACGCATCATAATTAATATTCCGTCCATTCATTTTATAGTCCATCTCGCTAATTTTGATTTACTGCAAATTAAAAATTTTAATTCTTTGATATCAAGTCAATAATCATAACAAATTTTTAATGAAAATAATTCTTGATAATGTATCTCATATGAAAATCGATCACCATTCTTTAAAAAGATAACTTAACAATGTATTTCAGAAAATTGTCAAAATATTTGTCAGTGTCATCGTAATAATATCATGTAATGTATTACAAATTACCAAGAATTTTCAATAATCTTCTCTTCTGGTAATTTCAGAGGAAACTGGCGGAGACGGTGCTCCGTGGTCTCGAGTGGCACGGCGCCGTACGGACCTGGTGCCCACGCTGACCAGCGCTCCACGCTCCGAACACCGCACTCCTCGCTCGCCAGGTAGGGCCTACTCCATGACGCGCCTCGACCAGCTGTCGCAACCGCGCAAGCAGAGTGTGCTGGTGGCCGTGGACATCACGTCCAGCGGTGGCGGTGGAGCGGGGCCGGTGCGCCCGCCGCGCCACCGCTCCAGCGGCCAGCTGAGCCGCGCCGCCGGCCACCGCTCCGTGGGTAACCTGCTGGCCGCCGTGGGGCCCGCGCCCCCGCCCCGCCGCCACGCCCTCCGGACCAGCCCGACCAGCCCCGGACAGACAGGTCAGTACCCCTCGGGCTCAGGAAGTTACTTGGATATTGGGTGCACGGTGTCAATTAACTCATCACCACTTTAATACTATTTGTGGCATTTAAGAAGCCAACTTGTAGCTACTTTCTTTTTATAAAAACAATGTATTTGTAATAAAGTTTTACTATCTGATTTTTATTACGCGTGACAGGTGTTTCGCCTTCTTAAGGTGTTATCAAACTGTTTGATAATACTATTTGTGGCATTTGAGAGACCAGCTTGTCACTATTTAAATACTATTTATGGCATTTGGTAGACCAACTTGTCACTATTTAAATACTCCTTATGGAATTTTAGAGACCAACTTGTCACTATTTGAATACTATATATGGCATTTGAGAGACCAACTTGTCACTAAATAAATAATATTAGTGGCTTTTGAGAGATCAACTTGTCATCATTTAAATACTATTTGTGGCGTTTGAGAGACCAAGTTGTCACTACAGTAGGGCCTCGCTAATCCGGGTAGGAAAAAACAAGACCCCTTCCGAATTATCGAAGCATCCGGATTATAGTATGCAATTTTTTTTAATAGGAATAAAACACATTTTTAACTTGGATTTCATTTATTAAAGTAAAAATTTAAAGTCAATTTAGACTAGAATATGTATGTACTTATACAAAATTCAAACATGTAAGAACTAAAAGTTAATTAACGAGTGACTGCAAATGATTGAATATGGACACGTTTTGACCCGCACGCACCCGTCCGGATTACGGCGTGCACCGAAGTAACGGGGGTCCGGATTAGCGAGGCTCTACTGTATTTAAATACTATTTGTGGCTTTCGAAAGGCCCACACAAGATGTTTATGTAGTGAAATGGATAAATATTGATAATAGCTACTCTCCGATAGGAGAGGGCACCAGAAGAAGAACAAGTTATCAATATGTATATTTAAATCCATTTGTGTTCATATGAATGATAATTACTACATCTTACCTCTAGTTCTGTCCATTGTTAGTTCAGAACTGTGATTGTTTATCAATTCACTTTTGCATTCATGGCTAAATACCTACCCAAATTAAATATGTATTATAATTGAAATCTGCATGAATGAAAACTAAAAGTTATTTGTAGTTCTATTAGATTATCTATTCAACACTGATTTATGAAAAAGTGTTCTTCAATTTACTCACTTTTATGAGAATGGAATTAATCCAAATGTCAATCAAATTTTTTATTATGCAATAAATCTAATTTATTTATTACTAAAAAACTATTCCTCCATTGGTGATAAATTCTTACTGGCACGATTATCAGGGATGATTACTACAACACTGGATAACTCTAAAATCAGCATTTTTGGGTTACACACAAGAATTATAACTTTATTCCTCTCCCAATTTATACCCATTTATACACAATGTATGCCACAGACACATAAGTGGCTGAATTGGCATCGCGTTTGGGTTCTACCCAGGCGTTGCATTTTCGATTCCTCAGCTGGCTAAGTCCTCCATCACGATACAACAAACATTTTCCACTTTCTGTGGTGGTAGTAGGATATTTTCAAATATTGTCAGGTTATTCGTAGCCCAGGAATTTTTGTCTTTCTTTTTAAAATTATTAAATATTAAAACTTGAAATTACTGATTTCGAAGCTATCTAATTGTGGTAATTACCCTGCGATATTTCATTCAATTTACGTCAAACTCGTGAACTGTAAAATAAAGAAGAACACAAGAAATGTGATGCGAGGCATGTTTTGTGATCAAAAAGTCTGACCATTCTTTACTTACATTTAAATACAAAATTCTTGTGAAATTTTCAATTCAAATGGAATGGCGATATACAGTGCCAGGCAGTGTAAGAGAGATAGAGCACATGCTAAATGCACTAGAACCAAAAGGTACTAAGTTAGTGGCGACATTGGTTTCCATTCAAATTTTTATACACTGAAGGTTTTCTAATATGGATTATCTATCCAGTGGAAAAATCTAATAAGCACTTCACACTGTCAATATAACACCTCTCACATATCAGCATTTTTATGTTTCCTTATGATGTCAATAACAATAAAAAAATAATTAACCATTGTCTTACGATATAACTAACATGGCACCGTTTTGCTTTAGTTTCTGTAACATGCACCGCACTCTGTGTACCCCCTCACTTTGTCTTCAATAACCTTTTTACCTTAATAAAGTGTCTAATGTTGCACATCCAAGTAACTCCGAGCTGATTGTGTTTTCTGATTTAAAGAAAGCACTAAACTTCTAAAGTTCCCAGTCACAAAGGAAGAGGTATCGGTGAAGGGTTCTTCGTATCTATAAGCTGCTTAAAGGTAAGATAATTTACTTATGTAAGAGTTTAAGTGAAACAGATATTTTGCAATGAATTTTTCTTTCTCTCAGCTTTTTGTTAATGACGGATTGCCCAGCATCCTGCTAGCAGGACCTTGAGTACTTCCAGAAGGAAGTAACTTTTTCACTATCCTATGTTTCATAATGCTTAGCAAACAGTCACCTAGCTCGACGGATCTTTAGTCAGAACGCGATGGCACTCAGGTATAATGAGGGCAGCACCGTTATAAGTTTTGACATGACAAGTACACTCAAGGTCACAGTTGGTGTCATTGCTAGAAAGACAAGAGAGTATTTTCATACAAATCACTGCCAGCAGAACTTGCGGTACGTTTTGCACCAAAAAGCTCATCCTATCCGAAGAGCTTCTAGCAGGATGAACTGTCAAACAATCTTTACTTTATATTTTACCAGCCAGTGGTATCTCTGGAATTGGCTAGATATGTTGATTCTTTAATTATTGTCCATTACATTATGTAAAACATGAAATGTTATATTACATAAAATATCCTGTAAAATAAATAAATACTGTAAAATATCTGATTCCTGGTCTGTCCGCTTTTCCCGATGGTGTTGGTAACTGATTTCTTATTCCTACCTTATTAATGGTGATTTAAACAAACTGTATTATAATGTGACTTCCCAAAGCATAACTCTCCACTTGTAACCCCATTTTTGTCATTTTTAATGTAACTTGTCAGTTCTACAATTATTGTTATTTATTAGTAACTTCATTTGTACATGTGTTTTTCACAATATGTAACAATCATCCATACAAGATTAATGAACAATATAAACTAGTTCAAGAAAATACAAAATCAATCAATACCAAAAGCTATCACGGAGAAGAATACCATATTCAAAGGAGAATACACACAAATATGAATCCACACACAAATCAAAATTAAACCCTCAGAAAATCGCCAATATGCACTTTTAATGTCTTTAACCCCTCAGCAACGTAAGCAGATATATGCGTTAAAAATATGACAGCAGTCAAGTACAATAAGCGTGTTTACACGTCAGCGCGTGTGTCTCCATAGAAACCGTTATAACTCCGTTATTGTTTTAGTTACATCCGTAAAATAAAAAGTGAAAGGCCGATAGTGAATCATGCTGCACATCTCTATTCAAGTTGTCCATAGAAATACATAAAAAGAACATTCTGTCAGACGCGCATTCTGACACATAATTTATCCCGCCAAATTTCCTACGGGCGCCCGACATTGTTAATTTCTATTAAATATTTTTATATGAAATGATAAAAAAGTGAGGTGACAAAAGTGTTTATTACACATTTATACAATAGAATACGTATTGTTGTTTACATAATCTGTGATTTTAGTACCGTTTTCACATAAAAACATCACGTGAGTCATTTTCACATTTTTTTAATGTTTGCATTCAAAATTTTAATATTTACAAATGTTAATATTTATTTGTAATATAATAATTCGAAAGCTTATTTTGTAACCTGTCTAAAACAGTTTTTACTATTCGGCTACATTCAGAAATGTTTCATTTATAGATCTTTAATTGTGAAGCGGTTATAACTAAAAGTTTTCGTAAAATGTCATTTCGTTTAAGACACCAAAAGCTAATATTCTCGAAAATTCGGAGGGGTTAACGAAGTGACATTTTACGAAAACTTTGTATTATTACCGCTTCACAATTAAAGCTCTATAAATGAAACATTTCTGAACGTAGCCGAAGAGTAAAAACTGTTTTAGATAGGTTACAAAATAAGCTTTCGAATTATTATATTACAAATAAATATTAACATTTGTAAATATTAAAATTTAGAATGCAAACATTAAAAAAATGTGAAAATGACTCACATGATGTTTTTATGTGAAAACGGTACTAAAATCACAGATTATGTAAACAACAATACTTATTCTATTGTATAAATGTGTAATAAACACTTTTGTCACCTCACTTTTTTATCATTTCATATAAAAATATTTAATAGAAATTAACAATGTCGGGCGCCCGTAGGAAATTTGGCGGGATAAATTATGTGTGAGACTGCGCATCTGACAGAATGTTCTTTTTATGTATTTCTATGGACAACTTGAATAGAGGTGTGCAGCATGATTCACTATCGACCTTTCACTTTTTATTTTACGGATGTAACTAAAACAATAACGGAGTTATAACGATTTCTATGGAGACACACGCGCTGAAGTGTAAACACGCTTATTGTACTTGACTGCTGTCGTATTTTTAACGCATATATTTGCTTATGTTGCGGAGGGGTTAATAAAATACATCATTTTAACCACATTAACCTGTTGAATGTTGGATGGTATATCAAAAAACTGCGGGAAAATTACCTTCATGAGTTCTGGTCAAATATCGATATAAAAACAAACTAATTGTCTACTTGAAAATATTTCCTATTATTCATATATATTTCGTGAAAATAGGTATCAACCACCAACAAAATCAACAAATGTCAAAAAAATACATTTGTACGAATATAAACTGATTTTATTATTTCTACACAAACCTGAATACACACCCTACAAAAAAAAAACAATTCAAAGGATTTTTCAAAGAAATAATTACATTGATACTCTTTTGAAAATGTAAAATATTGTTAGGTTTACCCCTCAAAATTATTTTAAAATCATTACGAGAAGCTAGAATAATAAAACCACTGGTAACCTTAAGAAAGATGTTGGCGCAAGTGATTTTGACCTTGTCCTTCATACAGTTTGTTTATACAAAAGGGTTAAAATCACATTTAAAAAAAAAAAAAAATACTTTAATCTTTTAAACAATTTCCACAGAAAAGCGTGTGAATTTATGAATGTTTAACCCTTTAGCTTCGGGCCTGCGGTCGGGTGAGGTGACGCCGGGCAGCCCATCCAGGCCGGGCAGCTCGCTGTCGTCTGCGTCCACGCTGGCAGGCGCCGCCATGACCAGCTCCGTGATGGGCACGCTCGTCAACCGCCGCCCCCGCGCCGCGCCCCGCCGCCCCCGCCCCGCCTCCATCGCTGGCACCGGGGTCACCACCCCGCCACACGTCAAGACCAGTGAGTTTCACACATAATTTATTACATAAGTTGCGTTGCGAAGCCACCCAGAGAAACAAAATGTTTGTGCTCTTTTTTTTATTTATTTCATATATTCAATAATATTATTATTTAATCTATAAAAACAGTTTATTATAAACAAGTTCTGCTATGTAATTATTATTACACGTGACAGCTGTTCGTCATTATCAAACTATGGTCATACCACTTACAGACAATGTATTTTTATCATTTCTAGATAGGTACTTACGTTGAAAAAAAATTGGTTTTATTTTTATTACCTTCGACCTTATTAATTTCTGAGTAAAATGACTGTCCATTAATCACGTGATGTTTTTTAGCAACTTTTTAACCCCCCCCCCCGTGGTGTGGTTTTAGAATAACCCCCCCCCCCCCTCCCCCCAAAATCACGTGTATTTTATTTAGTACAAAGTATTTTGAAATTTTCAGAATATTATCTGGAAAAATAAATATACGTCATATCTCATTACACCCCCCCTCCCCCCCCGGTGATGTTTCGTGATCTTTTCCGAACCCCCCCCCCCCCCTTTCGAGCCTCACGTGATTAATGGACGACCCCTTTGAAAGTTTTCCCAATTACAGCATTGTTTAAATTTGACTGAAGGTCGTTAGACAAAATACAAAAGACTATATAATAAACCATGATTTATTGATAACAATAAATGTTTGTGTCCTCACTCCCGCGACCCCCCTCCCTCCTTCGATCCCCTTCACCCTCCCGAATTCCTCCCCCTCTCCTTCCCTCCCTGCCGCTAAACTATACAATTTTCAAACAACTCGGGTGCTACCTTTGCAATTTTTAATACAAATTTTATAACGCCAGAGCTCACCATTATATATAGAAACCATTTCAGTTTATTTTTACCCGCATTGGGTTTAACCCCTCCGCAACGTAAGCAGATATATGCGTTAAAAATAAGACAGCAGTCAAGTACAATAAGCGTGTTTACACGTCAGCGCGTGTGTCTCCATAGAAACCGTTATAATTCCGTTATTGTTTTAGTTACATCCGTAAAATAAAAAGTGAAAGGTCGATAGTGAATCATGCTGCATATCTCTATTCAAGTTGTCCATAGAAATACATAAAAAGAACACTCTGTCAGACGCGCAGTCTGACACATAATTTATGCCGCCAAATTTCCTACGGGCGGCCGACATTGTTAATTTCATTAAATATTTTTATATGAAATGATAAAA
This sequence comes from Limnephilus rhombicus, assembly GCA_929108145.2. Taxonomy (NCBI): domain Eukaryota; kingdom Metazoa; phylum Arthropoda; class Insecta; order Trichoptera; family Limnephilidae; genus Limnephilus; species Limnephilus rhombicus. The sequence goes on along the minus strand of OV815286.1, from coordinate 51,379,003 downwards.
AAGTGAGGTGACAAAAGTGTTTATTACACATTTATACAATAGAATAAGTATTGTTGTTAACATAATCTGTGATTTTAGTACCGTTTTCACATAAAAACATCACGTGAGTCATTTTCACATTTTTTTAATGTTTGCATTCTAAATTTTAATATTTACAAATGTTAATATGTATTTGTAATATAATAATTCGAAAGCTTATTTTGTAACCTGTCTAAAACAGTTTTTACTATTCGGCTACGTTCAGAAATGTTTCATTTATAGAGCTTTAATTGTAAAGCGGTAATAATACAAAGTTTTCGTAAAATGTCATTTCGTTTAAGACACCAAAAGCTAATATTCTCGAAAATTCGGAGGGGTTAAGGGTACAAAAACTAATAAAAGTGAAACTTTTACTGTTTTTGAGATGAAGATATATTTTGCATTTCATTTAATTTCATTCAAAATACTAAAAGTAAAAGTTTAAGTCATCAAAAGGAAATTACTATAGGCCAACAAAATGATTTTCAATTTTTAGCAGATCCGACATTGTTATTTGCGACCGTCGATATTATGGTGGAAGAAAGGTTAATGTTTATTTTTTCTTGCATAACCAATCAAGCTTAATTATGTTGTTGCTTGTACTTTCACACCATGCTGCAGGGGATTAAATAAAATCCCAATGATATCACAGCTAATTTGTTTTTGCTGCCTTTCCAGGCACGGTGGGGGCAGACGGTAAGCTGATAGGGCTGCGCGCCGAGAAGCCCCCGCTGCCACGCGTGCACGCCGCCGCCCCCGCGCACAAGAAGCACCCCACCGCCGGCGCCCCCTCTGCTGCGGCGCCCACGGCCTCGCAGGACAAGCCCGAGGTTCCCAAGCGGGCGCACAAGGGAGGCTCTGTCAAGGTAAACCACCACCATCAAACATCTGAAAAAAAAAAGATTTCAAAATTAATACAATTTTTACTTTTACGGTTGAGCAACGCAAATACTTGTGTAGATGCTTTAATTAAACACTGCAAATAAAACAACACTGGCATAGGTCACCCCAAGTGGTTTGCTACTTTTGACTTACTTTGTTGACTTAGCAGGAGTACCGGGGTTCATCGGGTGAGGTATGTTCAGGTTCAGGTGTTGGTGGCGGATGTGCCTGCCCACCAGCTGCGTGGCAGAATAAATCGGGAGAGGCCAGTTTGGTCCCATCGTCTTGTACCGCATCTGTTTTATTGTATAATGCTACAAATCAAGTTTCTTAGAAAATAATCGGAAAACATTTTAATATTTGTGCCTGAACTTCACAAAACAAAATAAAACATGCTTTTTCCCATTTCCAAATGTTCCAAGCCACAGTGTATTATCTTAACCGGTGACATGCCGGAGACGCGCCGGCGCGCGCGTCACATGCGCATGCGCGAGAAAATAATTCAAATATTTGAATAATACTTCCGACAAAAAACTTTTGGTCTGCGATTTTGGCCCTTCTATGTACACAATTTGTATGAAGAACAGTGTCAGAATCGCTTGCGCCATCATTACTCTCGGAGATGTTACAAGTTTCATTCACCTTGCAACCCTGGAATATTTTTAAAACGATTTCTTCTATGACAAACGGCTGTCAGAATTTGCCGCGCTTTCAACTGTCGCAATAAATATGCGTTCCGCGAATAAAACATCGTAAAACCTATTAATTTACGTAATAAATGCAAGTAATGTTGTTTTGGTAGATAGTTCATTGTGTTGTGAACGTACTTCAATAAAATATACAATAGCTCAAAATTTATCAACAAAACATTCAATTCAAAGTTCAAAATGGTGCTTTTTTAGTGTTTTTTTGTGAATTTTCGTGAAATGGCCTGGCCTTTGACAGGTTAATACAAAATTATTTCAAACGTATTTGAAGTAGATTTTTCTCTAATTTCATAATTTTGCTTCTTTTGGCCTTAAAATTTGTGTAGATAAGATAACTTATGTTAAATTCCAGGCGTCCCCTCGCATCACTCCGCGCACCACTCCCCTGCAGTCTCCGGCCAGCGACCTGCCCCCATCCGTCCTGCAGGACGTCCAGGAGGCAACCGCCACAGAGCATGAGGAGGCCAGCGAAGTCTCCCTCGTCTCCAGCGACAGTCAGCTCACCTCCGCCTCCCTCACCGACTCCACATCCACCATAACCGAGACTGTCAAACAAGTTACCAAAGAAGTCATTGTACAGCCCGGCGGAGAGGAAACTACCAAACTCACAACGGTCACCACGGTCAACAACAACGATGACATCGTACAAAGTGTGAAAACGGAGACACTCGTCTCGACCGTCATAACCGAGGACAAGCCGGAAACAATGACTGTGGCAGTCGCCGCGCCAAAGGCAGTCGTGGAAGTCATCAAGAAGGTGAAAGAAGAAACCGTAGAAGTGGTTGAAAAGAAGGAAACTTTGGCTCCAGATGCACTGGAGGTTGCTGATATGACTGGTAGGTTTTCACTTTTATTTCATTAATATTAATACCTAATAATAATTAGATTATTTGTAGAGTGCCGTTTTTTGTGAAAAATCACCTCGAGGGCATTTGGATTATTCACTTGTTGAGCAATCGCGGCACCTATCAGGCTGACACCTTTCTCATGCTTAACTTTTTCCACGCGATCGTAACAACAGTTGATACGGCAAAAGCCATGCCTCACACGCGCCCGTATCAGCCCCTGTTACGCTAACTTCGACTGCCGATATCACAGCGCTAATATGTCACAGTTTTTTTTCCCGCTCGCTAGGACATTCGTGTAACTATCACGATGCTGACATTTTCACGCATATTTCGAAACTAAAATTGTATTTCGTAAAAAACATCTATAATCAAGTGAATGTGTCCTCGTGCCTTTGAGTGCCATAGTTCACAATTTAGTCAACAGATGGCGCTAGTAGTAATTCGCAGTTTGCGCATGTGATGCCGATTGACCATATTGGACAAGCGTCGATAACATTTATTGTCGAGATCGCACGTATTCTAAACGTTTGTTTGTGTTGTGAAACTGTGATTTTGACTTTACATAAAAATTTTATTAATTTAAGTGTCATCAGAAGTTTTAGAACTTGTTTACACAAATTAATAATAATAAGTGATTGAGGTACCACTTGTGTCTATCAACGCAGTGTCCAGAGTACAAGCACGCGGATAAATGGCGCCGCCTTTAAGATAACATGGGTATGTTTTTTGTATGGAATTTAATGTTTTTGTTTTTATAAACATCTAGGAGTGTTTACAGACGACGATTTGGTTTCAAATTGTAGATAATAATCTCATCTGTTTATATAGTATGATAAATCATGCCGTAATATGCTGGAATTTGACATAAAATAGGATGGATAGGTATTTGAAAACATGTACCGCGTATGGGTATTGAAAAAACGGAGTATTTCAACGCGGGGAAAAGGTTAACTTATCAGGTGAAGTATTAATTGCCATTCCGTATGTCACGCCCAAGGTCTCTGCTACTTTGCACACTTTAGTTCAGCGATCAGCAAGAATCATTGTGTACCTTTTCAACGATTTCTTCAGCAACCACGTCTTCCGGGTGACCTGGCTGCTCTTCATCAAAATATGAACAACCATGTTTAAATTCGTTGAACCAATATCTCATGGTTGTCGTAAATGGTGAAACTGTTAAAGGTTGCCTATAGACATCCAACTTTGCTTTTATTTCTTTGCATGTGAGTCCATCCAAAAATAAACTAATACGAATCGATGTTGTTCTTTTTCCATTCTATCAAAAAACACGAAACATGTGGGATACAACTGACTGCCAAACAAAAACTAACTTATCCTATAAATCAGTCTGCAATTTTGTATAGTGTCGTTTGACAGATGGCAGTACACGATGGTAATGTCAACTTTCCTCAGCAGCGCCACCTGACTTCTAACACGGGTACTTTTTGATTGACCCTCTTACAAAAAACAGGAGAACGATTGATGCGATATCTCTAGTGAAACAAGCACTATTGTGCATAATAATATATTTTAAAAATGTTTGTTTATTTGTTTGTTGCAGCATCAATGTCCTTGCGCAGCCGCGGAGCCATCACCACTGAGGAAGAGGCCAAGGCAGCGCTGGCGGAGCGGAGGAGGCTCGCTCGCGAGGAAGCGGAGCGCGCCGCCGAGAGGGAGAGACTGAGGCTGGAGAAAGAGGAACAAGAAGAGGAGGAACGCCAGCGGCAGGAGGAAGAGAGGCAGCGCCGCCTCGAGGAGGAAACCATCCGCCTCTCGGAGCTGCAGCGACAGTCAGAAGAGGAGCGTCTGCAACAGGCTATCCTGGTACGTGCACTTCCAGGCAACTAGATATTAACTCTACCTGAGTCAGTGGTCAGCAAAAAACTTGTTATTCAAAACAGCTAAATATCAGCAGTACAATGATTTAGATTTTTTTCCAGAGCCAAATTTTTGAGATTGATTTATTCATTTATTCAATGGAGAACTCCAGTCCAATTCTTTTAATTTTTTAATGAATAATGACCTTCTAACTTAAATAACTGCATTTTTATTTTTATTTTTAGAGTTAGTTTTAATAGTTGAAATAATTGTCAAAGTTTTAATTTTTCAAGATCCCCGAAAACCACCGTATGTATGGTGAATCTTGTGATGTCATCACTCCTGAAAAATTACTATAGAATTGGGTAATCAGCTGATCAACTTCCGCCATTTTGAATTCCGTTGTTCGAAGTATTCTCCCTAGAAGAAGCATTACTATTTTTTTTGTGCAGTAGTTTTGAATATTTTCAATAATAGAGATAAACTAATAAGAGATACCTTTATTTTTGAAACATTATTTAGGCCTAAATAATGTTTCAATAAACACAACAACTAAATCTCTATAAACAGTATGTAAATAAACGAATAAATTAATACGATGGCTTGTGTCATATCATTCATTCCCGTACAATGACTTTACGTTGACATCACAACACGTCGAACAGTGACGTCACCACTAAAATTTCAATAATGCAAACTTGACTGTATTTTTACGACCCGATTAAAAATGGACTTTTTAATAATTTTTTAAAAACTCCGCGTTTAATACTATTAAATAAAACTTATATATTCAGAATCAGCGTTTATTGGTCTACATGAACATATTTTTTTAAAGCCATAATATTTTTCACTGGAGTTCCTTATTATGTCCATTTCTACAATACACCCAACTTGAACCTTTACTCTGGCTTTAGATAGACCCTCCCTCTCAAATGGCTATTTCAAATCACGTTTTACACCGAGCATGTCAATGTGTTGGGGAGTATTCCTGTCATTTCCTTGATTCCCACCCTTACCTACATATGAGAAATCACAAGGTCAACGCAGTGACAATCTTCAACATGACAGTAGTTTTCTACGCTCAGTATCTTGACTGCTGATGATAAAACCTTCAAGATTACAATTTTGTGATGAAAATTATAATCGGTGTAAAATGAAAAGGGTTATTGGACAATTGACATCATTATCCTGCCTTCAGTGAGTTTTTATGCTTCCTTTTTCCTACCCTTTCAGAAAGTTTCTAACACAAAGGAAGGTTTTTTGCTTTGAGTTGTGCTGTTGGTAAATCCGACGATTGTGCATCTTCGTGTCCACAGCACTAACTTGTTATCTCCGCTTTCCAGGAGGCTGAGCGCTTCAAGGAGGAGGAGATCCAGCGCAAAGAGTCGGAGCTGCGCGCGCGAGCGGAGCGTGAGGTGGCTGAAGTGAAGGCGCGCGAAGAGGCAGAGCGAGCGCGCCAGGAGACGGCAGAGCGCCTGCGCAAAGAGGACGAGGAGCGCGAGGCCCGGCGCCGCCGCGTCGAGGCCATCATGCTGCGCACCCGCCAGGCCAAACAGAAGAAGGTAAACTACGGTGCAATTAATTTATCACTAACAATGTTCGGGGTACCAAGCTGTGATTTTTTAAATTTCTTTTCGTGTTCATAACATTACCAAATTAAAAGCTTGTAAATTCACTGTAGGTTTTGAAGAACATGTCGAATTTTGTCATTCACCGTATTCAGGTAGCGGATCTCTCCCACAAGGGTGAATTTATGTACAGATTTGAACGACTTTCTCGACAATACAACAAGTTGTGGCGTCATCCCCGAGTGTGAAACTCCGGCTTAATTAGGTCGATTTGTACTTGAATCCGATTCCGAAGTCCGATACATGGCTATTATTTAAACAAAGCCAAATGTCTACGCGCTTCTAGTGAGTTAGTTATACCTAGAATAATTTTAGATTGATATAAATATTGATACACTCAGCGTATGTAAATAAAAAAGTAAGAATTTTTTATGCATTCTTGTAAGATGATTCATACAGGCCCAGATTTTATACTGTTTCGCTTGCTCCAAGTTATACATGGCATATAAAGATTTCCAGGCGTTTGGTTTTTTTGGATTCTAATTTTCAATTTTTCAATTCAATTTATTCATTTTAACCGGTGACAGGCCGGAGACGCGCCGGCGCGCGCGTCATATGCACATGCGCGAGAAAATAATTCAAATATTTGAATAATATTTCCGACAAAAAACTTTTGGTCTGCGATTTGGCCCTTCTATGTACAGAATTTGTATGAAGAACAGTGTCAGAATCGCTTGCGCCATCATTACTCTCGGAGACGCTTAAAGTTTCATTCACCTTGCAATCCTGGAATATTTTTAAAACGATTTCGTCTGACGATTTTAAAACGATTTCGTCAAATTCTGACAATGCGCTGTCAGAATTTGCCGCGATTATAACCGTCGCAATAAATGCGTGTTCCGCGAGTAAAACATCGTAAAACCTATTAATTTACGTAATAAATGCAAGTAATGTTGTTTTGGTAGATAGTTTATTGTGTTGTGAATGTGTTTCAGTCAATAAAATATACAATAGCTCAAAATTAATCAACAAAACATTCAATTCAAAATTCAAAATCGTGTTTTGTTACGAAATTTCCGTATTTTTCCTGGAATTCCTGGCCTTTGACCGGTTAAAAACATTACAAAATTAAAATTTTCTAGCGTTTTTAAAAGAGAGAAAATAAAGCAGATTTAAGCAATTTAAACATCAATGAAGCACAATCAGACTAATAGCAATAAAGCTTGGCGTTTAAATTGTGCTTCATTGATGTTAAACACATTGATATTCCAAGTGATTCTATTTGACAACAAGACAGCTCTCCCGACTGGCATGACCATATTGGCAAGTTCTGTAAGCTAGTAAGTAGTTCTACAAGCCGGGAGATAAAACAGTGTATGCTGTCGGTAATGGAGATTACCATCGGGAATGTAGAAACTAATGCTCTCCATGATAGTCTAGTTTTCAAACCATCAACCAATATATTTTTAGAATTTATAAAAAATTTAAAACTCGTGAATGAGTTACCAAAATTGCCCTAACTTATTTGGGGCCATTTTGAATGTGAATATTTCTGTATGTTGTCTACGGTCTACATGACATGGTTACAGTCACAAATATTAAAAAATGCAATTTTTATAATGCAAACAAACAGAAGTTCAAATTTTAGAAAACAATTTCCAATTACAACTACGCATGCAATCTTCATGGTACAAAATATTACAACTACGCATGCAATCTTCATGGTACAAAATATTACAACTACGCATGCAATCTTCATGGTACAAAATATTACAACTACGCATGCAATCTTCATGGTACAAAATATTACAACTACGCATGCAATCTTCATGGTACAAAATATTAAGTAGAATAATCCATGACAGGAACATTAGTGTTTATTTTTTATTTTAGAAAGAAGTTTATTCAAGTTAGCCACAAAACATATTAGCTAATTGCGGGAAGTTCAAAATAATCTCATCAAAATCATTCGAGTGGTTAACTTTCCAAGATCTGAAAAATTAAAGGTCATACTGTAAAAGTCTGTAGGATGTTACGGTGTAATAACTAATTGAGGTTTTATCGCTTTCAGGATGGAGACAAGAGCCCCACTGAAGAAAACAAGAGCCTGGAGGAGGCGGATCAGAAGTTCATAGAGAACAAGATGGCCCCTGAGCTTAGCCAGCAACCGGCGGTGGGCTCGGTAGTGGACCAGGAGTCGGCTTACGAGCTGTCGGTGCGGCAACGCGAAGAGGCGCTGTTCTCCCACACGGGGCCGCACAACATGGCCGCCGTCAATTCATTCCAGAACGGCGCGCCCCCCACCAACGGCACGGCGCCCTCCTCCAACGGAGACTCAGCCAAAGAGCGAGAGCTCGCTCCAGCCAATAGCCACTATCCCGTGCAAAATGGCCACACTAAAAGTCAAATGAACGAACTGAATAATTTTATTAATACTAATAGTGAAAACCAATATAATAATGTGGCGCTCGATAATGCAGTGTAAGTACTACCCCCTTTTGTATTGTTTCTATGTAAAGATATTCTTTATATGTATCTTGCTTGCATACAGTGCTACAATAAAATGTACAAATTTTATTAAGTGTAACCTATTTTCAATAATACGGCAAAATCGAGTTTAGAACAAAATAATAAGGTTAAGGTTGTAAGGTTATATTTACTTCTGAATTTGATAGGAAAGACATGCTTTAAATGCTTTTCTTCAATATTCATTTACATCATTTTTTTTTAATATCTAATAAATAATGGCTTCTTTGATAAACATACCTTTCAAAAACAATCAAAATACCTTTTTTTTTAAATATATTACTCCGTACATGTTTATATATAATGTGAGTCATAAAGCCCTGCCAAAAGGGCGTGTGGATGTTAAAAAACCATAGAAACCAAAATTATCAGTTCCAAAGGTTGGTTTATGAATAATATCAAAAGAAAGTGCATTATTTCACAGTCAAAAAACCAAAAGAAGCATTGCTTTTTATATTTTGTTAAATTTGTCTCCCAAGATATTATTATACTTTCGAAGAGAGGCGACAGAATCAGATGGGGAATTTGCTTATGAAATTACCCATTGGTGAGTCGAATAATTCAACCGATTTTAGACATGACATATATCGATAACTTGTGCTTCTTTAGCATATAGCCCATTTTACTTTGAACCGTCTCTTTAAATAATAATAATAATAATAATAATTGGATAATTTATAAAGCGCCGTTTTTGTGAAAAATCACCTCAAGGGCGCTGAAATTTGCTGTCATTCAAACAATTGCAGCGCTCTCCATTATTTGTACATTTTATTGTCAGACTGTGCACTCAATGTCAGCCCACTTGTTAAACATTACCATGTGCGCTTGTTATTTCAAACTATATTTACATTAAGTATACTATATATATTATTATAAAATCATCACATAATCATTTTGATTTGACAATTATCTTTTTGAGATGGGCATTTGTGACCTAAAGAGTTAGCCATTACTATGTTATGATGTAAGCTGATGCTCGGGGTGTTGCAATTTATTTTGTATGAACTTTGCTACTATTCAAGTTAGATTATGAAATATATTTGTATATAAACATTCACCCTGTTGTATAATATTTTGTTTTGCTTTTATTAACAGAATAAGAAACACCTATCACTTAGATTTTTAATTAATCTTCTGTAATGGTATAAAAATGAAATGCACTTGGAATAAATCATATCTCTGAACTAATTTATTCAATCTTCCATAAATTCGTTAATTAATAATTGTGCTAATTTTATTCGTCCTTATATCACCACTTCTTGCATTTTTACTCTTCATATTTTATCATGAACTAGGAAATGTATGTTTCAGTTATTTGATTCTGTTTAGTATTTGTATAAATGAGGGAAGCAAATCTGCCACTTTACACTTTTACTAATTTTTTCATATATACTAAAAACGTGTTTCGCGAGTTGTTAAAAATAATTGTTTTAGAATTAACCCCCAGGCCTCTAGCGTATTCTGTCAGGTGGCAGCATAAGGTCAGATTATTTTCGCTTTACGATAAAATCCAATTAAATGGAATATTTTTGATGTCTGAAAACAAAAAACTGTTTTTGAAAGGTGATGAAATACACTTTCAAATTTTATTATTAGAAATAAACATATCATTTTTTAAATTTGATGAATTGTTCAATTTTTTTAAACAACTCCTAAGTGACCAGCTTAGGTACGGGGGCTCCATTGAAGCCAGGGTTAAGTTAGCCTCTCAGAAACTGGGCGTGCTGTACAGGGCCTGCAGATACTTTAATAATACACTACTGCTAACCCTGTTCAAATCGGAAGTGCGCCCCACGACTGAATTTGGCATCCACCTCTGGTCTGGAGCCCCAAAATACCTAAAAACCCTCAAGAATATTTTTTAATGCAAATATAAAAAAGTTTTTAAAACGGCGAACTTAGGATTTTTCTAACTTAAATGACTTTAAAATTAAATAACTTGAATAAGGAAAAAAGACATATGTTTTATTATACAAATGTATTATAAACCTTTTTTTTCGTCATACTTTTTTGAGGTTCTTGAAAAAAAATTCACAAAGCGTCATAAATATTTTTCAAATTGTGGTCGAAACTTTGTTTTCATATTAATTTCTCCGTGGTTAACTTTTAGATTTGAATATAAAGACTGGTGTTTTATATTTCTTGCAATGTTTGGATCATATTTATCACAATAACAGTAAAGGAGGCACAGTAATTTCTATGAGACCTATATGAGCTGTTCCCAAAAGCGAACAAATTAGTCCAAGGGATTAAGTAAACTATTACTATGCACACAATAAATAAAATGAACAATGGCACCTTTGTGTCTCTTCAAAATGCAGAGTAGCGATTTAGCATTTAAATATTTCAAAATTCTGAGATTCTGATTGGTTGAAATTTAAATGTGGCATTTTTGCATCTAATCATTTTTAACCTGTCAAAGGCCCGCAAATTCCAGGAAAAATATGGAAATTTCGTAACAAAACACGATTTTGAATTTTGAATTAAATGTTTTGTTGATTAATTTTGAGCTATCGTATATTTCATTGACTGAAACACGTTCCTAGAACAATAAACTATGTACCAAAACAACATTACTTGCGTTAATTACGTAAATTAATAGGTTTTATGATGTTTTAGTCGAGGAACACGCATCAATATTGACAGCTTCAATTTGCGCCAAAAATGACATTTCGATTCCACAGATAAAAATCATTTAAAAATAATCTGGTGTTGTCAGGTGAATGAAACTAGTTGCTATATTATCAATGATGTTGGCGCAAGCGATTCTGTCCTTGTTTTCATACAAATTCTGTACATAGAAGGGTCAAAATCGTAGACAAACTTTTTTATTTCGATATATTTTTTTCGCGCGAGCGCAAAAGCTGCGCGCAAATGAGCGTGTCCGGCCGATTACAGGTTAAAAGGTTGTTTTTTGTGGAAAAGATACATTTCTGCTTTCAAACATCAGATGGGACTTGCAATATAGCTTCATAATCAATTGAAATCTCATTGTCAGGTTGGTTCTGGGTTCTGTACCCCTCAACTACAGTAATAACTTCCGTCGATTTATCTCTTCTTTTTTTTCCTTATTGAGAGATTTGTTCGCTTTTATTTGACACTTTATTTTATGTAGATGGGAATACATTGTTTAATTTCGAATATCACTTTGTTTTTTAAACATTATTTTGTTGCTTATTGCTTTATTGTTGCTTTGTTTTTGGGAAGGACATCTCATTTTTCTGATTAAAGAGTGTCTTTATTTAATTGTTAATGTTCTTATGGAATAAGAAGTAACTGAAGAACACTTGATTTGGCGTGAGATTGTAAGTTAACTTAAATACCTAGGAAGTGCGTCGCTCTTTCAACTAGTTTCTTGTAAGAAGTTAGTGTGACGTTTGTAAATACGGTGCTATTGTATTATGCTCAAGCTTATTCATTATTATTGTTATTATTACTCACCCGAGCGTTCATTTCACTTCACCGTCTGTTTATGTTAAGTGCATGATGTTCAACACAATGATGAGACAATCCTGTCTGCTTTCACTTGGCACATTGCTTCACCTCGCACATCCCACATTTGACTGCTTTTCAATCTCACACTCGGTTCTTTGCAATGCCTTTATTCACTCAAACTATAGAGATTTACGGGCGTTTGGTTTTAAATTCAGCTGCTCATTTAAAAAATCATACCTCTGAATATTATTAATACAAAAACATATAAATTGCTTACTGTGGCTTAAAGCCAATGAATCCACCTGTATTTCTCCTTTTATGCAAGGTGAAATAATTAGGTTTTATAAAAAAATAAATTTTAAATCGTTAAATTTATAAACGCATGAATTCTATATGTTCTTTGCCGAAATTGCTCTCTCTTGTACTTATTTGGGACAATATTGAATAGTGTTATATCTGTGTGCTGTCTATGGTCTACTGGAAATGTTTATAGTCACATACATTAAAAAAAGCAATTTGTAAAATGTAAACAGATATCCAATTTTCACAATTTAAAATGACGGAAATCTAAAAACAGATTTCACGGTGCAAAACGTTATCTAGAGTACTCAATGCGACCAACATTAGTGACATCTTTTGGTATTCGATAGAAGCTTACTCAACCTAGTGACTAGTGATAGCCGAAAGTTCAAAATTAATTTAATTAAAAAATTTTTTAATCACCTACACATCGCTCAATTGTTTATTTCTTGTTTTATAATTTGCCAGGAGATTCAATCTACTACTGTCAGATAATAAAGTTAAGATACGCCGTGATACGTATTAGTCAGATAATATGTTGAAATTATTGAGTGTAAGGTTTGTTTGACAGCTGTAAAATTATGATGCTTATAAGAAAACTAACTTGGCGTTAAATCTCTTTTCAAAAACATTTGTATTAATGCTTTACCTTGTTCCTGGAAGAATGTTTGCTAACTTATTGCTATTGATACGTATTATTACGATTATGATTATGTAAGCCTAACATCAATTCATACATGTTATTTATTACTGTGGCATTAATATCAATTCCATTTCTGTGGCAAACAATCGTTAACTGCCTTTCAATCAATGTAACGTTCAAGCGATGAAGATTGAATATTATTCTTTTGGTAAATTAAATGAAGGTCTCCGTATTATGTTTTTTAATTGATAAATGATTTGTAAATTTTAATTCGGTGTATTATATTGCCTTGTCCATAAAATGAATTTTGGTAAACCTTACAATATGTCAAAACCCAAGACGGAAATATTGTCCTGTTTTTCAGTTTATTAGATTAGTTGTTTTTCTGTTATCTCATATCATGTTTTCAGCAAGAGTAAACATTAAAGAATTAATTTATGTGATTGAATATGATAATTAATTATTATGAATGGTTAAATTTGATAAATATTCTATGAATTATAAAATATCAGTAAATTTTTTTTTTGACAAGCCTTTTGTAAAATACCTAAATCTGCAAATCTATTAAGATACAGAACTCACAATGTACTAATTATTATGCCATAGATTGTTGGGAATTTTTTATTTCTATTTTTCAGGGTCATTTTTGAGAAAACTAAGAAAAATAATACTTGTTGGTTTGTTTGTTTGTTCTGTAAAGTAACAGATTTGCATTGAACGGCTTTACGTGGAAATGAGTTTGCTGTACTTTAAGCGAGGTAGTCTTATGAAGAGTGTATGGTTGTCTTATTGGTTCCGCTATTGAAGCTATAACCTGATGATTGAATGTGCCCAAAGAACATGTAACACTATTTATCTGTACTTCTCTCCATCATATTAATCTGTAACTCTTCCTCTCATGTGGCAATTGGTAATAAGTGCTTTGTATAATAAATATTTTAAAATATCTCCAGCATTTCTTTTCACAACTTAACACGGTAGAAGAAAGAGCATTTAACAAATAGACAACCACATCTATTAACCACTGCCATTTATTTATCCTTAACCCACTTCTCAATTCTGCCCTACTATGAAGATCATCACACAAATGTTTTGGCTGGATTTGAATAGTAAAATAAATAAAAATTCTTATCAGGATACTTTCCGTGAGTACAACTAATTAAATTGTTTTCTCTTGGCTTTGATCCTTCCCACGACTTGTCTCCATAGATTAACATTAACTTAGTTGTCCCACGCCATTTCCTCACATTAGACTTGTTCCCATGTATCAATAATAACCTCTGTCAATAAGTCCAGTAGGTTTGTTCTTGTTTTTAGGGCTTGAGCCACTTGATAGAATACTTACAGCAAGGGGATACAGAAGGGATATCAGAGAATAGCTATAATAGCTAGTTCTGTTCAATAATATAGTCCATGCGTTACAAATGTTTCATCCATCTAGATCTAGAATTACTATTTGGTTTGCCGCATCACGTTTATTTTAAGTAATGATAGAAACACTGCATGTTGTATCTGTGTAAACCAACATCTAGATATCATAGAAATTCTTAAACGTATTTTGCCGCTTTCAGCAATCAAAACTGAGCTTAGTTATGGTAAAAAAATTGGAGACGTTTTAACAGGAAATTTTAACTAGTAGTCGCGTAGTTTGATTGGTAAAGCGACAAAAGTATATTTTCTTCAACTCTTTATTTATGCATATTGATCAATCAAACTACCATTACTCAATATTTTTATACTCTTTCTTCAAAGTAATAATTTATTTTAACAAATTACACTATCTCATCAGAATCGATAATTGATAATCTTAGTTTGTAATGCTTTCTGTTTATAATACTAACATTGTGACCTAAATTTATGTATCTATTCCATACAACCACGAATCCTTAATGTGGTGATACAATAACGGCCGTTGTTTCCAATCTTACTGATCAACTGTTGAGCCGAAATTTTGGCTCGACACTCCTCAAATGCACAAATACGCTCTTCCCAACGCAACTCTCCGAACACCAGGCGAATCGAGTGTCACTAAACAAAACACTTAGCTGATTGGAGACTCAGATTGATAGATCGGAAAGATGGGAACAACGGCCGTAAGATGTATTATTTATGTGTACATAATGTATAAATACATATTTCACTTACAATAGTCAAACAAATTCTTAACTCTCGTTTAAGAAGTGTTGATTGTCTATTTAGTAAAGTTTTTGATTCTTATTTTCATGTCTACTCCCGGCTGAAAATTTGTCAAAATTAGGAGCGTTGCAGAATTCTTCAACTTCACAAAAATAAAACACAAACTTGGGTTTTGATCTGCCTTTTGTTGTACACAAAATTATATTTAACACAACATAGACGGTAGATGTGAAACTAATTGTGAATTGTATTTATGTAAGTGTATTGTAATGCAATGTTTTCGTTTATCGGTTTCTACAACTGCTTTATCTTTCTTCCAGAATACAAAATAATGTAAGTAACAACCTGTTGGACATATCAGAGGTGGACTTATTAAATACCAACAAGAACAACCCGTTCTTGCTGGACATCAACACCAACAGCACGGCCACCAGCAATAGTAACAGCAACGGGGGCCTCCTGCAACAGACGGAGGGGCAGATGCTGGACCTGTCCACCGACTCCATATCCAAGAACTTTGTCAACGAGGATTCCATGAATTCCAATCAGACTTCTAATTCTCCATTTATCACGTCATTCCAAGATAATCAGGAAAACAGAGGTTATTATTTTTTTATTTATTATTTCGTAAATGTTTACATGATACATTGTTGGTATTTTTTAACTACCACACTAGGCTATTGCCCGTGTTGTGGTAGTCATACATGACATATTATTTTATATAAACAGATAAAAAATATGAGAAGAGGAAAGAAAAAATAACATATTTAGGGATAAATAAAACTAAAAACAGATAAAAATAAAGATATAACAATTAAAAGTAAGCTAAGAAATAAAGAATAAAAAGATAATTTAAAGAAGATTGAAATAAACTTTGGTAAGTATTATTATTCTTGAGATAAAAATAGAAATAAAAATTGGTAAGTATTCTTCTGCACGAGAGTACATGTTTGTAGTCGCTTTTGATATTCTATATTTTGATATAGAAGTTGGATAGAGTGTTAGAGAAAGTAAATTTTTTTGTTTGTAATTTTTTTTAATGTAATGTTAAGTTAAATTAATTAATTAATTAAATTTGTATTAATTTTTTTTTTTTATATTAATATTATTTGTTTTTATTGTAATATTAAGCTCTCATGTGTTGTTTGAAGTTATTATTAATTCATGTCTCCACGTAATTTCATTTAACAATAATTATTCTCACTCTGGACCAGCCTCTGCTCGAGGGCACGCAGTTGTACTCCCATTAAAATCATGATGGCACTTATTGCTTCTGGTGAGAGAACACCATTCAGAATCGAACCATTACTTACAACACAGAGTAATTATTGTATACAGAGAACTAAAAGGTGTGGGGTGTGGAACAAATTATGTGAGTAGGGTGGTCGTGGGTGCCCACCGCCCAGCTTCAGTGATTTGCGATTAAATGTATCGGACAGTCTTGCAGGCAACTCGTATGGCAATTAAAGTATTTTAATCTTCAATATTGAAATCGGTTTACAAACAGCGTGCCTTTTTACAATGGTATGCGAATTCCTTACCGTCCTTAGGTGTACCTAAAAATCACAGATCTCGTGAAATTTAAACTATCGCTTTGTATTTTGCATCGCTCAACTTACCTTTTGATAATATGTGTCACTCACAGGCATCTTAATATCTGTTCATATTAAACTGAATAAGTTTAAAATTGATTAAAACAGCGCTTATCTTTGGAATGTATAAAAACCCCATTCTTTGAATAAAGGCATACAAAAACAATATTGTATCGGTGATTCATTCCAATATTATACTTACTCTTGCATGCCTTTCATGAAAGAATTGAGTTTCTATATGGACAAAACTATTTACTCATATTTCGTATTTACAGGCGCAAACCAATAATTCAACTTTATTTTACAGCATAGGAGGGTCGATCAATAAGTACCCATATTAAGAATGAAGATACAAGTTTTAAAAAAAAAATATATTTTTTTCATGTTATCTTCTTTTAGGTCGATACACTTTTCCCCCATTTCTGCCATTTCTTCAACCCCTCTAAAAATATAATTTGTCAAACTCTTCAAAATGCGCTTCTGTTTCGGCATTTTGAGCTGAATTTTCATAGAAAGTACTGATAATGGATCATCTCAAGTGTAGGTTATTTACCTCATCGTCACAACCTGTTTTTTTAATAGATCTCTAACGGTGGTTTCTGTTGTTCTGTTCCAGATGTATCGTTGCTGTGAGAGCTCCAGCCCCAGGAGATGGGATGGATAGTCTGATGGATTGATTGGAAGGAGACTAATTAGTTAGCGACCGGCCGCAGTCCTCTGAGAGAGGCCAGCCCCGGTCGTGGTTAACACATTAATCTAACATAGGAAACATATTTTTCATTGGCTAAACATTTAAAGTGCACAAACTGATTGATAATATATGAAATTTATCTTTTTTAATTTAATGGATAAAATTCGAAGTTAGTTGGTTATTTTATTAGTTATTGGTGTCGCAAGGGGTGGGTACTGAGGGACGCAAGACACGAGCATAATATTTAACTAATTTTATCCCCAAATAAATATATTAGGTGTGTTAGAGATGAAATTAAACATATTATATATACGGAAATGTAACATATAAAACATAATATGCATTTTTAGCTTAAAGATGAAGGAGTTGGTTGCATTGCGGGACAATAGACGCGTGTGGTTTGTTGCAGGGATTCTTGCCTTATTAGTCATAAGCACTGAGAATCTGTTAGTGTGTCTCACATCTCCAAGGTGCAAGGTGGAAGGTGGATGGCCCCCTGTTGTTATCTTATTTATTAAGGAGGGGAGATGGGGAGAGACGGAGAGGGAGAGGGAGAGGGGGATGGCCGGCGGGAAACAAACAACTCATCAGCTTGCTAGTCAACCATGTGCTGCTTAAACTCAGTTCTAATTATGTATTGCTAAAGCCAGCGGCAGTCAGTTGCAGTCAATTGCAGTCAGTGGACAGTGGATAGTGAGATTCAGCGCATTACTGCACACATTTATTTCATATTAAGTGGAATGCATTTTATTGATCCCTTTTTATATCTTTAATTTGACTTTGACTTACAATAACACCATATGTTAATGTATTCAATGAGATAGGATGTTTATTTATTAATATGATCATGTTTCAATCAATCTTTAAGGTCTTGTTCAATTTTTAATTTCAATGTTATCTTAATTGTATAAAAGCCTGTAATAAACAATTATTCAATTTCATTTGTCTTTCTCTTCTGACCCTCGTATTATTAATCCTAATCTGATATAATGTTATAAAACCTGTTGTGGAGCCTTATATGTGTAGCCTTATTTATAGTCTTATATATGTAGCTTTATACCCTAAGAAATATAACAAATAATTAATTATAAACCCGGCTTTCTCACCTCAAAAATTACGGTCAAGAATCGCCTGAACGTATTATGAAATATGCACTCACCTGAAGAAAATGCCTTCTCTCATATATATCCTCATTTTTCCGTGTAATATGGGCTGTATGAATTTTTCTTGAAATCCAAAACTCTCAGAAAAAAACAATTTTTCAATAACAAGAAGAAATAATTAAGAAAATATTAAACTGTTTTGGAAAGAGGAGTGAAAAAGATCCCGGAGTGGTCCAGAGAATGGAAGTGATCAAATTGAAAGATGGGCAAATGTTACCGAAAGAGGATGAAAAAGAGAGATGGATGAAATATTTTGAGGAAGTCCTTGAAAGTAACCCGGGTGATAGTGATTCCAGCCGTGAATCGGTTATGAACGATGATGGAGTGAATTACCAAAATCATTACCAAATATTACCAAAATCAGCATGGATGAAGTAAAAAGATCAATTAAATGTATGAAGAATGGTAAGGCTGTGAGTTTCGACAATATAGCCAAATACTTTAAAGGAGATAGCCATATTATTCTCACATGGTTGTGCAGACTTTTTAAACGAGGATGGTTACACGCCATTAGATTGGAGAAGGCTGTAATCATGCCATTATACAAAGGTAAAGCGTCACATATGGAATGTGGGAATCGCAGGGCTATTTTAGACTGCTTAGTTCAGTTGGTGAGCTGTGTGGTAGAATATTGATTGAAAGGGTAAGAATGAAAACAAAGGATAAAATATGGGATGTGCAAGGTGCTTTATGAGTGCAAGAGGGTGCATGGACCAGATTTTCTTATTGCGTATGCTCACTGAGAATTTTCTTGCAAAAACCAGAAACTCTTCTGTGTAGATCTACAAAAAGCATTCAACCGAGTGGACAAGAAAAGCTATGGAAGGTGTTGTCCAAGAATGAAGTGAATGCGAATCTCATACAGGCAATTGCATCTCTGTATGAAGGAAGCGTTTCATGTATTGGGGTGAGAGGCGATTTTACGAGGTTGTGTGACATCACCAGGGCTGCCAATGCTTATGTTCTAAAATATCCGCAATATATGTTCAAATTCCCCAAATTGGGGAGAACTAAATAACAAATTCCCTGCAATTTCCCCACAAGTTCCTTTATAAAATTTTACAACCAAATAATACACAATTCTGTTAAATTGGCATTTTTTAAAGATTTATTATATTATTTTATTTTGTTTGGAACATTAACACGATTAAAACATATTATTACACATACGTATAAAGAAATAGGTTACAACCCAATAACCAATGTTCGCATGATTAAAAAATAATGACATATAAAAAATATTCAATGAGGTGTGCCAATAAATTGTACAGTTAGTAGAAAACAAAGAGATATAACAGACATACATTATGCCAGGAATGGCTAGGAAAAAATATTCTGAAAAAGATAAGAATTTAGACGAGACATGAAAAAAGTTAGCTGAAAAATAGAAGATAAAATTGTACTTCAGTGTTTAAAACACAATTTTAACCGATTTAAAAAATATATTGTTTCGATAATTGATATTGAGACCAATAATTTATACCAAGAAATTATGTTTAGTTAGCAATTTACATTATCAAAAGACTTTACGAGTATAACAACGTATTTAATGCCATTTTTTGGTTAATATATTTTTTTACGGATTCCAATGCGTCATTTTTGGAGTTCGGGCCCCGAACCTCAGGAATCCCCCCCACTATTATTGTTAAGAAATAAATGCTACAGTGCTGCCGTAAAATAAACTATGAAATCTTCCACCGAATGTATATATTTTCAATGTGGTTGGATAATCAAGAAATGCCCAGAATCCCCGCAAAAAGGTTTTCCCTGCAAAATACCCAATTCTTCAAAAATCTTAAAGATTTCCCGCAATTTGGGGAATTCGCCGCAAATTGGCAACCCTGGTCCGTAGAAAAAGCAATTGCAAGCCATAGACAATCACGTATATTTGACAGGAGATTACTTATGGAAACAATTCCGTATCCACAAAAAATACAGAATCACATGGCTGATCCACTTACTGCCAAAACGGTAATTATATGAAACTAGCTGATTCCCTATGAAACTAGCTATTCCATTTAATAAAGAAATTGTTTCTCCCTGCGTGTCCTCTCCCATTCGTCTCGTTCCCCTTCCGCCTCCCCTTGCCCTCTCGTATTCACACTCCGATTCCTCCATTTTCCCTCTCCCCACTCCACTCCCCCCCTTCCCCCGTCCCGCGAACCCCTTTCCCGAGTTCCCTTCCCCTCTCCCAGGCAGGGCCGGATCTACAAAATCTGGCGCCCTGTGCAGTAGGTACCGATGGCGCCCCCCCCCCCCCCCTACATTTTTATTTTGATTAAAAATTCGTTCACCCCAATTTTTTTATTTTTTTTATTTAATTATTTTTTTTTACACTAATTTATCAAATAAAATCAAGACATATAAAGGGTGTAACTTTTCCAAGTGACCTTGCGGTAGCTATCAAACTAGTTTTTTTTTAAAGAGAGAATCGCCAGGAGCCCTATACTCTCTGAACCTATTGGGTAAACATAAAATTATGGTGATTCTATTCGTTGTAATCCACAGTACTTTTATAATCTCTAACAACCAATAGAAATTTAGTTATAAATTAAAAAATCTAATAAGAATATAACCTCAAATTTGTACCTTGCATTTCCCCTGTGTTGAGTGAACAAACACCAAATTGAGCGAACAAACACCATACAAACACTAAACACTGACGTATGGTATCAACGGCTTACGAAAGACGCTTACACTGACACCGTAAAATAACAAATCTAATAGAAATTAATTATACATTTAACGAACTTCAAATAATATGTCAAATCAATGATGAAACTGTCAACACGTTGCAACCTGCAAATCCTGCAAACCGTGCGATGTTTTTGTGAATGGGATTTACTGAAGATTTCATAAGAAAATGGTCTTTAACTACCTTCTCCTAGAGACTTAAATCGTACAAAATAAAACAATAACGAGCGTACGCTAACTAAAATTGTCAGCATTTTGAAAGGCGAAAGTCGGTTTGTTTGATTCACTAGAACAAAAATATGGCGCTGTGATTGGTTATTAAATTTGGATCGCACCCATTCGTCGTAAAAGATATATGGAAAAATAGATCTTACGTTTAAACTAAATATATGGAATTTGTAAAAAAATTCTGTAACTGACTATAAATTCGTAAGCCGTTGATACCAACCTGATGCGTGCGCTTTCTGTTTCTTTGGAAAGTGTTGCTAGAGCGTAATAATTATTTCGTACTATGGCTAATTTTTAAACGATTCAGGGAATATTATAACAAAATTTTAATACAATATTTATTTTCTCACGGCGCCCCTTTGGAGTTGGCGCCAGGTTTTTGCACGTTTTTGAACGTATGGCAGATCCGGCCCTGCTCCCAGGTTCCTCTCCCCCTCCCGGATTGCCCTCCCGCGAACCCCCTACCCATGTTCCCCTCCCCCCCTTCCCGCATTCCATACATTCAGTTTTCAAACATCTCGCGTGCCACCTACAATTTTTTTTATACAAATTTCATAATACCAGAGCTCATTAGTAGTTTTATACAAACCTTGTCTTGACAATAACGAACACAAAAAAAGAATTATCCAATTTGGTGTAGTCGTTCGGAAGTTATGCGCGAACATACATTTCTGCGATTCATTTTTATTTATCCTCCATAGAATAAAAATCGCAAAGTATGCACTGAAAATTATTAAAAAATAGCAATGGGAACAATCGATGTTGCATCGATCCTTTTTATGTATTTCGATACATTGTCAGAGATAAATCGATTCTTGTACAATCGATTCTCGCCTATCGATGTCAATAATTGTATCGAAAACACGGTATTAGTTCATTTATGGAATACACAATCCGATATAATCGTTTTTTAATGTCATCGAAGGTAGAATCGATTCTCGCTTATCGATGGCTATGTTCATATTGAATACAGTTGGATACAATTGTTTTGAAATGTCATCGAAGTGGAATCGATTCTCGCTTATCTATGTCAATAATCATATCGAATATACAGTTCGATACAATCGTTTTGAAACGTCATCCAAAGTAGAATCGATTCTCGCTTATCGATGACAATATTCATTCGAACACACAGTCTGATATAATCGTTTTGATTATATCAGACTGTGTGTTCGAATGAATAATGTCATCAAATGTGGGTTTGATACAATCGTTTTCAAACTGCAAATCGATTCTAGATCCGAGAGGTTTTCAAGACACGTCAAAATATCTCGGATGCTTGACAATTGAGATATTTTATAGGTCCATGGTCAGCTACCCTAAAAGCGTGTTGATGTTATAATCATCTCTCTTTGTTGTAAATGATTAATTAATACTTTTAGGTAATAACGATCTACGTTTCCACTGTTTCCAGTATTAGTTTATGTGTAAAAGATTGCCATGGTGATTGTTTTTTACAATTTAAGGTTTATTACTTATCTTTACTCTTTATTATTATTACTAAGTATAGCGTGGGCAGCGTGGCGAGGATTTGATTTAACAGATGGCTTTGGTTATAAAGGTTTCGTTAGCCACTAATCAAAGTAAATAACTTACATTAATGATTTATATTCCTACTTATATCTTGGTACTCTTGCTATTATTGATTATATTATAATAATATAATCATATCTTTATTTGGAAAACAGTCTGCTTTACAAAGATACATAAAAAAGAGTGCTAAAATAAAACAGTAAGCCTAAAAACATGTTTTCGCTGATAAAAACATTATATTAACATATTATATTCGATGGTCTCTCCAAGATCGATACAATAATAACAAACTTCAATAGGTATTCTTTTTTAATTGATAAACTAGTGTTTGAGACAAGATTTTTATGCATAGCACAAAGGGTAACAATTATTATAAGTAATAAATATATTATAAGCCTGAAACACTCATCTACATTGAAAAAATCTCCCTAGAAAAGATACATGCCGCCGACGGGACTCGAACCCTCGTCCTTTGATTTCCGGTCAACTGCTCTTATCCACTGAGCTACGTCGGGTTATCTCCTGCCTGCCAAATAATTTAATATACAGGGTGTTAAGGGACATACTTACTTTAACCAGTGATTCCTGACATTATTTGGAGTAAAAAATGTAAATGAAATTTTGGCCTCATTTTTCTGGTGACATTTTTGATGTTTTTTTTTTTTTTTTTCTACAAATACATAAAAAAATGGTAGTTGTTGAACAGTTGGAGGGGGGGTGAGGGGTTCGTCGGACACCCGGCTGAGTGACCAGTGACGACATGTGGAAGAATTTTTTTTGTTTGATTTTGAAGAAAAAAATTTTGAAAAAAAAAAAAGTCGTCAAAAAAAGTCACCGGAGAGCAAAATTTCATGTACATTTTTTACTCCAAATAATGTCAGGAATCACTGTTTAAAGTAAGTCAAGTATGTCCATTAACACCCTGTATACTAGTGTTTCATTCAACAATTACTGCTTATTATGTTTTTCCACCTGCAAACAACCAACTTTATTTTGTATGAGAGAGGCATTGTAAGTGCTAAATCTCCCACTAGGTGGCGTCGAGACAAATTATGTTTACATTTTTCCACCTGCAAACAACCAACTCATGTTCGTATGTGAGCAGTTTGTCGTTGATCACACGTTCCATCACCTTAGACAGAACTGATGTGATCGCTAAGGGGCGGTAGTTGGCCGGGTTGGAGCGGTCACCCTTTTTTGGAATAGGACAGATAACCGTTTTTTTTCAACCAGAGGGCACAGAGCCAGACTTCAGGGACATTTTAAAAAGCTTTGTCAAAATTGGAGCTTTTTCTGCAGCGCACCTCTGCAGTACCAGGGCAGGTATTCCGTCAGGCCCACTAGCTTTATTAACACCAAACCCTCGTAAAACATGGAGTACTTCCCGATGCCGGATCCTCAGCTTTTTTATACGAAAACCGCAGTGAGGAACCGACGTCGGGACAGTACCTTGGTCATCGAGGGTTGAGTTATCCGCAAACATTTTACCTAATAAGTTAACCTTTTCGGTTGTGGTGTTTGCTAGTGAGCCGTCAGGTCTGGTAAGTGGTGGCAGACTGGATTTGCAGAAATTGCAACCTATTGAGCCCGCAAGTGACCAGAATGCTCTGCTGCCATGCGGGCATGCAGCCAGCTTTTTGTTGATCTGCAGGTCGTGCTCGAATTTTGACCTATTTATGAATCTCTTGGTTTCCTTTGTCATTTTGTTGTAAGCTGTTCTGTCTTCGGGTGTTCTAGATGTGTTGTAATGCAACTTATGTTGTTTTTTTCATGTGTACTATTTACTATTTATTGCTGTGTTAATTTAGAGCTATGTTCTTTAAAACTTGCTTAGAAGAAACTATTCATGTTTAAGTTTATAATAATATCAAAAGTAACTACACATTCCTCTATAACTATTATCGCACTTCTGTTTTACTCTAATTATACTTAAACTTATTGAACTCGTTTCTACAACTTTACATGATAATAATTAAACTACATACCTACCTGTATTGTACCTGTTTATATTATGTTCACTATTATGTTATAAGTAAATACCATACGCCTATTATTACATTCCTGAACAACTTATGTATCTGTAATAGTGATGCAACGGAAGTGTCTTAACGG
The DNA here is from genome assembly GCA_929108145.2 of Limnephilus rhombicus. Taxonomy (NCBI): domain Eukaryota; kingdom Metazoa; phylum Arthropoda; class Insecta; order Trichoptera; family Limnephilidae; genus Limnephilus; species Limnephilus rhombicus. Next base: position 51,354,109 of record OV815286.1, on the reverse strand, counting down.
AAGCAGAAAAGGAAACAGATGTCAAAAGTAAATCTTAACGGGAGCGGAAGCGGAAGTGTTAATACCAGTGGCGGACTAAGGGGCGGGGGCGGGGGGGGCGAGGGGGGCGGTCCGCCCCGGGCCCCCAGTCTTGGGGGCCCCCAAACGCCTCCATGTTCCCTTGATCAAACCCTAAACAAGGCTTTAAGACAACACTGTAAAAAAAATTGTAATGTTTATTTCATTTTTTGATGGATGCACTTGTTAAGAATGCTCTCACCAATTTTTTTAAGGAAATTCGAAAAATTGACGGAGATACAGCATTTTATGTGAAACCGCTTGGAACAGTTTGTATGTTGAATTATCCTTCAGCAAATTTTGAATGCGATTTATTTTTGAATGAATTTTATTTTCTATTTTTTATGGTAAATTTTCCTCGCCTGGTATCATAGTCAGGACCGGATTAAACATGTCGGGGCCCCTACTCAATGCACGTCTCGGGGACCCTTTACCATAGGGGCCCCTAGCCGATGCATGGCCCCTGGGCAGTGGCCTACACTGCCTTGGGGACAAAAGTAGCCTGCCAGGACCGGCTTAAACATGTCGGGGCCCCTAGGCAATGCACGTCTCGGGGCCCTTTACCCTAGAGGCCCCTACCCAATGCGGGGTCCCTAGGCAGTTGCCTAGACGTCATATGGATAATACTGTAATGGCTGTGTAAGTTACTGGATTATCGAACAGTTTAAGACTTGGTGCGTGGTGCATGCAAATAAAATGTATAGTTTTTCCAATATATTGTCAACCAGGTTGAAAAACGTAGTTTTGAGAAAAACGCATTCAAAGTTTTGCTGAACAGTGTGTGTGTGTTGAATTATCCCTCAGCAAAACTTTAAAGGTGTTTTCCTGAAACTTTTTAAACTCGTTTTCAACCTGGTTGATAACAAAAAAAAAAAAAACTATACATCCGCCTGTATGCATTTTATTGCACTTGCTTTAACTTTTGCTTCTCCCAAGTCAACTGTTCGAAAATCCAGTATCTACGGCACCACATAGAGAAATTTTGACATCTTAAAAAAAAAGGAAAAATGGCGGACCAGTGAATTTTATATTCGATTTATGGAAAATTTTCAGCGTTCTTAAAAAATATAGAAGAGGGCCCTTTATAAAAAAAATCCCATGTGGTGCCATAGTGACTGGATTTTCTAATAGTTTAAGAATTGGTGCATGCAAATCGGATGTATAGTTTTTCTAATATGTTGTCAACCAGGTTGAAAAATGTAGTTTCGAGAAAAACGCGTTGAAAGTTTTGCTGAAGGATAATTCATCATACAAACTGTTTAAAACTTTCTTTAGATTTTCTTAGAATTTCCTTCAAACTTTAGGTGATAGCATTATTAACAAATGCATCTTTTAGAAAATGAAAAAAAAATGATGACTTTTTGATGACTTTTTTACTTTTTGCGTTAACCTTAACGCTAGCATTCGCCAACAATGTAAGGTTGCGCATTATGCGCCGCATTACAAGCAAGCGATTCCCGTTCTCCCACATTTGAGCGCTATCCTCACATAATCGTGTTAAGGAGAGAGACCTAGTAAAAAATCCCAAAACATTGGGTTAGAGATTTTTTGAAAACACTGATAAATGAAATACAATCTAATAACGCAAGGTTGTCAACCAAAACTTTTAAAACAATGATTTAACATTGTATTGCATTTTAATCACATCTTATTTTATTTTAAAATAACGTATAAAGCCGTTTATCGAAGATTTTCGTTTCGTAAAAAGGTACCTACCTCGCTAGATAGTAATCACTTTGTTATTCCTTCACCACTTCTAAAAGTGACAGATGAATACAGAATGCCGCCCAAGATGGCTGTCAAGATTTCAGTATATTGAGGGGATTGGTTTATTTATGATATTGAGTATATCAGTCATGTCGGTTCGCTTATTTAACTATATTTTGCTGCACAAAGCAATAATGAGGTAAGTAAATGCTATATAATGTATCTAAAAGCATATAAATGTACTCATATTTGACTCTAACCCAATTGTCAACAAGATTATGTCTGAAGTTCGACATTTGAGATAACCCTTTTCAAGTAAAAATCGAGACAGTTCATTTAATATTTTACAGAATAATATTATTTTACTGTATTATTTTGTTAAGAAACATAAGAAAAATATGGTAAATATCGGTTCGGACTGGCCACGCTTATTACGAATAATTTTTAGAAAAAAACTTTAGATTCGCCTTAATTACTATAAAAGGCAACTTTTTGGCTTTGGGGCGGCGGAAAATAATGCATTTTAATTTTCAATTGCATAAAACCAAAATTCGCTTCGCGACTGACACAGCGAAAATCCGCGGCCGTACATGTCACTGTGATGTTGGTATCCTTGATAAATTAACAAGAGCTAATACGACTGTAGCTGACTTCGTGGGATAAGGCGCGTAATTATGAAATTTGTCTAGCGGGCTTGTTTGTGTAACATGGTTTGTGATACAAAAGAAAGTGCCCCTTTATAACGCCTACTCGCGTCAAGGCAAGAAAAACATCCCAGTTTTCAAGTGGCTTAGCGGCTACGCTAGGTTTGTGTAACATGGTTTGTGATTCGCGGTATTTCATGTAGGTATCCCACGAAGTCAGCTTCAGTCCATAACAGTGACAGCAAGTGACAGCTACGGCCGCGGATTTTCGCTGCGTCGGTTCGCGAAGTGAATTTTGGTTTTAAGCAATTGAAAATTAAAATGCATTATTTTCCGCCGCCCCAAAGCCAAAAAGTTTTCTTTTATAGTAATTAAGGCGAATCTAAAGTTTTTTTCTAAAAATTATTCGTAATAAGCGTGGCCAGTCCGAACCGATAATTACCAAAAATATATGTAATTAAGTAATGTGACGTTAATTGGCGTAAAATTATTTTTCAGCGTTTTGATCATCAAACTGTTTATTCCATATATATGCTCCTGGCGGATGGAACGTGTATGAAATGGAGAACACAGGCAGTTGAAGGAATCAAGCCCGAATACCTTCCCAATGATGTATGTAACGCTGTCCACATTTGTCACATCGAATCCGTACAACATCGTTTCCTAAGAGGAATTGCTTGGAGGTTGGGTCTTGAAAGAGGCAAGTACTCATATGATGAAATTGAACACATTTTAAACATGTCTTCTTTAGAAAAACGTCGAAAGGACTGATCTAATTTGCATATTTAAAATTATCAACAGTATTACTGATACACCTGCATTGTTACAACTCATCCAGTTTAACATCCCTTCCCGTAGGCTTCGAAATAATAGATTGCTGTTCCTCAATCAACATTCTACTAATTACGATACCATTCTCCCTTATCCAGAATATCGAGACTTGTCAATGTAAGTCAAAGCATTGATTTTTTTTGGTGTAAAACTAAATGACTTTCGGCAGTCGATATGCAATATTTAAATGCTTCTTTATGCTTTGGACTTGTAGGGTCTCTATATGTACTTTTTATATTTTATATTGTCATTGCTATTAATTTTTATGTGCTCTCCCTTCACTGTCATCTCTGTTTTTTTTATTTGTGTTATTATTATGTTTTTAATGGACTGTTGTCTGTAAATTAATAAAAAAATAAATGTATTTTTATATTTGTATGGTGCTGTATAATTCAACATGTGTTGAACTGTTTTTTTTGGTTAAAAGCAGCACAGCCTATGCCACCTTCTGCAGACAGAATATGCAGAGTCAAAATACCAGATTCTGAGAAACAGAAATTTATTTGCTAGCTAAAATAATATGTGTTATTTTAAATATTATGCAATTGAATGATACAATTTGTTGTTTATTTCTTTTACAGACACTGATGCGAGTGGCAGTAGAATTCGCTGTAGCTGATGAGTGATGATTGAAGTTTGACCGCCTGCAAATTGACAGCACGAGGACAATTATCTGGACGTCAACTAGGATAATTCTTTCATGAACAGAATCAGTCGAATGGCAAATGTGCTGGAAGACCTTCTCAATGATGAAGTATGTATTTTGATAACAAAAAAAAACTATGGTATATTGTGTTTCGTAGTGAAATATATCAACTGATATTGATCATAAATTGTTTTTGGTTAAGGTTTAATGGAACCTACGTTAGAATCTACGCATTCACAGATGGCGCCAATTTGATTATTTTAGGTTAAAACACTTATTGCAAGTTTTGCTTTAAAATACTAAGATAGTTTAATTTTTTGCGCTCGCATTTATTCAATATGAATATGAATACATAGTTTTGTACATAAACAATCGTTCAAGGAAGGCTTACAAGTCCACTTTTGTATCGGTCACTCAATCCAATATTGTATTTGTTAGCCTTTATGGAAAGATTTGAGTTTGTTTTTAGACGAAACTATTTATTCATATTCATACTGAATGCATAGAGCTCAAACAATTAATTTACCTTAATATTTTAAAGAGCTTGCAAAAAGTATTTTAATTAACCTAAAATAAATAAATTGGCGCCTTCTGTGAATGCTTAGATTATAACATTTCCATGTTCCGTTTAACCTTAAACGCAGTATATTAAAGCGTATGTCACCTGTGAATGTAGAAGTAGAAGTCGAAGACGCCCAAGAATGACATGGCATGACCAAGTGAATCAGATACTTTAGTTGGGCCATGTTTGACATGGCCCGAGTCAGAATAATAGAAGAGCATGTATGAGACGATGTATGAATGTAAACAAGGCAAGGAAGGTATGCCAGTCTTGAGTTGTTTGGCAGTCCGTCCTCTCTGCCTACCCCTGCGGAAAACAGCGTGATGGTTAGATATTTAGTTAAATTTCATGTGATACAATTTGATACTTTTATTTCTTTTTCAGAGATTTCTTCTGACTGATGGAAAAGGGCAGTGATCAATGTATGGTACTGTTGCTGATGACTGCTCTAGAGTTATGAAGAAATGCTGGTGACTGAGGCGATGATATCATTGGGATCTCCTCTGCTGAGGATTTCATTTGCATTTTAATATTTAAAATTATATAAATAATATGAAGTTTTTGAAAGAATTATAAATATATTTTGTGATGTTTTTTTTAGCTCGGTCGAGTGTTTGTGCAGGAGTTTGGTTAGGAGTAGACTTGAGAGTGGGTCGGTGGTTTGGAGCCCACACCAAGTGAAGTATTCCCTCATGTTGGAGAAGGTTCAGAAGAAATTTCTGAGATTTCTTTACCTGAGGGAATATGGCTACTACCCGTGGCTCTACCCTACCAACTTTCTCCGTCACCGACAGCATAGACTGTTTTATCTCCCGGCTTGCAGAACTAATTTGCGAATGGTTATGCCAGTCGGGAGAGCTGTCTGGTTGTTAAATGAAATCACTTCGAATATCGATATGTTTAACATCAATGAAGCACAATTCAAACGACAAGCTTTGTTGCTGTTAGTCTAAATCTGTTTATCTTAATATCTGTAAATATTTTCTCTTTTAAAAACACTTTGAAATTGTAATATTTTAAAATGAATAAATAAAATTGAATTGAATTGTATGTTTTGAATCCACCTTTTTATTTGAGTTTTTAGTTATAATGTTGCTGTTGATAGTTAAATGAAAGTAGGGTTTATTATAGTAGTATTGCTTCACAGTAGAATTGTTTAGTTAAGATTATTGATACGTCAAGATTATTAATTGATTATTGACGGCGCTAATCTTTTTAAGATCTTTTAATATAATTTTCATGACAATTTTTTGGGCTTTAATTAGTGAATTTATTGATTAGAATATTATAATTACAAACGATAATATAAAAGTTCAGGATTCCCCAATTTTTTTTTGTATTTTCTCAACAGGTTGAACAAAAAAACCTTTCCGGGAAGTACAAAATTACAAGTAAACACAAGAAAGGCTTAAGTTTATGTAGGGAAACCTAAGACAAAATAAAGTTTTGAGTAATTATTTGATTTATTATCCTTATGTGTTTTGCAATTTATGAGTATTTTTAATAAAATATATGTTTCACTTCATGCCATTTTAATTATTTTTACCTATGAACCATGTTTTCCTATCTCCTTCAGCCAGATATATCACACATACTTTAAACATGTAGTTTATTGTAAATTAAATGACTCTTATCAGACATTTTGCAAGTTATGTACTTTAAAACCCCTCAGGCTAATTTATTTGGTTTTCGGAACAACTCACACAGGTCTCATAAAAATCGTTGTATCTCCCTTACCATCATGGTTAGAAATATGATCTAAACGGTGTTGGAAAGAGAAAATATCTCGCTTTTTATTTAAATCTAAAAGTTAACCACAAAATAGTTAAAATGATCACCTTTATGAAACAAAAGTTGCCAGTGGCGATTTGAAAGAAAAAACAAGAAACTTTGTGAATTTTTAAAAAATTATTTTACATGAAACGACAAAAAAGTGAGGTGGTGATAACGTTTATAATACATTTGTCTAATAAAATATGTGTGTGTGTTTTTTTATCAGTTCCAGTAATTTTAGTGGGAAAAACGTAAGGTGAGACATTTTTTATGTTGTATTCAAAACATTTATATTTAGAAAATAACATGGTTACTTCTAATAATAAAATTTGATAGCGTATTTCATCACCTTTCAAAAAAAGTTTTCAGTTTTCGGAAAGGTTCGCAAATATTCCATTAATTTGGAATTTAATGCGAAGCAGAAACATTTTGACTTTCTGAAAACTAGGCCCGAGTTGTGACTAGTTCAAACATCGCAATTACGGTAATTCGGGAAATTTAATACCATTATTATGTAAAGAATACTTCACTAATCAGGTTTACAGTCAAAACTTACGACAATATTAAGTTTTCTTTTGTTAAAATACGCAAATATCGATAATCGTCGTCAATGTCACACTTTAATGTCAGTCAATTCCTCGCTAATGACAGCCCGTACGGTCTCCTTTAGATCCTTTCCTTTGCGAAGCGCAAAGGAAAGGATTCAACTGTCATCGAGAGAACGTGAATCGCAATTGACATTAATTTGAAGGAAAGGAAAGGATCACTGCGTTAAAAAGAACCAGAATCGCGCTCCAGGAGCGCGATTCCCGTTCTTTTTGCGTTAACCTTAACGCTAGCATTCGCCAACAATGTAAGGTTGCGCACTTTACGCCGCATTACAAGCAAGCGATTCCCGTTCTCCCACATTTGAGCGCTATCCTCACATAATCGTGTTAAGGAGAGAGACCTAGTAAAAAATCCCAAAACATTGGGTTAGAGATTTTTTGAAAACACTGATAAATGAAATACAATCTAATAACGCAAGGTTGTCAACCAAAACTTTAAAAACAATGATTTAACATTGTATTGCATTTTAATCACATCTTATTTTATTTTAAAATAACGTAGAAAGCCGTTTATCGAAGATTTTCGTTTCGTAAAAAGGTACCTACCTCGCTAGATAGTAATCACTTTGTTATTCCTTCACCACTTCTAAAAGTGACAGATGAATACAGAATGCCGCCCAAGATGGCTGTCAAGATTTCAGTATATTGAGGGGATTGGTTTATTTATGATATTAAGCAATATTGAGTATATCAGTCATGTCGGTTCGCTTATTTAACTATATTTTGCTGCACAAAGCAATAATGAGGTAAGTAAATGCTATATAATGTATCTAAAAGCATATAAATGTACTCATATTTGACTCTAACCCAATTGTCAACAAGATTATGTCTGAAGTTCGACATTTGAGATAACCCTTTTCAAGTAAAAATCGAGACAGTTCATTTAATATTTTACAGAATAATATTATTTTACTGTATTAATTTGTTAAGAAACATATGAAAAATATATGTAATTAAGTAATGTGACGTTAATTGGCGTAAAATTATTTTTCAGCGTTTTGATCATCAAACTGTTTATTCCATATATATGCTCCTGGCGGATGGAACGTGTATGAAATGGAGAACACAGGCAGTTGAAGGAATCAAGCCCGAATACCTTCCCAATGATGTATGTAACGCTGTCCACATTTGTCACATCGAATCCGTACAACATCGTTTCCTAAGAGGAATTGCTTGGAGGTTGGGTCTTGAAAGAGGCAAGTACTCATATGATGAAATTGAACACATTTTAAACATGTCTTCTTTAGAAAAACGTAGAAAGGACTCTGATCTAATTTGCATATTTAAAATTATCAACAGTATTACTGATACACCTGCATTGTTACAACTCATCCAGTTTAACATCCCTTCCCATAGGCTTCGAAATAATGGATTGCTGTTCCTCAATCAACATTCTACTAATTACGGATACCATTCTCCCTTATCCAGAATATCGAGACTTGTCAATGTAAGTCAAAGCATTGATTTTTTTGGTGTAAAACTAAATGACTTTCGGCAGTCGATATGCAATATTTAAATGCTTCTTTATGCTTTGGACTTGTAGTGTCTCTATATGTACTTTTTATATTTTATATTGTCATTGCTATTAATTTTTATGTGCTCTCCCTTCACTGTCATCTCTGTTTTTTTATTCGTGTTATTATTATGTTTTTAATGGACTGTTGTCTGTAAATTAATAAATAAATAACTGTATTTTTATATGTGTATGGTGCTGTATAATTCAACATGTGTTGAACTGTTTTTTTTTTGGTTAAAAGAAGCACAGCCTATGCCACCTTCTGCAGACAGAATATGCAGAGTCAAAATACCAGATTCTGAGAAACAGAAATTTATTTGCTAGCTAAAATAATATGTGTTATTTTAAATATTATGCAATTGTATGATACAATTTGATGTTTATTTCTTTTACAGACACTGATGCGAGTGGCAGTAGAATTCGCTGTAGCTGATGAGTGATGATTGAAGTTTGACCGCCCGCAAATTGACAGCACGAGGACAATTATCTGGACGTCAACTAGGATAATTCTTTCATGAACAGAATCAGTCGAATGGCAAATGTGCTGGAAGACCTTCCCAATGATGAAGTATGTATTTTGATTAAAAAAAAAACTTTGTTATATTGTGTTTCGTAGTGAAATATATCAACTGATATTGATCATTAATTGTTTTTGGTTAAGGTTTAATGGAACCTACGTTAGAATCTACGCATTCACAGATGGCGCCAATTTGATTATTTTAGGTTAAAACACTTATTGCAAGTTTTGCTTTAAAATATTAAGAAAATTTAATTGTTTTCGCTCGCACTTATTCAATATGAATATGAATACATAGTTTTGTACATAAACAATCGTTCAAGGAAGGCTTACAAGTCCACTTTTGTATCGGTCACTCAATCCAATATTGTATTTGTTAGCCTTTATGGAAAGATTTGAGTTTGTTTTTAGACGAAACTATTTATTCATATTCATACTGAATACATAGAGCTCAAACAATTAATTTACCTTAATATTTTAAAGAGTAACTTGCAAAAAGTATTTTAACCTAAAATAAATAAATTGGCGCCATCTGTGAATGCGTAGATTATAACATTTCCATGTTCCGTTTAACCTTAAACGCAGTATATTAAAGCGTATGTCACCTGTGAATGTAGAAGTAGAAGCCGAAGACGCCCAAGAATGACATGGCATGACCAAGTGAATCAGATACTTTAGTTGGGCCATGTTTGACTTGGCCTGAGTCAGAATAATAGAAGAGCATGTATGAGACGATGTATGAATGTAAACGAGGCAAGGAAGGTATGCCAAGTCTGAGTTGTTTGGCAGTCCGTCCTCTCTGCCTACCCCTGCGGAAAACAGCGTGATGGTTAGATATTTAGTTAAATTTCATGTGATACAATTTGATACTTTTATTTCTTTTTCAGAGATTTCTTCTGACTGATGGAAAAGGGCAGTGGTCAATGTATGGTACTGTTGCTGATGACTGCTCTAGAGTTATGAAGAAATGCTGGTGACTGAGGCGATGATATCATTGGGATCTCCTCCGCTGAGGATTTCATTTGCATATTAATATTTAAAATTATATACATAATATGAAGTTTCTGAAAGAATTATAAATATATTTTGTGATGTTTTTTTTAGCTCGGTCGAGTGTTTGTGCAGGAGTTTGGTTAGGAGTAGACTTGAGAGTGGGTCGGTGGTTTGGAGCCCACACCAAGTGAAGTATTCCCTCATGTTGGAGAAGGTTCAGAAGAAATTTCTGAGATTTCTTTACCTGAGGGAATATGGCTACTACCCGTGGCTCTACCCTACCAACTTTCTCCGTCACCGACAGCATAGACTGTTTTATCTCCCGGCTTGCAGAACTAATTTGCGAATGGTTATGCCAGTCGGGAGAGCTGTCTGGTTGTTAAATGAAATCACTTCGAATATCGATATGTTTAACATCAATGAAGCACAATTCAAACGACAAGCTTTGTTGCTGTTAGTCTAAATCTGTTTATCTTAATATCTGTAAATATTTTCTCTTTTAAAAACACTTTGAAATTGTAATATTTTAAAATGAATAAATAAAATTGAATTGAATTGTATGTTTTGAATCCACCTTTTTATTTGAGTTTTTAGTTATAATGTTGCTGTTGATGGTTAAATGAAAGTAGGATTTATTAAAGTAGTATTGCTTCACAGTAGAATTGTTTAATTAAGAATATTGATACGTCAAGATTATTAATTGATTATTGACGGCGCTAATCTTTTTAAGATCTTTTAATATAATTTTCATGACATTTTTTTGGGCTTTAATTAGTGAATTTATTGATTAGAATATTATAATTACAAACGATAATATAAAAGTTCAGGATTCCCTAATTTTTTTTGTATTTTCACAACAGATTGAACAAAAAAACCTTTCCGGGAAGTACAAAGTTACAAGTAAACATAAGAAAGCCTTAAGTTTATGTAGGAAAACCTAAGACAAAATAAAGTTTTAAGAAATTATTTGATTTATTATCCTTATGTGTTTTGCAATTTATGAGTATTTTTAATAAAATATATGTTTCACTTCATGCCATTTTAATTATTTTTACCTATGAACCATGTTTTCCTATCTCCTTCAGCCAGATATATCACACATACTTTAAACATGTAGTTTATTGTAAATTTAAATGTCTCTTATCAGACATTTTGCAAGTTATGTACTTTAAAACCCCTCAGGCTAATTTATTTGGTTTTCGGAACAACTCACACAGGTCTCATAAAAATCGTTGTATCTCCCTTACCATCATGGCTAGAAATATGATCTAAACGGTGTTGGAAAGAGAAAATATCTCGCTTTTTATTTAAATCTAAAAGTTAACCACAAAATAGTTAAAATGATCACCTTTATGAAACAAAAGTTGCCAGTGGCGATTTGAAAGAAAAAACAAGAAACTTTGTGAATTTTTAAAAAATTATTTTACATGAAACGACAAAAAAGTGAGGTGGTGATAACGTTTATAATACATTTGTCTAATAAAATATGTGTGTGTGTGTTTTTTTATCAGTTCCAGTAATTTTAGTGGGAAAAACGTAAGGTGAGACATTTTTTATGTTGTATTCAAAACATTTATATTTAGAAAATAACATGGTTACTTCTAATAATAAAATTTGATAGCGTATTTCATCACCTTTCAAAAAAAGTTTTCAGTTTTCGGAAAGGTTCGCAAATATTCCATTAATTTGGAATTTAATGCGAAGCAGAAACATTTTGACTTTCTGAAAAATAGGCCCGAGTTGTGACTAGTTCAAACATCGCAATTACGGTAATTCGGGAAATTTAATACCATTATTATGTAAAGAATACTTCACTAATCAGGTTTACAGTCAAAACTTACGACAATATTAAGTTTTCTTTTGTTAAAATACGCAAATATCGATAATCGTCGTCAATGTCACACTTTAATGTCAGTCAATTCCTCGCTAATGACAGCCCGTACGGTCTCCTTTAGATCCTTTCCTTTGCGAAGCGCAAAGGAAAGGATTCAACTGTCATCGAGAGAACGTGAATCGCAATTGACGTTAATTTGAAGGAAAGGAAAGGATCACTGCGTTAAAAAGAACCAGAATCGCGCTCCTGGTGCCTTAAAGCCTTGTTTAGGATTTGATCAAGGGAACACGGAGGCGCTTGGAGGTCCCCCAGGACCAGAGGCCCGTGTGAACTGAATAAATATCTTGTAAAATTACGTCAACTTTGTAAACCAGGGGGGTGGCTCATTCAGCTTTCCCGCCCCGGGCCTCTGATGGGCTTAGTGCGCCACTGGTTAATTTAATACTATGAAGAAAAAGCACAATTTTATTTTTTAAGATTTGTTTAATTAAATTTGTCTTTTGTACTAAGTACTCGAAATTAAACAGAGGTAAATTACATTTAATAAAAAGTCATTTGGCTGCTTTTACACCTTTGAGTCTGTTTCGGTGTTCTTCATATATTAAACCAGCTCCGAATAAACTTTTTAACAGAGTTTGCATCTGGCACTTGAGTCATTAATCTCAACGAAATAGTTCCAAATGGGACTTGTTTTTGGTTTCATAATTGCACAAACATAAGAAAAAACAACAGAAGATTTACGCGCTTACGCTAAACATCACGAGGCGCGATGATGCACAGAATGAACCAAAATAATATATAAACAAACAAACTCGTTGTGACACGTTTGTGTTACGCCTCCTATCTGACGGCCGGCGTAGTGCAGCGGAAAGGCGCTTGACTCGCATCCCGAAGGTCGCGGGATCTAATCCCGGCGTGGCAAATAAATTTTATTTGATTAATTTGTGTATTTCACAATTTATTCATTTAAAATAATATACAATATATTTGCGGCACGTTCCAGAGTGGAAGATACTCTCGGTATCGTCCTGGTGTAAGACCAGCATTCAGAATCGAAACATTGCCTGAAATGGCTTTAACCGTGTTTGGTGACCAGATCTGAATAGCCAGGTACTTCCCCACCTTCCTTTTCGCTATCTCCTTCCCTCCCCACTACCTTCAGCCTCACAACATACCCAAATTGGGGATGCCATAGTCTCGCTGGCTCCAGATGGGAGCAGTTGGGACTCTTGTGCGGAATTCATGTAAAAAATATATATATATATATATATATACATATATCCAGTCGTCCACGCGCCCCCCACCCCCGCGCTCCTCGCTGTATACTTCGTTTAGAGTTCTGTTATAAAGTTTGCGGAACCAGAAACGGAAACGGAAGTGAAAAAACTTGCGGAACTTCTGCAGAAGCGGAAGCAGAGTTCTGTTTCAACACTAATCTGTAATGTCGTATACATGTAAAACCTTCAACGCGTGAATAAATAAATAAAAGTTTTTGTAGAGTTTGGCTAAGTATATTTTAGATAACTTTTACAAAACTGTTTGTCGAGAGTGTGTGCTTTTACTTGGCAGAGGACCGCGTATTTCTATCTCAGAAAGGAAGAAAAATGTTTTAAAAAAAAGGTTCTGACATAATATTACTAAGGCTGTTGAGACATTACTGTTCCGAAATGGGCCCATAGATGGCAGTAACGTCGCACGCTGCGCGCTCAGCTTTTTGAAAGTTGACAATAGAGCGGGAAGGCGTACCTCTCCAACTGTCACAGGCGTGAAGTGATGTCATTCGCGCTACAGAACTTGCCGGGTCGTTGTGTGTTGTGCAGTGCTCCTCAGTTTCAGTGCAAATAATCAAATTAATTTAACTCTTTAAAATGGCAAACAATAGAGCAACCAAATCTGGATTTGCCGCGGAGGCGCAGAGAAAGGTAAGCAACTTGTTACTCGGGCTGTTAGCTCATTGCTCCGTACTGTTACAGAGTTCATTTCAGCCGGTTTTGATTATCGATTTCCATGTTTTGTAGCCGGGGAGACGCTGGATAGGTCAACTCTTGACCTATTTACGAGATTTGGGTTGACAATGTTGATGGTTTTTATACTAAAATGCACTTTCAACTCAATGTAAATGCACATAGGCTTAAAAACATATTTCGGGCCCTGTCTATAAACACTTTGTTATTGTTAGTGAGTAGGTAGATACCATAACATAAATAATAGTTTTAATTATTTTTGTAAGTAGGTACTGCGTTAATAATCGTTAAAACGAGATAGGTTTTTTTTTCACCGAAATAATTCCCGCGAGTCGTTTCTATATATTTACACCTGCCGTGAATCTTAATTAATATTATTCTCATGCGAGCAGTCAGCACACTGGAGGCACTATTCACTTACACACACACATATCACACTATAATATACAGCCTGTATACTCCTGCAGTCTTTAGTTATATATCTATAGTCTACCTGGGGAGCCTTGAATCTTGAATCGCCCATCAGATTACTTCTGGAAATTTCGATTCGAGACGCGTGTTTAATGCAAGACTTGATGTGTTCCACAGGTAAAAAATATAACTAACGTACAAGTAGGTACCTATTATGAGTCTTATATTTATTCGCGGTTATTCGCTTCCTATGCCTCCTTTGCAAACTGGGAAGTATAAATATGTTGCCAGTAGGCTAGACAGTACGTGTACATAGTTAGGTGGTACCAGTAGGTACGTACCTGTCGAGCTTTATTTGTGTAAGATTTTTTATTCACGGTACCTACCTACCTGTTCCCTCCCATGGTCGCCTCATTAATTCGAGTTTTTTCAGTCACTGATTCAGGATATTCATTGTTCTGAGAGGATATCTGCAGAATGAATGGCTCAATAAATTATCAGAAAGAAAATAGTTCCGTGGTCGAGCGGTCAAAATAATCGACAACGAGTCCAGAGTTCGCGGGTTCGAGTCCTCTGAAATATTATTTATGAAATAATGAAACACATTTTTTAATCTAAATTTGAGAGGCAGATATGGGTACCGCCGCCCCGGGAACCATTTATTGGATAAACAACACCCCTCTCATAGTCACCCCAAGTGATTCGCTACGTTTGGTGACTTAGCATTGGTGCCCGGGATCATGGGGTTAGGTTTGTCTAGGTCCTGGCAGCCAATGCGTTTGCCCACCTACTGCATGGCGAGCTGGATTGAGAGATTGATTGAGGGGGGCCTAACCTAGATCTCCAGCCGGTATTTTTCGACCCATCGCCTTGCACCGTAGTTATAGGGATGATTCATACGTCCGTCACTCCTAGACCCCCCAGATTCTCTCCCACCCCTCATGCCATTTTCCTTCTCAGAACATCCTCTCCTTCATTTCCTTTTTAAAAACCTCCAAACAGCATCCCCAAAGATGACATATGCCCTGAGGGAAATTATTTTTCTCAGTGCCTCCTGTTTGGAGCTAACGTAAAAAAAAGATTTCAATGTTATTTCATAGTGAATTATTATAAAATAATATATTTGTGGCACGTTACAAAGCGTAGATACATTCAGTATCGCCCTGGTGAAACACCACCATCCAGAATTGAAAGGTTGCTTGAACTATGTCTGAATAACTTCAGCCTTACATACCTCAATAATTAAGGGTGTCATAGTCCTATTGGCTCCCAGATGTATTATTGTGAGCCATTTACGTAAAAAAACGATTGAACATTCCTACCGAAATTGACTCAACAAATTACAAGAAATAAAATAGGTACCAACAGTAATTTTGATTCCAGTGAACACCTTTATTATTTTAAAAAATGAAATACAATTTCTTTGTTTATATAGCTTTATTATTATTTGCTCTTGGCATTCTACAGATCTGAATCAGTGATACGACAAATTAATAATATTTACTTTAGATTATTCAAGCATTTAGATGTATTGTATGGTAAAATAATTGCAGGGCAGAGCAAGACTCGATTAAAAATAACATTATTTAAAAAAAATATATATTATCATGAAATAGAACAATGCGTAGGTACCTCCAAAATTAGGTACTAAAGCAAAAGTAGAGTCTACCAAATAAGAGTAGAAAATATAAAAAATTGAACTACAAAATTTGTAGGCTGGCAACACTAATTTACCTGAAATAACATTTTTTTTTGTTCATAAAAAAAAAATGAGGAAGCACTGTTGTTAAGGTACCTACTTAATGACATAAATTTGATTAAATTGTGTTCTACAAAGTGATTGGCTTCCATTTAATTTAACATAAATTTGAATTTAACAGTAGATAGAAAAGAAGAATCATTAATGGTGAGTTTGGTTACACTACTTTTAGATCTGACTTAGTTAAATATATTGAGATCTAAAATTAGAGACATGATCTAAGGCCTGGACAACGCTAGTAGGTACTTAAGCTAATATTAAATAAATGTGAGCAATTTCTGAAGTGTGCTTTATATTTTATTACAGTATCGTTATTATTCATTACGTTAATATAAAATGTAAAGATATAATAATAATATACCTATATGCAATTCTAATTTGAGGTCAGTGGAATGAAAAATTTTTTTTTTCACTTTTATGTCTTTTTAATTTTTAATTAAAATGTAGGTTACACAGCTTTAGATTAACACCATGATTATATTAATTTTTAGTATTGCCATTTGAACGACAGTGCCGCCCTCCTATGTTTTCTACTCTTATTTGACAGACTGTAGATTATTTGGTAATGGACATAAGGAAATGATATAATTTATGTTAGTTATAACTGCTCAGGAACAGTATCCCGTTACAAAGTTATGCGTTATGATCACTATTACAATGAAACCTGCTTAAATATTTATCACTAGTCATTTATATAAATCTTGACTATAAAGCAGAAAGTCTGTTATTGTTTATCATGAAACCATCTCGCTGGCAACTATTTTCACTTTACAACACTTTATTCCATCGTGAGCTATGTTTTTTGAAGTGAAAACTTTTTAGCACCGTTGTAATTTGAAACTCGATGAAATATATAATTTCGACACTAAAAAGAGACAAACACGTACATCTATAGGATTAAGCCTGCGAAATAATGAGATAGTATAATCGATTTCCTCTTTGTGCGGTGCTTTGTAGCCTTCCCACTCTTTTCTATTTTAGTTTTCTGAAGGTTTCACTTCTATCGCGTCTTAAGGACATTATCTTTTCTGTCTCTGAAAGATGAACTTAATAAAAAGCTCAGCTCAGAACTTACTACTCCACACAGAAACATCAATTCCAATCCTAGGTTAGATTTGATATTGAAAAAGGAGATGGCTTTATATGAAAGTGGAGGAACAGGAGGTCGATCTGGAGACCGTATATCTGTTAATCATTCCACCAACGAGTTTAGAAGCTGAGAGAGCATTTTCCGCTGCCCCATACATTTCTAATTAAATTACAAGTTCTTTAAATAATGATAATATAATTGATATTTTATGCTTTTTACGTGAATTCAAAATAAATAAAAATAAAGATTAGCGTTGTGTGTGATTAATTATAACTCGTGGTAGTTTTATTTTAACCCCCATTTAACGATTTACTAATTTCGCAATATCGCAAATTTTGCGGTATTACAAGTCCGATCGCGGCATTGAATATATACTGCGGTATGCATGCTCTAGTTCTGAAGCGGCCTGTAGTTTTTATATTTTTGCATTTGTAATCTCTAGTTGTCTTTACATTGTCTTCATAGTTTTTGCATTGATTATCACTACTTTCTCTCAGCCATGTAACTTTAATTTTTGAAATACAAAAATTTATCTTATTTTTGTGTTTGATTTGGTGGATAGAGAATTATAAGGTGACCAAAGAAAGACATATCGTAGCACGAATTTTAATATTGCTCTGTCCAAAATAATGTATCTTTGAAAGTCAAATCACTTGTGGTTTCAGAAGTGCGTGGTATTTTGAAGACCCCCCCCCCATGAATGGGTCACATAGTATAGGTATGGGTACGTTCCCTTATATAGGCAATAGGCATAAAAATTTCATTTTCTTTTTCGATTTCAAGCGCAAAAATAGCTTTTACTTATTTCGTGAATCTTCTATCTATCTACCTATCTATATATCTATCTATATAAATAAAAATGAATCGCCGAAATGTATGTACGCGAATAACTTCCGAACGACTGCACCAAATTGGAAAATTCTTTTTTCTGTGTTCATTATTGTCAGGACAAGGTTTGTGTAAAGAAGTGGTGAGCCCTGGCATAATAAAATTTGTATAAAAAATTGCAATAAGTGGCACTCGAGCTGTTTGAAAACTGAATGTGCTGGGACTGAATGTATGGAATGCGGGAGGGCGTAGGGGTACTCGGGAGGGGGAGGGGAACTCGAGAGGGGTGTTCGCTGGGCGGGAGAAGCGGGGGAAGGGATTGGGGAGAGGGAACGCGTGAGAGGAAGGTGATGCGGGTGAGGAAGGGGAGGTGGAAGGGGAACGGGACGAATGGGAAAGGACACGCAGGGAGAAACAATTTCTTTATTAAGTGGCATAGCAACGCATGCCGGGAATTCGCTAGTAGTTTTATAAGAAAGAAGAAAAAAATAATCAAGGGAAACTGTCACAGTTAACTTTAGCCATAAAATTTAATTTAAAAAAAGTTGTTTCTTAAATTTTTTATATAAAAAGTAATATAGTTCATATGATAGCTCTGACTAATTAATTTTCCATGGTCCTAATCCTTCACAACCACAATCGTGAAAATGAAATTTCAGTACCGTGTTGTTTAGTAAACTTCTGTGTTATTTCAATTCGGAGATCTCGACAACGTGTTTTACACTATCTTCAATATCGGGTATGGGGTATGTACGAGTATTTGTCGATAAGAGCATACCTACCTTACATAAATAACTTCCTATTTACCTGTCTACTATCTTGTCTTACTCATGTATCTCCCTATTTCCAACTACCAGCATAACTTGTGGCATTTACTGAGAATACCTTTGACCGAACCCCGAATTTTGATAATTTTTGTAGATAAATTATACTGATAGTGAAGAATTTAGAAAATCAAGGGTTACCGTAAGGTACTAAGAAAGACGTTCAGTCGTGAATCACGTGGTATTATAATTTTAGGATTTGCGAAGCTGAAAGTTTATTTATTTATTTTTAACGAACGCATCAGAACAAGAAAAATATTCTAATTTATAGGTGGGTACTTTATCGCTTGTTTGAATTCTTCTAGATAGTTTAGTAATTATTTGTTATTAATTTTGTTTACTTGTGGGATGCTGTGTCGAGGCTAATAAGGCAAGGAAGGAGTGAACCCGTCTCCAAGAAACACACGTTGTACGTTGTACGTTGTACGAGGGAGAAAACATAAAACCCAGCTAGCTGTTTAGTACTAGAAGAGTCGTGGAAACGACGCGCTCTCATGAACCTGTGCAGATGTTGGGCATTCGTTTGTGTCCCGGCTGCGCCAGTGTAGAAGGGATTGGCTAGTTCTTCAGAGCATCAAGATTTCACAGCGTGAAAAATAAACCGAAGAATTTTTGGATTCAATGCTATGTGGGTATTAAAATTCCTGTTTGATTTATGTTTCTAACAATTTTAAATGTTTTATCTGTTTGGTATTATAGTTGACCTCCGACAGCGGCAGATAGATTATTGGAAATTAATAATACTATGATATTATCTAAATGGCAAATAGCAAGAGGTACCTATACCTAACTGGCTAGCATGACTCACCGCTGAAACTGGATGTGACGGGTGAGGGGTGAGGAGTGAGAAGTGAGGAGTGAGGATGGTATCTTAAACAAACTGTCCATTGTTGATACTTTCTTATAGTGTGAGCGTGTGTATGTGTTCAATGTCCACATCCGCTGGATATTATTATAACACAGACCCATGAAAAATCACGGGATATTATAATTGTAGGATTTGTAGTGAGTCGATAGTACATAAATAGGCACAAGAGCTCCTCTTTTCTGATAAGGTATACATGACCAATACAATATTTTGTAAAATATATATGTATAAAACTCATTTTATTTATATTAGATACAATAAAAATTTCATGAAATATTTGCCTCCGAATCTTTGACTTTCAAAAATAAATATTTGCCAATTTTCTTCATAATATATATATACATAATATTAGAAAGACTTCAGAAATTAACCTTTCAAATGAACACCATTAGAAGACTTGAAATTTAAACAAAATCTGCCAAAATTTAAACGAAAGAAATAAACACTTCAAATACAGGATGTTAAGGGACGTACTTGACTTACTTCAAGCAGTGATTCTTAATATTATTTGGAGTAAAAAATGTACCTACCTATGTGGATCACGGAAAATTGAAATGCTTATAAAGGACAAAATGTTACTTTACAAAGAATTTTTTTAATCATACCTCCTGCTTTTGTAGACCTATGATTATGATATTATGAATGTTTATTTTTTTAATCATACCTCCTGCTTTTGTAGACCTATGATTATGATATGCTGAATGTTTATTTTAAAATAACAGAATAGATCTTTCAGAATTTCTTTAATAATAGTACCTATTGAATTGATTTTTAATTTTTCAAAAAACAGTCCTCTTAAAATGCATGTCGTAAAAGACGCATTTATTTTTCTAGAAATATTTCTACGACGCAGATCGAAAGAGACAAAAAAACGGAGAAAAATTACACATTTAACACATTTTTGCATCTATTGTCCTTACCAGTATTTCAATTTAATGTACCAGTATTTCAATTTTCCGCCATCCATATTATATTTTCGTCTCCGGTGACTTTTTTTTCTTAAAATCAATAAAAAATTCTTCCCACGTCATCAGCCGAGTAACCGCCCAACCCCTCGCCCCGACCCTGTTCAGTACTGTTTTTTTTTGTTATTTAAGTTGAACAACAAACGTGAAAAATCACCAAAGTACATTGAACGTGAATGATATCACTTACGAATATTTCACATCACATCACATCACAAACAACCGAAATTGATATGATTGATAAAATACAATAACGTGCTTTCAAATTGCTTCACACCAAAGATATTGAAATACAAAAGAGATATGCTATGATGTCCGCCCGACTGTCGGCGGACTACTACCCAAGAATAGTTTGCATACGGAAAGAATTTGTTCATTTAGTTGATTTTTTAAAGTGTGCAGTAATATTGGTTAACAATATACATAGTTTGAATGCGGAAGGAATCCGTTCATTTAGTTTATTCGTTAATTGGTTAACAATATTTGCGACACCAGGAAGCACAGTAAAAACTGCGGATAAGCACATCTCTTATATTATTTTTTCAATATTTTTGCTTCACACCGACACATTTTTGACTAATGGGGTTATTCAAGTAGGATTTATTTTTCTCCTAAATTTCATGTTGCATGCAGAGATCTTGGCAGGCACTAGTTTTACTACCCGGTTTAGCTCGTGATTTTTATACATTTCCACTTATTATGCAAATATTTTTGACAATTAAATAGATATTTAGTATGTAGCTTACGTAGGAAATGACTGAAAATAGGTGCATTGGCCGTAAATTTCCCGACAGAAAATGCAAGTTTCATGACGCTAGAGCTCACTATTCGAGATCTTTTGTCTCTTCGTCACGCTGACTGACTTCTTTATATTTGAGATTTATTATTGACCTTTGTTGTAACATAAAATATCATTAATGCAATACAAAATCCGCTACGACATCACGAAAAAAACGTCGTATTATTTTCTAACCGGACATAATGACACGCCATCTGTTGTTGGTTGGAAAAGATGCCTTAACAAGGCCTTAATCCCGCGTTGCCCAATAAATCTCTGGGCTCACTACTCGTACCACTACTCGTACTACAATCAGTCACGAAGGCAGTTTATTGGGTCACTCAGATAATAACACTAATGGATTACCTGTCGCCTATCAATACTTTTTATTTACAGCCATAAAAGGTTCGGTAATGATTTCACATAACCCAAGAGTTTGGACACGTGGATGTATTGTGATATTATGTATTCAAAATTCAAACTGAACACTTGATTAGTGTTCAGTTTGAATTTTGTTTGGAGTTAATGTAAAAAAAAAAGTTAAATTTTGGTTTAAAACTGAAACGTTAAATACTGTATGCTCCCTACCATATAAAAAAATTATATCTCGTTGCCATGTATCCTGTAGCTCTGTATCATGTGGTCCTATATTTTGAAGCCTTGTACCGTGTAGCTCTGTCTTGTAGCTACGAACATTGCAGCCTTGTACTTTTTAGCTGTCTTTTAGCCCCATTAATAATAATAATAACGTAACATTTGTATAGTGCAGTTTTGTGATATTTCACTTCAAGTACGCTTAACTATAATATGTAAACTTAAAAGTAATCCCGTAGTGTTATTACGAGTTATTACTTACTTACGAGTCCCTAAAAAATATTGATCCATAGCCTTGTACCTTATAACTTATAACTCTGTCTTTTGGACATGTACCTTGTAGCCCTGTCTTGAAGCCCTGTACCTTGTAGCCCCATGCCTTGCAGCCTGGTATCTTATAAATCTGTCTTGTAGCCATGTACCTTGCAGCTTTGTACCTTGTAGCCCTGTCTTGCAGCTCTGTACTTTGTAGCTCTGTCTTGTAGCCCTGTGCCTTGCTGCCCTGTACCTTGCAGCCGTGTGACTTGTAGCCCTGTACGTTGTAGCCTTGTATCTTGTAGCCCTGTCTTGTAACCCTGTGCCCTGCAACCGTATACCTTGTAGCCCTGTGTCCTGAATTTGTACCTAATACATCCAACATAGTATTATTTTTTACAAAACAGGCTTGTAGAACATAGGTAACCAATGTTATAAAATATAGATTTAATGAAGCCTTATAACTTGTAATACGTAGCATTTTACTTAACACTAGATCCCACATAATCCCTGCACACGTACGAGTAGCTCTTTCATGTAAATTAGCAAACGATCCATCCACGACGCCTAACGGACATAATATTGTCTATTATTATGATATTAAAAAATAAACTTAAGGTATTATGATTTCAGTTTGATACTAATCATAATAGTGTTCAGAAGGCATAAGTTAAAGCCTTTATTAATTCATTCGCATTCAAACCCAATCCTGTTTAAAACATTTACATTTTCGTGTTAGCTTCATCTATGGCATTAGTGAATAATTTCTTTATGGACATCCAGAATCAAGATGCAACGGTACTTTATCCATTTAATATCAATAATCAATCGGCGCACTGTCACGCAATCAAAACAATTACTAATAACCCACATAACACAATGAGTTACGAATATTAACCGTAACTTTCATTTACAGTAACTATTACATTTACAGTAACTATTACATTTACAGTAACTATTAAATTTACAGTAACTAATATTTGCAGTGTCTTGGTAGATACAGTTGCAGGATATGTTATTTTTTATAAGACGTGTAAATACCCACCATTAGGTGGGTATTTACACGTCTTAAAATTTCCGATAATTTAATTTTAATTTAAATTTCCGACAATTTAATTTTAATTTATATTTAAATTATACATAATAATTAAAATTTCCGATCAATCTTAAATATCTTTTCTGTCAATGTTATTCTTCTCTTATCCAAATAAGAACTCCTCAACAGTTATTTTATGCATTCCAGCTTTACTAATTTCATCGGAAATGATAATAGGATTCGGTTATATTGACAGTATTGCCGTTTACTCGATTTGCTGGCAAACGAAACATTGTTCGTATTTGTTAAAAAATGTAATAATACTCTCCTTATTCAAGCGTTTTTATCGTACAGTCAGTCGTACAGTGACCCTCGATATTATTTACGATGTCTAATATTATGAAAGATTTGAATCAACACGAATTGCGGGCTATATTTGTACAAGTCCCTTCCTATCCGTGTTTCGTAAGCAAAGGACAGAGACAAGCTAGAGTTTGGAGTCTGACAAGTATCAAGTCCACTATAAGTGGAACCAGCAATCCTTGTTTGCATTACTTATTTAAATCACGTGGATTGGTGTCATTGTCGAGGCTCGAGACTTGAGACTCCTTTGCCTTTGCCGGAGACCGGTTACCCGTTACCCTCGGAATGCACATAACAGTCATTATTTTTTAATGTTGGGTAAGGTGGCCTTTTAAATCACTCAGATCTGTTTTAGGGTTAGTTTGTTCTATCGTACTTACAAATAATATAGCTTTAAATGACTTCGGACAATGATGTGAAGTCTGCCAATCTATCAAGCCTTTATCTTGTGTCTCTTGTCTAGGCAGAAGAACTAGAAGCTAACAGCGAACGCACAAATACCGGAGAATGTAGAACATAAAATATTATCATCCGTTACAATATTAGCGGTAACGGACGGTTGAACACTCAACAAAAACGGTATATCACCTACATAAAGTAGTTAACGTTAACCGCTAACGATGCTACACACTATTCTTACATGCTTGTTCAATTGTCTTCTGGGTCGTTATGCCGTTTTTCCTGTATCATAGAAGTTTAGAAATTGTAGTGAAAGCGCCCGCGAACTCGAAAATTTTTAGCCAGATTGCATTTCAAATAAAAATACATCGCTGACGCGTCGCAGGAAAGTTAATTATAGTTATCTCATAAATTATGAAGTGCATTGATTCGATAAGCCACTTGCGACAGTAAATAACTTGCTAATGAAATCTCGATTAGTTAACGGTCTGTTTGATTGCTTTTTAATAATATAAACCGTGTTTCGCTATCGGCTACAAAACTGATAAAAGTAATGTTTAATGTAGTCCATCTATCTATCTTTCATAATCAAATAAAGTACACATCTTATTTGTTACGATTAGTCGCGATCACGAATAAGCTCTGGAAATGGGCACTCAGTCAAATTGTATTTTACTTGAGGGAGTTACTTCACTTTAGGTTGGCTTATTAATGGTTTCTTTCATTCGCAAAACAAATTTTCAGTGAATATGATTTGGTACACACTTAAGATGTGGTGTAAGTAAATGCTAGGTTGAAAGATAAGTCGTTTTTATTATATTACGTGGGTTTCAGTAATCAGGAATAAGTGTCGACTATCGTAATACGGGCACTTTATAGGTTAGATAATTTTTTCGATAATTCATTAAAATTAAAATCAGATTTTAATAATCGATAGATCGTTGACTGTTGGTCATACTTAGTTGATACTTGGTGATTGTCCTGTGATTGAACTGTCCAACTTATAACTAAAGTTGGACAGTTCAATAATTTTTTTCATAAGACTGGAATGTTACAAGTAAGCTTTATTCGTCTTGGGTTTGAACGGTTTGAACAAGAGCATATTGTACAAGTATGGGTCGAATGATTACGCGTCTTTGGCGTTATTACAATGACGCACTGATCTTAAATTGAAATGCATGTCGAGTATTGTCGGTCAAGAACGCGGTGGTGTGTGTTTGGAGTGCATTTTAACAGATGCACTTCTGTCCGACTAGCAACTTAATTGATCTACCACGTGTGATCAACAGGGGCCCGAAATTGATATTTATTACACATAGAGAGACACGGCATGCCCCAAGGGCCCGTTATATATCCTGTATAAAAGCAACCAGCATTATACTCGTAACAACAACACTTAACGCTATATTAACTTCAACTCCATACACATATAATGTATTCTGCAGATGTAAAAGTTTCAAATTACCATCGTGCTCTTCTA
Organism: Limnephilus rhombicus; assembly: GCA_929108145.2. NCBI lineage: Eukaryota > Metazoa > Arthropoda > Insecta > Trichoptera > Limnephilidae > Limnephilus > Limnephilus rhombicus. Next base: position 51,328,807 of record OV815286.1, on the reverse strand, counting down.
CATTTACATCTGATAATACATTTTATACAAGTCAGAGTTTTCCGTCTTTCCGAGTGTTTGTTTCCCTCACTGTTGACAAATTTTGTATTATTGCGAAAACATACAAATCGATACGTTCTACACTACAGTGTGTACATTCAGTGAGTGCTCCGCTGCTCGCTATTTTATCAGCTACACCTGGGAATGTTTTGAGTAGCGTTCTTGGTTGTTTTTTCAACAGTAAATCTCAGACAGAAAGCGAACACTACACCGGCAACGTTGTTTGGAGATATCTGTGATAGCTATATCCTATCTACAAAAAAGAAAAACAAGATCTTCTTGATAATATCACTGCATTTCAAGCAAAGTTTTGAGTATGGTTTCTTTTTTTTGTGATCTACTTAAGAATAAGGAATCGTCCTTAACTCAAAACTATTAACGACTTTTTCGTTAACTGCGATTCCGTGAGGCGGATTCCGGTTCTTTATCCTTGCCTAGGGACATGTCTTTAGTGTACATATCTCCCTCATTTTGGCTTTGGCTTAGACTGGATAGACTCATTCGCTCTGGTTTGTGCCAAAGTTTAAATGTGGAGGTTGGGTATATTGGTGACATGTCCTTGACTAGGGATGGAGAACGGGAATCCACCTCCAGTTCTCTCGGATGACAGCGAAAAGTTGTTAATTTTAAGATTAAGGACAATTTCTTCTCCTTAAGTAGAATTGAAATCGCTCCTCTGGTTACTCAGTCCGGGTGTTGTTGTGGTGTTGATTGCTAAATTGACGGTCCTTACAAAACTGACTTAGCAGCTGTCGAAAGAGATATTGATACTAGTTATTGGTATCTATACACCAAGATATTTGGTAAATACAATACTTGCTTGTTTGGTGTGTATACTTTGGTTGCATCGTTGCATGTCGCATTGCATGGTCTGCAGTTTGCAGTCTGCACTGTAATAATTTGTGGTTCCCGCAGCCATAATTGGTCGCCGCTTGCCCCGTGGCCCGTGGGTCGTGAGTCACTCAGACAGCTGTGGGCTGGGCCTTATATGGCGTGTTCGTGTCTCCGCTACTGGAATTCTTACAACTGTTGACTGACCTCTGAGGGGAGATAGACAACGACCGAACAGCGAGGAGATTGTGATGTGATAACCAATGAACATTTTTGGATGGACGAATCTTCTGCTCTCCAAAATTTGCGCAATTCAAGCTGCGAATGATTTCAGCAACAGCAACAACTTGTTGTACCGGCAAAGTCTCTTGTAGCAGTGAACTCTTTGAAATTTTAAGAGATTTTTGGGTCAAAGTGAATATTTTCAGATCCTAACGTCATTTACGACAAGAGCTTTGAAAAATTGGATTATTTTTAAATAATGCCATATTGTTTGTTCCATATTTTCTAATATTATTTAAACTCTGGTAAAGTGATTTTACATCGTTTTCATTTAAAGTAAAAGTTTTAAGATTCCAAAAATGTACCCATTTTCGTTCCTACCGAAGTCTTTTGCCACCAAATTTAATACAAAATTGTCCCCATTTCCGAATCTCACTCATATCCATTTCGTACTTTTTTTTCGTTGACCGGTTTTCCATAAAGAAAGCCACATTTAAAATAAAATAGGATCTATACTGTAATAAACAACCAAAATGAGAATAATTCGCAACGAGCAGATGCGAATAAAAGGCCGAGACTATAAAAGTAAACTTTGTACTATAAACCCAGTTCGGAAGCATGAGATGGTTTGAATAACGCTGTAGAGAAATGTGATCTCATTTTCTTTCTCGGGTATCTGCATTCCTTTGCAGAAATGAATACTTGCATGTATTCGGAACATCACGATGGCACTCTCAAATTGGGCCTCAGCACCGGTCGGTGGCGGCGCGAACTGTACATTCTAACATCATCAGCACTGCTCAACTGTATTTTCCATAATTAGCTCTAATTATGATGTCATTTAAACCGAATCGTTATAGTTTTAAAATACATTAAAGCGGCGTTATCGTATGACGTAATGATGCAAATTGACATCAGCCACTGTGTTGTGTGAACTAGTAGATAGCGTGTCATGTTTATCTTTGTGGCACCCTAGTTACTAGTTACTCACCCCACGCCATTTGACCCATATATGGAATAGGTAGACCTGTTTTTACAGGAAATCTATTCACGTATGTAATGCTGATACGACATTCTCTGTGAAGTCAAACTCATTTCCCGTTCATTTTCCTCCAGCTATCTCCTTGACACTATATTTCTAGGTCTAGTGTTTACCGCCGCCATTCTGCGATGTGTGTCTGCGATAAATAAAATAGAATAGATAATAAATCTATGGTGGAAATATACTGTAAATTTATTTGACTGAGTTTTCACTGAACCAAGTGATAACCATGAAATGAACGTCCTTTAATGAACAATCGGATGCATTGGTGCCAAGCAATGCATATAAAATCCAAGGCATCTGCAAGATTATGCAAGAACACCAGATCAAGAATAAATGAATTTATTTGAATGTTTCCACAAGGTAGCCAGTTGGTTCAGGTAGGTATATAATTTATAAGGGTCGACCGAGATCTCGGTCTCGGCATTCTCGGCTACAAATTCTACCGAAAACTCTGTCTCGGTTCTCGGCGAAAAATCGCCGAGATTCTAGGCCATAACCGAGACCGTTGAAAGGAGATACGGTATAGGATAATGGGATTCAAATCTACCGTCGACACTCTTTCTTTGAAGGGTGAAAATGCAGATTTTTATGTGCTGCAACATCATGTTGTTCAATTTTGATTATTAAAACTATTTAAAACAAATTATTATTACATTCTTAAATATACTATATTTTGCAAAAATAGCGCATTTTAATTTATCTATTCTCGGTCTCGACTTTCGGTCTCGGCCGAGAACGAAAAACCTGTCTCGGTCGATCCTTAATCATTTATTTCCGCTGCTTTTCCACTGAACCAAATGCTAGTAGCCATGAAATGAGCGTTCTTTAGTAACTTGCCGTTCTTTGAACGTTTAGGAACCAATTCATATAGACACCACAGAGTTATCTCCAGGTATGCAAAAGTACCTACACCCTACACCAGATCAAGAATAAAGGAATTATTTGATTTATCATGATTCATTTATGGCGTGTTGCTCTTCCTCGTTATTTAGCCAATAACGGTGTTACAATCTACACATTTCTGATGATGGACACTAATAAGAGCCCAACATGTAATCATTATAATACTTTTGGCTGTGAAAATCTCAAATATTATCTGAATTAGTTGAATGTTTCTACAAGTTATATAACTAATTATTTGGTTAAAATTTAGGTAAAGTAGCAAAGTAGAAAGAAGCAAGCTCCACCGGGAAACGATGCCGGTGTTGACATAATTTCGTCTGATATGGAGACATTTCCTGTGGTAAGAACAATGCCCTTCCGCTGTTGGTGGTACCTTAACACTGATTTGCCGCTCAGCTTGCATATTAATTGAACTTACTGTTTTTACGCCACCCAATGCTGTGTTATGACTTGTGAAATGTAAAACGTGGAATCTTGTAAGAAACGGGATTATTTTATCATCTGCCTTGTTTCCCTTGTTTCTGGATATCATTATCAAGACAATGAAATCGAACTCTCTCCGGTTGTTTAGATAAGTCAATTAGATAAGCAAGTATAGGTATCCTTACACCAATTGTTCAACTGAGAAGACTATTGGAAGTACCCCACTTCTGGTGTCTTCTCCAAGATTATAATGATCTAATTTTTCCGGAATTTCCATTGTCTTTTTCAAGGTCTGTATCTATATTGGTAGTGTCAATATATGCCCACCTCACAGCTTCAGCAGGAATGCTCCGTCTCTAATTACATTAGTCTGAATGATTGTTTCTCTGTGTATTCGCCGATCGAACCGTGTAATGAGATTCGCATCATGTGAGATGGAATTTGCATACCCATCAAAATATTTGTCGGCCAATTTTTCGGTGCTTCGATCACCGAGCCGAAAACGATTCGGCATTTGGCAGAGCAGAGGCCCGGAGCAGCGGCGACCCACCTCTGCAAGCCAAATGAATGAATGTTGAAGTAACTTGAATAACGGGGTTTCTCTGCTCTCCCCTTGGTAGATAGCTTTCTTTTGTCTGAGCCTCTTTATGTTGGTAAAATGTGATGTGTTCAGCCGGCGGAAAGCAGTCAATTCCAATTCCTCCTTTGTCATCACTTTCGCAAGTAAAACGTATTTACAAAGTTGTTCTTCTCGGAATCCAACACGCTACACACTGAATGAAAGGTAAAGCGATGTCGTCATCAATTACTGAGCCATATGAACCACCGCGACCAATGCAGAATGTACATAATAACACGTATGGGATCACAACCTTTCAAGCGTGAACCTATTCCAAACTCACTTCATAAAACAGTGTGTTTGATCTTCATATTTTCATATATGTAACCAGCGATTTGAATTGTCGCTTTTAATCAGTGGAATCGATTTACTGGTGAACTCTTCAAACTCGAGCTTTGTTTTATTCAGCGCTTAATCCAACAAGTTAACAGCAACTTCATAAATAGGTTTATTATAAAACCAGGTTCCACCCTGTGTGCAAAACTATTTGTGATTCTCTTTTGAGCAAGTGCCTTTAAAATACTAGACACAAAACGTGCTTGTATTATCGTGAGGTCCTACTCGCGACTCACGTTATTGGCGGAAAGGCATGACCAAAGACCAGAGTGAGAGTCAATTCTGTCTTCTTCCAAGAAGAATATACCTACATCCTCATCGTCTTGCATAACAATTATAGACAAGGCTATACAAAACTATCACGCACTGCAATTGAATGTCTAGACTGGACAATTGAAGTTGTTCGGAATTAGTTTGTCAATTTTACAAGAATCAGCATTTTGTAATTTAGCCTATTCCTATTCAAATTTAAAGTGTGTTCAATGATCATCATATTTGTAATTTTATGCAAGATGTTGCTAAGGCATGTTTTCCCGACCTTGTCATGTATTGTTTGATTACAAAACAATACAATTTATTTATTACAATGTGTACATATATTCATAAATAAATAATCAATGACACTTTATAAAAGGAATTTACAACCCAGCTTTGTCCTAGATTTAAACACTACTTTTCTTATCGAACATTTGAAAAAATTACATTCAAGCAATATGGCGTCTAATCTTTTTAAACAGTTTAAATACAATTTAAAACTTTATAGATCATCATGAAAATGACGCTTGACCTAGAGTGTTCTAACACAAAAGTTGTACAATTTTCAGAGCTACTCGCGAGTTTTTATGAGTCAGAACTTCTGATTTCGAAAAGTGAAGATAAATGATGAATATCTAACATTTTTACTCTTATAACATACAGTTGAACAAAAGCCCGATAGCCTGGCAACCGGCACACGGAACACATGTTCTATGGCCGTATGCTGTATGCTGTATGCTGTATGCTGCATGATGTCATTCACTCTGGCGGTTGTATGAACACACAAAAAATCATCATCACGAATCATTGATTCCAATATTTTCCCAGACGCCGACAAAAAATAGTTCTGAGAAATTATTGATGACCGTTCCCATCATGAATCAAGCGCTTTGAACTCGCAACTAGCAGCCCGCAGCCACTTCGTTAATTTTAAATACCCATCTTATTACTTGTTGTAAAAACTTTATTTTTACAGAAGTTATTAGATCTTATTTGATTAGCCACGAATCTCACGAGAGGGTAAACAATAAACCACTTAATTAATTAACACACATGTTTTTTTAAATTAGTTAGGTAGACAAAACTTACCACAATACTGAGAGAGGTGATAAATAATTCCCTTTCTTATTATTTCCTCTTGTCTAAATGGTGTTTTGACAGCTTTATTAATGAGAATGAACGACTGAACACCAAGACAGCTGATTGATTTGACAACGACTTAAATCTTCTTTACGTGATTATGCAAAATATGCAAAATACTATAACCAACGCCAAAAATAACTAAAATATATCGGTAGGTACACATGTTTTAACATTAATGGTGAATTCTGTGCTTCCTGTTAAAGGATCATAAAGCTTTTGGTTACCATGATACCAGAGCTGATACGAGATACGGGCTGAACAACATTTACTGAAGAATTAGGTTTACGATACATTGAACAATTGGAGGTTATTTTGGAAAAGGGATTTATTATCAAAGGTCAGATAGCAGTAATTGATGTTACCTGCTCATGTCACATATTATTATCAGTGGCACTAACTGTTGACTGTGACATCAGCCAATATTCGTATTTCTTTTGTACCTTCATTTTGCTACAATTTTGTTTTCGTTTTTCGTTTAAAAATTGAGAATGAATGAGTGATTAAAGTTATGTACGTAATTTTATAACGCTGGCTTGTGTAGATTGTAGATGAGCACATGCTTTATAAAGATTGACCTCCACAACAATTCCCAGAGTAGCAGATATTCGCCCTAATGAAAGACCACCATTAAGATTTCAGAATTGAAACGTTGTGTTTGATGACCAGATCTGAAAAGCAAGACACTAATCTTCTCCTTCCCCTCCCCACTGCATCAGACTCACAGCATACCCCAGTTGTGGATGCCATAATCCCACTGTTTTCAGGCGTTTGAGAGCAATTCGAACTTGTGCGGTATTGTCATAAAAAAATTGTAAGCAAAGAGTTTTAGCTGTAGCTGATGTATGGACAGTTATCGAAATCACCTCTATTTTCAAAATTAGGACTGCTCTATTCCACAAGCTCCGGGTGATTGAGCTATGTTTTTTATTAGTAGCTTTTCTAGTTCAAATTTGTTTATTATAAATTACTTAGGTAGGTAATTATAATTCTTATTACCAGATTTAACTTCTATTCGGTTTTAGTATTTTACAACGTTTTGCGTACCACCCACATACATACACGTTATGTTAATTAGTTTCTACAATCTGTTAAACTGTTGATAAAAATTTGTACATGTTACATTTCATGTATAATGCTGTTAGGTTGCTCGACTTGTTCGTATTACCAGTTACCAGTAGACATTATACACAACCGTGAGAGAATTTTTAAGTTACATAGAAGAGCACTGTAGTGGATTATCAAAGGAATTTTATTGTTTGATTAAGACATTAGATTAAGCATGCCCACTTGAAGTAAAATTTCTAAATTGTGTTACACACATCCATTTATATCGCTATTGAGCACCTACACCTACCTACTCATTGATTTATTAAATTGAAATCACTATATTGGAATTTCACCACGAATTTAATAAATAGAAAACTTCGTGTTTGGTAATGGTTTTCCACTGATTTGTGAATGCTATCGCTATTGTAGCTGCCTCATAAACAACGATTTAATTTTTCCTTATCAGTGGCGATCTGGGCGCTGAATTTTAAACTCATTTCGAGTTTTGTTTGCGATCTACTCATATTACTGAGTATTTAAAGAAATTTTCCGTTTCTTCCTGTTCAATCCTGTTGTCATGATGCTGACATATTATTGGTAACGATGGTGCACAGGATGACAGGAATGGTCCGACGCTCTGTAGGGAACCCGCTTACAGAGCGCGGGTGTACACTGTGCGACCTAAAGTTTAAATTCAGACTTACGGAATTCAATACTTCGTTTGTGTGAAAGCACTGTGAAACCTGATTGCATACATTTTACCGGGCTGAGTTAGTACATAGAGAACGATAAATAAGTAAAAATATATGGTGTATACGTGTGTGTATGTACATGGGAACATATATATTTCCTGTGTGTTTCATTAGTGGAGCGTTGTGAGAGCGCATTGATTAAGTTACCAGTAATGGTTTTTTTCTTAGATGACAGCCTTGAGCCTTGAGTATGTGAAAAAAAAAAATTGACATTTTTTTTTTAAATTTCATATTTATGAAAGATGCATTTGTTAAAAGTGCTCTCACTAAATGTTTTAAAGAAATTCGTAAAATTGACACAGACACAGCATTCAAAATCCAGTCTCTACGGCATCACTTAGGGATTTTTTTTATAAAGGGCCCCCTTCTGTTTTATTTTTATTTCTTATGAACGATGAAAATTTTCCATAAAAACTGGAAATAAAATTCGCTGGTCCACTTTTTTTTAATCAACACTCCCCTACGTATTGCCATAAACTTATTTGTCTAGTTTGTAAATATATTTTTGTTTTCTTTTTCTGATGTATGGCTTAATCGCTGTCAAACACCGAACAGCAGTTTCGTCGGAGTGCCTGTTGAAAGCGGCGTACACCCAAACCATACTTTAGATTCGTGTACAAAAATTTGATTACAGTCTTCTATTTGTATATGAGTTTTAATAAATAAAAAAATCCATTCATCATTTGCTTGAAAATAATTATGGAAAATACACACTTTTACCGCCCATGCACAGTGGGCTGCCGTTCTAAGCTAAGTAGTCGCTCAGATTATTGGCGAATACGGTCGTTAGAGAACCTCATTGCTCATTCTCATTACCAATAATATTTACGCTTGACGCTACGCAACTACACGTGTCTGCGTAATCTACGAGTACCTACCTGCTCGTACGTGTCTGCGTTATCTCAACGTCTTCCGCGCAAGTAATCAAAAGGTACCCATTTATTTTGATAAAATCGGAATTTCTAAAGCCGTACATTTCATCATTGATTGATTGATTGACCTACTAAGCTTAAATTTAAATTATGGCACATTAAGTAATTTCAGATTAATATTTTGTAATGTTTATACGTGGTGTTTGGAAACTACTGGTACAATCGGGCAACTGGAGAATAATAATAATTGGATAATTTATAAAGCGCCGTTTTTGTGAAAAATCACCTCAAGGACGCTGAAATCTGTATCACATTTCAAGTCGAATGGCTGGAATAAGTTTTTTAGATTTGTGCTTTCGTTTTCGAGTAAATCGAGTCTGAAGTTGAAATTTTTTTTTGCCAAATTTGAAAGAAAAAAAGGCAGTCGGTAGGGGTTTATAATCAGCTTTTTATTGTCAGCTTTTAGTGCCTCGAAGCATAGACATACCTCTAAAAGGTTTCCTTTGACCCATTAAAGTAATAAAAAATGTCTTTAACCCCAAAAATAGTAAATTTAAAAAAAAGTTTGTTGGATTCCTCTACAGGTGTAGTTATATGATTTAGGTTCTTATTTCTTATGTTTCCCGCTTGCACCAATAGTTTCCCAACACCATGTATAAATAATCACCCTTCAGATTCACACGGATTTACAGAGTATCTGTCATCTTACATTAACTATTCTAAAATCTGTCGTACATCGGACTGATGCCAACGGAAGTGGCGGCATCTACACTAGTAATATAATATAATAATTATCCAGAGTTCTATTAGACTCCCGCGATCCCGTCTATGTCCCGGTTTCGTGTGTGCCCCAACGTTGATATCTTGAATGGGTAGGTAAGGAACCCACAGGATTATCTTGTTGAGTTGATCTCATCAGATCGATGTATTTGTATGATTACTGTCAATGCAGCTTTCAAATATATTTCTTCAAACAACAAACTTCTGTGGCACCATTTTAATAAAAAAATACTAATCACTTAATTTTAACCAATTTATAAAAGTGATTAAAAATAAGTGTTAATTATTTTTGAATTTTAAATACATATTATGTTTTATTTTATTTTTTTTATTAAGTATATTTATTTAAAGAGCAAGGAATACAATACATAACTATATGCATTGTATTCCATTATTAAATTCTTTGTATTAATATTATGTATTTTGTACATCATGTTCATGTGTGGCAGCCTAAGAGTATGGATAGTTCCATGGTGGCAGCAGAGCTATTTATGTGTTATGTCGAATGCAATTTTTTTGCCATTATTTTATTTTTTATTTTTCACTTTACCTCTCACCTTTGTAAGGTTGATGAGACAAATGCAAAAAATACTTGATTTTACTTTCACATCAAAGTTCTCCTGGTCACATTTGAATGACCTTTGTGTAGAAACGGGTTTATATAATTAATTATTTGCAGAAAGCTATATTTTTCAATGTATTAGCAGTTAATTTTTTCCAAGGATGTTAAAAATAAATTATGAAAATATAAAAAAATTAGAAACCCATATCCGCCTCCCAAATTTTCAATTTGAGGTATGGATTACGCTGCCCCGGGAACCATTTATTGGATAATCAACACCTCTGCCGTAGGTCATCCCAAGTGGTTCGCTACGTTTGGTGACTTAGCAGGGGTGCCCGGGTTCATGGGGTGAGGTTGGTCTCCCAACTTGAAAACGAATGACGACACTGACTTAGTATATTCTGGTTCTATCCCATTTAGCACGTGTTTCGTCTCTCTTACACTTGCCGGATGTCATCGTGAAACACAGTTTCGTATTGGAAATTTGAGAGCGATTGACCATTTGAAAAAAAAAAAATTGTGAATACCTCACATATGTAAGTCCCAGCTGCTCCCGTCTGGAGCCAGTGATAGATACCATGGCATCCTCAATTACGGTATTTTGTGAGGATGAAGATAGTGGGGAGAGGAAGGAGATGGGGAAGAGGAAGCTGGGGAAGTACCGGATTGCGAGTCAAGAGCTTTACCCCTCGACCACGCCGGCCCTCAAATTAATGTTATAATTATTATTAATTATCATCACCATACTTTTGGATCACGGTGAGGTATTGTGTTGGTCCCCGGTCGTGGCGGGCGTGTTTTTAACCGCTCCTGTTTATTTAATAGTTTTAAATGATTTCCCCTGCTAGGAGATTGCTGAAAAGTTTTTAACATGCGTGTTTTGCATAGTGCTTGCCTTTTCACATATTGAAATGTGCTTACATAACTTTGATATTTTAGCCGCAAGTTCCAATTTTAAAAATGTTTTAAACCGATTATACGACGCTATCGACCAAACTTTCAATGCAGTTGGATAGTGGACAACTCCCTTCAGTGTCAAGTGTTATGTTCGAAATTTATGGGATCACTTCAGCCATACAGATAAGCCATATTTTGTTTTATTTTTATGTTTTTTGTTTGTCTACATATGTGCTCTTGCGACCCAGCGATGTGTTATTTTAACATAATTATATTCACAACACTCGTGGTCTGGAACATCTAGGCGTTGAGTGACATGGGTTGACTATTTTTGTTCGCATGCATTCAGAAAATGAATAAAAATAAATTATGTCGAAAACAAAGATTATGACATATAATCGCGTTTTGTTTATTAGAGAATTCGTTAATTTTGAAGAACCCAAATTGTGAATGCTTTTAAGTGTTTACGCTGCCCATAACGCCTACTTCCCACTGACATGCAAAGGGACAAAGTTTTGAGAGAATGTCTTGTCAGTTTTGGTTTTTCAATATTTGTTTTGTACGTTTATGTTTGGGTTGAATAAAATTAAATATTTTGTACTATTTCGTAAAATTTTATTTGAATGATGTTGAAACAACCCATTTTTGAAAGTAATAAGTTAACTAACTAACCATCACGCCGTTTCCCCGCAGGGGTAGGTAGAGAGGACGGACCGCCAAACAACTCGATCTTGGCACACACTCCTTGCCCCGTTCACATTCATACATCGTCTCATACATGCTCTTCTATTATTCTGACTCTTCACATGGCCCGACTCAAGTATCTGATTTACTTGGTCGTGTCGTGTCTTCCTCGGGCGTCCCCGACTTCTTCTGCCATTCACATTTGCGTCATATATTCTCCTTACACTCCTTTCCTCGTTCATTCGCTCTACATGCCCAAAAAGTAATAAGATACTTTTATTTAACTTCCTGCGCTTCTCGAAAATTCGATCTCCACACTGGCGTGGGGAGATCGAATTTTTGAGGTTTTTACATGTTTTTTTTTCAGTCGAAAATCTGAACAAAGTTCTTTTCAGGTACACCTTTTATCATTAACTAATTCAGTCATTGGAGGAGCGTCATGTTTTCTTTTTTGGATTATCTGATTCGAATATTCAAGATGATGACAGATGATGTAAGAAGAAAAAAGAAGAGCCAGGAAAAGTCAAGAAGAGCCTAGACGCAGTAAAAATAGACAAGGAGAGTAAGAAGAACCGAGAAAATTAAGGAAGATGCTAGAAGAAGCAACAATAGGCAAGGAATGCCACCATAAGGAAAAAAGTCAATATGATGCAAGAAGACGCCTGTAGGGACCAGAAGAATAAGTGCAAGTCAATAAAATGCAAGCAAAGTAAAAATTAGGAGAGCCAAGAAAAGTCAAGAAGAAGTGAAAAGAAGCAACTTGAAGGCAGAAGAACCTAGAATGGCCTATTAGTAGCAAGAACATGATAGCAGATACTAGGGTAGACGGAAATTCACGAAAAAGAGCTTAGAAGAGGTAAAACGAAACAAGAATAGGCAAGAAAAGATCAGAACAAGCAAGAAAATGATATGATTCAGAAAACAAACCCCAATCAAAATCTTTATTCCTAATAGGTTGACTTGCGGATTAAACTCCGCAAGAAGTTGCAAGAAATACTAAGAATAGCCAAGAAAGAGCGAGAATAGATAAAAAGAAGCAAAAGAAACAAGAAGAAATACTAAGGTACCAGAAAATTTAGGATAAAGCAGGACTAGCCAACAATACAATAGTCAGAATTTGAAAGAAGATGCAGTAAAAACAAAGGTGAGTTAAGAAAACCCAAGAAGAAGCCAATTTCAGACGATAAGAGACAAGTAGGAAGCAGAGCCATAGAGACGAGAAGAGACAAGAAGAGGTAGGAAGAGATAGAAACACCCAAGAAGCAGTAAGAAGAGATCAGAAAATTCAAGAAGAGAAAATCAGAGACAAGACAAGCAGAGGATAGAGGAGACACAAAAAGACGAGAAGAGGCAAGAAGAGGTAAGAAGAGGCAAGGAAGGCCAAGAAGGCCAAGCAGAGCTAAAACAGTCAAGAAGATGCAAGAAGAGTCGAGAAGAAGCAAGAAGAAGGAAGACATAAAAAAGGTGAAAAATTTATAACGCTCAATCCATTCCTTTATTCCTGTCCATCCTAAATTCCAATATTGGCTTATTAGGTTGCCATGTATACCGGTCGATTAAACTCCAACCTCCTTCCCATCCTCAGAGCACGTGTGCCTAGTGCTAACAATCAGTGCCCCCTGGTGTACCGGTCTCACCGGGACAGGAGTACTCCTGGCTGGGGTGGTACAATCGTATAGTATCACCATACTTTTGGATCACGGAACAAGCCATTTTTGTGCTCTTATTCATTCAATGGAAATACCTAATCATCTCTTGTCCTTGTAAGGAAATATATTTTTCCGCACTCAACACGTTTTATACTTCAATAACCCGGAAATTATGAATATTAAAATGTGACAGTTTAGACACAGACACTTGAAACTAAGGAAACATGATGTCACGAACGTTAATAAACATGTCGAAAGAGGCACATGACGCTTCAACCGCCACTTTTCAATGACCAATACCAACGGAAATAATAATAAGTATATTATTTTACATTTTACTATCTCGGTAAAGTACCTACCGCGACTAATCGTTGGAAACGTATTAAATGTATTGCATTACGTATTTGTTATCAATACAGTACGTACTGAATTTGTTTTACCGTGGAACGTCAAGTGAAACCAAAACATTATGATCGTAACGGAAAAAATTAAAAATTTCTTCGGTCAGATTAAACTGAGTGTGTAAATATTATTAGCCATATGGGCACACTGAACTAGGATAAAACCTCATTCACCTAACAAAACTTTTCGAAGTGAAAACTTCTTTAGCACCATTGTGATTTGAAATTTGATGAAACAAAAAAGCCACACTAAAAAGAGACAAACACATACATCTATAGGATTTAGCCTGCGACAGGAATGAGATAATCGATCTGCCGAAAACCAGCTGCTTTCCAGGAGAAATCCTGAATTGTAGCTGAGCAATGACCTTTTCATCAATAGAATCAATGATAAAAGAAAAAAATGTATATTGCCAAAAAAACTATTGATGAATAAACGTTTTTATTATTATTATTATTATTATTATCTCATCTTTGTGCGGTACTTCGTAGCATCCCCACTCTTGTCTACTTTAGTTTTCTGAAGGTTTCACTTCTACCGCGTGTGCACTGCACATTTGTATTTTTTTAACATTAGCTCCATACAGGAAGCCGTGAGGATAAGAGAATTCCGTCAGGGCCTGTGTCATATTTGGGGATGCGGTGTGGAGAGTCTTTTCGATGAAAGGAAGGAGTGGAAGTTCTGGGAAGGAAAAAAAGTATAAGGGATTGGTAGGAATCTGGGGGTCAGTGTGTCCAGGAGCAACGGAAGTATGAATCCACTACGGTGCAAGGCCATGGGTTGACAGAGTCCGACTGGAGAGGTCTAGGTTAATAATAATTGTTGGATGATTTCTATAGCGCCATTTTCGTGAGAAAATCACCTCAAGGTTAGGTCTCCCTCAACCAGTCACTCTCGACCTGGCCCGCCACGCAGTAGGTGGGCAAACACATTCGCCGCCGAGACCTAGACAAACCTCACCCCATGAACCCGGGCACCCCTGCTAAGTCAACAAACGTAGCGAACCACTTGGGGTGACCTATGGCAGAGGTGTTGGTTATCCAATAAATGGTTACCGGGCCGGCACCTATCTTCCAAAATAAGCAAATGTTAAGATTTTTAAAAATTCCGTTAGCGGAAATCTAAAATACTCGATAAACAGTTTGGGCAAACTGTTAAAGTAAATAATAAAAATCCTCGAAGTCTTTTTTTAAATCATTGAAGACAATATAAGCGACTTAAATTTAAACATTGAAGACAATATAAGCGACTTAAATTTAAACATTGAAGACAATATAAGCGACTTAAATTTAAACATTGAGGACAATATAAGCGACTTAAATTTAAACATTGAAGACAATATAAGCCACTTAAATTTGAACATTGAAGACAATATAAGCGACTTAAATTTGAACAGAAAAATCAGAAAAAGATACGGTCGCATCTAGAAAATGTACACAGGATCTTAGTCTTGCCGGGGTTCTGCTCTGACCACTGAACTATTTCGTCCTTATCCCTTTCGGTCTTGTTTAACTCGTACTTCTACCAAGAACTACCAACATCAGCATTTTCTTAACGTATATTTTTTTATTATCTGCTATCTTTATGTAAAATTGCAAGTTCCTCCCCAAACTAAATACAATCTAGTTAGTTTCTTGGATAAATATATCAATTTTAATTTTAATGTGTGACAACTATTGACAGGTGAATATTTTTTTGAATAACGTATTGAGTAAAACCTCAAAAATTTTTTTCTCCAAAGTCCTGGAAAACAAAGCGAAAAATTACTCATTTTTATATAGCCTTTAAATAAGCTTTGTTTCAGCAAAAAAACTTAAAATTCAGCGCCAGGTTATTTGTTATTTCGTGAAAATCCCAAAATATATGCTCAGCAGCTTTGCTTACACCAAGATTTTGCGTTTTTTTAAACTTAGCCGTCGCATATCACTGATAGGTCCACTCCTCTCATTCTTTCTCATAATCGGCGTACGTAACAGAAAGAGAGGCTACCAAAGCTCTCAGCAGCAGGAATATAATTGCTTTTCTGATCATTATTTTGATCATTGCACAGCTATTAGTATTAAAACTCACCAACACATTTACACACACTCACAACCTCATACACGCCTCCTTAGTACCACTTGACATGTCCTCGTACATTGTCCTTGCAACGAGTCCTTATGAGGTAGCGATGTATTGTAGTCGATGATGACGACTATTTGCTAACAGTTTGGTGTTATCACTCCACCGCTATCATTATTTGCCGGTTTTAACCGCGACTTCATTGCGGTTTTGCTGATGTAATATCTACTATAGCTACCTACATACCTACCTTATAAATAGTAGGCTGAAAATTCCGCGTTATTTTTTTAATATTAGTTCCACACAGGAGGCCCTGAGAAAAATAATTCCCCTCGGGGCCTGTATTATCTTTGGGATGCGGTGTGGAGGGTCTTTTTAGGAAAGGAAGGAGAGAATGTTCTGGGAAGAAAAAAGGGTACCTATAAGGGGTGCGTAGGGATCTGGGGGTCAGTTTGTCTAGGAGTGACGGACGTACGAATCCATCCCTCCCATTGCGGTTCAAGACGTGGTTACTGGCTGGCTGGAGAAGTCAAAGGGACTTTCTCAACCAACCTAGTGGTGTCGGTTATCCAAAAAATGGTTCTCGGTGTGGTGGTACCTATACCGCCTCTCAAATGTGAAATTCACAAAATATTTTTGGCCAAATTCGCGTTATTTTGGAAAAGTGAATGTAAAGGAAATAATTTCATAACGCCAGAGCTCACTGTTGTATATGGAAACCATCGCGGGCATGTGCACATCAAATCATCAAAGTTTCATCGCAATCAGATGAATAGTATAGGAAATAATTTCATAACGCTAGAGCTCACTACTATATATAGAAACCATCGCGGGCATGGTGCACATCAAAGCACCAAAGTTTCATCGCAATCGGATGAACGGTTTAGGATTGCATAGGGGACAAACAAAGAAACATTATTTTTTATAAATTATACTAGCTGACCTAGCAAACGTTGTTCTGCCATATAAATGATAGTTCGATGAGAGGGACATAGCGCCATCTGTCATTCAACAACATAAATAATTTCGTTCTGTTTGAAATACGAACGACGCCGACGCGCGACGGTTAAATTTGTTCAATCAAAAATACTAAAATCGCGGTTAAAAAATGGGAGAGTCGCGATTAAAAAATGGGAGGGTGGGGGTACGAGGGTGAAAATTTGAGGTTATATATATCGGACTGATGTCCTCTATATTGACTGTCAAATACGGGTGCTGGGTTTCTAGTCTATTCAGCAGTCCAAGGAAGTGCAAGGTCGAAAGTCAAAGGCGATTGTAGTTTTCAGGCAGTAAGAAGCGGTCCAAGAAGATAGAGGCGGTGAGAGTAGAATGTTGCGATGATTGAAGTTCGGATGAGACTGAATTGAACAGATTTTAGCGCTCCATATATACGCTGCCGCGTGGCCGTGCGCAATATAGGTTCGCGCTTGACAGAACTACCCCTTGAACGTTGGTGCATTTCTTTACAGCTTCGTGTATTCTTTTATAAGAATTGAATGATAATTTTGAATTATATGCAACATCACTCTTTTTTCCGCTCCATCTCGTGTAAACCACTTCTTTCTAGAATTTTTATTAACTTCAGAAAATATTATACAATGTTAACCAGTTTACCAAACCAGTTTGCGCAACATGCACCAGATTTGGAAAACCTGCTGATCACTCAACTGGAGACAGGGACAACTGCCCGGCCTACATAGCTGCCCTCAAGAAAGACCTCACTACAATAGACTATGGAGTGTAATAGACACGAACGCAAGTGCTTAACTATCGATGAGTATACTCCTGTGAATAGCTGTCTTCGAATAATGTACATGAACGCGAGAAGCATCCGGAACAAACTTGATGAAATTGAAGAAAAACTCAGAGGATTACGCGATATTGTTCATTTCCTTGTCATCACTGAAACATGGCTTGATGTTGGAGAAGAAAAGTTTTTTGGATTAAAAGGCTACAATTGTGCGTTTGCTTCTCGCCCCAAGGAGGCAGGAGGTGGTGTAGCCATATATGTACTGGATTCTATGAAGTTCTCCATCATTGATAAATTTTCCAACGAAAATTCATTTTTAGGTATAAGTGTATGTAGCAAGGATAGGAAACCGGTTAACATTTATGCCATCTATCGGAAACCCAACCCTAATATACATGATTTCCTGACACATTTGGAAAAAATACTAGACAAAAGCAGACAAGATACATTAATACTCGGAGACTTTAATATTGACACTACCATAAACACATCCTCTTCTTTAAATTACCTCAACACCTTAGAAACATACAATTTCTCAATACAAAACAAATCATTTCCCACTAGAGTCACTAACACAAGCAGCACCCTCATAGATCACATCATATCAAATAGACTAAACATTCCAATTACCATATCGAACATAGATGACTCACTTAGTGACCATAACATTCTTATTATTGATTTCAAGAATAACCTAAAAAAATGGTCTAATAATAGGAACAAGCCACGCCTTACAAAACCTATCATCAACAATGTGGCAGTAAAATCTTATCTTGCTGCTAACAAATTTACCATCAACTCAACCAAACAAGAAGACAATTATAAAGATTTTAACGATTATGTCAAAAATGCAATAGAAGCAGGTAAAACGACACCTAAAGTGAAAATAGCTAATCGACAACATTTAAATACACCGTGGTTCGATTCTAAACTGAATTCGCTGATCAAAGAAAGAAACCAGCTTCACAAGCAGTGGAAACAAGACCCAGGAAATATGTCTCTTGTAGTCCATAAAAATAAACTGAGAAACTTAATAACTAATTATAGGAGAAGTTTGAAAAACAAATATTATGCCAATAGCCTTCAACAAAACCTGAATAACTCTAGAAAAACTTGGAAAACCATTAACTCAATTTTATCTAACCGTGCACATAAACCCTCCAACACCATCGAATCTCTCATCGTAAATAATTGTGAGCTTAGGGGACCCAGTGAAATAGCTTCAGCATTTAATGAATTTTTCTTATCAGTTGGAGAAAAGTTGGCAGCTGCCATTCCATCATTCCCGGATGACTGTAATACTATATATGTAGAAGCAAAGGCAAGTCAATCCTTATATATGGCTAGGACAAATAAGGCTGAGGTATTAAAGATCATCTCGAAACTTAGGTCGAATGCAGCGGCAGGTATCGATGGAGTAACCCCGTACATCCTTAAAACCTGTAAAGAAGAACTAGCTGAGCACCTAGCGCAACTTATCAATTCCTCCATAGGCTCGGGAGTATTCCCAAATCAATTAAAGCTAGCAAAAATTATACCAATTTATAAAGAAGGCTGCAAAAAATGTATTTCTAACTATCGCCCAATATCGGTTTAATCAGTATTTTCAAAGGTGTTCGAGACTATTATCAAGGATAGACTTCTAAAATAACAACAATATCCTAACACCACAGCAATATGGCTTTCGAAAAAACTCCAGTACCCAATGTGCCACCTTCGATTTCATCTCGAACATTCAGCAATACATAGACCAGGGCGAATATGTAGCAGCTATTTTTATAGATCTAAAAAAAGCCTTTGATACAGTAGATCATGAAATACTCCTACAAAAAATGGAACATTTGGGTATAGTCGGAAAATCTTTAAAGCTCCTCCGAAGTTACCTATCTGATAGATATTGTCTTGTCGACATCGAAGGGAACCTAAGCGGCTTTGGAAAAATCACATGTGGAGTGCCACAGGGCTCGATTCTAGGACCCCTACTTTTCTTGCATTTAGTTATATCAATGATATAACTAAATGCGGCATCTTGGGAAAACTTCAACTTTACGCTGATGATACTGTGATTTATTATCGTTGTAAAAATCTGAGGGAACTTGAATCTCTAATGAATAAAGATCTCGCAAAGCTAGCTAAATGGTTGCGGATAAATAAATTAAGCCTCAATGTCAAAAAAACTCACTATCTCACTTTCGGGAAAAAAGATTATATGACAATGAATATTACTCTTGGAAATGAAAAGCTCCAAAATGTACAAGTAACGAAATATTTAGGGTTATTCATAGATTCTAACCTATCGTGGAACTCCCATGTTGAATATGTTAAATCCAAAATTTCCCCGATAACTGGTGTACTCTATCGACTTCAAGATGTGCTCCCCACAGCTTTACTGCGTGCCACATATTATGCTTTGATCCACTCTCACCTAAGTTATCTGGTTAGTATCTGGGGCACCATTACTAAGAAACAAATATCTGAAATACAAGTAATCCAAAATAGAGCCATAAGAAATATATACCATCTACCATGGGATACGCATGTCAAAGACATATACTCACTGACACAAATTCTTCCCTTTACCATTCTGCCAAAATATAGCATCACCACTGCCATCCTACAAATAATTCAACACTCGTCACACACCACCACTAAACCAGCCTTTAATTCCGATATACACCAGCACAAAACACGATCACAAAATCAAATACACCTATCGTCATCTACACACACAACTAAATTTGGAATTAACTCCTTACAATACATCGCACATACGCAATACAACGCATTACCTAATGTCCTAAAACTACCAGAATCAAACAAAAAAATATTGGCAAAGGCTCTAAAAGGATATTTTCTCAGCAACTTTATTAACCAGTGACGAATTTATCTGTCTTCCTTTGTAACTCTTGTATATTCTTCAATTACCTGTATCAAGTGTGTCTAGTCCATTTAAAAATCTATGTATTGTTCATTGATTTCCGTGTTCTTATGTAAAAATAATTTTCCTTTAGAAGTATAATGTTGTCCTTCCCAAAATGAGTTTTATTAAACTCATTGGGAGTAATGTATTATAAATTTTATGTAATAATTTTGTAATATATTATCTCTAATAAAAAAAATAAAAAAAAACCACTGGGTATTTAGCCCGACATCAGTATGAAAAAAACCCTTATATCTATTAAATAAAGACATTCACATATTTAATTTTATGTTAACAGTATGGACGCGAGTCCAGCCTTTTAATCTATATATTTTTTATTTGAAGTAGCTCTAGGAGGACTCGCGTAAATTTAATATTAATTACACACAAAAATATTTATAAACAGATAATTAGCTAGCATTTAAGAAGAAGAAGCTCGTTGATTGGTTGGCCGTACAGCTTAGCGAAGGGAGGGGGTGAAGTAAAACCTACAGCGTTCAGAACGGGCTCTCCGTTGGTCTCGATTGGTCAGGGAGGGGGTAACTAGGGATGTCGAAAGTGAAGAAAAAAATCGATGTATCGATATTTATTAAAATATCAATATCGACGTCGATATATCGAGGAAAAAATATCGATATATCGGTAAAATTTTCAAGAGATTTTGCGTTTTTAAAATAATAGTGAATTCAGCTCAATATTATCAACAGTAATTTTTGTACACAATTTGCTTTTTTTAATGTACAAATGTAAGGGTAACGTCGTAAATATCCACAGCATCTGGAACGCACCCTCATTCGTCCTCGGACGGCCATGCAGATAAAGCTGTTTGCTGCGTATTGGGCAGATTTCACGTTCGACGTACATTATATGTATTTTTTGATGCCAAATTTAAAAAAAATAGATTTTTTTCTGGATGGACACCCTAATCACCTACCAAATATACATAAAAATAATCATAAAAATCGGTCGATCCGTTTCGGAGGAGTGCGTCCACAAACACCGTGACACGACATTTTTTGTATATATAAGATAAGATTAACTTCACAAGTGACCTTTTACATCAACGTGATAGTTATGTTCCAATTTATTAGGTCAAAAATAGTTAAAAATAGTTTTTGTTATTGACTTATTCTCAAACTAAAATTTGACCGAATCGTTTGCCTACAATTATTCTAATAATAAATAAATCGTGTTATTCGTTTACATTTTTTTCCTTTCGTATTCATTTTGAAGGTTTTTTTCATTGGTGGTCTTTTTAATCGAGTTTGACAGATATATGGCGCATGAACGTCAGGTGAACATGTCCCACGACATCCCAAATTGTCGCGTAAATTTGGGACTTTATTTTGTCGTTACTTCGTTTCAAAGAGAAACCATCTTTCCTGCATACAGGTTCGGTAAAGCCCATACCTGAATATTATTTGTTTATCTCTGTGGGGATGGGTTGTTTAAAAAAAATAAACAATTTATAAAAAAAAAGAGTTAATTTTCACGTTCTGTGGAAGTTCTATTCATGTACTGTTCTTATATAATGGGCCAGTTGCTTCATAAAACTGAAATAATCACAGAACTTGAATTCAACTTTCACAGAACGTGATAATTAATCTAAAAACTTTGATTAATATTATTCAAATTTTTTGAAAAAAACCCAGTTTTCTGCGTGTTCGGGGAACGTTCAACTTTTTTACATTAGCTTCACATAGGAGACCCTGACGTAAATAATTTCCCTCTGGGCCCATGTCATCTTTGAGGATGCTGTGTGGAGGTTTTTTTAAAGGAAAGGAAGGAAAGAGAGATCTGGGAAGGAAAAAGGTATGAGGGATGGGTAGGAATCTGGATATCAGTGTGTCCAGGAGTGACGGACGTATGAATCCATTTCTCCCACTGCGGTGCAAGGCGATGGGTCGAGAGAGTCCTGCTGGAGAGGTAAAAAGGTTTCCCTCAACCAGTTTCTCCAAATCCGACCCGCCACACTGTAGGTGGGCAGACTCATCTGCTGCCAAAACCTGGTCACCAAATGTATCGAACAACTTGGGGTGACCTTTGGCGAAGGTTGGTTATCCAATAAATGTTTCCCGGGATGGGGGTGCCCGTAGCCGCCTCCCAAAGTGAAATCAGCTCTTGTCAGTACTTTTTAATCTCATCTTTTCCCCCTTGTCTTACTCAGCTCGGAAAATTGTTGCCCCATTTTTGGCACAGCCTCTCAAATTCAGGAGTCATCCATCTATTTATATTATTATTTATGTAAAGAAGAGTCCCGAGGTTGATCAGTTTATAAAATTTAAAGTTTTATTCCAAGATTGCTGAAATTTTACACACCTGACCTTCAAAACTTCAGAAAATCACTGTCTACATGAGATTTCGTAAAACACCTCTCGCAGAATTTTGATACTTTTATTAAATTTTGCACAATTGACTTTCAAAATAAGATGAATGATGAATAAATATTCTGTCTTAAAATCTCTGCGTAAATGCCCGGGCACTGTCGGGAACTTCAACCAGTACATTATTATTATTTGGAGTAAATCTTTCATATCTTTTACGGTATTTATATATTGTGAGAAACTCAATATCTCGATTCTTGATAAATTTTTAACTATTTTGCAGAAAATCTTGAGCGAGTTTCATTTTGGATTTTTTTGGAATTTGAAACATTGCCTTGGATTCCTGGGCATTATGCCCTGTGCCCTGCCGCCCATTGGTTGAGCTCATTGAACTAAAATGAACCGGTTTGGAAAAAACGTGTTGCTAAGGTATACATACTTGTACCTACCACTTATTAAAACGTCGCGCTTCGTCCAGGACAAAACATATTTGCATTGCAAAATTCATATAATAATAAACCGAAATATTTTAAGAGTTATTTTATTATTTCGAAATGACAATAAATATTCCTGTAAGCAAATGTTTGCGAAATGCTTCGTCATCATTTAATATACACAGTTATACCACGTAAAAATATCATATTTCGCAAGTAGGTTTGCAGACTGCAAACATTGCACCAAACAACAATTTTGTGTTAATTTGCATTCCTAAATAACATAAATTATAAAATTTTAGCCCACGTAATAATTTTATTCACTCAAATAACAATGAATATGTATGTAGGCATTTAATTTAATAATAATGTAACATTAGATTTTAAAAAAAGATTTTTTTTGCTGCCATCTAATTTTTAAAATACGTACTCGATTTTTATTAGATAATAACTTTTGAAGATTGTCCCAATAACTACAATATATCATCGAAGAAAAAGATAATGCCTATGAATGTATTTAAGCGAAAATATGAAAAAGAACAATACACTGAAAATAAAAAGGTAACGGTCGCAACTGGGACTCGAACCCATGATCTCTTGTCTTACCAGGACAAACGCCTCAACCATATCGGCCATTGCGACCTCTTATTTTTTAGAACAATTTATTTTGATTATATTAGAAAAAATCGTCGAAGATACTATTGGTAATTCTGAGTTAGAAATATGAGATCGACAAAAATGACTTAAAAATAAGACGTCTTAGTGGCCGCGCTGGTTAAGGCGTTTGGCCCGGTAAGAAATCCTGGGTTTGAGTCCCAATTGTGACCCGTCCCGTTATCATTTTATTTTTCTGTCTTGTTTTTTTTCTTCATATTTTTGTTGAGACTTGTTGGTATTATCTTCTTTTTCAGTAAATATCATAATTTTTTTTTTATTATCTACATACCGTATGGGTGAGGTTTGTCCGGATCTTGGCGGCGGATGCGTCTGCCCACCAACTGCGTGGCAGGCCGGATCGGGAGAGACTGGTTGAGGAAGATCTGTAGACCTCTTCGGCAGGACTCTCGGAACATCGCCTTGCCCGCAGTGGGGGGGTGATTGATTCATACGCCCGTCACTCTTGGACACACTGACCCCCAGATTCCTACCCACCCCTCATATCTTTTCCTCATGACTTCCTCTCTTTCCTTTCCCTAAAAAGAACCTCCACACGGCATCCCCAAAGATGACGTACGCCCTGAGGGGAATTATTTTCCTCAAAATCCACACATAATGTAACCATACTATTCAATGAATAAAGAAAAATTTAAAAGAAGAAAAAAGAGTGTGGAGCTAATGTAAAAAATAAACGTACCGTATCGTTTGCAATTCAAATGTAGAACCTCGACCTTGTAGGAAATACTTTTACTGTACAGTACATTCCTATTGTATATTTTTCAAGAATTTTGGTGTCTTCGGACATCAGATAAAACAGATTTTCTCTGTGATGATATAAAAATGATCCGTATGTTGACGTAGACATATCTATTATAGACATTGTTGTCTATGTCATATTATGATGGCGCCATTGTAATTAGGCCAAAGATCGGCTCAACGTTTGTGACGTCACGGCCGGATTAGATAAATAAAAATGAGTTTAGATCAAAATCCTACATACCTAAAACGAACTAGAAATGTGTCATATAATTATTGTTTCTTTGTATCTTGAATAAGACGGGATTTCCAGATGATGATCTCCTGCGATGTGTAAATGTAATTCTGATATGACATGCTGGGGGTATTTCACTATCCTCCTCATAGATTATCCGCATAATAACGTACATTTTTGATTAAATAAACGCGATTTTTTTTAATAAGAAAAACTCTCTTTTATAACTTTTGAAGGTTAGACGAGAGGTCTGGGTTCGAGTCCCAGTTGCGACCATTGTCTTTTTTCTGTGTCTTGTTCTCTTTCATATTTTTGTTTAGATTATTATTGTTATCTTTTTCTTATGATATAGGTATTACGATTTATTTATTTTAAAAGTCTTAGTGTACTATTCGGTACTAACTAAGAATTATAATTATACTAGCTGGTTCAAATTCATTTAATAAAGAAATTGTTTCTCCCTGAGTGTCCTTTCCCATTCATCCCGTTCCCCTTCCGCCTCCCCTTCTTCTCCGTCCTTCCCACTCCGTCACCTCCACCTTCCCTCTCCCCACTCCACTCCCCCCACCCTTCCCCCGTCCTGCGAATCCCCTCCCGAGTTCCCGCCCCCCCTCCCCCCCTCTCCCCCTCCCAGGTCCCCCTCCCCCCACCCAGGTTCCCCTCCCCCTCCCTGGTTTTCCTACCCCATCTCCCTCCCTCCCGCTTTCCATAGCAATAGCCGCTTCCTCGCGTGCCACCAATAGCAATTATTTTATACAAATTTCATATGCCAGAGCTCACCGGAAGTTTTATAAAAACCTTGTCCTGACAATAACGAACACACAAAAAAGAATTATCCAATTTGGTGCAGTCGTTCGAAAGTTATGCGCTTAGCAACACATTCAGCGATTCATTTTAAATTATAGATATAGGATAAGTTAGTCGAGTTTTTTTGCGAGTATTTGTTTATTTATTAATATTCGTCATCGTATTGTGAAAACCCACTTTTATGTGATATTCTCATATTGGTTCTAATAAATAGATTTCACCTCATTTCGACGGTGTCACATACCATTTTAAATGTTATGTAAGTCCAAATTTTATAAAAACAGTTTAGAGAAGTTTTACACGATCATTTTTCATACCGATCCCCACATGGAAACTATATCAGGGGTCCTAGCATGGTCGGTCGATATAGGTTTTATCGAAAATGTCGGTAACTTGACATCGCTCCCAAGCACGACTGCAGGCCGCTAACGAACAAACAACAGTTCACATCGACTAAGGGTTCCTAATTTATTTGACATAAACTGTTATTTCTTCGTTAGCGTCCTGCAGTCGTGCTCGGGAGCGATTTCAAATTCCCGACATTTTCGATAAAACCTATGTCGATCGACCATGCTAGGGGGGCAGGTCTCAGGACCTGAGGACCCTGTGCAGAATCGGTTGATAGATTCGCTTATCTTAACAGATTGCAGACTTTAGAGCACATCTTTAGTAGGTATGCTGTCTTTGTTTCTATCAGTTTTGCAGTGTAAGATGCTCCATGGAACTAGAGCAATTGACCACTCGGCACCGATGCATAGGAGACACGCCAAACGCGCATCCAACGTGTATGTAGGTACACGGTTGACATTTGTCACATGAGAACGGTTCCCTTCTACGACTCGTTCTAGAGTTCAATAGCTCGGCTGCGGAACGATTTGCCGGTCTCTGTGTTTCCTCCCTCCTACGTATCTTTTCAGAACCCATGTTCACTCCTTCCTCTCCATCTTTAAAGATGACGTAGGCCCTGGGGGAAATTATTATTTATTATTTAATTGTTGCATTAACCAAATTCGTCACAGCGTAATTTGCATGATTTTATTGGATTCGTGTGCATTGTTTGGTAGAAAAATCATCAATCTTGCCCCTAAATGTATGTGTAGGAAGCGCACAGCATACCATACAACACGCTTTTCTATTACTAGGTATCTACCTTCATCCAATTCATTTATTGTGCAATTCTTCGCTACATTTTTAAATTCGGTCGTTATGTTGGCAATGATTATTTTATATGCCAGTCTTTAAATTGACGCTGTTATCCCTGTCGCGGTCTCTGGGAGACAGGACCGGAACTAAAATATGTTACGCCCATAGAATGGCATACATTGCGACCCCTGCAGAATTGACTAGTTTTGTAAGCCTTCAAATCTGTAAGAATCTTAATACCTACACATGTTCATATAGACCTTATTTGCAAGCATTTAGACATGCCGTACAAATAAAATCTGCAATTTAATCGCATTTCAGCGCCGTTTAATCAGCATTTTTTTATGTATTATTTTTACAGTTTCAAACAAATAAAAACAACAATATAAGTAAAAGTAGGTAGGTATCGTAAGTCATAAGTATTCTGTTTTACATTACCTATTTCACTAGGTGTAACCAACCTGTACTGAGGTAAGTGACAGCTATGTTCAGTACACATATTTCAGTGCGGTGTTATTCACAGATTAGGTTAATTTTAAATCTGTGAAGGTGACGAATTAATTAGATACCATGTGTGTAAAGGAAGAAGAAAAACAGTACCTACATTTATTATTTTAATTATTTATTGAATTAGTTTCACGATAAGCACAACGTCTCTTTTTAAATACATTAATTCTTCTGACTTATTTCAGGCATTTCGTCTTACATGGTCCTTTAGACATTTAATTGGGCAGTTCTGTGACCGCATTTTCTCTGAATTTAGCTGTTTTTACATTTCTAGTTTCATAATTAAGTATATATCTCTATTAAAAACAGATCCATCCTAAAAGAATTTCGGCATTTGATTTTTCATAACTTTATGCAATAAAATTAACACGGTTTACTTTTCATTTCATTCATCAGCTCCTATCTCATTTGATTAGCCATCGCGTGCTTACCTTTCACCAGTATACTTTGAAGTTTTCATTTCGATAAAAAATGGAATAGCAATATTCGATGTCAGGCAGTGTAAGAGAAACAGAGCGCGTGCTAAATGAGCTAGAACCAAAAGTCAATGGCGACATTGGTTTCCATTCAAGTCAACATGGAAGGCATTTCTATCTATAGAATGATGTGGGTATTCCTACAGACGACCGCAACAGACTGGGCTCGTCTTTCCGTCATTTGATTAATTGTCTGGAATTTGTTTCCAGAACAGAAGACTTTAAAACGCTTCCAAGTATTGGCCATGCCATGCGGGACGACAAGGGTGACGCCATTCCTCTGTAAAATAGCCAATCCTTTGTCTTGTGTCCTTCGAGAGAATTTGAAGGATTTTAATTGTACAATTTATTTTTAATTTTCGTTCCAGACCATTCTAAGATTAGTCGATTTAGTCATATTAACCTGTACCTAATTGAATGTTTTCGTTTTCAAAATTTTGCAATACTTCAGAATACGTTTACAGAATGCCATTACAAATAACGTTGCATGAAAAACTGTACTGACTTTTTTAGAACACGATTAGATTGATGAAGAATTTAATAGGTAAAATAGGTACGTGTCTTTAAAAATTTCAAAGTCCATACTTTTCTAGTCTTTGAATCCGACTTAAAATCATATTTATGTCCCAAACACGTTCATTACAGAACATATTATATGTTACTAGCTGACCCGACAAACGTTGTTCTGCCATATAAATTATTTCTAGGGAATATTTTGGTTGTTAAATAAAAAATAACGAATGTATTCTAAGTGTGTAGGGATGGGATCTGTGACAGAAAGAGGAATGGAGCGCTGTAGACGATGACCACCGATAAAACAAAAAAACACCAACCAAAGTAGGACAATGAAATAAAGGAAATCAATATGAATTTCGAAGAGCAATTATGTGTACGATATTTAACACAAATAAGTTCGATGGTTTGCCCACGCGAGAACATGTTGCCGAATGAAATATCAAAATGACGCGACGCTTCTCGTGAATGTCTTGCGCATGTGTAGATGAAAGTTCAATGAGGCGGACGTAGCGCCATCTGTCATTCAACAACTTAAATAATTTCTTTCTGTTTGAAATACGAAAGACGGTTAAATTTGTTCATACAAAAATACTAAAATCTCGATTAAAAAATGGGATGGTGGGGGTAGGAGAATTAAAATATTGGGTTAGAGGTATTTTTTGATGCCAAATAAAAAGAAATACAAAAAAAATTTGTCAATTTTTTATTCTGGGTAGGGACACCTTAATCACCTAGCGGTATGAAATATACTTTAAAACCTATTCTCATACCTACCAAATATACATAAAAATCGGTCAATCCGTTTCGGAGGAGTGCGATCACAAACACCGTGACACGAGATTTTTAGATATAAGATTATTAAAATATATACCAGGATTAAATAATAGCATTGTGTTCCCAAATGTTGCCTGCAAACTGTACCTAAATTTCTCTAATTAACAATAAACAGTGTTAATCTCAAGTGACCTCCCAGGTAAGTATGGTCCTGTATATTAACCCAGCATCACGTTTGTTGGTCAATAATATAGTACACAATATAGTTTTATATTATTGAAGAACCGGTGGATGAAATCTGTTAACATAAGTCTGTTGTTATGATAGTTATATGTCTAATCTGTACTTAGAAGTAACATAGAGCATTGTAGAAATATATTATAAGTTTTTACAGCGCCCTTGAGTGGATTTTCCACAAAAAACGGTGCTAGCCAAATCATCTAAATATTTTTATTTTATTACTATTAATCGTTAGATCATTACCATTACTGTCAATTTATATTGAATTCAACCATTTACGGACTCTTAATCGCAGCTGTAGGAAAAACGTTACGGATTCTTTATTGCTATTTATGATAATGAGATTTAGGTAACGCGCTGTTTATATTTAGAAATAATTTAATCCATGTCGAAGAAATGTGTTTTCCCCCATAAACTTCACCATTTGCATAACCAGAACGAGGACACAGCGCTGTGTGAATAAATCGCTTTACGTAAACACGCCCTGGAGCAAATATAAAATTACTCCACAGATTTCAGAGAGATATTAAATGTTACTATAGTGATTTGTAATAAATATTCAATCTTCGTCATCTGAACTCTCATTTCACCGACACTGAATCTGTTTTCTTATTTGCTTTGACCTAAATAGTAATATTTGCGGTTGTTTATCGATCCTTACCTCCGTGGCAGAGCGGTAACCTCCTAGACTCGCACCCATATGGAGTATATTGTCCCCTGGTTCCACCGTATATCGTCACCAACATCGTCATTGTATACGACCATTATTCAGAATCGAGGGTGACTTTCCCTACGCTTTAGACCCCACATTCCGAATTTCTACCGTCATATAACACTTTAATTTTTACCGTTTTATAACGTACCAGCTGGGATACTTCTTTCAGGGAGTAGATATGAGATTGAACTGGTGCTGGTGTTCGAACCCACGACGGATCTTGCTTTACATACTCTTACCTTCGAAAAGGCTTCGAATGGTTCACAATATTTCAGAACATTCCACAACATTCGAGAGTGTTCTCGAATGTTCCACAATCATCTGGGTTGTTCCGGGATGTTCCCAAACGTTCCAGACTATTCCCGAACATTCTACAACATTCCAGAATGTTCAGCGATGTTCTGGAATGTTGTGAAATGCTCTAGAATGTTCTGAATTGTTCTAGAAATTTGTAGAGGGCGAAACTTCCAGCCCTTATATCTTCAAAAGCACGCCCTTCAGGTAAAAACGGGAACCTCCTTCATATGGATGGGATAGAGGGAACGGGAACCTCCTTTCCCTTAAAAAACCCTCCACACAGGATCCTCAAAGATGACATAGGCCCCTAGGGAAATTGTTTTCCTCGGTGCCGTGTGGAGCTAATGTAAAAAAAAGAGGGCTACCACACCTTATAACTTTTAACTAACCCGCGACGCTTTTCTGTGTTTTAGCTGCACGCACATTGTAGTACACTTTCTTTTATAATACATATATATATTACCCATTGATATTTCTCTCGAACACTTTGAATTTTTTATGTTTAAAAAAATACATATGTTATTTTTTTAAGATAATATCTACACATTTGCCACGCCAAAACGGTTATTGTATGAAATATTCCCTCGATAGAAAAAATTGCAAAATATGCCTGGAAAATTATCATAAACACTTTTTTTCCGTTATTTTACAAGTTGTACGAAAAAATACACAGTGTTTATTTAAATGCTATTTAAGATATTTCACACGAGCTTGTTGCTCTATTTTAAACGGGTCGTGTTTTAATAAACATTTTCACAATCTTCGCTTAATTATTATCGTTTTTAATATTAGCGCGCTCCCTCCAACATTCGTATTTACATATCTCCCCTTCTTCTTCTTTTTGAGCGCTTACTGCCGCGCTTAAAAAATATTGGTTATTTTGTAAGATAATCTCTATTAAGATGCCAAGTTGAAATAGTAATTAGGGAACGTACGTAACGTAATTTTTAACCCCCCCCCCCCCCACCGGTGACCAAAAACCTAAGACACCCGGCACTCATTTGTACCAAGCGTGGTATTTTGAAGACCCCCCCCCCTGAACAGGTCACGTAGTATGGGTACGTTCCCTTATGTGAAATTCTCTCGATAGAAAAAAATCGCCTTCGAATATACCGTAGTACCAACTCTTGTGCGATATTTATTATTCTATGCATTATTTCTTATTCTAATACGAATTGATATTAGTTGTTACATATTAAAGCAGTCTATTGATGAATGTTTTGAAGAAGATTTTGATCCCGACTTAACTGGTTTCAATCAGTTGAGTCTCATGTGCGGTATCACATAAATGTTATTAAATATTGCCTCATCGAGTGATTGATCAATATCCAACACATGTAGTTGGTTGATGAGGGATCTAATATGTTGTTTGTGACCTGTGCGAGTTCTTTTCGCCAGGTGCCACACTTCAGCGGCTCGTGGTGAAAACAGGTTTCTTTTTTGTGCACCTTCAGTACCCCCCAAACTTCTCTCTGTCCTGCTGGCTCGAGGGATTGAACCCGATGGTCGTAGAGGTGAGGCTAGCCGGAACATAATACATGTAATAGTCACCTGATGAGTAACTGATTAGGAACACGAGGCCCATCTCGGATCTCAGTAAAAGTGAAACAAAACCTGTTTGGCTCATTCCAGTGTTCCAGTACGCGACTAGCCTAATGGCATATTATGCTCGGATGTAAATCGACGTGGAAAAAATATATAATGACTTCGCCTACGCCAAAGTGGGCTCATTAAAATATCATTCACCTCCTAATAATTGTTCACAAAACTGTCTGAAAAGAATTCATCGACCCACGACCTGGACCCGGAGCCGGTGGATTTCACAATTGGATCGAATCTGAACATTTGTGATTTGTGTAGTAACTGTTCTTCAATTAATTTTTAAAGACACTACTGATACCGATTGTAATATCTCTAAGCCTCCCTCTCATCTGTTATATATCAGTAAGATAGGTTATAACCGAATCCAGCGATAGAACCATACATATATGTATTTTGCACTGATGTACATTGTACAACTATGCGTTATGAAGTTGTTCGCGTTCACATTCGGTGACGAATTAAACATGAAAAGAGAAACGCCAGTATTTTTTGCGCTACACCAAAAAACAAAAACTGGTTGTGTTTGTGTTAGCCTAATCCATCAGGGTGGTGTGAAATGCAGGTGCCTGGGCCTCAAATCCACTACTTTCCGTTCATTATCTGATTATCTGTCAACGACCGCCATTTTTGGGGGTTTGGTTTTCCAATACTGGATTTGGATGGAAAGTTTTATGTATTTCGTTACTGTTAGAAGATCTAGTTACTGTTGTGTTGTGTGGCACTTGCTTGTTGGTTGGATCTCGATTTGGCGAGGTCTGGCAGTTGGAAGGCTCGCAGCCGGCCGCCTCTCTGGCTCGGTTTGCCCATAAAAGGTTTTATGGGTCGTGCATATGGTCGCTATTTTGATTCGCCGAGATTGTTTTCACATTTAACACGCTGGCGACGGAGCCTGCTTTGTGTTTCGCGCCTTGACCGAACGTGGCGACGAAATTGGATTCCTTTTGGTCATAAAAATATGCCCTACGCGTTATGGTACTCAAATAAAATGCATCGTAAGACCGGATACTTTCTCTTAAAACCTATATTTAGCTTTTCCTAATGATGTAAGTAACGAGGTTCACATATTATCTAAAAAAAGTATTTAAAAACAGGCTGGCGAAGAAGATGGAAAAGCAACTCTGTTCTATCACAAACTTTTCCTTCCATTCCCATTACGTTTTTTGTACAAACCCCGCTATGTTGGCTCATTTATTTGATTCGCTTGATTCTGTCATCTTCCTGTGGCGTCCCTGACTTATATTCCATAGCTTAGTTTACCCATCGTGTAAAATATATACTAAGGTAATAATACATCTGCAACATTGCTGCAAAAGCACAAGTGATGAAAACGCAAACCAACTGGAAAATACCAATCGTTCAACAAGTTATCAAAAACCCGCAGATTTAACTTCAGCAGTTAAGCTTTATCACCCCCAGCTTCAGCCATATAGCTAAATACTGATTATCATTGTATGTAGTGACGTACCTACGTCTTCTGCGGATAGAAGTTGCGGTTGGTTTATTGGCTGTTGAATTAAATATATAAAATGTTTGCGGTGAATGCACCCACCGCAAGCGGATTTACTCTGACTGGCCTACCTGCTGTGGACTCTAGATACAACAGCCAAATAAAAAGCCAGCATTATGAGAAATACCAATCACAATTTATATGTTACTAGCTGACCCGGCCACGCAACGGTGACCACATTGACTTGTTTGAACTTGGTCGGCTGGTGTCGTGTGCACAATCTCATCGTACGAGTCGCATTGCTTTGTTTGATACGTCACAGTCTGTGACGTCATCGTCTCTTACTAATTTGTTTAAGTGAGAGGAGTCCCACAGGGACCGGTATCGGCCCCTGTCTGTCCGTAACTTTTTTATAGTTGACTTTAAACACTTTTTGTGACCAGTTTTGACAACTTATTTTCCCCATTTTTTTTCCCCATTTTTGGGGAAAATTTCGATTTTTGAGGGAATTTCCCTCGAATTTCCCACAAATCTAGGGAAAATTTTCTGAGGATGCCATCCGACGGAGGTTCGTCGGGCGAGTCCATTGGTGGTAGTGCCACCTCTGGCCGACCACACCCTGAGGCTCTATCGGATCTTGAATCTCAGATGGAGAAGCTCATTAGGAAGAGGGACCGAATTAAACGTCGGGAGAAGAAAAAGGGGAAGAAACCCATACTTTTTGGCCCTGCAGAGGTAGTGGATGCCCCCCAACCCGATCCGGAAGAGTCCGATATGGACACGATCCCCCCCCCCTGTTCTTCCACCCGGTACCCCGATGGCTGGAACGAGTGGTGTTTCCTCAATAATGGCGATCCCTGCGATTTCGCCTAATATGAGTACACGCAAGAGGGCGAGAGAAAGTGACTCTCCCAGCGCTCAGCAGTGGAAAGTCATCCCGGCGATGACCCGGTGTCATAAGATTCGTTCTATTATTATTGATTCTTCGAACAAACTTAACAAGAATGACAAGAGTCAACTAAACGAGCTACTGGACGAGTTAATGTCTGACATTACTCACTTAATGCTGGATATTAACACGGCTACGACAAGGAGCGCTACAATCGAGGAAATGATGGCGGAACAACAACATATGATCAAAAAGATTGACTCTATTGTCAAATCGCGACCGTCGGCTTCGGTACCTCTACCCACCGTACCATCCATGCCGTCTTATGCTATGATGGCCTCCTCTGCCCCTAGTTCGAAGTCACTTATTGTCAATGGATTCGAGCGTCCAGTGCCCCCTAAACCGCTCACAGTCCTCATCTACCCTGAGAAGCCTGAGGGAATGACCTCCGAGCAGACGCAGAAGAACCTGGAAAAGACTATAAATCCCCGCACGGATGGTTTTCAAGTTGTGCGTCTGCGAAAAATTAGAGGTGCAGGAATGGCGTTACAAGCCAAAGACAAGACTGATCTGGCTAATATAAAAAAAAACGAGGCCAAACTGGCTGCCAGTGGACTCAAAATAGTCAGCCCCCTGGGTAGGCTTCCCAAAATTGTTATCTACAACATGCCAAGAGGGGAGCCAGCTGCGGACCAGGATCTCTTCAAGGAAGTTTTTACCACCAACCTCGAGGGCAAGTGCGAACTATCTCTGGAGGACCATCTTCGCACCATGCGTAGGGTTTCGCTCTTCGGTAGGCGTGACACGCACACCATGAATATGGTTGTGACGTGTCATCCTAACGCCAGGCGAGTCTTAATAGACAGCGGGTTGTGTTTTCTTGGGTGGACGGCCTGCCGGACCCGCGACTTCACAGGAGCCACAAGGTGTTTCAAATGCCATCAATATGGCCATATCTCCAAATCCTGCTCACAGGAAAAGGTGACTTGTCGCCACTGCGCCGCTTTGGGACATGATATTGAGGATTGCCCCAAGAAGACACAACCTGCTGTCTGTGCCACGTGCACTAGATTCAAGAAGCCGGCGGATCACGCTACCGGAGACAGGATGTGTCCTGCTCACATTGCAGCCATAGAGGTCCAAATAAGAATGACTGATTATGGATCGAGCTAATTTTCTCTCAATTGGTCAGATTAACTTGCAGCGTTCCCGGGGATTAGTGCATATTTAGTTAACCAGGTGTACTAACTCCTGTTATACCACGGACTCTGATTTGAACTTTCTTGTACTCTCTTGCTGGTTTTTGTAAATATGTATTTACACCTGTTACACCTGTTTTTTTTTTTTTTGCCTTACAGTACTCTTTCTTTTATGTTTGCTTTTGCAATTTTTTTTTTGTGTTTTGTGGTTTTCTTTCTGTACAGTTTCTTCTTTTATACACCACCTTATATATAATCATCATATTGTTTGTTGTATTTTATTGCTGGGCCCTGTTCATTTGTATATATACATGTTTTTTTTTTTTTTTTTTGCTTTACAGTACTTTTCCTGTTTTCTACTTGTTTTTATACCTTTTCTTTTGTACCTCGTTTTTATACCTTTTTCTTTTCTCTTTTAGTGCGAGTAGCTAGGTCGCTACAATTCTGTTTCTTTTATATATCTGTTATTCCATAATGATTGGAGCTTTTACACTTATTTCATATTTTCTACTTTCCTGTTATGTATAATTTTAGGTGAGCATTATTTGGCTGATACTGAACTCCTTTGTCTGTTCGGTAATGTCCTCTTCCCCATTAAAGGGGTTGGACTTTGGGCCTTGTCCCTACTCATCTTTTTCTGGCGGATATGCCGTTCTTTTTTTTTTTCTTTTATTGTTCTGTCTACCCGGACGCCCGCGCCACCCCCCTGGACATGTTGGGGTTGGGAGGTCGGCTGATCGTCACCCAGAGACTGTCCGTCCTGCCTCCGGATACCCGACGCTTTTCTACCTGGGGTCTTCCGATAGTCCAATCACGTCTTCTAGGCACCACCGGCTATCTGGCTTAGGGACGACTTCTTCGGTGGATGTGGCGTCGATCTAACAACCATCACCATTCTCTAGGGGACTGCCGGGCGCCTGGCGGCTAGTCACCATATTATTTTCAGGTTGTCGGTAATAATACCTGTACCACAATTTATACCTGTTTACTACTTTTCTCTTATTTCTTACAGTGATTTATACTTCTGATGCCTGCAGAACTGGAGTGTGTGGTCTCCCCTCCGCTGTTGCAATCACATGATCCCATGATGGTTGCTTCACTACACAAATTTTTGTTTTTCTTCTTATTTCTTTAGCTTTAGTCTACTAACACCTGTAGTTTTTATTTTTGACCATAGCAGCTCAGACTGCAGGCGATCCTACATTTCCGCCACCTAACAAAGTATGTAGGGACATTGAAGGTCTAGATTCGTTCATTAAATAGTAGAGCCGTTCTTTAAAAAAATTAGATTCTTGCGAGAGCTCCGAAGGGGCGACCATAAGTCGCCTATACCGGGGCGGGACAGTGGTGGGTACTTCAATGACCCGGCCACGCATTGCTGTGGCTAATAAAACACAACGTCATCTACTGGATGATTATCCAACCTTTATAACCACCGCCGTCTTTGAGTTTATCGCGAAGAGACAGACAGATGCCGCGGAGGACCTTAATTTATAATACGTAGAGATGGTGTGAAATATTATAATAATGTCCATGAAATGCTTGGGGTAACTAACGTATTTAAGTTAATAAGGATTAATACTGTATCCGTCTAAATAACTTTTCAATTACCGCAATGTACGTGACCATTTTTTTAGAAGTTAGAATGGGTATAGTAAGCTATCCGTAAAAGATAGATTTATGCCTTAGAGGACTTTTTTGTAGATCTATAAAAGAGCAATATCCCAACATGCATTGTTTTGTTATATCCCAAAAGGATTAGGCAGCGTTTTCGATGAAAGCTACCAGGCGGCTTGACTTTTTCCGACACTTCTAACAATTATCGTTATGTTTCAACCAATTTACACAAATCCATGACAAATTACATACCTAAACCTTCCTCACGAAACACTCTATCTATTGGTGAAAACCGCATGAAAATCCGTTCAGTAGTTTTCGAGTTTATCGCGAACAGACAGACAGACGACGCGGGGGACTTTAATTTATAATATGTAGAGATTTTATGCTCTGAGAAAGTTTTCTGTCTAGCGAAAAATTCTTTAAAATGTTGAGTGTGCAACATTGGTTCAAAGTAGTGGAGATTTTTTTGAAATTAGTGTTGTTCTAGAACAATTAATGTAATTCTAGGACAATTTAGTCCTGAACTTATGTTTGGTATTTGATATTTCGCCATCTTTAGCACTCTTGTAAGTTTCGTAAAATTCTCTCTGCGTAATCCATGTTGTTGGACACAGAATAGATGTTTATGTTATTGGGCTCTAATATTACTTGTACTGTTTTGTCAAAGAATTAGTTCATTTCTTCAAACTCGGAGAAACTGGATAGTAAAACAATGTAAATAGTTTAGATAGCCAAATATTTTTTATTTCTGCACTCAACTAAGCGTTATCTTTTTTATTGTCTCTTATTATAATACAAAATCTAATCAATTTGGTTGGATTAGTACTTTAAGCGGTGTTTGTAGATTATTTATGTATATTGTATAATTTTCTATGATACCGCGTTGTGTGATAATAATGCCTAATTTTTATTGTTTCTAACGATATTTATTTTTATTTGTTTCAGGTCAGTACCAACCTTGTGCGGGGTTATTTAATTATTAGTGCTACAAAATATACCTGCATCCGTAAGTTAAGAATTTTTGTAAAATTTTGCTAAATTTATCCCAGCGATAGATCGTGCGTGACCTCATCCTTCTAGTATCTTCTGTCTCTTTCGTTTTTATACAAAGCGTGTAAGAAGGCCGACGACAATCGTGGATGACTCGCGTTCGAGCAGTCGCTGGGACTCGGTATAAGATTTTTTTACATTAGCTCCTCACAACATAATTTCCCTCAGGTACTAAGTCGTCTTAAAGGAAGCTTTGTGGTAGGTTTTTTAAGGAAAGGAAAGAGAGGAAGTTTTGGGAATGAATTTATGAAGGGTGGGTGGAAATCTGGAGGTCAGTGCGTCCTGGAGTGACGGGCGGATGAATCCACCCCTCTAACTGGGGTGCAAAGCAATGCGTCGAAAGAGTCCAGCTGGAGAGGTCTCCCTCTACCATTTTCTCTCGATCTGGCCCACCACGCAGCAGATGGGCTGGCCAAGATCTAGACAAACATCATCCCCCTGAACCCGGGCATCCCCGCTAAGTCACCAAACGTAGCAAACTACTTGACCTAGGGCAGAGGTGTTGGTTATCAATAAATGGTTCTCGAGGCGGCTGTACCCATACCCGCCTCCCAAATTGAAAACTTAATATCCATTCGTTTGTTTCTGTTGTTCAGCCGAATTGTACTGAAGACTGAAGCCACTAATATTGGAAGTAGATTTCTGTCTAGACTTGATAGCAAATTTCCTTGATCGATTCTATTTCCATTAGCTATTTCCTGGAACTGGATTCTTCTTTTCAGGGTTGCTTGTTTCTTTTTCGTGTATACCTAAGTACATATATTGCTACTATTTTTTCCTCCAAATATATTGCTTGTGGCGTTCTTTTGTTTTCTCTGATGAACAATACTTCTCAAATGATCGGTAGTTTCAATGATACTCTGATGGGTTTAGAGATCCCGGCTGGAGTGGCCTAGACTATGTCTGCCTCAAGAAGTCTTTTCCGATCCGGCCCGCCACGCAGTAGATGAGCAAACGCATTCAACACCAAGGCGTAGACAAACCTCATCTCAAGAACCTGGGCACCCCTACTAAATCACCAAACACAGCAAACCACTTGGGGTGACCTATGGCAGGGGCATTGGTTATCCAATAAATAGTTCCAGGGGCGGCGGTACCCATACCCGCCTCCAAAATAGTAAATGGACTAAACGTCCGTTCTTAAGAATGCTTTGTGTTTATCTGAAGCAGGGGAACTGGAAAACCAGTCACTGAAGTGCCCAGCTGTCGATCGGAAATCATCGGCTTTTTCCGTAATCGTTCGCGTCTAATACAGTTGACTCTCGTATGGTACACAACTTTACTGACCTCTAACTAACTGATTGACTCTTTCAGTTGGCATATTCTCAGATGTGTTTTAAAGATCAGAGGGCCGTGTTGGTTAATTGAGAGTTTTCTCTTCTCGTTGTTCTGCTACAGATTCTTAACGAAATAATAATGATTGATTTTCTGTTTCTCATTTTAGTTTCCAATTAGAGCCATTTCGTGTGATTAGTTAACCATCTTCATTGTTATTACATTATTTATATATGGTTCAAATGGAGGCGGCATTGTAATGTTTGAGAATATTATATGTTCACTATAATTATGTAGTAGGTAATCTATAAATGATCAAATTGTTTATCATGTATAATAAGAAAGTTTCGTGTATGGAAGGTCAGTGTAATCGAGTCCGGAGATCTTGAAAATTTTGACTAAAGTAATATTTTTAATCTGTTGTTATGGTCAAAGAAAAGGGGGGATGTTAACTTTGTTTCACATGATGCTTCAGCGCTTTTTAGTAATTAACTAGCGCTGACCCATGAAAAATAACGAGATATTAAAATTGTGGAATCTGTGAAATTGAAAGTATTTCAATGGGATTCAAAAACAAATATGTATTGTCAATTTTCTTTGTAATATCTATGATTATTACGTTTTTTGTTGACTAATTAGAGAAACGTTAGAAATTTACCTTTTAGTGAATTGTCCATACAATCGGTTTCAATTTTGAAAATAAAAAGTTCATTAATATTTCACATCACATCACAAACAACCGAAATTAGTATGTTTGATGATTTTATTGATATTATACTTCCAAATTTTGAAAAAGATCATGAAACGGGATCATGTTCTGGTACAATATAATAGTAGTGTAATTTTATACGGCAGAGCAGAGACCAGAGCTCAGGATTATGGGAAAGGTAGTTTTCTGTCAAGTAGGTGAGAAATCAGAAAATAAAAAATGAAGATGAATTTTATAAAACTATATTGTATCCAACAAAAAAAAAACAAACATGAGAGTGCAAATATCATAGCAATGGAAGGTTAGCATTAAATTTATACCAAAGTAATATAATAATACAAAACAATAACATACCAGATAGACTCCTGAACACGCTAATCTAACTAAACGGATTTTACGACGGATGACGACCGCGAACTTGCTTCTTAGAGAGAAGACGAGAAGACACTTCCAGCCTCCTTAACCGTGGACGGCGCGCAATCCAGAGGTCCTAGGTCATCCTTCTATTTGGGAAGAAGGCTGCTACGCCTCCAAGGAGTGTATTTAGCTTCGGGCTATCTTAACAAGCTCCATGAAAAAAAGCACGTGGCCCCAACTGGTCACCAAGACTTGCGTATTTCGGTAGAACTGTCAACAATCCGTGACTTCACGACGCGGGGTCATATAGGCATCTTATTCTGCCACCACAAGGACCAATCCCTTTACAAGTTCATTTCCAGAAAACATTTCCACAAAATGGCCAACTGCCAACACTGGAAAAAGTGGGATTTACATATCCACTAAAAATAATACAGTACACGAACTTCTCGTGTTACGTAAAAAACACCCCGCGCCTTTTTAAGTTAGAATCAACTTGGATTCACATGATTTAACGAAATTAAAACACCTTCATGGTGAGTGACCAATTTACGAACAGCTAGCCCATCGCTCTCCGGGAGGAAGTCACCATAAACAAAACAAGAATCTCTCTTTCCCAAAAAATTACCAGTCTCAAAAAAAAAACACCATAGACAAAATAACCAAATAGGCAAGAAGTGCACTAGTCACATAATATTTATGTGACAATTATTCTAATAATTTTCTATTAAATATTATACCGTAGGTACCTAACCTACCTACTTCGTCGCTTTTCTGAATCCTTCACTCAATAAGTTCCAATTTTCAAAACCACACTTAAATTTAAAGCAAATTTGAGTTCATTGAACCAGATGGAGAACTGCTTACATTGATAAAAGACAGAAAGATTTCGTATCTGGGTCACATATCTCAAATTCAAATATCCTA
Source organism: Limnephilus rhombicus (assembly GCA_929108145.2). NCBI lineage: Eukaryota > Metazoa > Arthropoda > Insecta > Trichoptera > Limnephilidae > Limnephilus > Limnephilus rhombicus. The sequence goes on along the minus strand of OV815286.1, from coordinate 51,287,659 downwards.
AAGCAAAATTCATTATTGCCGGTGATTATAACCTTCCTAACTGGACCAGCCAAGATGACAATGGACCTGCTACAAACCAAGCCGAATTACAGTGTGCTAAATGCAGTGAAATTCGTGATATGTCTTTATTCTTGGGACTAACTCAATCAAACAAGATTTTCAACTTTAACAATCGAATGTTGGATTTAGTGTTTTCAAGTGATTCGAAAATAGTAGTTGAGCTATCCGACGAATTATTATTACCGTTAGATCAACACCACCCACCATTGGACATTATCATAACAAATTTGCCTTTAACATCTTCAAAAAAAACAAGTGCCCCATCGTATAACTTTTCCAAAGCTGAATACCATCATATTACTGAGTACCTTATCCAAACAGATTGGTCCTTTTTAGATGAGGATAATCATATAAATGATCAATTAGAACACTTTTACACGATTTTAAATACCTCTATAGAACAATTTGTTCCCAGGGTTAGCTTCACATCATATAATTATCCAAAATGGTTTTCAAGGGAATTAACTAATTTAATTAATAAAAAAAAATGTATCCACAGAAAATATAAACATACCAGAAATCCTAACGATTATATAACATTTACTAAACTACGAAAACAATGTAAAGAATTATCAATAAAATGCTATAATAACTATGTTAACGTAATAGAAAATGAGGTACGTCGTCACAATGTGAAAAAATTCTGGAATTTTACTAAATCTCAGCGAAACGACAACTGTGGATATCCTAATAGCATGTATTTTAAAGGAAAATGTGCCGACAGTATCGAGGGTATAGTTAATCTCTTTGCTGACTCATTTAAAAGTGTTTACGATAAAGATATTCCCGTCAATGCAGTCTCCAGTGCTTCAGTGGAAGAGTCATTAAACCTAAGTCAATGTTTCATAAAATTAGAATCTATAGAAAGGGGCATAAACGCATTAGATAGTAATAAATCTGCTGGACCGGATGGTATTCCTCCCATATTTTTAATAACTTGCATTGATAGTTTGATATATCCCTTACACAAACTTTTTAACAAATCCTTAGCATCTGGCTGTTTTCCGGCTCTGTGGAAAAAGAGTTATTTAACGCCTATTCATAAAAAAGGTGACAAAAGCGATATATCAAACTATAGACCTATTTGTATTATGTCTGCTTTACCCAAACTTTTCGAGTCATTAGTATTAGATACCATTGTAAAACCTATCAACAATATTATTGTTCCTAACCAACATGGCTTTATCAGAGGTCGATCTACCTTAAGTAATTTAACTATCTATAATAATTACATATCCGAATCCCTTAGTCTGAAACAACAAGTGGATTCTATATACACCGATTTCAGTAAAGCATTTGATAAGGTTCGACATCACATTCTTATATCCAAACTCCGACTGTTAGGCATCAAAGGAAGTTTATTGACATGGATTATCAGTTACCTCAGTAATAGAGTGCTTAGTGTCAGGATTAATTTTATAGAATCCTATGTATTCGAGGCCACAAGTGGTGTCCCGCAAGGGTCCCACCTCGGCCCAATATTCTTCTTAATATTCATTAATGACATTGTAAACATATTTAAAGATGTACAAGTCCTACTTTTTGCAGATGATCTAAAATTGTTTAAAAGAATACGAAATATATATGATTGCCTAATTTTGCAAGCTAATTTAGATGAATTTTTTAAATGGTGCGAACAAAATATGTTATTTTTGAATATTGAGAAATGTCAAGTAATACGATTTTCCAGAACTCATTCTCATATTTTACATGAATATAATTTAAATAATGTTAAATTAACACCAGTATTACAAATTCGCGACTTGGGAGTTATATTCGATTCAAACTTAACATTCACAGCACATATAGATGATATAACTAATAAGGCTTTAAAGATTCTTGGCTTCCTTTGTAGAACCCTAACTGATTTTAAGTCCATGGATTGCATGAAAACACTCTACATTTCATTAGTTAGATGTCAAGTAGAATATAATTCACCTATTTGGTCCCCTTTCTATAAAGTACACTCTAACAAAATAGAACGTGTTCAACACAAATTTCTTAGGTACTTAAATTTCAAACTCAAAATTCCAATAGAAAACATTAATTATTTAAGTTTAATGAATCGACTAAATTTAATTACGCTGTCTGACAGAAGAATTATTTCAGACCTAATTTTATTGTACAGAGTTATGAACAACCTAATTGACAGCCCTGCCATCGTTTCTAGTATTAAACTCCATGTACCGACAAGGAATACTAGACAAAATATAACATTCTTTTGCAACACATACACAACCAACTATCAATCACACTCACTTACCAATAGGATGCATGATTTAGGCAACAAGTTTGGTGGTATTGTAGATATATTCGCTGATTCCCTTTACATTCTAAAATGCAATTTAAACCAACACTTTGTGGAATCCTACAAATTATTGTAACGTGGGTATAATATATTTAACGATTTGATGTGTTATTGTAATGTTTTATATTATATTTTGTTCTATGGTATTGTTAAATATTACATTGTTTAAAATATTTCACAGTTTTAAGCAAGAATATACAAGTGGTTTTTTCTTTAAAAACTACTTGTATATTCTTAAAAGTTTTTTCACTTTTATAACGTTTGATATAAATTCTATGTATGTGTAATCCTCGATATCTTAAATATTATTTTATAATATATGTAAAAGCCCCCACGGGCGTATAAGAACAATAAATAAATAAACATACTTCGAGGGGAGAAGTATCACTTGCTCCAATTAATATTGAAAGGCAAGATAGAGGGTCGCCGAGGGCCTGGTAGGAGACACATGTCTTGGGTGCAAATGTACGAGAGTGGACCGACATTAGAAGTGTGGAGGAGCTATTCCGGGCAGCGCAAGACAGAGAGACATTTTCCAGAGTGATCGCCAACGTCGCGTCGCGTCGGGGGGACCTGATAGGGCACACCACAGATAAAAGAAACAAATTCTTTTATCTGTGGGGCACACCAAGAAGAAGAAGAAGAACCAGATTTCACGGGGATAAATTAATATGTTTGAGTGAAATAATTTTAATTATCATTTTTAGAAGTCGTCACTTTTGCAGCGCCTTGACTACTCATAACGTATGTGCACCAACTACGTTATAATCACAGACTACGTCATTAAACATAACTGCTTCTCGGATTATAAATCCTTAATTATAATTGCAATTTGCAATTGTTATTTTTTAATGTCTCCAATGTATCACAATCATTTAGATGCAATTGCACGGATGAATCATTACCCCATAGCTATTTGATTATGTTTGCTACCTATGTTAGGCTGTGTATTATTGATTGATTATAATCTATCATATTCGTTTCGCCGGACGCCCACAATTTCATGTTCAACAAAACGAATCGTATCTGTCTTGCATTTGAAATGAATGTATCAAAATGCCAAGGCGAAACATGTGTCACAACAATCGGCTATAAATAATGTATGGACGGTATCTACCTCCGCCGGCTCACCAATTTGGATTCAGATCTTGGATATGCGCATGTTATTACTTGAGGTCTGCATTGCGAGGGACTCGTTCGACTCAAGGGTTCGTTTCCGTCTGAAGACGTTGATAATGCAACTGATTGTGATAATTTTTCAGAAGGTCAATCAGTTCAATCTCGGTCGATTAGGTCGGAGACTAAAGTCGCATATTTAAAACTCTATGTGAACAAATCAATATTTATTTCAGTTATGATTTGATATTTTAACAGCCAAAAGCATTATTTTGGGGTATTTTGCCGTGTCGTGTTTCCTTCTAAAATGAGGAAGCACAAAATGGCGGCATAATACTCCAAAAATAAATCACGATAATTATAATTCATGTTTGCACCTCGTTGTTGAGTGGAAAATACTCTCAATATCGTCCTCGTGAGTTATACCGCCATTCAGAATCGAAGCGTTGCTTAATTGATTTAATCAGGCTTAGCGACCACATCTGAATAAGTTAGGTACTTTTCACATTCCTCCACTACTTCTCCGTCACTTAATCCACTCCTTTCAGCCTCATTCTCTAAAATAGGGATGCCATAGTTTCGTTGCCTTTGGGCAAATAGAACTCTTATGCGGTATCGCATAAAAATGGTAGCTATTCAAAATCTGCTTTGTTTTCGTCCGAGGATACAAAATTATGCATGGAAAGATGTTGAAACCTCTGTTTTACCAAACCTCTTGGGGCAAAAGAAACCTCGCGTAAAAAGCAAATGAGAGTTTTGGTGTATTGCGTCTACGTATTGCATCCTAATGGTGTCCATAAACTTTACTGGACTCTTCGTCTGTCTGCGGTTCCGGTTATTGAGTACTGTAGCCATTTTTGCTAGTAAAGTTGGTATGTTTTATGGTCATTCGAGGCCGGTTCACCTCGTGCGGCAGAGAAGCCGAGCCCACTGACCAAGTCCGAAGTTTTTTCTCTCTCCGCCAACCTCCAAACGCCAAGGACACCCGATGACGGCATCCCACAGGGTCGCCATTTGTTCAACGGTCGAAACGAAACGGTTTTATAGGTGGGAGGATTGATGACGAACAGAAGATAATATTATGCAGGTGAGTCAAGCCGGCGAATGAAACTACGAGACATTTTTTGATCATGACATTACTCCTGGAATTGGTGATCCCTTGGTACTGATTACCGATTACCGATATAGACAACTTATTTGGGAGACGAATTTACCAAGCAGTGAAAAGGGCTAATAAAATACTGTGAACAGCAATTATAGTAATTATATTATATTCAGCAATTATATTTTATGTACGAGTATATTCTGATCGATCTTTTTTATAGATATCTTTTCATTATACTAGCAATATATATCAAGACTTTAAACTGTTGAATTTCTTAAGTTTGCTTGATTGTTTAATGTGACAAGTTTAGTTACAAGTTGGCATGTTTACAAAATAAAATGCGCCTTTTGATGGAGTTTAATTTCAGTCGATACCAAGTACATTAGGAGCAGACCTGTTTTTCGAATTCAATTTTTCGAAATCAATTGTTCGAATTTCACTTTTTCGAAAGACTAATTTTTCGAACAGTGATTGGCCGAAAGACATATTTTTCGAATTTGTTAATCAAATTTTAAAATATATGTGTCATTTGCTTATGACAAACGACATACTGTTAGGTTAGGTTAGGACCTAACCGTCAGGTTAATTGATATTGTCCATCCTATAATAAAATAATTTTGTACGTACTTTACCTATATATACTTAAATGTTGAAAAATATGTTTTCGAAAAATTGAAGTTCGAAAAATTGCATTTCGAACAATTGAATTCAAAAAATTGATTTCGAAAAATTGCAATTCGGTCAATTTACCTAGACCCTTGTACATGTGCATTGACAGCTTATGTGACACGGATTATCTTATATCAATTGTTGACCGTACTCGCAAATATTGATAACTGACCATGGAGGACGGATTTAATCAATATCGATATGATGTAGGTTTTTCGATCGTCCTCCAGAAAGTCTGAGCTGTCGACAAGATGACGCGATGGCCATCTCTGACCAATAATTCATACTCGCATAAATTTTATCAGCCACTTAGAGTAGAGAGTTTAGAGTACCTACCTTTGCATATTTCTCAGAACGCGTATCTTTGTTTTTGCAACGTGGCTCCAAGTCTCTGCCACTTACAATAAAGAATTCTTCTTCAGTCCTAAATGCCAGTACATTACATGGGTCTGCATATTTAACTACGTACATATTTTCATTCAGTGGTTTAGTTTGACCGCAATTTATAGTACCGCTCTGGGCATACAATTCCTCGGTCTCCGCGTAATGAATAATATGTATTTAACTGTACACGGTTTTGATAAATGGCCCCCGTGTCAGCTAATTTGAGTTGTTCCGTTGCTAATTAGCGGAGGCTGATATAATCAGACTGGATGGAGACTGCAGATGGATGTGGAGTATGGTTATGTCTATGACAATCGCCGAATCTCCGAAATGACAGTGAATAATGACATCGCGGATGCTGTGATCTGTGATTGCGGAACGCCTATCAAGATCTTAATTAATCTGTTTATTACTAATAATATGATTATAACGGATTAATAATGAGCTTGTTATTAATTAAATGAGTACCTATGCATTAACGATGAAACAATGGAGACGATTTGATTAGAGACGGCTCTTGTCGATTTGGGAAATTAAGATCTGCCATATTTAGGTAGTTTTGCTTTCCTGTTGCTTTCAAATGCGTTTTAATGTCCTTTTATACTATTTGCACCGGGACATTTTATCGAGCTAGAAAATCCTATTTTATTTATTTATTTTACATTAGTTTCACAAAGAAGGCCCCGAGTAAAGCAATTTCCTTTGAGGCCTATGTATCTTTGAGGATGCTTTGTGGAGGTTTTTTTTTTAGGTAAAGAAAAAGAGGAAGGTATGAGGGGTGGTTAGGAAGTTGGGGTTCAGTGTGTCCAGGAGTGACGGACGTATGAATCTATTCCTCCCACTGCGGTGCAAGGCAATGAATCGAGAGTCCCGCTGGAGAGGTCAAAAGGTCTCCTTCAACTAGTTTCTCCCGATCCTGCCCGCCACGCAGTAGGTGATCTATAGAGAGAGAGATAAGAAGACTTCATAATAATTATTTGTGTTGAGTTTTCTCTCTTTTTATTGACCTATTTAAGTCAAACGCCTAAAGGCATACTTTTGATAACTCCGATGTATACAATAACCTCTTTCTCATAAACGACGTATTTACCTACCTACATAGGTATACCTACCTACATAGTATATGTTACAACGGAGCTATCAGCGGCCGGACCACTGAAGTCGTTCTTCGATTATGTTCTTGGTGAACAGAACTCCTGATTTTTTAATTTTACAGACTTGTAGCCATGAATCGATCCAATGTTTAAAATGTACAACAAAAATGCGTTAAAATAAGAGTAATTTAGTGATCTTTCTTTACAAAAAATCACATAAAAAATATTGGTTTCTAGTTTTTATGTTTACATTAGCATCACTTTACATTATATTATTTCTTGAATGAAGATCTTCGTTATTCATATATTATGCAGGTAATAAACATTCCAAATTTATATTGGTATTTAACAGTGCTTTTAAGTCAAAACTCATTAGAATTTATCACCATAAAAATATATATACGTATACCCCCGCGTCTAACAAAGACTTGCTATTTGTGTTAAATTATCTCACTGGTTCCTACATAATTGAAATGAATTCTACTTTAATTGCCGCCCCAGTTTTTAATTGTTACCATTAATTTACACTTCACACCATTTATTACCAACACGTTGGACAGAACTATTTATTCAACAATTCGGGGACCAAATTATACAGAAGTTTTATAAAAGTGCATATACGAAAATTCACAAACCGCAATTAAAATGGTTTTACTTCCAATCAGTAAACGCACGCATCATACTTATTTTATACTAACTACATATTAATTATTTAAATAATTAATATATTTTAGATACCAAAACATGTTAATATTAATTAAATAATAATGAAAATCGTAAATTACGAAGCAGAAGTGCATTTTGAAGAATTTTTTGAAGTTGGAAATGCCAGATAAAAAGATTGATGGAAATAATTTGTTCACGGAATTTTCGGCGAATATTGACGTTTTCGAAAAGAAATAATTAACATAAGTGACAAAGAAGTGTACTGATTAGTCAAAAGTATTGTTTGATATTTTATTTCGTTCCTCTTCAAGTTTTTATAAATGCTTAAATCCACTTACATTAGACGGGTTGCACCCGCGATAATTTGGTGTTGCTCCCGCAATTGCTTCAAAAGCGGATTATTCATTGTTTATTTGTTTTTCCCTATATTTTTTAAAATTTTGTAATTGATTAGTTTAACACCTAACAAAATATAAAGGCATATCATAATAAATATTTCACAATTAACAGACTTTTGTGTTTTTGTCTTACGATCTGGAAAGGAATGTCCAAATTTGTTCCACCCGCGATAGCACTTTGAACCTCCCTCCTGACCATTTAAATACTTCAATAAAATTCTTATAAACGAATACAAAGAGAAAATGTTAAAATGTAGTTCTTCCGAGAATAATTTAATTTAAAATGTATTTTATTTTATCATTAGGAAGCTTTACATGCGTCTAAATGTTGCACCCGCGATTGTGGAATCGCCCTATACGAAAATTCACAAACCGCAATTAAAATGGTTTTACTTCCAATCAGTAAACGCACGCATCATACTTATTTCTTGGGCTTAGGATTCTGTTAGATTAGGGACTTAATTTCATGCTAAAAAGATGCTAATGGCGCATTTCAAATTTGCTTCTTCAATGACGCTACAGATCATTTCGAGCCCTGGCTCGGCCGCCCTCTGTCCTCGGCTGTCGTCTTCCAATCTGCAAGATTGAGTAGTCTTCTTGCATCCTTCCTGACATCGTATTTACAATTTATAAAATCTAACTGGACTTAACGTCCATCCTAAAGGATGCTCTATGATAATCTGAAGCGGGGGAAACGCTCAGTGAAGGTGCCCGCCCATAGATGGGTTATGTCGGCTAACCTCATGAAGAATGAGCTAATGATGAATGTAAGTAAGTCTAAAGTCATGGTGTTTGAAAGGGAGAGTACGAAAACAGTATGCAACATAGTTGTGAATGATGAATATTTGGAGCAGGTGGATGAGTTTGTGTATCTGGGTAGTATGTTTACGAGAGATGGGAAGGCTGAAAGAGATATTGAAAGAAGGGTGAATGCCGGTAACTCCATTAATGGTGGACTGAATGCCGTTGGCGCTAATAAAAAACTGTCAAAAAAAGCGAAGCTAGCAGTCCACAATGGAGTCCTGGTACCTACCCTGATGTATGGCAGTGAGGCATGGAACTGGCAGAGGAAGGATGAAAGTAAACTGAATGCTGTTGAAATGAGATCCCTGAGACGTATGTGTGGTAAAACAATGTATGATCGTGTGAGAAATGTGGATATCCGCAAAGAATGTAAGGCTGATGTAAGCATAATGAATAAGATTAAGAAAGGGACCCTCAGATGGTTTGGGCATGTAGAGCGAATGAACGAAGGAAGTAGTGTAAGAAGAATATACGACGCGAATGTGAATGGTAGAAGAAGTCGGGGACGTCCGAGGAAGACATGGCACGATCAAGTGAATCAGATACTTGAGTCAGGTCATGTCAAAAGTCAGAATAATAGAAGAGAATGTATGAGACGATGTATGAATGTGAGTGAGGCAAAGAGTGTGTGCCAAGACCGAGTTGTTTGGCGGTCCGTCCTCTCTGCCTACCCCTGCGGGGAAACGGCGTGATGGTTAGTTAGTTAGTTAGTTAGTTAACTTCGTAACCGCTCGGGTATTCGACCCAAACGTAATTCCTATCCTGTACTATATTACCAGCGACATCTTTTAGAATACCTAAAAACTACATACACTAAATACATCTGTTGAGAAACATTGCAACTACATACACTACAATAATCTCCGAATAACAGTAACTTAAGTAAGTTAGATTCGAAAATGTAAAAGTTTCGTTTAATCCTTCATAACTCAGTTTTAAGTATTTGGGATTAGGCTTTTGTTCCTCTGAATAGCTCAAGTTTAGCTTTGTGGTCTTTTTAACCCTTTTGTTCCTCTGAATAGCTCAAGTTTAGCTTTGTGGTCTTTTTAACCCTTTTGTTCCTCTGAATAGCTCAAGTTTAGCTTTGTGGTCTTTTTAACCCTTTTGTTCCTCTGAATAGCTCAAGTTTAGCTTTGTGGTCTTTTTAACCCTTTTGTTCCTCTGAATAGCTCAAGTTTAGCTTTGTGGTCTTTTTAACCCTTTTGTTCCTCTGAATAGCTCAAGTTTAGCTTTGTGGTCTTTTTAACCCTTTTGTTCCTCTGAATAGCTCAAGTTTAGCTTTGTGGTCTTTTTAACCCTTTTGTTCCTCTGAATAGCTCAAGTTTAGCTTTGTGGTCTTTTTAACCCTTTTGTTCCTCTGAATAGCTCAAGTTTAGCTTTGTGGTCTTTTTAACCCTTTTGTTCCTCTGAATAGCTCAAGTTTAGCTTTGTGGTCTTTTTAACCCTTTTGTTCCTCTGAATAGCTCAAGTTTAGCTTTGTGGTCTTTTTAACCCTTTTGTTCCTCTGAATAGCTCAAGTTTAGCTTTGTGGTCTTTTTAACCCTTTTGTTCCTCTGAATAGCTCAAGTTTAGCTTTGTGGTCTTTTTAACCCTTTTGTTCCTCTGAATAGCTCAAGTTTAGCTTTGTGGTCTTTTTAACCCTTTTGTTCCTCTGAATAGCTCAAGTTTAGCTTTGTGGTCTTTTTAACCCTTTTGTTCCTCTGAATAGCTCAAGTTTAGCTTTGTGGTCTTTTTAACCCTTTTGTTCCTCTGAATAGCTCAAGTTTAGCTTTGTGGTCTTTTTAACCCTTTTGTTCCTCTGAATAGCTCAAGTTTAGCTTTGTGGTCTTTTTAACCCTTTTGTTCCTCTGAATAGCTCAAGTTTAGCTTTGTGGTCTTTTTAACCCTTTTGTTCCTCTGAATAGCTCAAGTTTAGCTTTGTGGTCTTTTTAACCCTTTTGTTCCTCTGAATAGCTCAAGTTTAGCTTTGTGGTCTTTTTAACCCTTTTGTTCCTCTGAATAGCTCAAGTTTAGCTTTGTGGTCTTTTTAACCCTTTTGTTCCTCTGAATAGCTCAAGTTTAGCTTTGTGGTCTTTTTAACCCTTTTGTTCCTCTGAATAGCTCAAGTTTAGCTTTGTGGTCTTTTTAACCCTTTTGTTCCTCTGAATAGCTCAAGTTTAGCTTTGTGGTCTTTTTAACCCTTTTGTTCCTCTGAATAGCTCAAGTTTAGCTTTGTGGTCTTTTTAACCCTTTTGTTCCTCTGAATAGCTCAAGTTTAGCTTTGTGGTCTTTTTAACCCTTTTGTTCCTCTGAATAGCTCAAGTTTAGCTTTGTGGTCTTTTTAACCCTTTTGTTCCTCTGAATAGCTCAAGTTTAGCTTTGTGGTCTTTTTAACCCTTTTGTTCCTCTGAATAGCTCAAGTTTAGCTTTGTGGTCTTTTTAACCCTTTTGTTCCTCTGAATAGCTCAAGTTTAGCTTTGTGGTCTTTTTAACCCTTTTGTTCCTCTGAATAGCTCAAGTTTAGCTTTGTGGTCTTTTTAACCCTTTTCGGTATTACGAACTTAAATTAAGAGATTGGATTCGGGATTACTGTAAGTATCCGATCTTCTTTTTAAACAATTTTTTCGTGTAAGAACATAAATTTATGGCTTATTGCTGAATTAATACAACTCCTTAATTTGATTACTAGGTATATTATAAAACTATTGCTGTCCCTTGCCCCCCGTATACTGAACGAAAGGGACAATTACGTCGGGCTGATTATACCTAAATAAAATCCTCAAAATCGAGGTTGTGTATACCTACCCCTATTTTCTCCTCCAAAACTACACCAATTTAAAAAATATTTTTCACTAACTGTAGAAGAAAATATTCTGTCAAATTTGTGCACTGAACGTCTGTTGATTACGTTCAAACTGGGCAATTTTAAAGATTTTTGGAGGGTCCTAACTCCTATAAGAAGTAACTTATCAAAAAAGGCAACATGGAGGGACATGTCAGTGGGTGATTTCTATATTATGTTCAAAATATAATTTGCAAAATGTCAAAATCGAGAGAGGAAATAGGGGAATACGTGTGTGTGGGCAATGAGTTTCATTCTACGCATTACAAAACCATTCACCAAACATTTTACACTTGAACTACTACTATATATATATACACAGGAGGCCCTGAGGAAAATGATTTCCCTCAGAGCCTATGTCATCTGGAATGCTGTGTGGAGGGTCTTTTTGAGGAGAGGAAGGAATGAACATTGGTCTTGAAGAGACCCATGTTGTAGGAAGGAGGAAACACAGAGGCTGGCAAATCATTCCACAGCCGAGCTGTTGAACACAAGAACGAGTCGAAGAAACGACCCGTTCTCATGTGACAAATGTCAACCGTGTACAAATGTTGGGCACGCGTTTGGCGTGTTTCCCGACTACGCACCGGGGTACCAACCCTGATGTATGGCAGTGAAGCATGAAACTGGCAAAGGAAGGACTAAATGCTATAGAAAGCCATGTATGATAGTGTGAAAAAAATATGAAAATAATGCAAGGCTGATACAAGCGTAATAAGTAAGATTACGAAAGGGACGCTTAGATGGTTTAGACATGTAGAGCGAATGATTGAAGAAAGATTTTCTTGTATTTAGGGAGGCCAAGGGGGGGCGCGCCCCCCCCCCCCCCCTGTATCCCCGACTGATATATATGTATATTGTACATGTAAGATCTAATCTGGAAATTGCACCTGTCATTTGGAATCCTCATTTGGAATACTAAACTTATATTAACCACATTGAAACTATTCAAACAAATTTTTTGAAACTATTGCTCTTTACAGAGAAAAAAATGACGTACCTACTGTTTCTGTACAAAATTGTGAACTGCCTTATTAACTCCCCATATTAGAAAGGATCGCATTTCGTTGCCCTGATCGCAATACCAGATTGAAATCGAATACCTTATTTCGTATACAACATTTTAAATCGAAATACGCACAAATCTTCTTTCTCGGGCGTATCTGCAAATCTTACAATGATAGAGATGTTGTCATTTTCCACTGAACTCTTGAAACGTTTAAAATCAAATTAACCTTGCAATGCACTTAAATCAATACTATTATTTCTGTATTGTTTATTATTTACTTTTTTACTATTTTTGAAGTGAAACTTCTTTAGCCCCTTAGTTAGTTACTTCTTAGTTAGTGATTTGAAATTTGGATGAAACGGAAATGCGTCACAAAATTTTATTATATGACGGGTCCTCGGTTCTAGTGCGGTAAATTCACAACACTGCGCGACCGTCGCAAATCTCAGCGGCCAGAGAAATCCAGCGAACGGAGGTTTGAATCCTACGAAATCCCAAAAAATATTTATTTTTATTTTTGTAACTCAATATCCAATCTTCAAACCACTTTAAAATAAATAGGCAAAAGAAAAGAAAGCGACATCTAGCTTCTTTCTAGTTTCACTTGTACCGCGTGTGAATTACACACTCTGATTTTTTTTACTTGGAGTATGTACTATTATGAATTATAACTTTTAATAACCACTTTCTTCCTAATCAGGAACATAACAAAAAAATATTATAAATGGAACCTAACTGGTTTGTGTTATATTCACTATTAAATGATGTTATACACAACTGTAAGTTTCCTAAATGAACTTAAATAAAAAAAAAACGCCTCCCGCGTTTCCTACATATAATTATTATATGCAAACGCTGCACTGTCAGGAGCCAGTACCTACCCCGGGTTAAGCTAAGATAAGCAGGGTTCCCTGCTTGACTCAATGTATTTTTAAACCCACGCTCTTGAAACCAACAACCAAGTTGGGTCCCAAGGCATCTAAATTCGTGGCACAAAACAGGGGATATGAATAATAATGTTAGAAGGTTCCTAGCTCGCGTGAAATGGGCAGCACTTCCGTTGTGAAGTCATAAAATGCATATTTTAACAACACCTGGCCACGTCACGGCCCGAAGCGTCCTTCCTCCCCCCCTCTCCCCTTTGTGTCACAACCTGTTTTCGTTTTCGGCGAGTCCTCCAAACGACCACTTAAAAAATAATGGCATTTTAAAATTTTACAGACTTATCCAAACGTTTTACCCCCTCACTAATAAGAGTGTTTTAAACTACAAAAATGATAAACAACACTTACCATACATTAACGGTTGTTTATCAGTTGTGAAAAATTTAAAACACGTTTATTAGTAAGGTCCTTAATGTTTTATGTCGATTATTTTGATTGAATAGTGGTGTATACAATGAAATTTAAATGTTTGTTTATAGATTTATCTCTACATCTTTTGTTTATCAAAATGACAGGTAGTACCTATTTACTGCTAAATTATGTTGCTTTTATGTGTAAAGTATTTAATCTGATCTTGTGTTATCGATGCTTTTAAAAAATACCACTTCTCTTACATTATAATCTGAATACCGTAATACGGGGCGACTTTTGAATCGGGGGGCGACCATCGCGGATGTCTGCATAATTCTCACATCAACTCAGAAATTATTTGCTTTTTTATAATAATTTTTTTCGGGCAACGTGGATGCGATGACGCTTCGGAAATAAATGTCAAATTAGTTTATATCTAGTTTTATTTAAACATCTACCCATTGTAATAACAAGGTTCTACCTGTTGCGGTAACGTCACACGATAATGAACTCTAAAGTAGCATACTTATAGATCCCATTATCGCATGACGTTACCGCTATAGATTGAACCTTGTTTTTCCAAAGAGTCGACATGTGGGTGGTTAGTTGTTAAGATTTTTTTATGTTTTCTTATATATAGAAATATGTAAATACCTTCATTTTATAAATTATTCAATGATTACAATATGTATTAAGTTTTGTGTCATTTATATTGTAAAGTATATCAGTCGGCATCTATATAATATAACTACGTATGTATGTACTTGAATATTTCAACTAGCATTTTTTGGGCATAGTCATATCGCAGAAATAAACTTATAAAATGAAATCAAAGTCGCCCACTTCGAAAGGTGATTTTGATGACATTTTTTAATACATACTGTGCTTTGATAGTTTAAGTATGGGCAATTTTTTTACAACGGATCACACAGGAGACCTTGAGAAAAATAATTCCCCTCAGGGCGTATGTAATCTTTGGGGATGTTGTACACAACATCCTTCTTTATTACTATAACTACTAAATACCCTCTGTAGAGAGTATTTTGAGGAAAGGGAGGAGATGAAGTTTTGGGAAGGAGAAAGGCAAGGGATGTGGGTAGGAATCTGAGGGCCAGCCTTTCCATGAGTGACGGACGGATGCATCCATCCCCCCCATTGCGGTGCAAGGCGATGTTCCGAGAGAATCCTGCTGGATGTCTCCCTTAACCAGTCTCTCCTGATCCGGTCTGCCACGCAGCTGGTGGACAGATGCATCCACCACCAAGACCTGGACAAACCTCTTTCCATGAACCCGGAAAACTAACTAACTCACCAAACATAGCGAACCAATTGCGATGACCTGTGGCGGAGGTGTTGGCTATCCAATAAATGATTCTCAGGGCGGCAGTACCCATACCTACCTCCCAAATTGTGAGATAATTATGTGACATCAAATTTTACCACACTAATAATTTTACAAAAAAATATTTAATTTGTTGAAAATTGGTATATTACCCCATTTTACGGTACTTACGCCGAGTTTAATATTGTTAATAATACTTTAATATAGCTTTATTATTCTTGAGTGAACACCGGTGATTGGATTTCCATAAAGATTAAACCGGTATATGTACTTCTTGGCTGGTTATAGGTACGTTACATTGTAACATGCACAACGGAATTCCGCCCCAGGAATTTTTTATTTTACACCTCACACTAGCGCCCCTTCTGTAGTGTAAAGGCAGTGAAACTATGTCACCTCCCGGTTGGGCAGCGTTGTGAGGCGGGTTAAGGGAGGGGCTATGAGAAAGGATTTATTAGCGAGTCTTGGAGGCGAAAAGAACGAGTCGAAGAAACGACCCGTTCTCATGAAGACAACATCAACTGTGAACGGATGTTCCGCTCTGCTCTGTTCCGTTCTAGCTCCTTGGACCAGGCTCCATTAAAATACCTGTAAAACAGACGCAGTATGTCTATATTGCGTCTGTGTATTAGAGATGGCAATCGGTCTGTTAACAACGGATTGTGAATCTTCCTTTGCCCAGAATCAAGTAGGTTTATCATGTATTGTGAGGCTCCAGCCGAGAGGTGGCTCCCTGTTAAGGTCTCTGTTAAGTACGATTCTAAGACCGTTTCAGTTTTTGAACAAATTTATTACAATTTGATAGAAAGCTAAAAAGCACGTAGAATCTGCGTTTAACGTAGACTTTTCAAATTAAAAAAAATAAAATATAAAACTAAATAAAAAATATTTGATGACAATGTTACATTTGAATTTCTGCAAAACAACTGGTCCTTAGTCATTGATATTGGCTTAGTGTCACAATGCGAACAATGAAAAATATTTTCCTCAAGGCCTCCTGTGTGGAGATAATGTAAAAAAAAATAAGACCAACCGTAGCGAACCGGTGACCCGATGCTCACTTTTATCCCTAGTATCTACACTTTCTTCGAGGGCCTACCGGGAGCCGGCTTAGGGGCGCGGACACCGAATCTCGCTTGCGACTGGACTGATGGTTCCGTTTATCCTCGGCGGGACTGCCGGATGACTGTAGATCAGCTGCTTTGGTTAAGTCAAACACTCTCATCATAATATGTAATTTTTTTTATTCTATTAACTTTTCTTCCTACATATTAATAAACTTTTATTTCAGCTACATCAAGTGGCAGAGATGAGACGTGATACTGGGAAATACATAACTAATAACATGTACGCGCTCGCATACTGCCTGCTATCAATGTATGCCCCGGACATTGGGGGTCTAGAGTCATTGTAAATAAAAAGTAGCTTCTTTATAAACAAAAATTAGAGTCCTGACGTGTACGGTGAAGGAGGAAACCATCTGTTTCCTTAGAAGGCCGTGGGAAAGTGGTGGGCAACCTCCAATGCGAACACTTCTATACTTGCTAGTGTCGTACCCAAAGATATTCAAATACAGAAGAGATATGCTATGGTGTCCGCGCAACTGTCGCCGGACTACGCGCTAATTAGCGTAGTTTTCATACAAAAAGAATTTGTTCATTTCGTTGATTTTTTGAAAATGTGCATTAATATTGGTTAACAATATATTTTGAATAAGGAAAGAATTCGTTCATTTAGTTTTAACGTTCGTTTGGTTTATTCGTTAATTATTCTTCTTTTAGTTTATTTGTTAATTGGTAAACAATATCGGCGACACCCGGAAGCGCAGACCCACATAGTAAAAACAGCAGATAGCACATCTACCTTATATTTCAATATCTTTGGTCGTACCCAAGATTAACATTTTTTATCGCTGATTTTCATCGAATTCACAAAACGCACCTCTGTTTTCCGGCAGTGTTAAAATCAACGAAATCCTGAAATATCGTCATTTTCTTATACAACTTTCCTCAACGTTTTTAACATTAAAACTTACTTTCAATCCTTGTTGCTCAGAGAGCACTGAGAGACTTTAAGGCTGATGGCTCTGTTATATCCTCTCTCTCATTCTGGTTGCAATGGAGCTCTCCGTGGATGGACAACACGTCCATGACCCGAGTGGAATGTGCATTTGACCGATCTGCTGGTATCAATCCACCTACTCGAGAGCAGTATGTAACAATATCACACCTCACCACGAACCCTGAGTATTTAGTCCTTGCTGATTCCTTTTCTGGATGTGGCTCGGTACTTTTGGCGAGGTCCCTGCAAACTGGTGGGTCTGAGGATGTGTGGGCGGGTTACGGGGTTTTCAGGAGCGCCCACGAGAGATTGAGGAAATGGTGGGAGTAGTCCGACCCTTTACTCCTAACGACCGAATTCACGTAAAAGTTTTGCGGAATCCAGGATTCAATCGAAGATTTAATTTATAAATCACCAAAAATCGACAAAATATTCTACCGCACCATACCTAAGCACAACTAACAACTTTGCTCATTCCGCGATACAGCGCGCAGCGGTTTTAAACCTTGGGAAACCGATAAACCGATACTTACGACCGTTATTCCCAACATTTCGATTGATGAATCTGAGTCTCCGATCAGCTAAGTGATTTGTTTAGTAACGCTTGATTCGCCTGCGTTGGGAAGAGCGTATTTGTGCATTTGAGTAGTGTTGAGTCAAAATTTCGGTTAATTAGTAGGATTGGGAACAACGGCCGTTAAAAGCCATATGTGAAAACCCTCTAAAAATAAAATAATATTGGTCTTAAATAAATAAATACGTCAATAAAAAATGCGGCTCTGCCACATACCCTAATGAATAGATACATTTATTTTTCAACCGATTTCTATGTTCGTTTATATTCGCTAAATACCTATAAACATCTGCCGACCAAATTGATATTAAAACTTGGAAATCGAAAGAAATATTTATTCATGATAGGTTTCTTTTTCTTCTATGACGATTTGCAGCTTTTAGATCCTGGATGTTTGCAATACTTTTCCGTGAATTTGTTCGCTGGTGTGAAGGGCTATTAAATGTAATCGCCGGTCGTTACGTTTTCAGTTCCAATAAAGCTTTTCTGCGAGCTAATGATCCCTACTATTATTGTAGTGATTTTGGCGGGAAACATGTCAATTTCATTTCGACTAACGACTTTCCGTTCGCGCCCTCTGTCGATAATGGTGTCAGCTAATTGCCAATCTTTTGATATGATACAGCGATTAGCTTCGGCGTGGAACTCATAGAAGGCGATATCAAATACACCTCGATAATAAATTATATCGTAATCGACATTGTCATTTTATTTATAGACGCAAATAAGTGGGCGTGAAATATAATTAGCGGAACATGTTTTCTGATAAACTTTTGCTAGGATAATGAAGATGTCATTGCTTCGCTTTATTTTTTTTAATAACAGTGTAAACTTTACCTATCACCTTCGAGGTTTCACAAGTAAAACTATTATAATGTAGATACACAATAATGTGCACACCTCTTAACCATTGTAGAGTTCCGCTTTATAATCAATTTCAGCCTTGAGCGATCGGAAATTTTTAAACATTAGGTTTGGAAATTTCCCGCCCTCTTTCAATAAGTCGTACCTCTGAATTTTAATATCGAGACATAAAAACATAAAAACTGTTAAGTGTTAGAGAGCCATTGAATGCACCTATATTATTTGATCGTTTATCTCATATTTTTAGGATTCATAGAAAAAAGTTAAATTTGTAATCGCTTGAATTCTGTGTATTATTTACTTTAAAATTGCCGTTCGTGGTACCTACTTGGAGAAATATTATACTTATATGTGTTTTCTAGTTAATAACCACAGATATAAATTTTAATTCGAACGTAACTTTTTTATTATTATAAACACATGATCAATGATTTGGAAGAAAAAATATTTCAATAATTTCGGTTCGCGAAATTTTAATGACAAAAAACAGATGCGAGACATTCTTTTAAGGTGTGAAGCTACTAAGCTAGCTTTGTGATGAATCAAAGATTCCAACAAATGTTTTAAAATATCTCTCTAAATTGGCCTCATTTTGGCCAGCTGACTTTCGCGGGTATTAGCAAATTCAAACGCATGGTTATGAATTTCCCTGTCTCGAGATTATATTTATTACTTACCCAGGGGATTGAGTGACGTTGTGAGGCGAACTTAGGAAGGTTCTGTACGAAGAGATTTTTAATTTGCTTCTTGAAGAGGCCCGGAAAAGTGAAGGAGAAATACAGATGCCCAGTGGCACAGAGGAACAAATGGGGCAGTCCCCCCCAGTTACACTCGAAATCTACTAAAGGAAATAAGAGTCGATGCTTTGTCTTCACCAAAATGAATGAATTCTTTAAACATAAAACTAATTGACATTTGCAGAAATAAAATACAAAAAATTATTCCGGATGATTTTAATAAGATAATATTTCTACTGCGCACTTGGGAGACAATCCGAGCTGTCCCCATTGGCGTTATGGTTCTTTCCTTGCGTTGTTGGTCGCAATCGTATGCAACCGTGCATGCGCACAAGTATGTGAATTCAAATACCGTGGAGATAATATTCTTTAAATCCCCACATTTATAGGCATTTTATATTATTTTATATAAAATGATTAGATATCCGATTAGCATGAAGTATTATATTCTACGGGCGGTGGGATTACGGTACAATACGTAAAAAATATCGATCCCACCATCAAAGAAGTGCTCGAGCCGCCACTGCAGATGCCCATAGTTCTTTACAAATTAGTGTCGTCTTACACAATAACAAATTAGAGATTACGAGACGTACCTACTCACAAATCTGAAATCAACTAATGTTAATTGATTAGATAATTTAAAGAATCTGAGAATTTTCGGTGTTAAATTGATTAGATAATATTATATTAAATCAACTATTTGAAATACTAATCGCGTAGTTTATGGATATAAAAATGAATGAAACGTTCATGTTTAATGTCTAAATATTAGAAATGATTGTGATTAGCAGAGATAATTGATGACACTACACCAAACTCATCTGGTCGTCAATGAAGTCAAGATGTTACAAGAGTAAAACTAGAAGTGCTGTTTAGATATTAATCTTTTATAATAAAAATATTCAACGAGTCAGATTTGAGTCGAGATAAATATCAAGTAATAATTAATAATAACATTAGACTCTCCCATACATACCTGCCTGTATCTATTCAAATTGAAGTAAGTACGTTATTACGAAGTCATTGTACCAGGTACCAGGTACCTACCTACCAGGCCGTGATCAGATAATTTTACCATAATTGTCTGGTTTTTGGGCGCTTCTTTCTGCTTGTTATGCCTTGCGTTACATTATTCGTTAGTACATCCGTGTCAGTTAAACCAAGACTTTAACATGATGGTACTATAAAAATAGAAGAAAGAAGAAGTTGTGTAAGCGGAAAATTTACTTTTGCAATGATAGAAGCTTAGCTGGCAGATGTTTTAACTCAAAACGCGCAGCTTGAACCATTCTTTCTTAAAGGCTAATCTAATAAGTTCTTGGTATCAGGTATTAGACGGCTAAAATCACATTAGAGAGGATTAACGATTGTCACACGGTATCATTTCTACATGCATAATCAAACATGCACTTCACCACGATCTACAAATCTGCACCTGATAGACACTGTAACGCTGTGCGAATCAAAGCGAAAGAAGGAGAAGCACAACATGGCATAATAACCCAAAAATCAATCATGAATGCGGTTGCATCTATCAGCTGTATGTCTAAATTGCCTATTACTCTAACCAAGTAGGTATCTAAAAGGAAGACCAACGTCACACAGCTTCTATTCAATAGTTCTATTTTCAGTTTTCATCCTCGGTTTTAACTTGTTTATTTTCCTTCAAATTAATGACATATTTTGATGTCCTACTGATTTACGAGTTAGTAAAATACGTAATATTACATGGTTTTATTTAAGTTTTCTCACCTCACCTGGGTGTGTTGTGGAATGGCTTTTAAAAGCTGGTTTTGAGAGACGTAGTAGGTTTGTTGCCCAATTTAAAACATCCGCAATAAGATGTTTAGATGTAAATATTTCTGATAATAAAGATTAAAAGGTTTTTAAAAAATTCTGGATTTTTTCAGAAAAATTGATCAAATAATGCGTAATAATCAATTTAAATAATTGGCCTCGAAGTGTTTTGTTGTTTTATTTCACGCAGCTATTTATAGCGTTATTGCTTTTTCGACATAAACTTTTTATCTCTTTAAATTTTCTGGTCATATAATTTGATCAGATCAATTAGGATAATAATTAGGGGTCTGATTTTTTCATTATTTATCTTATCAACAAAAAGAAACGCAAAACCATCGCAATGTGCCTAAATGGTGTCGGAAAAGGAAAAGGGGTTATTACACCAATTACTTGGTAATTTTTTTTTTGTTTAACTTGATAAATATTTATTTATCAAACATGTTCAAGTTTATCGCTGATAATAATATCAAAATAAAACCTCGAAAAACTGAGTGCAAAAACTAATTTGAACTATGTACAATAGCCTTCGTGGTTGAGGCGTAAGGCTCTTGACCAGGAATCTGAAAGTCGCGGTTTCAAATCCTGGCGAACCCAAGTAATTTTTATTTGAATGATTTGTGTTATTTCACAATTTAATCATTAAAAAAATAATGTAAGGTACATTGCGGAACGTTCCAGATCGCCCTGGTGAGAGGCTGAAACATTGCTTGAAATGGCTTTGGCCGTGTTTGCTGTAACAGATCTGAATAGTCAGGTACTTCCCCACCTTCCTCTCCCCATCTCCTTTACCTCCCACTTTCCTCAACTTCACAGCATATCTCAATTGGGGATGCCATAGTCTCACTGTCTCCATTCGGTTGGGGGCAGTTGGAACTCTTGAGCGGTATTCACATTTAAAAAAATGGAAATTTTTGCTTAATTTTTCAAGAATTTTAGTACATGGATTATTTTTTATTGCATGTTTAAAGAATTTATTGCATAATATATGTTCCTGATAATAAATAATAATCATTGACGAGAGGGGGTGGTGTAATATGATGTGATGACAGGCGGGAATGGGTACCGCCTCCCCTGAAGCCATTTATTGGTGGTTCGCTACATTTGGTGACTTAGCAGGGGTGCCCAGGTTCATGGGTGAGATTTGCCCAGTTCTTGGCAGCGGTTGCGTCTACTCACCTGCTAGTGAGTTGAGTGAGACATTTTGACCTCTCCAGTCGGACTCTTGACTCCATCGCCTTGCACAGCATTGAGAGGATTCATATTCCTTGACACACTGATCCCCAGATTCCTACCCACTCATACCTTTTTCTATGTAGAAATTTCATAATCTCAGGGCCTCCTGAACTAATAAAAGTAAAAAAAAAAAAAAAATTAATTCATCTGTCCAACAGTCAGTAAAATAAAATCAAATTTTGCCCCTTGAGACTTAAAATCTCGAAAGCAATTCTAATGATTAATAATATTGTAATACGGTAATTATATGTGTTTAAAAGTTTACTATTTCCGCCCTCATTGTTTTTATAAATATATTATCGCTAATTAAATTGCTAGATGAGGTCTGATTCCAATCTCGGTGAAGAGTTGATTTCTTATATTTTAATTTCGACAATATGTTAAAACGGTGCTTTACACTCAGACAAGTTACACGGCTTTAACTTGTCCAGTGTTGACACTAATTAATAGAAGAACATTTTTTGAATACACAAATGGCAACACTAGATTATTAAATAGTTGTTTAAATCAAGACTCTGTCAAATCTTCGGACACACCTAGTTCCCTACTTTTAGTTACGTGGGAATTCTTCTTGTTACACCACCTTGTGACCATTAAATTTAATCATATACAGACATACGTAGGGCGCAGGACCATGCGCACTTCACAAATAATGGATGGTCCTGTCGCTGAGAGCTCTATTATAACAACTTTTTATTAAATTCGTCATTTATACGGAGATTTTACAATGGATCAGTGATATTCATATAGGTAAAAATTTAACCGAATAAAAGCTTGTCCAGCTTTCCAGTTGAAAGAGCGCGAGGGAATTCTGCTTAGCGACATCTCTTTTCTTGCTTTCACGATCCTCTTTCTGTCCTCTTATCCCCTCTTTCCATCTCCTCCTCACCACCCTCTCCCACTCCCCCAGACAGGTTATGTCCCAAGGACGGCGAGGGAGCCCGCTGCCCTACTTACAGATTCCCATCAAGTGGTCGGCCTACACTCTGCTATCTGGTACCTGCAAGCTGTAAGCTGCTAGGTAGACTTATTGTTCTGGCTTCTGGTACGCATATAGTCAGTATTACGCTCTCCAGTCATTTCAAAAGAGATATTCGATTTAACTTTACCAACAGAATCAAATTCTTGTAATATCTGCCTAGAAATAAGAATGAAATAATCTTGGACCTTGAAACGAACCTTGAGGTAATCCATTTTTTTTTGGCGTCAAATAGTTGCTATTATACACAACTGAAACAAATAGTTATAACAAAATATATTAACCTTCTTTTAGGAAGACGTAGAAAGGAGCACATTATATTATACGTCATGCTTGAAAGGGACAAAAGTATACAATACGCAGAAAATATTCTTAACTGTAATAGATTTGAATCAAAATTAAATTTGATAATGTTATTATCGAGTTCTGCAAGTTTTTTGGTTAGTGTTTTAGTTACAGCTGTTTCGACTTGTAAGGTCATTTTCAAACTGTGGTGAAGCCACGTACGGACGACTTATTTATAAGATTTTAAATGTCAATTTTTGAAGGTGTCTAAGTTGATTTATTAATTTGTAGAGACAAGTTGTTAATTTGTAGAGACACTAATTGAGAGAGTGCTAATGTGGGATTCGGAGTATTTCCCTTTGGTTTGCCTTGCACTAAGTGTAAGGGTTTTCTTAATTGATTTAGAATGACGTTATTGCTATGACTCATTTAAGTGCATTATATTTTTTAGGTTTGGTAAACATACTAAGTAGTGGGGAATAAATAATTTTCCTTACTTTATTAATTAGCATTGAAGAATGCCTTAAAATAATTGAAAATATCTTGGAAAAATGTAACATCAACCCGGTAATAAGAAAAGAGTTATTCCAGCTCATAAAAATTTGCGTAAAAACAAATTATTTCCTTTTTAATGATACATACATGGGGAGACCATCATTTTGTTCATAGTAAAACCAAAGGGAAATACTCCGAATCCCACATTAGCACTCTCTCAATTAGTGTCTCTACAAATTAACAACTTGTCTCTACAAATTAATAAATCAACTTAGACACCTTCAAAAATTGACATTTAAAATCTTATAAATAAGTCGTCCGTACGTGGCTTCACCACAGTTTGAAAATGACCTTACAAGTCGAAACAGCTGTAACTAAAACACTAACCAAAAAACTTGCAGAACTCGATAATAACATTATCAAATTTAATTTTAATTAAATTTCTAAAAATTAAAATGGAGTTCTACGAATTAAACACAAAAACAATTAATAGATTTGAATCACGCGATTTGAACACATCGAGTAAAATATAACGTTATCGATCGAATATTAGTTAAATTACTAATTTGGTCGGTGAAATTAAGCTGTGGAGATAAGATATTAATTATATTCTATGTTTTATTCTTTAAGTTACACGCTTTTTAGGATATTTCAGCTTTGGTGTTTCGATGGTAATCATATAAAATACAACAATATTTTCCTAGGAATTTCACTGACTTTTTATACTTTCTTTGAGTTTCTTTTATGAAGCAGTGAGTTACCTCCTTTGAAAAATCATTAAAAGTGATGAAAAAATGTATAAAAAAATGGTTAAATACATTAAATAGGTTACTTTTTTACGCACCAGATTTAAATGTCCGGGTTTAATTTTCCCCACAGGAAAAACTAAACCCTTTCACACACTTCCCAAATGATCATCTGGTCAATCCACGTTATGCAATTGCACTATATAAGTATTATAATTACAAAACAATACAAGAACAACATGTCAACCTACCAGAGACCAGATGGGAAAATAATTCACCGACTCCAGATATTTTCATATCAGAGGGTTCGGCTCTGTGGAACTCCTAATTGAACCTATAAATCCTACTGATCCCTCAATATAAATATTTAAAAAATCTTTTGTAATCCTACATGTATTTAAAATTACCGATTTTTGCATTTTTATATATAAATTCTTTGTCAAATCTAATACGCCTAAATTTTGAATTAGAGACCTAGGTATAATGCCAGTAGCCGAAATAACAAATGGTAATATTTTTATAGTCCGAGAATGCCAAATTCTTTTAATCTCATTTCCTAAATCTGTGTATTTTCTAATTTTTTCAGAAACAGTTTTTTGAATATTACAGGAATTTGGAATAGCTACATCAATGATATAAGTAATTTTTTTAATTTTGTCATGTAAAACTATATCAGGTCTATTATGACTAATTGTTCTGTCTGTTAGTATAGTTTTATCATAATATATTTTATAAAATTCATTTTCTAAAAATGAATTTGGTTCATATTCATAATATGGTACTATATTACGGCAGTCAATCAAGTTATGTTTAATTACCAAACTTTGGTGGATTATTTTTAAAACCTGATTGTGCCTAAATGTATACTCGGACGGCGCTAATATAGAACATCCCGATATAATATGTTCTATAGTTTCCGGAAAAGCCAAACATTTTCTACATAAATCATCAATTTGATTTATATCTTTGATTATATGCTTCCTATAATTTTTAGTATTAATGACTCTATCTTGAATGGCAAGCATAAATCCTTCTATTTCTGCGCTCAACTCTCCAATACTCAACCATTTGTTTGACGAAAGTTTGTCAACATACGTTTGGTTGAGATAATTGAAGTGTTTTGCATGAATAATTTTATTTGACCAGGAATCTAATAATTCCTGGTTAGTATTTATAAGAATGTTGGCATTCTCATCATATAAATTTGAAGGTGTAATGTTTCTATCTGCCTTGCAAATTATTTTGTGCATTTCTGAGCTATTAGCTTTCCTATGGAAAAAATTTCTAAGCATTTCTACCTGATTGTGTTTCAAAGATGTTATTTTGACTACACCTCTACCTCCTAAATTTCTAGGTAAATTAATTCGTTCTATAGCTGAATTTGGATGATGGCAATTAAACTTTGTTAACGTAGTTCTAATTAATCGTTCTAAACTATCTAAATCTGTATTGGACCATTTAATTATGCCAAATGAGTACGTTAATAAAGGTATTGCCCAAGTATTTATTGCTTTTACTAAATTTTTAGCAGATAGATTGCATTTTAAAATTTTTCTGATCCTAGTTTGAAATTTAATCCTAATATCATTTTTAATACTAGTGTGATCTAATCTATTCGATTGCGGGTATCCTAAATATTTATAAACCTCATCTCCTTTCATACTTTTAATTTTGTAATTTCTAAATATACCCTCGTCTCCATCTACAATTTTGCCTTTCTCTATATGGATCGTTTTACATTTATCTAAACCAAAAGTCATTTTAATATCATCTGAAAAAATTTTAACTACCTTAATCATTTTCTCTAAATTTGATTCAGAATTTGAAAATAATTTTAAGGATTAGGTTAGGATTATGGTTAATATAATTATTATTATTTTCATAGCTTTTAATGATTTTTTCAAAGAGATGTTGATTTTGTTTGATTCTGAGTTGGCATGCAACCGAGTTAAATATACCTTCATGCGAATTACACATTACACATGACCAGGAGCGGCGCTTCACGGCATTGTCCTCAAAACCTGTTCTGTAGGTCGACTCGAGTGGGAATCGGGCTCGCTTAGTTCCATTAGCCCAACAGCATTTCTTATGCTTCTTTATTAAATTTTCATCATATTATCAGTAGGTAAACGAGTAAACTAACGCCCAAAAATGTTTGAACTATTTACGAGTAGGTAGATACATCTAGTTCCGAACAGAAAAAAATCTATTGTTATTGCTGTATGCTTCACCAAAAACACTCAAACTCCAGGTCAAAGAACCATCATCCGATAATATAATACCTACGACATTGATCACATTCATAAAAAATATATTTCTAGGAGCATTGCTTTGCTTCCTTGTGATTATTTTTGTCATAATTGTAACGAACGCAGCATACTTTAGTCTTCGTAAATTTTACGTTATGAAGTTTGAACTTATCCTCAGCCCGGTAGCTTTATAAGACAATTCGCCATTGTGCGCTTTTATAATTACCGTGACGATTCACGGTTACGGTACCGTGATGACAAAAAAGGCAATAAGCATACGTACCCTATCGCTATAATGCTGCAGCTCTTTCAAAAGATGAGATACACAATGTACGTAGGTCTGTTTCCTCCAAAGGAAAAAAATCATCATTTTCTTGCAACTCTCTCACACACCGCACCGTGAATTCCTAACAATACTATTAGCCGTGACGAGAATTTGAAAAGTATGGATAATATTGAAGGGTGAGTGAATTCCAAAAATTCAAAAACCTCAAATTTCGATGCTCTAATGGTTTTGATTTTGTTCTTAAACATGTAATGCTGCCTTCCTACACACTAAATAAAAGCAGTCGAAAATAAGACAAGCGGTGAACGTATGTCTGCCTGCACCAACCCAAAAGAAACATACAATCATGATTATTACAAGCAATAATTGTCAGCCTGAAACACTCATTTACATTGAAAAATCTTCCGAGAAAAGATACTTGCCGCCAACAAGTATCTTTTCTCGGAAGATTTTTCAATGTAAATGAGTGTTTCAGGCTGACAATTATTGCTTGTAATAATTGTTACCCTTTGTGCTATGCATAAAAATCTTGTCTAAACGTTAGTTTATAAATTAAAAAATAATAATTAATATTTAACAAGTTTAAGTATTTCCCCAATAAATGCAGACATAATCTGTCTCGACGCCACCTAGCGAGGGATTTAACACTAACAATGTCTTCCTCGCAAAAATAAAGTTGGTTGTTTTCAGGTGGAAAAAATATAACAAGCAGTAATTGTTGAATGAAACACTAGTATATATTGAATTATTTGGCGGGTATTTGATAAGCCGCCATAGCTCAGTGGTCAGAGCATTCGACCGGCAATCGGAAGGACACGGGTTCAAGTCCCGTTGGCGGCAAGTATCTTTTCTCGGAAGATTTTTCAATGTAAATGAGTGTTTCAGGCTGACAATTATTGCTTGTAATAATTGTTACCCTTTGTGCTATGCATAAAAATCTTGTCTAAACGTTAGTTTATAAATTAAAAAATAATAATTAATTTACAATCATGATCATAATATATCTCCCTCACACGTATAAAGAAAATGAAATGCAATTCCCGCCGCAAAAAAGTAAGCAGCTTTGGAGGAAACAGTCAATATTTTGTGTGTCTCACCATTATTTTATTGATTAATTTTCGGGAAATCGACAGTTTACATTTATTTCAGTTTGTACATTGTATTAAATAGCCAAAATAAAACCAATTATGGATTTCCTTCTTGTGACTTTACTTCTACTGAGACAGCATAATGAGAATAAGTAAATTAATTTTATAAAAAAGGAATATGAATCCAAAAATTATATAAAACGAAAAAAAAACAAAAACAATTTTATATGTAAAAAAGAGCTACAGCATTACAGCGATAAGCATTATATCGTACCCAGGGGATAATAATGGCACAACTCAAAAAACCTCCTTTTTCATGAGATCAGTTTGAATATTTCGTTTGACTGCACTAAATCAGTTTAAACCAATAAAAACATATTATTTTACAAAAATTGAAGAGCAGTATATTAATATTTGTTTGATATTAGAATACTGGTACAATCATTATGCCACTATTTTTGCTTGAATTTGAGTAAAATATTATAATTTAAAAACGACATATTCGCTTTTAAGGCCACAATAACATTTTTAAGAATTGTGCCGTTTTTATCTAAGATAGGACAGATATCCAGGAACATTTCTGCATACTTAACTCAAAAATGCATTTTTTGATTTATGCCACTGTCATCCCTCAGGTGAGATAATATGTTTATTGTATTTTTTAACGTCACCGCGAATCGTCGCGGTAATTACAGAAGTGCACATTATGTCAGTCGATATTTTTCGAGTACAAAAGAAGTACATAGTAATTTCAAATTTTCTACAGGTTAATTTTTCAAAAACTGCTTTTAAATTTTCATTATTTTTTACCTTCAACCTCTAATTGGTTATCTGTTTATCAATGTTGTGTATTATCGTAAAACAAAATCCAAATCCCTTTTAAAATTCCACACAACATTACATGAAATTAATTGGTTCCAGATAAATGGATTCGTTATCAGCAGTAGAATGTGTTTGAAGCAAGTAGATACAACTGCGCTATAAAAAAATCGCATTGGGTGACGCATGCGGATTAGAAGATGTTGTTAGAGACACTTATGCAGTATTGAACTAAACATCAAATACTTGGAAAATTCTGTCAAATGCCAAATCTGTTTATCTATACGTATGTACATATAAAAAAATCAATATATATGTTTCTATATGAGTTGACTATGCATTCTTTATTTTAAGCATAGGAATTTTTTTATTTTTGTTGGAAATTTTCAAAATACCTTCATTTCATTCTCGCGAAGGTTTCTGGATTATTACAGCCATATGACAATACATCTGAAAAGTTTTTTAATTTTTACTAAAACTCTTACGAAACTGTAAAAATGTCACAATTTGAGAATGAAATTTTGCAAATATATATATATTTCATTTTTGCAAATTTTTACCTTACTTGTATCTTATATTTGTACCTTATTGTATTTAGAAATTATGTAAAAATTACTTACGAAATATATTTATGTAGATAGGTATAATGGGAAAAAATAAAGGAAAAAAAACATCGTTCGTAAAATCAAAATTCAATTTTGGAATAAACTCTTTAAAATGATGAATTAACCTATGGCACTAACCAAAATCGAATACTTTGAATCTAATAAAAAATATATTTATTTTAAATAAGTTACTATGTTAGGTACCAAATTTGATTGATACAAAAATTAATGTTTGTAATATACGAAAAATGATAATGTTAAAAATAAATTCAAAAGGTGGCACGCGAGCTGTTTGAAAATCTTAATGTACCGGGACTGAATATTTTGAACGCCGGAGAGGGGGGAGGGAAGGCAAGGAAGGTGGAGGGGGAACGCGTGAGGGGAAGGGGACACGGAAGGGAAACGGGACGAATGGGAAAAGACACGCAGGAAGAAACAATTTCTTTATTAGTGGCATTGCAACGCATGCCGTGAACTCGCTATTTCTCATAAAAATGTATCGAATGCAAAAGAATGAGCTTTTGATGCCTCGACCAGTGAATTGTATACATCGTGAAATGGTTTCTTCGATACACTCGCATAGATAGATTAAATCGTGATTGAAAATCATAGTAAATGCAAATAATAGGTCGAAAAATTATTAATAATAGATAATTAAAAAAAAATGCACGTAAAATAGAATAAGTTAGTACATAATAAAACACTGATAAGTAAGTGTGGTGTGGTGACATTAGTTTAGTAAAAATATTTTTAATTTGATAAATCATATTTTGTATTGTTTTGAGGTGGATTATTTTTATTGTACATTTATATCGCCATTGAATGCATTTATTTTTAGATAATAATGCTGTTGGTTTATTTAGATTTAGGGTGTTTACTGTGCACGTTCTCTTGCCTGTGTAATTAGTGTTTTAGCAAAATTTATCTAAAAATGTAAGTTCTGGGCGGCATAACTCCATATTATTATATTATATATAGGTATGTTGATGACGGTTGTTTTCAGATTGCCAATAATCGTCTTCAGAATACAAAATATTGACAAAAACGTGCCTTTTTACATTTGGTCGGTGCTTATCAATAAATGATTTATAATTAACACCATTCAAAGATCATATCGAGATGACGAATTCAAACTTAGATACGTATTTAGTCAGATTTAAGACAAAATCAGGTTGAATATAAGAATATTGTGATTACAAGTTTCGTGGTTGAAGATTGTAGACTAATTTTGCACGTACGAACACATACAATATCTTGAGCATTGACAAACATTTCCTTATGTTCAGTATTCATTGTCTCATTGCTGAGAAGCATGACCCCATCCAGCTCGTGGATACCAATACCAAGTGTGACGCTTGATCAATCATTAATCTTCCTCTCTCTCCTTCCAAGCGCCAGTACCTATGCATTTCTTCAGTTTTGGTTGTCAGTTTGGCGAGGTGTCTAAATTATCCTAGGAAGCTGGCAGCCAGTTTCGACCGCCTTATTTTGGTTCAAGCCGTGCTAACAGGTAAGCCCAACATTCAACAAACTTCAACAAGCACGTGCGTCTAAAGTCTAAATGGTTTAAAAAAAGCTTGGCAAAAAAACTTTTAAGGACTTAAATTTTAGGACATTTTATGCAGATTGTTTTAATATAGAACTAGCTGAAGTCCCCGGCGATGCCAGGGCTTTACAGAGAGTTTTCGAAATCAAATGTAGACAGTGACCTTACTCTCGTTTATAGGTCACATGTGCAAACTTTCATCAACCTCGGCATAAAACTGTAGATTGCATACAAATCAAATCCAAACCGCTCGCTTGCCAGCCTACTCGTCCACCACATACAGACATTCAGTACAGTAATCAGTTATATATTATATTTCAACCAATTTACATTCACATTTCCTCATGAATCACTCTATCTATTAGTGAAAACCGCATGACAATGCGTTCAGTAGTTTTCGAGTTTATCGCGAGCAGACAGACAGACGCGGCGTAGGACTTTAATTTATAATATATAGAGATAATGTTTTTCCCAATAAATTCGTAATCAGCACCCCAAAAATACGAAGGAGCAAAATTCAGAACTACCCCAGAATTTGTTTCAACACACTATCTACTGAATTACTAGTATCTTCCAGAATGGATAGATTGTTATGCTGACAGTTCATGAAATGCTGAGCTTTTTTCTTCACATTTTCACTTGCAGGGCGTCTATATGTTTCATTTCGAAGTACCTACTACTAATAATAATAATTGGATAATTTGTAGAGCGCCGTTTTTGTGAAAAATCACCCCAAGGGCGCTGCACAATTCATTATGAATTCAAGTAGATACAGAAAACATTCTTACTTGGCAGGTCACTTCCGATAAACTCACTTTAATTAGAAAGTTTATGCTTGGAGAACACACGGCTTTGAAAGCGGAGGACATTATATTTAAGACACTGGACATTGCGTGATTTTACATTTGATACCCCCTATTTATCATTCTATTATTCCCTATTCTATTTTATATCACTGTCAGTATTATCATCACTGTTAGTATTTCATTTACGAGAAGATTAGTGGCAAAAGTAGAGTTGATATTTATTTTGAAAGACTGGAGAATTTAGGGCTGGAGAATTTTTATGAATTGGCCTTTACAAATAAGATTTTTTTTAAATATTTTACACAACAATTTGTTATTTACAATGTCGCGGGCAGTGAAGGAGGAGATGAAAGGTTTTTAACATTATGAATTGACTGTCTGAAAAGCTGAGTTTTAAGTTTAGCTCTTTGTAGGTTATAACTGCCACAGTCGAAGTTTAGTCATTTGCCTATTTCAGAAAGTCCCGAATCCTCCCCTGTAATAACTTGAAGGAGATTGTATTACGATAGTAATCAGTTATTACTGATTAGGCATTTACGGCCCTGCGTACGATACCTACATCACAATATAATGCTATCCGTTTTGTTTCCCCGTTAGTTACAGTCACTCTGTCGGGATTGTAGTGCGCTTTTACAGTGTTTTTAAGTGAGGACAAATTACCACAAACTTCCAAAATGCCGAACGACAAATCTTATCAAACAAAGGTAAACCACTGAACCTCGCGATGTATTTATTGCATCGGATAAAATCAATTTCAGTTTTTATCTATTTATTTTCCATCGGCATATATTTCGTTATATCAATTTTTTTACGTTCAATTTAACGGGGCGTTGCCTTTAAAAGTGTATTCCAGTAAATTTTGCAGTAGGTGACCTAACTGTCTATTCTTTTCTTTCCGATTTCTTCTTCTGACAGTTTCGCGATTTATGGTCCTGCCAGTGAGAGTAAAAGCTCTCTTCTGATAGATACTTTTCTATATTGATAAGTTACGACGGAGCTATCAGCGGTACGCCTGCGTACGATTTAATTAAGTCAGCAAAATGCCTCATATACGCTGTATGTCCTCCAATTCCTAGTGGATATGCATTCATTTCTAATGGATGGATACTAATTTTTACAAATTGGATATAGATGTGTATTTGATTAAGAGTCATTGAGTTTTATGTCGTCGAAATCTGATGTCTTATCTCGTATCAGTATACTAACCTACCCATGTCTCATGTTATGTAGGTGTACTGCATTATTTGTTAATATTTTGTTTATGGCGGATCATCGGATTAGTAAAAAGTCTTTTGTATCTATGGAGAGTGGGTACCGACCAGAACCTTGAAGTACGCCGGGCATTAGACAATTCATTCAACGAAGTATTTACACGTTGAAATAAAAATTCCCACGGAATGCAATTATTAACTTTTCATCCTCAGCAATATCTCGACGTATAAATTATCCATAAAATCACGGACACCAGTCCCAAAAAAACACTTGCATCAGCCATATTTTCAACACTTTTTTGCAGTCGATAAGAATCTCATTAATTTGTACGTGGGAACCCCAATTATAATGCGAAATCTCCCAGTATTCCAGTGTTTCAGTGTTCCGTAATCCATATTTACGAATGTTTCCCCTTTAGTTTTATGTCACCTGCATTCCGCGTTTCATTTCAGTACAGTAATCCTTTCAAATAATAATTTTAATTATGACCACATCGCGACAAGAGGCGATAGCAAAGTGACTCAAGATAACGTAGTTTATTGTACTAGACTACAGTGCCTGGTATTTACCTACAATCTGCGGATTTTCTGTAGAAACTATATGCTTACAATAAGTATTGGTAAATTCGCAATAATTGTGTTATTTGGTTTATCAGGAAAACAATTAGGTACACTTACGTGGCTGTAAACTGTGAACGTACTTCGCCCCTTATCTCGTATCAGCATTTCTCTTCGCTGATGCACAATACAATATTACCAGTAGGTACCTGTAACGTAACAACTAACACAGGTCACGCTGAATAGCAGTGGCGGTTGGTTGCCTGTCTCACTGGGAGTTCAATTGCAGAAAATAAAGAAAAAAAAAATCTCTCAGATAATTATAGAAATCCTATGTTGATCTTTACAATAATGTTATCCTATGTTGAACTTTACAATAATGTTTTATTCCAGGATGTGGGAAGGATAGTGCAATCCCACACGTCTCATATATACACATTTATACGGTAAATTTTAAGGAAAGAAACAAGTACACGGAAAAGACAGAAAAAAAAATCAATTATGTAGGGTGTTGTCTGGAGTGAGCTCCGGCCCAGCGATCACTTAGGAGTGACGGTTGGTGCTTGGTGCTGGAAGGCCATTAGCCGCATCCTGGCTCCAGTGACCCGATGTCTCATAAGGCCGACGAATCCACTCAGTGCTAGTTCCGTAAACATTGTCGATGTGATGCTGTACCTTCTGTATCCAAATATAATTACGGAGGCGTTAACATATTGGATCCAGAGTCGTTACATCGAGCTGATTCGGTAATGACACCATGTTTCACAAGTATATAGGGTAGTACAAAATGCATTGAACAATGTTTTTTACGTTATTGCTGCATTAAAAAAATCTTCGGGCAAGCATATTAGAGAGGCCTCCGGTAATGATGTGCCCCAAGTATTTTACAGTTTTACACGTATTTATGTTTTCTTCATTAGTTGTATGGGGAGTATCTTCTTGAGATTTTTTCCATGGTGGAATACGATTAGTTCCGTCTTCTTGGGGTTGTTTTATATTTTTGGTTTGGGATTCATTTCAAACTCGCTCTTGGGCAGTACTAGTATCATTCGGATGGGTATTTGACAGCGAGTGTGGTAAAATTATAATAAACGTTTGTCTTTATTTATTGTTTTTTTTTTTTTTAATGGGAAAGCATTACAAAAATCAGGGAAAACCGCCACTCCACTGCTAAACATCACCGGTCGTAAATAATGTAATTTTTATCGGATTAATATGCAGTAAAAGGCTGAAAGATTCATCGTATGCATCGACAAAATATCGATGATCGTATGCAATAAACATGCCTAAAATATGTTTTTGTTGTTGTTAAATGGGTACCTACTGCAAAAGAGCCCCATCTGTCCGAAGCCAGTGGGATTACGTCCTCACGGGGGGTAGGGAAAGAGGAAAGCTGGGATATTCAGATCTGCTCACTAAACACGGCTAAAGCCATTTCAAGCGACATTAACGATTCTGAATGCACTGATAACATATATAACACTGAACCTACCTACGCAAGTACATGCTCTAGTGATAAAATAGCGTTTTAATTATTTTTTATGTGAATACCGCACAAGAGTCTCAACTGCTCTCAACCGTCTGGAGCCAGTGGTGACTATGGCATCCCCAATTGAGGTATTTTGTGAGGCTGAAGATAGTGGGGAGGGGAAGGAGAAGGGAAAGAGGAAGGTGGGGGAGCATTTCAAGCAACGTTTCCATTCTGTATAATGGTCTTAAACCAAGGCAATACTGAGAGTGTCTTCCACTCTGGAACGTGCCGAAAATATACTACATATTATTTTAAATAAATAACACAAATTATTCAAATAAAATTTACTTGCGCACGCCGGGATCTGATAAATGATAAAGTAAAATTATGCATGGGTTGGTTCTCGAGTTGACATTGAGAAGAGTCAGCGAATATTTCAGTGGCTGAGTTGGCATCGCGTTTGGGTCCCACCCGGGCGGAGCGTGTTCGATCCCTCGGCTGGCTAAGTCCTCCATCACAACACAAGCAACATTTTCCGCTTTCTGTGGTGGTAGTAGGAGATTTTAAAATGTTCTCGGGTTATTCGTAACCAGGGCGTATTTGTTTTTCTTTTAAAAAAATAATAAATCTCGTAATTGACAATGTTATGTCGTTTTCGAAATCTCGCTAGTTGGCGTTTACGTGAATATCTGCAAGCACAGGCCGTGCATGCTTGTTTTGCAAAAGATTCGCATTATCGGGAAGACTGTTGCGTTGTTATTTGCAATTGGTTAATAAAAGCACGTTCAGAGGTTTCTGACGTTCCTGCATCTTATTAAATAACGACACACAACTATCGGTGAGTGGACGTTTATCATTTCTCTAAAATGTCGAAAAGACGAAGCGAAGTGAAGTTCGCGTCTACACTATCGTATTCGATTAACTTCGATCAACTTCGCGAGTAGTGTAGTAGAGCTTTACCTATTTATTGATAATGGAAGAAATTCTCCTTATCTTCGATGCACCTATAATATTGTCGGCGTTCAGGCAAATGTCACTAACCCCCTAACACACAGTTTTACCGTTTTATTTTATGTTTGGAGAAACTCCATGATCGGTTTCTTGGTTCAAAGTTTTGGGTTCTCATGTTTCCAGGCGTCTCGAGTTCAATCCTCTTCTAGCTAAGTCATCCATCATTGCATAATAAGCATCATTTTCCATTACTACGATGGTAGTAGGAGGACCTGACATTGATACGGAAATAGTCGCAATAAACAAGTTTAAGGTCCGACAAGCGGCATACCTCCCCGGTGACCCCTTTTTCTGTCGCACGTATGTTTTACGCATCTTTCTCTTTCGGTAATTGTGAAGTCAGTAAAGTGACTGTACCTGCGCGAGATGGATCGTATCAAGTTCTGGTCGGCATTTAAGTGTGGCGCGTACTGTAGAAGAGTTCAAGTACTTATAGGAAGTTGTAACCTGTGAATGTTTTCATTAAAAAAGCTGTTATTTGAGCGCTTTTAATTGTTCAAGCGGAACTTTAGTATATGAAACATGTAAATAAAAAAATATATCTGTAAAACTTGTGGTAGGTACCTACCTACTTATCTCAAAAACTGTTCTGTTAACGTGACTTGTTTGAACGGGGACGAAAATATTTCTTGTATAAAACGATGCGAAGTGCGAAAGTGTTTTTTATCAATATTTATATTCTAAAAGAAAACATAATTTTGAACTAAAACCGAATATTTTTCTGGGGTTTGACCGGACATCTCCTTTGAAAAGTTATTAAAAGTGATGAAAAAATACATAAAAAATTGTTAAATAGGTTATGTTAGGTTAGGTTAGGTTGTGGGCTATTTTTCACATTTTATTTGAATAACTTTTGATGACTTAAATAAAACCGTATTCAATATTTTTGCGACAATATCCTTAGTAATTTTTTAACAATCGGATGTCACCTCCCGTCGGGTGTGTCACCTCCCCCGTCGAGTTAACAAAATTTTCAACAAAAATAATAAACACTTTTTTTAAAATTAACTAAATTATTTATATGAATTTCAAATAGGTATATTTATTAATTTATTATGGATCTTTAATAGAACAGTAGGCACACTTTTAAATATTAATTTTACATTTCTTAGTGGTCTTTTAATTATACATATTATTCTATTATTATTTTTTATTTATTTAACTTATAATTAGATAATGTCTAACCACTTCAAAGTAATTTTAGAACAAATAAAAAAAACTTTCAAAGTACTATTGAGATGCTTGAGCTTGCGTGCTCTGTACCAGATGGTCGATTATGGTCTTTGCTTTGAATAGATTTTTTTTCGGAAATGCAAACGTACCTATTACGCCCCCCCTGACATTTCTCTACGCCCCCTAGGGGGGCGTGCCCCCCCGGTTGGGAAGTCCTGGTTTAGGATATAGTAAGACATAACTAATCGAATTATTCTATAAATAATTTTTCCATAAACTAATTTCGATTTTCTGCGCTGTGCGTTAAAATGAAAAGTGTAAGTCTGGTTCAACGAACTCAACTTTACTTTGAATTTAAGTCTCATTTTCAATATTGAAACTGATTGTGTGACGAATTCAGACATAGGTACCTTTTTTACCTTAGCTCAGTACAGGAGGCCCTGAGGAAAACAATTTCCCTGGGGCCTTGTGTCATCTTTGGAGATGCTGTGTTGAGAATCTTTTCAGGGAAAGGTAGGAGAGGAAGTTATAGGAAGGCAAAGAGTATGAGGGATGGGCAGGTGTACCTACCTACATAATAAAAAAAAATCAGTGAATTATCCTCATTTTCAGAATTGGAATGATTTTTAAGAATTCGGACTATCCCGTGATTTTTTACATGCCAAAAACATCACGATGTATTATAGTGTACGCGTCGACGTTATACAATTGCTGAGTAACTGCTAATACTATTTTTGATAAGATAAATAAAATAAAGGTTAACCTTATAAAGACATTTTTTCATCAGATTACGAAAATAATAAATTTTGATTAAAACTTAATTAACTTTAAATTAATAAATAACAGGCATTTGATAAATTGTCAGAAATACATTTGTGTAGCTTATCAGCATGTAATCATATTCTGATAAATTTTCCACATCAATAAATAAACTTGGCCACACAAAATATTTCGGTGACATCACCGGCACCAGTCATGAGACAACTTTTCATATTATTTTCTCACTTACACCGTCGTGTTGGTGAGTGACGACTTTATGTCAATGTTTATTTTATGACAGATGACAGACAAATTATTTGAATCTATCAAGTAAAAGGAAATCATTTATTATTACAGTCCATAAATAATATGCATCATTCTGTTAATATGTAAAAAAAAATTATTAAGTTGGAATCCCATATGATCTATTCTATGATCTATTCTATGATCTATAACATAGAATGACCGTTTGAAAATGAAAAGGAATTATTGCGCTTCTACACTTGCTCTGATCTATTTCGTTCAAACTTGTTCCATTCTATGATCGATTTTATATTGAAGAATAAAAAATTGTTGAATGAACATTATTCTATTTTTATTTCTATTGGGTGTTCTATGGCCTAGAAAGCCTGTTGATCTACTTCATCGATCATAGAATTTTACAATTTGGGAAGCAGGTATGGTATACAGGGTGTCCGGGGATAAAGTGCATTAACTTCGGGAGGCGATTCCATATGATAGTACAAGTAAAAAAGATAAATAACTTTTTTTCGAAATTCCAACTTTTAGGGGTAGTTTTGAGGTAAAAAGATAAAATTCATCCGGCGTGTGCGACCAGATTTATTATTTTGCGCCCGGCAGGCTCTCAGCAAGTAAGATCGTACCGCACACTAAGGATTTTTAGTAGGTATGTCTTTTTGTATGGGGAAAAAAATGTTGGAATTTCGAAAAAGGTTGTTAATATTTTTTACTCAATGCACTTTATCGTAGAAAGCAAACACTTTGTGGCTTGACATTATATAGAATGAAACAAGTACTTTGTTTAAAAACCACTTTATTTTTATTTATATTAGTCGACCGGTTTCGGTTGAACTCAACCTTCTTCAGGACAATAAACATATAAACTAAATTACAGTACAGAGTTAAGATTCTAAGGTTAACACAAAAGAAAGAGAGAGAGCATATAAGAGAGGGAGAGAATATTAGATACTGGTTGGTGGAAGGGTAGGAGGCGGAGTCACGGGTGGGGGTTACATAGGGAGAAAGGGAATAACTTTAAAATCGGGCTGTTAGTTAATTCTAACTGTTTGTTTAAAATTTGGCAATTAAGTTTCTTTGATTTGGATATTTCTAATGCTTCTAAATTATTAAGGCGTATTCCTATTTTATTTATATGTATTATTTTTACTCCTGTATTTATGTTAAATGTATGGTAAGTATCAATTAAATGGTCAGCAAATTCTGAGAAACCTGTGCTTGTAAGGCACCTGACGTGTTCTTTAACTCTAATATTTATATTACGCGCTGTTTTACCTATGTATGTGGCCTCGCAATCGTTTCAAGTGCTTTTTTAAACAAAGTACTTGTTTCATTCTATATTAATGCACTTTACCCCTGGACACCCTGTATACCACCGCCCCGGGAACCATTTATTGGATAACTAACACCTCTGCCATGTTTGCTGACTTAGCAGGAGTGTCCGGGTCCATGGGATGAGGTTTGTTCAGGTCTTAGCGGTGGATGTGTCAGCTCACTAACTACGTGGCAGGCTGGATCGGGAGAGACTGGTTGGGGTAGACTTTTTGAATTCTCCAGCAGTGGGAGGGTTGGATTGACCCCCAGATTTCTATCCAACCCTCACCATTTTCCTTCCCAGAACTTCCTCTCCTTCCTTTTCTAAAGAGACCTTCCACGCGGCATCCTTAAAGATGATGTTGGCCATGAGGGGAATTATTTTCGTCAAGGCTTCCCTTTGTGGATCTAATATTAAAAAAAAATTGCTTCTATTCTCTGATCGAATCTATATCGTAGAATAGAATGAAAGTTGAAATTGATTCTACATTAATTTTCTATTTCTATCGGATGTTATGTGGCATAGAAAGCCTGTTGACTGATCTATCTCTAATAGAATAGATGAGGTAAGAATGTGCAATAGATAGGTAACCAAATCAATCATGTAAGTCAATAATATTAGCTGCTTACCTACATATTGATATTAATATGTAGGTACCAGGCGCAAACATTGGTTTTATCACTTCGTCACTTCATTTGGATAGGGTTCTAACTTCACTTCACCTTGTTCTGAGATATGAGGTTTATCTATTATTTCAATTTCTTTTTCTGGTACACTATAGTATTTAAGCTATCAACATTAAATTAGTATTAGGGCCTCCTGTGTGGAGTTAATGTCTTCCGACTCTTCAACTATAATAATGTTTGTTTATTTGTTTGCAGATCAACAGCAAGTACAGCGAAGAGCTGGCGGCGGAATGCCTGGAGTGGATCAAGGCCATCACTGGCGAGCCCGAGAACCTCTCCGGGGAGATGGACAACTTCTACGAGGTCCTCAAGGACGGAACCCTCCTTTGCCGGTAACCCTATTCTCTCATTCCGAATGCTGCTTTAACCCTCCGCATGCATGGTAGGGTCTGACAGACCCAGAGCATTTTATAACAGCTGGAACTCTGTGAAATTTTGCATATGAATGTCTTACGTTTCAGTAGCAACCAGCTAGTTCTACCCGCACTGCCCTCAGAAGCATACTCACCTACCCTACCAGACATATGAATTAGTTGTTTCGCAAATGGCTCTCATTTGTTTTACCAGCATTCCAATGGAAGATGCTCCGAGGAACTAGCGTCATTGATTCCTTCAGCACCGGTACACAGTCGGGAAACACGACAAATGCACGCCAAACATTTGTATACAGTTGACACTTGTCACGTGAGAACGGGTCGTTTCTACGACAAGTTCTTGAATTCAACAGCTTGTCTCTGTGTTTCCTCCCTCTTACAACATGGTCTCTTCAAGATCCAGCTACAAAAAGACCCTCCACACAGCATCCCCAAAGATGACATATTTAAATTATTTTCCAAGAGCCCGCTGTGTGGAGTTAATGTAAAAAAAATAATTTTGTTTTCTTAAAGCAGTTATGATTTGCACTATTCACATGTCTTTGGGTCTAACCGCAGAGTTTATTGAAGCACTTTTGATTTGATGAAAATCATGATTGCAAATA
Source organism: Limnephilus rhombicus (assembly GCA_929108145.2). Taxonomy (NCBI): domain Eukaryota; kingdom Metazoa; phylum Arthropoda; class Insecta; order Trichoptera; family Limnephilidae; genus Limnephilus; species Limnephilus rhombicus. Next base: position 51,245,991 of record OV815286.1, on the reverse strand, counting down.
AACTGTAAAGTTTTATTCACTTACATACAGATATCAATCTTTTTTTTTTAATGTTGTGATAGTCAACCACCACCATGATACAAAGGACAGGTGTACAACATGTCCAACTGATTTGACATTTTTCGAGGTGCCTTTGTATCAATGAGCGATTAATTTCTGACAGGTAGCAGTAATTATGCACCCATCCGTGATGAGCAAAATCGGCACCCGATTCAAATATCACCCCATATTCGGTATGCTTACATCAGCCATAAATTCGTTCCGGATCTCCACATTTGTAATACGGTCGTATATCATACGCCTGGGGGATCTCATTTCTTCCTTCCTTTGCAAGTTCCGTACCTCACTACCACATCATGGACGGTATCAGCCAACGGCACTTCATTGTGAACTGACTATGATCTTTTTATAGAATGCCTCCTTCCCCTGTGTTGATTATTATTCAAATACCAATGTCAATCTTAACTCTTAAGTCAACTAACTAAGATGATATCTTTAGATTCCACTCATTAAATAAACAATAATATTGATAATTAAAATACCTTAAGTGTCTGAGACTTCTGTTCATTCAATCTAGCTGATGAGAACAGATAAAGGATTCTAATTATCAAGTGTCTCATTAGATAAGACACTTGTCACAATATGCTCATAAATATGTTTTAATTTCCCAACCATTAGTTACTCAAAGAACACATTTTTCTTTTACTTTCCGCACATGTTCACTACTGTTTAAAATTATAATCAAAAATACTAATTTCGGTTGGGTCTGTTTGTGTAACTCTGGTTCAATGAACTCAGCTTTGTTTCGAATTTAAGCGTCATTTTGAAACTCATTTTGTGACAAATTCAGACAATCGATAAAGTGTCTACCTATAATATAATATTTTTAAGAGAATTACAAATAATTTGTATTTTTAATAATCTCTACATTCTACATATTATAAATTAAAGTCCTCCGCGGCGTTTGTCTGTCTGTTCACGATAAACTCAAAAACTACTGAACGGATTTTCATGTGGTTTTCAACAATATATAAAGTGATTCATGAGGAAGGTTTAGGTATATAATTTGTCAAGGTTTTGTGTAAATTGATTGAAATACAAAGGAAAATGTCTGTAGATAGTGGACGAGTGGGCTGGCAAGCGGGTGAATTTGATTTGTATGCAAATCTACAGTTTTATGCCGAGGTTGATGAAATTTTGCACATGTGACCTTTAAAACAAGAGGAATTTGATATTGAATACTCTGTGTAAAGCCCGGGCATCGCCGGGGACTTCAGCTAATATTAAATAATTGTTGGAAAATATAGAGCACAAGCTAATGGCATTTTTTCCTATTTTTTGACAGTCTAATGAGTACATACATATTTTGAAACACCTGATGAAAATGACTTTGTGGACTGAAAGAATCGCTTTACAAATTTCATGAAGACAGAGGGTCACCTTTTAAGAGTTTTTCTGATTCAGAAACAGAATTCTGCTTTATAGTTTAGAGACCTCATTAATGACAAAGTTCTCATTGAATTCATAACTTGAAAATCACCAATTTAAAGTTCTGATTACTCAATCATAATAATTGGGAATTCACAAAATTTCCAAATCTCTTTTTTACTATACAACTGTTGCAAAATCTAACAAAATAATTTGTATTTTTTTCAGACTGGTAAATAACATAAAGGAAGGATCTGTAAAGAAAATTAACGAATCAAAGATGGCGTTCAAGTGTATGGAGAACATCAACGCCTTCCTGGAAGTTTGCAAGGTCCTGGGAGTGCCCCCTCAGGAGACCTTCCAGACCGTGGACCTCTGGGAGAGGCAAAACCTCAACTCAGTCGTCATCTGTCTGCAGTCATTAGGCAGAAAGGTACTACATAACAAATTTATAATTTATTGAAAAAAAAATAGGACAGCATGGTAGCTTTTTTCTGTATGAAATTTGTGATAAAATTTTCAATTCATCAAATTGTTTCCGTGGTGATTTGAAAAACAGAGGCGAGATTAATGCTTTTGATTCTGGTCCTCAATATTTGCTCGAACTTTCGAGCGTGTAAACTTGGCCACCCTGACAAATCGGCAATCGCCGAGCATTTAATTGAAACCGGCCATTACTTTGGATTTGTTCCTGAAGTCCTGGGAAGACCCAAAACTTATAGAGCACGCCTAATTACAGAGGCAATTGAAATTCATAAAAATCCTATTAACATTAATAGAGACGACGGAGCTAAGCTCAATAGTTCTTGGTATCCGGTAATTGACAGCTACACCAAAGCTAAATGCAGAAAACCATCTTCAAGTTTACTGTAATTCCAGCTCGCAGTGGAGTGGAGCTGGCAACACGGTATTGCTTCGAAGCACTTAAGCACACATTTTACCACTAACATTTACACATCTGCCCTGATGATGGACACTGTAAAGCTGTCCAAAACATTGGCTAAACGAGGAGGTAGCGTAACACGGCATAACACCCCAAAAACAAACAACAAAAATCCAACATTATTTAAAAATCTCCTACTACTTACCACAGAAAGCCGAAAATGTTGCTTGTGTTGTGATGGAGGACTTAGCCAGCCGAGGAATCGAACACGTGAAGCCCTGGTGGGACCCAAGCGCTATGCCCACTCAACCACTGACCGGTCCAAAACCACTGACTGGTCAAAATTATAAAACTATTTCATTAAAATGTTTGATGAGATTGTTCTGTGCTGGCTTTTGTGTTTCAGACCTCTTACAACATTGGGACACAACACCCAAGTTTACTCCTTCCTGTTCATCTTAGTCTCCACAAAGTATTTACAAAGATGACATGAAAAGTACCTAGTTAATTTGTGAGACTTTTGATTTATTTTTATTTTATTTCAGGCCGGCAACTTTGGCAAGCCCACCATCGGTCCCAAGGAGGCGGACAAGAATGTGCGCAACTTCAGTGACGAGCAGATGCGTGCCGGTCAGGGCGTCATCTCACTGCAGTACGGCTCCAACAAGGGCGCCAACCAGAGCGGCATCAACTTTGGCAACACCCGCCACATGTAGACCTCATCCCCCACCTCCCACAACCAACACCCACTCCAGGAGCAGACTGGCGGGAGCTGAAGGCCCCGGAAACTGGCCCTTTTCACGAGGCAATCCTTTGTTGCATATAGATTTAAAATGACGATCTACAATTCAACCCTTTGGACTATTTTACTGACCATTTTTTTTGTTTGATTGACACGTCCAAAAGGGTTTGGAAACCATCTTCTCTCTGGGTTTTTCCCTGGTGGATTGCCCGAGGAAGAAAGGGTTTCATATAAAATGAAATTTCAGATTAAAACAAAAGGATCTTACATTAATACGATTTTCTGACAGATCCTTGGATCGAAAGCCTGGCCAATCTGCTTCTGGCCCTTACTCATTCATCATTGTATTTTTAAGTTACACATTGTTTAATTTCAGAACGAGTAAAATTAATTTATTTGTTGACATTTTTAGAAGCTCTGGGTAAATGTTTATTCCACTGTCAATTCGTTATGTTGATTTTGTCCGTAGCTGTTCTGCGTTTGATCCCAGTCAGTGGAGTTGCAACTAGGACCCAGCTCTGTGCCAATTGCATTGAGAAATGCATTCCATGTCAATAATTTTAGATTAAGCCTAAAGTAACGGTAGTCGTTTTGTATAAAGTTTTGTTTTATTATTCTGCAGAATAATTTATATTATTTTTTAAGTTGGTTATTGAGAAAAATATAAAAAACAAATTAAATTTTGGTGCTAAAATTACTGTAAGGAACTACTTCCAGAGAGACCAATAGTTGTTTCAGTAACAAAATCTAGTTGTAGGCATTAAGATGACCGTGATCTTGTTCCATTAAGGTGACCGTGACCTTGTTCCATGTAAGATTGTATTTAATGCAACTGATATTTTTTGGTAATTTACATGGCTTCCATACAAATGTCTTACATTCCCCTTCAGTCTTATAAATAAAGTATTTAATATTTACTGGAGTTTTTATTATACCACCCACCCTCACAATGCATATTCATACAAATATTTTACATGTAATAGTGTTAATTAGCCAAAAGAGGAATTTATTTATGAACAAAATTATTTATGAATTAACAGACTAATTGTGGTATATCTAAAAGCTTCCATGTTTCACATAGAGGGCAGTGCTAAGAGCTGTCCCGAAAGTCCACTAGATGCAGTTAGTTAGTTCGGAGTTTGGGCACCAGGGGGACCAAGGGCCCAGGTGCAGTCTGCAGGAGCTCATTCGATTCAGATCTCATTTAACCAGCTTCCAGTTAGGTTGACTATCGTGGTCACCACATACACGCGAAGTATTAAATAAATCCCAGATTAACATAAAAGAACTCTATTCTTTCCAAAGAAGTAATCTCCTCCCAAGACGAGTTGGAGAACTGTCTGTCTGAACACAACACTAATTAACATACTTTTTGCACTGTGTTCGCAATATCTACAGTTGAAACGCCCCTGACTACACATGTAAGTTTCTAGATGTCTACATAATGATTTACCCTCAGGATAAATTGTTCCCTTTTGGGAACAGCTCATGTAGATATCACAGAAAATGTTGTGTCTCTCTTACTCATGGTGAGAAATATGATTTAAATGGTGTTAGAAAGAAAAAACACTATGCTTTGCATTCAGATCTGAAAGTCATCTACAGGAGAATTAAAATGTACACATTAGACGTGAGCAGAATGATTCCCAGGAGTGAATAGATCCAGTCTGATTCCCCCGGCCTTTTGAATTGATTCCTTCTATTAATTCCTTTAATTAAATTAATTCAAAAAAAAAAAAAACTAGAATGAATGGGGAGACAACGAAATACCGCACAAAGAGGAGACCAAATCACAATAAGTGTTTAAGTTGGACGTGGAACGATGCAAGACGATGACATCTGACATCATTTCTGGGTCTGCTAGAGACAATAACGTCACAAGTGAAAAAGACTTAAGTTTTAATTCCTGAATAAAGCGCTTCGGACAGACTAGATACGAGTACCTGGGATGCGGACGGGACGGGACGGCCGCGGCGCGGGGACCTTAGGACCATCTCAGGACTATTGACTACGACAAATGATTAATTCCTTGCGTGAAAGGGACGCACGGACAACTCGGCTGAATCGCGGCCGCGTTTTGATCTACGGGTTTTTAGAATGGCGGCCGGTACGAGTCGTTCACAATACTGTCGACCACTTCGCGGCGCGCCGTCCATTGAATTATATTTATATCGTTTACGGAACACATTATTCATTGAAATAATTTAACAGTAAAAAAAATGGAAATTAAAAATTTATGGTGCCGTTAAAAATCGTACGATACAAGGCCAAAGGTAAGGAATGAAGAATCAATTCCTTTTGAAATTGAGAATCAGGTCGACTGTGTCACAAGATTGAATTTATTCATTTAATTCGGTCATTCAATTTTGCCCATGTTTAGTACACATGTATGAAAACAAAGTTTCCAAACGCAATTTGAGAAAAATTTATTAAATTAAATGAAAACAATTTTAGTGAAATTCAATCGAAAATCTGGAAACTGAGAAAAAGTTATGGGATCTGGGACTTTATTTTTACATGAAACAACAAAAAAGTGGTGTGATGTGAAGTTATAATGCATTTGTCTAATAAAATATGGGTGTGTTTCTATTTTTTTTCACTATCAGTAATTTTAGTTAGAAAATACGTAAAATGGGCCACTTTTAAAAATTTTAATACACCCCTCAAAAATTATATATTTATATCTAATACAAAAGAAAATTTGAAAGCCTATTTCATCACCTCTCAAAAACAGTTTTTGGATACATTCAGAAGTATTCCATTTATTTGGATTTTATTGCAAAGTGGAAATAATCTGACTTTCTGGCAGTATAATATGCTCGAGGCCTGAGGGGTTTACAATAAGATTTAGAAAAGGTATTTCGATTTCTACAAAGAGACTCCATGGGCAATCATATTTTATAAGATATTTTTTAGGAGGAATGCTAATGGAGCATAAAGGTGATGCTGTCTCAAAGTGAGTTTCTGAGCTGATGCAGACTGTTGGTGTACAATCAGAATATTGGTGAGAAGCGCTTTCACAATAAAACCAAAAAGGCAGAAATGCTTTTCACTTCAATATGTTGTTATTATCCACTCTATAAATATCTGAGGCTGGAAATAGCGTGATGCGTACATCGGTCGCTTACATGTAGGAGAATGAATGAACTTCGCGCACACTAGTCCCTATGCGGTGCATATGAAGACCACCAGTCTGGCTTGTCAGTCGATCGACAGGCTTACTATCAATATGAGAGAGCTCGATGGCGCTGATCACGTCAACTAATTGGAGAGCATGTGTACAGTCTTATAAAATGAATACCTTAGAGCCCTGATAATTCTAACTGATGGAAAACAATACCTGTACAGTATATTAGATAGAAAAATGAAATAAAACAGATGTTGGTTAGAAAATTTATATTTAAAGAACTTCTAAATCACAAAACACATTTACTCAGTCATAAACTGCCGAGAGATTCTAATGATTCTATATCTTTTGTGGGATCATTATCGAGATAGCGGACGTGATCTCCTGTCAGATTTGTGTGATTTTTACATATTTGCTGTCACATACTTTAGTTTAGATCAATGATACTCAACCTTTTTTCTCTTCGAGCCACATACATATATTTGTAAAGTTACGCGGGCCGCAACACTACAGGTATGATGAAAAAAAATCGTGAATCCTCCCCCCCTGAAACATCGAAATATTAATCTTCCCATATGTCTTGAAACACTCTAATTTCATCCGACATTTTTCTATTGCATTTTGAAGACACTGAAAGTGTATGCAGGCCGCGAATGTTGGTGTAATTCATCAACATTTTTGGCCTGCGCCGGGGTCTCCTACTACTCGCCGCTGTAATGCAGTTAATTTGTGTTGGTCGTGTTGTCATGATTTTATTGTTTGATTTTTTTATTTTTATGATAGGGTGTGGGGGGGAGGGAGGTCTGGGAAGGAAAAGGTATGAGGGGTGGGTAGGAAGCTGGGGATCAGAGTGTCCAAGAGTGATGAACGAATGAATCCAATCCACCCACTGCGGTGCAAGGCGATGGGTAGGGAGAGTCCGGCTGGAGAGGTCGCCCAATGCGCCCCAAACGCTACTGCTGGGGGTCCCCTCCGGTCACGAACTGGCACAACAGCAGCGGCGGGGTTTTTACACTCGTTGATTGGGCAGCCCACCCTCAGTTGTGAGCCTGAGGGTCGGGCCCTTGTACTACCGAGCGGCCCGGACAGCGGTAACCGGTTGTAAAGGGTCTCCCTCAACCAGCATCTCCCAATCCGGCCCGCCACACAGAAGGTGGGCCGACGCACCCGCCATCAAGACCTGGACAAACATTACCTCAAGAACCCGGGCACCCCTGCTAAGTCACCAAACGTAGTGAACCACTTGGGGTGACCTGTGGCAGAGGTGTTGGTCATCCAATAAATGGTTCCCAGGGCGGTGGTACCCATACCCGTCTACCAAATAATTATTAGATATGAAGCACTTCACCATATCACGAACAGTCTCAGCACCGACTTCTTTCTCCAGTCAGTTACAGTTTGGCGGGACTCCAAGGAACATATCAGCGGTAATGGAGATCGGGCGGCGATGTCGGACTTTCAGAATCTTTACTGCTTGTGGATTACTTAATTTTTATAATTATGTGTTAGCAATCATCAGCAACAGTAATTATTTAATTATGTATCAGTTATCATCAGCAAATGTCAGAGGCATGAAAACTAAACTTAAGGAATTCAAAATACATGCCCCGACACTGCAACATGATATTCTCATTCTAACGGAAACCTGGCTGGAACCATCAATTAACTCTGCTGAGCTTGGTCTACCCCACCATCATATTTACCGGTCTGACAGAAGTCAACATACCAGCTCTAAATCTAGAGGCGGTGGTGTCATGATAGCTGTCAACAAGGCACATCCTTCAAAACTTCTGAAAACCAAAAATTGTAATGTGGAGCAAGTTTACATCTTACTAAACGGTAAAAATCAAAAAAATATCATAGGCAGTGTTTATATTCCACCGTCATCGGATATAAGTGTATACAAGAGTCATTTTGAGGATATTGAACAACTGTCATACAAATTTCCAAACAGTAAAATCACTATCATCGGTGACTATAATTTACCAAAAATTAATTGGGGCACCCGTGACAATTCTACAGTATCACAAAACTCTAGCTTATCTGAAACAGAAAAAGAAATAGTTGAATTTTGCGATTTCCTTAACCTAGTTCAATTAAACAATGTAAAAAATGACAATAATAGATTACTAGATCTTGTTCTTTGTACCGACATGGCAACTGCGGTTGATAAGTCACTCGACTCAGTTCTTACCCCTGATTCTCATCACCCACCTCTAGACATTACTATACTTTGTAACCCTATAAAATGCCAAATTAAAAACCAGACTCAATTTCTCAACTTTAATAAAGCCAATTATGTTGCAATACGAGATTATCTACATAACACTGACTGGTCTATATTAGAAGGAGGAAACCTTGATGAAAATATTAAAGTCTTTTATGATCACCTATATAAAGCCATAGAAAAATTTGTTCCGATTAGTTATAAATTATCTTCAAATTTCCCTAGCTGGTTTAGCAAGGACCTCATTAACATAGTAATTGAGAAGAAAAAAGCCCATAAAATATACAAAGAAACAAAAAGTCTTTCTGATTTTACAATTTTCAGCAAGCTTCGAAAAGATTGTAATAAATTATCAAACATTTGTTATAATAATTATATTAAGAATGTTGAATTTTCGATTGTTAACAATGTAAAACATTTTTTTAACTATTGTAAATCCCAAAATAATAATAACCTTGGCATACCTGAAACTATGCACTACAAACTGAAAACTTCCTGTAAAATCAATGAAATTGTCAATTTGTTTGCAGACTTTTTTAAGGATGTGTATGAAACCGATATCCCTGATGAAGACATTCCAAACTTCGAGTCAGATATAAATTTACAACTATCTCAGATACATATTGAGATTAAAGAAATTGCAATATGTATCAAACTACTGGAACCTAAATCTTGCTCAGGACCAGATAAAATTCCCCCCGTATTTCTTAAAAACTGCGGGGCTAGTGTCTCTTACCCACTGTACCTACTATTTAATCAATCACTTTTATCAGGCAAGTTCCCGCAAATATGGAAAAATAGCTTTCTCACTCCAATATTTAAAAGCGGAGACAAGTCTTTAGTTGAAAATTACAGACCAATATGCATACAATCATCGATACCAAAAATTTTTGAAAAGTTAATTCTTCAAAAAATATGTTCTTGCATAAAATTTAATATCTCATCATTTCAACATGGTTTTATCTCTGGACGATCTACTTTAACTAACCTTACACTGTACGAAAATTTTATCTCAGGTGCTCTTGCTAATAGAGAACAAGTTGACTCAATTTATACGGATTTTAGTAAAGCCTTTGATAAGGTTTGCATTAAAATTCTTATAAATAAATTGTCTAAACTAGGAATAAGTGGTAAATAATTATGCTGGATTAGGAATTATTTATCAAAACGTGTACTAACTGTCTCCATTAAAGAACACTTGTCTTACGAATTTGAAGCAACTAGTGGTGTGCCTCAGGGTTCGCACCTTGGTCCAATATTGTTTATACTATTTATTAACAATGTCACTTCCATATTCTCTGATGTTAACATATTATTATTTGCCGATGACATGAAAATTTACAAAATCATTAAAAATATATACGACTGCTTGTCCCTTCAATCCAATTTTGTAAAATTCGCAGAATGGTGTACCATTAACAAACTTACACTTAACATTAAGAAATGTCAAATCATGAGTTTCTTTAGAATAAAAAACCCCATCAAATACAGTTATTCACTTAACAATCACAGTTTAATGTCAGTACCTGTAATAAGGGACCTCGGAATAACCTTCGACACTAAACTACTATTTATCAACCACATTGATATCATTACTAATAAAGCTATGAAAATGCTGGGCTTCATTCTAAGACTATGTAAAGATTTCAAAAACATTCATACATTTAAATTACTATATACAACCCTGGTTAGGAGTCATTTGGAATATAATTCGCCCATATGGAACCCTCTCTACAAAAGCCACGCAAACTCCATTGAAAAAATCCAACGCAAATTTCTCAGATCAATTAATTTCAAATTTGGAATTCCCGTGGATAACATAAACTATGATTCTCTATTACAAAAAATGCGACTCTTATCGTTAAAAGATAGAAGAATACTCAATGATCTTATTTTTTTATTTAAAATAAACAATAACTGGTTTGACTCCCCTGAATTGGTATCGTTAATAAATTATCATGTACCTAGTAGAACAACTCGACTCAAAACACCTTATTATTGCAACAACACTCTCAGTAATGCAGAACAAAATTCAATAATACATCGTTTACACACTTTAGGTAATGAATTTGCTCATATCGATCATGCCGAAAGTCTGTCATCATACAAAAGATGCATTAGACAAAATTTATCTGCTAGTACTACCACGTAATCATAATAAATAAATAATCATGTAACCATAATATTATGTCCTACCAGTATGTACTCTAATACCTATGGCTTAGAAACATATCATAGTTACCTACTTTTCATATCGCTTTGTATACTACGTAATACCTTCCTTTTATTTATTATATATATTTTTTAAATTTTTGGTTATCTTCAATATTTGGCTCCTAAGAGCATTTCTTACTGTTTACTTGTCATACTTTTTTATATTTATAACTTTTGTAATTTATATTATTTACAAAGGTAACTTATAGTTTATATTATTTCCTGCCTTTCAACTTTTTATCTTAACTTTTTACTTTTACATTATACTTTATATTTTATAGTTTACACTTTTACTTTATACTTTCATTTTATACATCATAATTCTATTTACTACTCATTACCTTAACTCCTTTCTTTTACCTTTTGTTTTTATATTTAACTTTACATTTATATGTCACTTTCTTATGTTATTGTATTATAATATATATAAATATAATTATGTCAATGGCACATGTTGTGCCGTATGTTTTTGAAATAAATAAATAAATAAACTATCTATATACGTATATTATCCAAAATATAACAGATTACTAACACAAAGGTACAAAAGATTAACTGTTGAATACTAGTCTGTGATACTCCAGTTGCCTTAGACGTCAAATCATACAAGTCATTTATGCTTAAAAGTTGACCACCGTTTTTTATATTATGAATAAAATAATTAAACATGCGGAATAAAATTTCACGAGTTTGTCCATTCAGTGATTTAAAAGTTGTAATTTTTTCACTTGCGATAATATATGTAGGTGGATCTTTAAATCAAATTACGAACCGAATGAATAGGACACCCGTAAGTGCAGCCTCAATGGGTGTCGTAAAAAGTTGCCTCTCTTCTAACTAGTTACAATAAATGGACGTAAGCAAGACAGAGAGCCTTATCGGGTAAGTGGGCGTTGCTTGACGTTCAAACAGATAGACCAATACATCAATTCTAAACATTTTTATTGCCTCCAACTTAAGTTAATTTACCTATAACTACTAGCAGTTAAAAACCCGCTTCGCAGGTTTTTGCTGCTAGGCCCTGCGGGCAGCTTTTAGTTCGGTTTCGCCCAGTTTGAGTGTTGGTGTCCATTTTACAAATCTGTTAGGAACTGGTTCCAAAAACAGCCAGTTCCTCGGATCCACTGTGATCCAGCGACAGCTAGTCACCGAGACAAAATAACCGAGACACGCAATGACGCCATATGTAATATATTATATATATTCAGAATCCACCTATGTTGAAGGAGATTAACCTATATGTCCCTAACGCGTATACTCGTGGGAGATCCCACACACTTTTTTATGCTCCGAAAGCGAGAACTTCTTCCTTTCAGAATGCCCCATTAAATAGAGCAATTCAACTGCTTAACGATTCTGCATCGAGCATTGACATCTTCAATGTTACCTATAGAGAGTTCAGTAACTATCTTTTGACACACGTCTCAACATAGTGAAACTGCCCCCTTGGCCCTTTTTTTTCTCTTATATTTTGTAATCTTTTCCGTAATAATTTGGTGTATAACTGTTTTATGGAGAACCTGAAAAAATAAATAATATATTTCATATAGCCGCCTATAAATCCTAGTACTTATACCTAGGGAATAAACGTCCATATGTGAGCTGATGACGGAAGTAATGATATCTTTTGGCAGATTTTTAATTAAAAACTGAATTACAACGGTAGCTTTGCTTGGAATTTCACGAACACAGATGTTATTTGTGGCGGCGCGCATAAGGCGTGGCGTCGGACATGCAATGGAACGGGTTCTGGAATTCAACCACGCAGATGCAAGCGTATTAATACTGTTTGATGCTACAGAAGCGTGGGTAACTCCCGCTGGACTTTGAGGCAGTTTTTTAAATATTATGTATTCCTTATAATCTAAATTATAAAGCAGGGAATCTGATTGTAAATCTAACTAAACTCGCTTTCTGAAGCAGCAAAAACCCTTAAGTGGTGAACACTTGCATCATGAAATTTTTACAGTCAGTGTGACGAATCAAATTTCGTCCAAAAAAATTCGAAGGCACCCGCAGACAACCCAGTGACACAAAGGTAGTTTCAGTGAACAATTAAATGACGTGTGAACAGTGGAGAAGCAACCCCGAACCATATGACAACTAATTAAGATTTAGATATAAGTATAAATAAGATCATGTATTAAGACCTAGCCAAACCTAATTAAAATCCTAACATTTTAAATCTCTATAATTAAATTCACCCCCCTTTTGTCCCAACCCAAGCGACCCGAACTGATGAGAAGGCAGAGTGGAGAAAGTACAGAGGTAGGTATAAAAACTGCACTTATTTAACCTTACATCAATAATTATCCTGAGCTAGCTTCCTGTAACAAGACGATACGTTACATGAGTTATGTCCATTGTGAGGTAAACACTAAGGCAATATGTTACATTATGGAAAGACTACTTTCATAGCCATAACTTGTTATAATAGATTATTATCCATCTACAGGTAGTAGTAAGAAAGACCCCTGGGAAAACATGTTTACAACCTCCTTTAAATCGATTTTTCAGAAAAATGGCACACAGAGATTATCATTACGGGGCTGACTTAATACTTGAAGTTGTGAATTAGAGCTGGGTCGATTGACCATTTTACATTTATGACCCACTGACGAAGTGATCGGGTCGAGAGTACCTGCTCTTTGATTGGGTACTTTTATACATGGAAAAAATGCCACAGAAGAGAGATTGATGCACGCTTGTTTGGTGACAATAGCCAGATACTTCCCCACCTTTCTCTTCTGCATCTCATTCCCCTCACCGCCCATTTGACATAGGTAAATGATAGACTTTTTTAAGTTTCTACCGTCGGTATACATATTTGTCTGTCACGAGAGTGGGATTCAGGACGTCAGATCTATAAAATTCATGCATCTATGGTCGCTAGCACAATTCACAGGATACGGCTGCTGATGATTGAATCTTCTTTGAATACCGCTATCGCTCATTGGCAGTTCATGATCAGCCGAGAGATTCTATATCTTTTGTGGGATCATTATCGGACGTGATCTCCTGTCAGATTCGCTCGACAGGTAGTTCATGACTGAACTATTATGAATGTTTCAAATGAGGCCCCTAAAAGTGAAGCCCTTGGCAGCTCCACTCTGCATGGACATGGTTAGGAGTGCGGTGATTTAGATCGACGAAACTATTGGTAAATAATTAAAGTAAGCGTTATGTAATTCTACACTCTTCAAAAGAAATTTAGAAATCCTCACCAACATGAAGGGGCCGTTCTTCCATTTGGGGGGGTCTTGTGTGAAACGTTACTGTGCGTTACCAGGGTGGGTTTGAACAATGCGTTACGTAACATGTTTTTCTTTATTTAGATTAAAAACACTATGGAATTAAAATCTTCCAAGTTGGCAAGCCTCTTCTTTTTTTTTCTTCATTCTCGAAACCTCTTGTTTTATTTATTGCTGCAAACGCGATTAAAACAAGAAAAAAGGTATTTAAGCGACTTTCCAGTACTTTGCGCAACTTAATTGTGACTTTCAGGTAAAAATTGTCACTTGGACGTTACGTAACGTTTAGGGGGGGGAGGGTACAGAAAAACATTACGGCGCATTACATAGGGGGGAAGGGGGGTCAAAAATCTTCAAAAATTGCGTTACGTAATACTTGAACGCCCCCAAATCTGCTCGCAACCCCACAAGCCAGAGGACCAAAAAAATTATTCCAAAAATAACTATAACAATGTTTATTCAAATCCTTAGGTATCTATTTACATCTACATTTTATAAAGCGTTCAACAAACACAGATTTACTTATTAAATGGATAGAAATCCATGCCAGAATTGTATCTAAATCTGTATGTGAATGGATTCTTTTGCTTTTTACTAATTTCAATCATCTTTTTGACATCCACACGGTACGCGGGCGGTTGGATTTCTTCAGCTATGGTGCAATCTAAAGGAGCTTTTTCTTCAACTCTAAAAAACGTCCTTCTTATAATATCAACATCCCTGCCATATTCTTCGCGTAAGTCAGCAACAGTATCCGTATTAGAATCAAACTTGATAATGTAGTAATGCGCTTCTTTGTGAGGTACACCGTGTGCACTTGTCGTATAAGGGATGGCTCTCCTTCCGAGGTTTTCTATTGATCGAATCAAACCATTTTTCTCAAATATTCCTTGAGCTGTCCGCTTCAAAATGGTAACAAGCTCTGGCTAAAAAATAATCATACATAACCTTAGTTCCAGTTTCAAGTACTATTATTATGATTAGAATAATGGGAATATTTAAATAAATACCTTCATCACGGCTCGAATCATTACATTAAGTTCATAAGTAGGCATCTTGGAAGCGACAAGATACTAGCTAAATGTGTAATGATTCGAAAATAATATAAAAATCCCACAACCACAATACACTTCCAAAAAAGTTGCTTTTTAAAATTTTTGGTTAACCATAGATCAATAATCTGTCAAACTCTCGCAATGAGTCAAATCTAACTACAAATAAAATGTTGGCCCTACTCAAGGTTAGCTCATTGAGGGGTAGAGCGGTGATCGGCTAAATATTCGTGACAGCTTGAAGTCCATTTTTCACGGGGAATATTTGAATTTACTGCAATATAAGTGACTCTAAATCTATTTGCTATGATTTGTTTAACGTTTGTAATAATAAACTATTAGTAATTATTATATTAAAACTGATGTTGAGAATAAAAGGAAAAAATGCCAGGAATATGTGCAGTGTTACTTTTGCATTGATGGTGTTGAATCGAGGTTATCAGGGTCTTGTATACATTTACCTTTGAAGATATTCTGAGTTTCTAATTGAAAGTCTAATTTAGCAAACTATCATGACAAGGAAAATATTGAGAATAATATATTGTATTATTTGTATTCGTACAAAGAGTCGCATATGGTGGTAGACACTCTCAGCATCGCCTTGGTGAAAGACCATAATTCGAAATCGAAGCGTCGCTGGAAATGGCTTTAGCCGTATTTAGCAGAATTTTAGGGCTCCGGACCAGAGGTGGCTGCCAAATTCAACAATGGTTAAACATAAGTAATGGTGATGTATTCAACGTAAGTAGTGGTATGTATATACATACACGAGTGCGTGCAAAGATATAACAAAAATAATATTTAATAGCTGAGGTGTACCCGGCGTTGCTCGGAGTTATGAATGTTTTTTAGTAAAGTTTTGAAGTTGTGAATTCTAGTACGAAAATACGTAATGTAATTCTTCTTTTTTTTCTTTCGTATGGTGGGGGGTCAGAGGGGTCATCTAGGTCTGCGAGCCAGTAGTGCGGCCTCAGGCGTTGCCCTGTGGACTTCATCAATCCCGCCGGGGAATGAATGGAGCCACAATATGGCTCGTTGACCACATGTTCGGTGGTCTGCACCGCACCGCATTCACTACTGTGTAGGTACCTTATTGTTACTGTTTAAAAAAAAAACATTGCATCGATTTAAATTCGTCTCCATTCCGTATACCAATTATAAAGATAATGCGTTAAGTCTTCCTCGGACATCCTATTGCATTTTCTACAAACCTTGGGCCCAACTAAGTTTTTTTTTGAAATAACAAAACAAAGTTTTTATAAAATCAATCCTTCATTGTTTACATATTTTATATAAAACTCCGCTGTATTTGTAAATTAAGATGCAAAATAAATAAACTATGCTTGCAGATTAAAAAATATTCCATAGCGGTTGTTTGTGTTGTGAAATACACATAATCAGTAAAAAAGGAAATTTGATACAATATTTTAATTACAAAAATTAAAAACATATTTAGAACTAGCTTTTGCCCCCCGGCTTCGCTCGCATAGTATTAGGGGGTTTCCCACTCCGCCTCCGCCACCTTCCCTATCCCCACTCCACCCCTCATCCCCCCCCCCCCTCTAGAGATCATATCTATGCAGAATTGAAACGTTGCTTGAAATGGTTTTTCGCCATGTTTGGTGACCAGATCTGAATAGCTAGGTACTTTCTCACCTTCCTCTTACCATTCTCCTTCCCCTCCCCACTACCTTCAACCTCACAACTCACCCAAATTGGGAATGCCATGATCTTACTGGCTCCATATAAAAAAAAAAAAAAACATTACACGTCAGATTGCGGCGTGAAGTTAGCGCTGAACACAGCTGCTGTCAGACGTCAGACCAAACAGGTAGAAGGAAAGTCTATTCCAAGCGCCAATCGTATGATTTTCAGACCGGAGTGGCGTGTTCGAATGTGATTTGACAAGTTGCGACTAGTGACCAAAAACAACACGGACAATTCGTTCACAGGTGTTTCTTTCAAAGTTTAATTAATTATTTATATCGCAATATCTCAACCGTAGCTGCCGACTAGATGGTTCTTTATTTTGTTATGCATAAACACATTTTTTTAAGTTCACGCGACAATGGGGTTGTTTGGAGCTGGTCGTCTTAAAACTTTATTGACATCGTTGATTCTGAGTTCAGTGGTAGTAGGCTCCGCTTCTGATGGCGAAGTAGAGAAATTACCAATATGTGGAACCGCCGTAGAGGACTCGGCGCCCAGCAAAAAGTAAGTTCCATGCTTTTACTCCATTTTCTGGACTATTCCTCATCAGATAACTTGTATACTTTGCTCGGAATATATTTTGTGACAACTGATAAGGTTGCCTTACCTGATTCGCTCACTACATATATAATTTTACGGAACTAATTTGGATTGTTTTGATATTGCATAAACACATTGCTTCATTGGAACAGTGTATTGTTTTTGTTTTGTTATAAATACCTACCTTTAGGTTTTAATATCAACTTAACAAATTCTTTAACTATCATTATTCAAATTAATTATTATGTATATAAATTTGCACATTTCTATCTCTTCGTCTTATCCCTGTGATGTATATCAAGTGCCGAAGAACTTTCTTCAGTAAAATTTCATTGCTCTAAATGTGCCCAAATTGTTGAAATAATGAATAACATAAGTATAAGAAACGATAACTATTTACGTCGTTAAATAGAAAAACATGCACAAAACAGGTTGCTGGGATCTTAGTTTGGGTTATTTAAATATTTGCTGTTCAGTAGAATCCGGATATAATGACCCTCAAGGGTCTGGCGATACTTTGTCGTACTAACCAGACACAAAATGGCCGGAAAGCTTGTTTTTACATGAGACACGAACTCCTTTGCAAGGGTTACATTTGATTCACCGGCTTCTAAACGGTGTAATATAGCACTTTTTTCTTTAATTGAAAAACACTCGCTTCACGGAACTCATTGTGTTGAGCTTTTAACTTGGTCACAACAGATGATAAACACAGACTGTGATTTACGCTTGCTAATAAGGATAGGTGTTAGCGTGGAGAAGCCGGGCGCGGGGAGTATGCTAGGCGCGTAGCAGCGAGGTATTGATGCGGAGGTTTTGGAAACAAAACAGTGCGCATCATTCTAACCGGATGAATTATCACTAAAATTGGTTAAAATAGGTCACTTTAAGCAGTTGGTCGCTTAAAACGGAGTCTAAAGTAAAAAGTACTAAATATGTTTTCCTAGTACCAACCAGAAACCTAACTTGAGTTTACATTGTCGTCGCTAAAAACGGTAAGCCGTTATAAGCAAAGTCGTTATATCGTGTTGTGTAGTTGTGTATTTAGATTGAAGCGGAACCTTTTGGCAAACATCACATCATATTTTATCTGAATCAAACATGGCGGTAAAACGGTTAAAACATGGGAAATTCTGATGTTTTATTATAAAGAAAAAAAAATGGAACTTTAATGCATCTTTTTACACAATTTCACCCTTCTCTACTCCCCTCCCCCCCCCCCTTAAGGCGTGATGTAATTTATGGATGGCCCCTAAGTTCTGTAGGAAATTAATTTCCTCGGTACCAAGCGTTTTCATTCCGCATAAAATATCCCCGACAAAATATCTTCCGACAAAATATCCTCCGACAAAATATCACTCGACATAATATCCCAAGAACAAAACATCCCCCGACAAGGAAGGAAGGACACAGCGCAAGAAACTTAGAGTCCGTTTTAAATTTGGCGCCGAAAGGTTTTGTTGGGTTAAGTTAAGTTAGGATATTTCGTTGCGGGATAATAAGTCGCGGAACCATTCCCTCAGGGCCTTCTGTGCGGGATTAATGTAAAAAAAATCAAGTGCAGTTCACACGCAGTGGAAGTGAAATTTAACCAAAATAATCTCAACATCCATTAAGAGCCTTGAAAAGTGACATCATAATCAAAGCTGCCAAAAAGTGCGGTTTGATGCTTTGTAGGTACTGTAATGCATCATTTCCTTTTCATCCGAATTTCAAATCATAACGGTGCTAAAGAAGTTTCACTTCGAAAAAATCTTTTACCATCTACATATCTCCCCTAGATAAATAATTGTTTCTTGTGGTAGTTAAGTTGAAACAAAAGTGTTAAGGGGAACGCTATTCATACAAATCTTAGATTTGGATTTGAAACAAAATACCCAACCAAAATGAAGAATTATTTTTGTAATCCAAAGGTATATCAAATATCTAGTTAGGATGTGAGCTACCTACTTTATTTATTTTTGCTTTAAATTATAAGATATAATCCATTAAAGATTTTAGCGTTTCATTATTTTGGATGCAACTTAGGCAATTATTTGTGAGTAAAAGAAAAACATAAAAAAATGATTTTATAGTGTCCAACCGAACTTTCGGTTTCGGCCTAGTTTCGGCCAAAAAACGAGTTTCGGCTTAGTTTCGGTTTCGTCGCCATCCAGCCGAAACTACGGCCGAAACCGAAACTGATTTCGGGAGGTTTCGTTCTGCGATCGGACATGTTCGGTACACTGAACTGCGAGCCACGAAGTGTCATTTAGCTGCGTCCGTGCTCATAGCCTGGCCACACACATCAGGTTTTTCCATCCGATTGTCTGATCGGACAAAATCTGATGACCGAATTGTCGGACCGTCCAATCCGGTTCGACGTCGGGCGTGGCTCTGGTATTATTACCAAAAACAAAACCGGTTTTGGAATCGATTTTTGTCTGGTCAGACAATCGGATGAAAAAACCTGATGTGTGCGACCAGGCACAGTGTTTGTGTTCGCTCCACGAACTTTGCGGTAGTTTGGTTTATTTTTTGTGAAATTTTTATACTTAACATTATTTCGAAGTAGGTAAGTTTTATTTCGCTATTGAAATGATTTAGTTAATGATAGGCTTGAGGAAAATAATTTCCCTGAGGGCCTATGTCATCTTTGGCGATGCTGTGTGGAGGGTTTATTTAGGGAAATGAAGGAGAGGAGATTTCTGGGAAGGACAAGGGTGGGTAGGAATCTGGGATTCAGTGTGTCCTGGTCATCCACCTTCTAGACCTAGACAAACCTCATCCCATGAACCCGGCACCCCTGCTAAATCACCAAACGTAGGTGACCTCTATGGCAGAGGTGTTGGTTATCAAATAAAGGTTCCCGGGGCGGCGGTAGCCATTCCCGCCTCGCAAATTATTTTGTTCTTAACATGAAAGAGTATTTTTTGTTTAGTGTACCTAAACAAATTAGGTTTAAAAAAAGTAATTTTGTTTTATATCTTTTATTTTATGTTAAGGCAGAAACATACTTGTGTGTTGTGGAGTGTCGTGGCGTGCCAGAAACACATCGGTTTCATACATTTATTATGGTTAGAGACATATTTGTAGGTTGTGGAGTGTCATGACGCGTTCTGTCGTGGCGTCTACTGCTCACCTCCGATTGCGCCAGAGCGGTGGAGGGGGGTATGGCGCGACACGACACAACACGCAAATGTGTTTCCATGCCGACGCGGCTTGTGGCACGTCATTAACGACGTAAACAAATAGCGGACGCTTGTTGGTTCTGAAAAATGGAGCTTATTGAACTTGTGCGTCAAAGAAAATTTTTATACAATACGAAGTGTAAAGAGTATAAGGATCATTTGATCAGAAATGCTGCTTGGGAAGAAATTGCTTAAATATTTTATATTATTATTTAACATACTGATCTTTTATAAATATATAAATGTATATATTATTATATTATATATTATGTTATATATAATATTATATTATATATTATGTTATATATAATATAATATTATATATTATGTTATATATAATATAATATTATATATTATATGATTTATAAATATATATCATCATTATCATTACATAGTATAAAATGAAGTCGCTCAAATGTATGTGCGCGTAGATCTTTTAAACTACGCAACGAATTTTCATGCGGTTTTCACCAATAGATAGAGTGATTCAAGAGGAAGGTTTATATGTATAAAAGATGCTTATTAAAGTAGAGAAAAGCCGAGAAAAATTATAGTAGAGAAAGCTCTTCGAAAAATGAATGTACCGGGACTGAGTGAATGGAATGCGGGAAGGGACAACAATCCATGCGCTTGATAGCTGCAAGACGAGGGTTATCTAGCCCCCTACATAGTTAAGTAAATTGAAATACGTGTATAAAAAGATATTTTATTTAATTTATCGGGGGCTAGAATTCCAATAATCCATGCGCTTGATAGCTGCAAGACGAGTTGTTATCGAGCCTCCTAAGTTAAGTAAATTCTAATGTAAAATCCATGCTAATTTGTACAGCGCTCTTGAGGCGATTTTTCGCAAAAACAGCGCTATATAAGTTGTCCAAATTTATTATTATTATAAGGGAGAGGGGAACTCGGGAGGGGGGTTCGCGGGACGGGGGAAGCGGGCAAGGGGAGTGGGGAGAGGGAAGGCGGAGTAGGAACGCAAAAGGGGAATGAGTCGCGGGAGAGGAAGGGGAGGCGGAAGGGAACGGGACGAATGGGAAAGGACACGCAAATTAGAAAAATCTTTATTAAGTGGCATAACAACGCATACCGGTAACTCGCTGTAATAATATTAATAGAGCGACCGATCGATTTGATTTCTACGCAAATTAACAGATGGCGGTATGAGTAAAAGGTTGGGTAACCATCTTGTAGATGGCGTTGTGTTTCGTAAGCCACAGCAACGCGTTACCGGGTCAGCTAGTATACTATGTAAAGTACTGATGGAATTTCTCTTCGTCACTCTCTATTTCTTTAACAAGACGATGAAATTATCCTTTGTTCTGTCTCTCTTTGTTTATAGGGTGAACCTTATACTTTTTTCTTTTTTTGACCTCAAGCAGTTTCAGTGCTAAGAGAAATTGAAGATCTTCATCAAAATCACTATCCGCATCAGAAAAAAGCATTACACATTTAAACGCTGCAAAGGTTTGATATCTAGGTGCTGTTCATAAATAACGCCAGAGCACGCCCCGACACAATACATTAGTGTGCACACTCACCGTCACGACAGTAAGCACCACAACACACCACAACACGCAAGTGTGTTTCCGCCTTTATTTGTTAATAATGTTCAAATAGATGATACCTACTACCTATTTCTTTTTTTTTTAAATATTATTTACGAAACGATTTACGATTACGATTTCAAAAAGCATAAATAATTTATTTGAAATAAGGAGTGATAATTATGTTATGTTATTTTTAGTTCAAATATCAGAGGCAGAATGATTAATATATGATTTAAAAATAAAGGCTGATTGATTAAGATTAACAATTTTTTTCCCACGAAAACATGACCTTATATGGAAGTTTCGGTTTCGGTTTCGGCTGAACCTGAGACCGTTTCGGCCGTAAAAACTAGTTTCGGCCGGACACTATAATTTTACATTTAAA
The DNA here is from genome assembly GCA_929108145.2 of Limnephilus rhombicus. NCBI lineage: Eukaryota > Metazoa > Arthropoda > Insecta > Trichoptera > Limnephilidae > Limnephilus > Limnephilus rhombicus. Next base: position 51,223,712 of record OV815286.1, on the reverse strand, counting down.
TTAAAAAACAACGAAAAATAAAATAAAACATAAAAAATTCTTAAAAATGCATTTTTTGGGTAGTAATTTTAATATATAAATGACTATGTTTTATTCCGCCATAGATAGGTAATTTGTATTTTTTATTTACACCCATCAAAATAATTTTTTTTATAAATTTTTATTTTTTATTTTATATTTCATCATATTTTTATGATAAATATAGTAAAATAATTTTTTTGTTGTTTTTCATTTACTCACAAATAATTGCCCAAATTGCCTCCAAAATCCCGAAACATTCAAATCTTTAATGGCCTATATCTTTTAATTTAAAGCAAAAATAAATAAAGTAGCTCACATCCTGACTAGATATTTGAAATACCTTTTGATTACAAAAATAACTTTTCAGTTTGGTTGCGTATATTGATCTCAAATCCAAATCTAAGATTTGTATGAAACGTGCAGAAATGGGCCGCGCATACGTTCCCCTATAGTTCTCTCGTTCCCGTTCCAAGTCAATAATTTGTGTAAAGAAGTAAGCGGAGTACTTAATTTTTTGTACATATTTCTACTTACATGAGAAATTTGAGGGTTGTAACTTAAATATCTTTCTTAAATAATAAATAACATCTAAATAAAAAAGCTGCAAACTATCGCATAAAACATTCTAAGCAAGCGTGTGAATTCAAAATCCTAGCAATTGAAAATTTATCGCAATAAATGGTTCACTACTCAATCTTTGACACGATGAATCTGTCAATTCCCAATCTGACTTAAACGGATAACAATATCCTGTGAAAGCCTGAACTTTTTTTTGCATATATACAAAATAATGTTGTCTATCATTTGTTTGTTCAGGTGTTTTTTTACATTTGAGCTTGATCCGCGAAAAGTGTCAGTAAGATGACTCACGCGATTCGAAGCATGCGGCAGATGATAACAATTAATTTTCATTTACATAATAATTGAATACAACCAAAAGTCCCTGTAAAGTTAGAGGTGAAATAAGATATCTGCGCAACACTTTATCAATTTATATTCCTGCACCTATGAGGCAATTCTTATTGCAATGACCGCATGGACATGTGAGAATATGATAAAGGAGAAATACCTATTTTTCAGCATGCAAATTAATCATCGCCTACAAAGGGCAAAGATTATCACTAAAAATTACTGATTGTGATGCACCTTGAGTGACGATTAAATAATTAATCTAAAATTAATGTAAAATTATCATTTTTTAGTACTTGCTAAAAATTAAAATTTCTTTAATCTCTTGTTTTAACTTATCTTTTCTAGACTCAAATTTTATTGTCTCTTGTTTTTGTTGTGTTTTGTTGTGTTTTGTTGTACACCTGTCCAATTTTCGAAGTGAAACTTCTTTAGCACCGTTATGATTTGAATTTTATGGGGACACCTCAAGGCTAGAGTATACGAGAACAAGCCCCGAACTCTGGACGAATTAAGGACGCAATTCGCGTGGAAGTCGCCCAAGTTGAGAGAGCGATGTTGGAGAGAGTCTACGCGAACTTCCAAGAATGCCTCCAGCACTGCATCAACGATTTCGGCCACCACATGCCTGATGTGATTTTCCACACTTGACTGTCTCAAATGCTATTTCCTTGCGAACCTGATTCCATCAATAAATTTGTTTTTGAGTAAAAATTAACTATTTTATGATTTTTTTAAAACTGTCCGTCCTCCCTGCCGCACCCGTTATAAACTTTATACAAGTTTGGTGGAATTATTGCAAGAGATTTTTTTTTGTGTTGTAAATTTGTCATATGCAGGCGCCAGACATGAGTTCAAAGAAGTGATCAAATAAGTGTTCACATGTGTGGCACGGGCATTTGATACTGTTGTCACATAAGTGATCACTTAAGTGCGCTTTGCCGTTCAGTATCGGTTTTTTAGCGCACATCAAAGGGATCAAAGTTCAAATGTTTGCGTGCCTGCCACACTGCGCGAAGCCCAGTTGCGCGAGCGTCACCGTGTAGACTTGTCGTGCGTAAACAGCCAAACGAACTAACGATGGAGTGCAATAATGAGAGCGTTTTCGAGTTTATAGAGTTGATGCAAGTAAAGCCAGATACAAGGGCATAAAAATCGAAATAACATTTTTGTTTATTTATTTGCCCAAATAATAAATAATTAGACGCACATAAATAATATAAGCAAACTGTGTCGACCAAATCGTCGTCCATGTTGTGTGAAGTCTATTTGAAAACTGTGAGCTCAAAGCAGTGATCAAATCTTTGAACACATATCTGGCAGATACAACAATATGTGACCAAATGTGTGCGCAAAGTCTTCAAAGAAGTGATCACTTATTTGAACTTCTGTCTGGCGCCCGCATTATGCATTACGGCAATCTTGAAGGGACACTAACGACCAACAACTTGCCGTGCAAGACTATTGACGACGGAGACTATTCGGTAATAACAGGCAATTTACTTGTTCGTTTACCAGCACCTTTACAGAGGTCCACGACTTCCGAGGGAGCAAGAACCATATATTTTTATATTTTAAAAATTTGATAAATAGTGATGTATCTAAATTTGCTAATTGCTTGTTTCAGCCTACTTTTTATCAGCACATTGGATGGGCAGGTGACCGCCCTCGATGCCCGCGATGGATCTGAGAAGTGGCACCTTCAGGCAGGAAGTCCACTGCTCTCTTCCAGCATTCACAGACTTGAGGTTCATTTCTCTTTTATAAACATTTATTATAATTATCCAACTTTGTTTGTCTTAGCAAAAACTCTTGAACGGTGAACATCGCAACTGCTTACAATTTGGGAGGTGAGTATGGGTACCGCCGCCCGGGAACTTCTTTTTAGATAACCAACACCCTTACTATACATCACCCCAATTGGTTTGCTATGTTTGGTGACTTAGCAGGGGTGCCCGGGTTCATAGGGTGAGGTTTGTCTAGGTCAGTGTTTCCCAAACATTGTTCTGCCATGGCCCGGTAATTTTCACACTGCCCCTTCGTGACCCACTTAAAACTTTAAAAGCCCAGCTGGTTCCATTAGGTAAAATAATACACATTTATTAATAGTAAAAATGTTTTATTAATACTACAACATATTTTGGTATCGCCTATTTAGTCACTAAATTTTAGTGCGAAGTATGGAGCTGCTGCTTAATTGTTACTAAAGAATCCAAGTTCGCGGAAAATGATGAAAATTTTATCCTAAGGTCTGGTTCCACTTCAAGTCGGTTTCTATATTTATTTTTAAGGTAAACTAGTGTTGAAAACCCAGCTTCACATTTATAAGTTGTGACAAAAGGCATTAAAAAAGTTATTGCTTGATGAGCTAATTTTGTGTATTCTTGACGACAAAATAACCAAAAACCTATCAATGGTTTTAGTCTTGTGTCAAATATAACCTTGAGTGATGTGTCGGTTGACAGTTCAATTAACGAGTCGACGTCTGAATCTGGCAATTCGTGGCAAATTAGTTTCGGAATCTAACTTGAATTTAAATGAGTTTCTTATCCAAGCTTTGTTGCTGTCGATTGGAGGAAAATATTCTTGAAGATTCGTCTCCAGTCCTAATAAATGTTCTTTAATTGAGTTATGATGTCTTGTGGCAATGCAATCATGTTGTACTCTTTTTGTATTTCACTTAAATTACTAAATTCTTTGAGGTTTCCTGTTTCCGCGCGTTGTGCCCACACATTAAGCTTTTTTTCTTGCAGCTTCCACCTTGTCTTAAAACAAGGCGGGAATGTTGTGACCCGGTATTTTATTTTGATGGCCCGGTACCGGGTCGCGACCCGGCAAATGGGAAACCCTGGTCTAGGTCTTGGCGGCAAATGCGTTTTCCTGCCTATTGCGTGTCAGGCTAAATCGGAGAGACTGGTTGAGGGAGACCTAACCTAGACCTCTTCAGCCAGACACTGTCTCAACCCATCGCCTTGCACCGCAGTGGGAGTGATGGATTCATACATCCGTCACTCCACATTGACTCCTAGATTCTTACCCACCCCTCTAACTTTTCCTTCCCAGAACTTCCTCTCCTTTCTTTTCCTAAAAATGACCTCCAAATAACCTCCTGCGTGGAGCTATTGTAAAAAAAAAAATTGAGTGTTAAAATTTCCATTAAACTGTGAAAAAATTATGAAAGACATCTATTTGTTCTGTTTTTTTTTTTTTTTTTAATTTTGCAGAATGGAGCATACGAGGGTAAATAGAACATTTAGGTTGGTTATTTTGAACCCCTGTCACATTCGATTGATGATTTGCACCATTTTGAACAATCTCGACCTGCTTCAGCATTTGATCAAATTTTATAATGCCCAGAGGCTGTTACAATTAAACGTGACTGGGGTTCAAACATTCCAACCTTAAGTGAGTTAACACTTATCACCAGAACTAAACCGTACTAATAAAACATGCTTCTGTTATGAATAAAAAATATATGACTCATGTAAAATTTATGGCTCTCTGAAAACGATAAAATAACTGAAATGGAATAAAAAATTGGCCATCGCTTGATCATGTTTGAAAGTAAATTGTGTGTGGGATCTATTTGTATATACGAGTATGTAGATTCTTTTGGTAACAGTTTCCTGGTTCACTGCATGTCCTTGGATGTTAAAGCCTCCATTCACATTTAGTTTTTTTTTTATTTGTTTATAGTCATAACTTTTAACTATTGGCATTGATGTAAGAAAGTTGTGCCCAACAGATGCTAATCTTGGGATCTAGCTCTATTTATTATTATGTATTCACAATAAGATAAACATTTGCTTTATTTATACAGAAATACGCCTACATTATTACTTTCCTACTTTATTATTATATATTTTCAAATTGACATATTAATTTTAAGTTATTTTTATAATAATTATAAAATTCATAATATAACAGTTTATTTATAAATAAAAAAGTTTGCCTTCAAAAGGCGAAACATCTGTCACATGTAAAAATAATTACATTGCCGAACTTCACTTTGGTAGATGGGTATGGGTACCACTGCCCCGGGAATCATTTATTATTTATTGGATATTCAACACCTCTGATATTGGTCACCCCAAATGGTTCACTACATTTGGTGACTTAGCAGGGATGCCCGGGTTCACGGGGTGAGGTTTGTCTGGGTCTTGGCTGCGGGTGCGTCTGCCCACCAGCTACATGACAAAATCGGGAGAGAATGGTTGAGGGAGTTCCTTTGACCTCTCCAGCCGGATTCTCTCGAAACTTTACCTTACACTGACGCCCAGTTCCTACCCACCCCTCATACCCTTTTCCTTCCCAGAACTTCATCTCCTTCCTTTCCTGAAAAGACCCTCCACACAGCATCTTCAAAGATGACGTAGGCCATGAGGGGAATTGTTTTCCTCAGGGTCTCCTGTGTGAGCCTGTCTCAACACACGTATACCCTAGTGAGACAGGCATCGAATAGATAATATAATGTAAACATACCTTATATAGATAAATAAATAAATAATAATAAAAAAAAAATAAATGTAAAAAATGAACTGGTTTAGAAATAAACTGTTTTCTTATAAATTAAATAATAATATTTATAAATGTAATAACCTTAACTAAAATAATCCACCAAAGTTTGGTAATTAAACATAACTTGATTGACTGCCGTAATATGGTACCATATTATGAATATGAACCAAATTCATTTTTAGAAAATGAATTTTATAAAATATATTATGATAAAACTATACTAACAGACAGAACAATTAGTCATAATAGACCTGATATAGTTTTACAAGACAAAATTAAAAAAAAATAACTTATATCATTGATGTAGCTATTCCAAATTCAATTTATATATAAAAATGCAAAAATCAATAATTTTAAATACATGTAGGATTACAAAAGATGTTTTAAATATTTATATTGAGGGATCGGTAGGATTTATAGGTCAAATTAGGAATTCCGCAGAGCCGAACCCTCTGATATGAAAATATCTGGAGTCTCTGAATTATTTTCCCATTTGGTCTCTGGTAGGTTGTCATGTTGTTCTTGTATTGTTTTGTATTTATAAAACTTATATAGTGCAATTGCATAGCGTGGTTTGACTAGATGATCATTTGGGGAAGTGTGTGAAAGGGTTTAGTTTTTCCTGTGGGGAAAATTTTTTTTATTTTTTTTTTATTATTTATTAACCAAGAATAACACTACAATATATACAATATACCTCCATATACATATATATAAAAAAATGGTATATACCACCTCACTAGGCTGAGCCTGTTCTGAGGTGGCAGGAATTTAATTTAATTTTGATATCTTAATCTTGGAAGATAAAAAATATAATTTTAATTTAAATAGATAAATGGAATAAAAGAAAAAAATATAAAGAAATGAAAAAAAGATATGAGATAAATAGATGAAAATAGTTAAGGAGGAAAGAGAAAAAATAAAGGCGTTGAGTGTGTTGTTTGATCAAGTTATCTGCACGCAGTATGCAATACCCTTGTTTACTACCCACGTATGAATTTTGCGTTTTAGATTTTTTGTCACTAGAATATCTTTTATATCTTTTTCAATTAAATTAAAACATTTTGGAGCCAAATTGTGATAATGTCTTTGTCCAAATGTAGTATTTGTCTTCGGAGTCATGTGTTGATGTCTATGTCTTGTGTCGTAATTGTGTTGTGCAGTATGATGGTTTAGTTTGTCTTTTTGGTAATGTATAGATATAATTTTGATGTACAGTTGGTGTATGTTCAATACAGCAAAGTCTTTAAATAACTGTGTTGTCGAGAATCTAAAAGGTTTTTTAGTAATAACTTTAATTAAGGCCTTTTGCGCTTTGTCGAGAGGGTCCATATTAGTCTTCGCAGCACCACCCCAACCAATCATACCGTGGGTGATAATTGATTGTCCTAATGCGTAGTATATAGTTTTTAAAGTCTTCACTGGCATTATGTTTCGAATGTTCTTAAAAAAATATATAAGTTTCCTTACTTTACCCGCTGTTTTATTTATTTGTTCTGTCCATCTAAAATAGTTGTCAATGTAAATGCCTAAATATTTGATTATCTGAGTCCGTGTTAGCGGGTTGCACAGGCAGTTTTTTTTAGATGTGCAGTCGTGTATAGTTAGGTTTTAAATTAAACCCGGACATTTAAATCTGGTGCATAAAAAATAGAGCTCTACAAATTAAACCTGAAAATCATAAATAAATTGACATGTTAACATTAATAGTTTTATTCATCATATTTATATAGGTATCTGGTAGTACATAATGATACTCTAGCGCCGTGATCGTCAAACTGCAGCCCGCTTCTTTTTTCCCGTTTTCTTTTTAAATATATTTTTTTATGTACAATTAGATTATCCGTTTATTTCTTTCAAATATTTTGTGTATGTGTATACCCTTCTAATTTTAAAATTTGATTTTGAAACGCCCAGCTGGTTTTTGAACACATCCTAAATCGATTTTGAATGCACGCATAGTGTACGTCATAGATTCTCAACACGGGCGATAACGCCCCCCTGTGGTCATTTGAGACTTTAGTGGGGCAGTAGAAGACCCAGAGAAAATTAGAGGGCGTTGAGATGGCACAGTGAGGGTATGAGCAGGTAAAAAAATATGGTCTAAAAAAGATTAAAAAAAACCACGCTAATCACGTAAATCAAGCAAAGTAAAATTTAATATTGGTTAATTTTTATTATTATATGTATTGTAATAATTTTTATCACATGTGGGAAAATTCACGCATTTCGGTGGTTCGGGAAGTGGATGAAAATTGAACTGAAAGATTCCACTACAGATCTACATAAAAACTTTTTTTTAATATAATATTATGATCTTACATGTAATATTATTATCAAGAATTGAAAATATATCATGAATACAAGAAGGAAGGAGGTAGCAACCAATTTAAAAAAAAATTACTTTTTTAACTCGCTAAACAAAAAGGTACAAGACCAACCCTCCCCCCCTCGAAATCATAAGTGTGTGGCCTGCAGTGATACCTCACATTGTCCTTTGTGGCCCTTGACCAGAAAAGTGTGACGACCGCTGCTCTGGCGTCTGCACGGATGAAATTTAAGAACCCGACTTTGAGTACATCTCTGACGCCATGCCTTATTCAAAACCATTTTCGTACTTGAAGTTTGTTATAAAGCTACTGTCGGGTCAGGTTTTTAAATGCTAGTACTAATTAATTACTTATTCTCATTCTCTACTGACATTTTGCCTTTTTTGGGGCCTAGGAGACGAAATGTCTTTATGTAAATTGACAACATTACATTACTGATAATATAAATCTGTAATTATCGTTTGTTAATTTATTCTTGTAATTTTGTTTCCAGCTGACCAACGGGGGTCAATGGGTGCGGCTGGTACCTTCGCTGGGGGGCTCCCTGTACATGTTCAGCGGAGACTCTTTGGAGCCGCTGCCCCTCACCGCAGATCAGCTTCTCTCCTCCTCACACAAGTACTCCGATGACCTCATTATCGCAGGTCAAAATCATTTTATTTCAGATAAGATAAATTCCTCTCTTGCTTTGCAGGGTTTGTGTTGATATTATCTGAATTCCATACTCCGTGCGTAACGTCTTAGAAACTCACTAGCAAATGCATCGATTATAAGCACACATTCTGTTGATTTTTTTAATTTCAATTTGGGAGGTGAGTATTGGTTATGTCGTCCCCGAAACCATTTGTTGGATAACCAAACCCACTGCCATAGGACATCCCAAGTGGTTCTCTACGTTTGATGATTTATTTATCGGGGGTGTCTGGGTTCATGGGGTGAGGTTTGTCTGGATCTTGGTGGTGGATGCATCTGCCCATCAGCTGCGTGTCAGGCCGGATCCGGAAAGACTGGTTGAGGGAGACTTTTTGACCTCTTCAGCGGGACTCTCTCGGAACATCGCCTTGCACCGCAGTGGGAGGGATGAATTCAAACGTACTGTTCTCTACCTTGAACGATGGTAGAAGGAGGAATTCAAATGCTGTCAGGTTATTCGTAATCTGGGAATTTCGGTATGATTAAAAGATTAAATAACCAATTTACGGAAGTTTATCTTTACGCTACCGTTGCATACATTTGATAAATGATTATTTTTATAGTAACTAGTATATTGATTTTCACGTAGTTTCAGCTTCCTTCAATAGATGTCGATAGCATGGTTAGTAATGTGAAGTTTTGCACATCCCAACAGATGTTAGTTGAGTATGATATCAGAAGAGTACCATCTAAAAATACACACACTACAAGAATTAAATATTCTAATAATACACACACTACAAGCCAGACGTAAAATAAACGACTTAAAATTTTTATTAAAAATACTTAACTCTAAATTTGACTGTTGCGAACTCCTGCAACTCATAAATTTACGAATACCGACAGTAACTACACGACAAAATACACTATTCTACTGTAGCATTCATAAGCGGAACTACATTGCCCACTCTCCGATACAACGATTTCACATTATGGGAAATCAGTACTTGGGTGATGTTGACATATTTAACATAAACTTGGCAAATTTTGTTGATCTTGTAAAAAACTTATTCCAAAACTATTCCTAAACATATTATCTGTATTTTTGTAAACCTATGAAATCACTGTATTTTTGTATTTTTATGACTTGTGTGCTTTTTTATCTAATTGTATTTTTATTATTTCTTTAAAAATCATCTGTCATGAATTAATTGTACTACCAAACTTGTAAAAGCCCTTTGGGTGTTAAATAAATAAATACATCTATCGTATTTCGTGTCTTTGGTATGAACGGTTACTATGATTGCCGAAGGTATCGGCATGTTGGTTGTAACAAGGTATTGGCATGCTGAAGGTTGGGCGGGCAGCGGGAGCGGCAGAACTAGTTATAGCCTAGTCTAGTAAGGACATCTGTCCATTTTAATATTCATTGTAATATTTACAATAACTTAATAAATCAACTAGTAATCACACAAACCTCAAACTTATTTGGAACCTAACACATCTTAAGTTGTATTAATATTGGAAATTAAGAGACACAACAGTAATAATAATAATAATAATAATAATAATCTTTATTCAATGAAATAACAACAATATAACTAAAAAAAAAAATAAAAAAATTACATACTCAATGTAGTTTACAAATAGATTACATCAATCAGTACAGAAAAATTAACAAACAGAAAGTAATGTAAGAAAGGTTACACAGGAGTAGTATAGTTATACAGTATTTTTAGTTGTGCATTGCCTGCCTCACTAGGTGAACCTGTATTGAGGCAGAAATTTTGTTAATTGTTTCTCGCAATTTTATCTATGGTTTTTTTATAAATGTGTAAAGTAGGTTTCCATACAGCAAAAACTTTATTTTAGTTAACATTATTGTTTGCATATACCTACACAATTCATAAACTGCAAGGTTATTACTACAATAACAACTGTCAATGACTGGGCGTTTGGGTGAGGGCACCAGTATAGGCTCGATCATTAGAATGTATCCATATTTTAACATATTTTTTAAACTCTCTCTGTGTTTGACTCAGTTTGATGTTTTCTGGGAGAATGTTGAATATTTTTGTGGCAAAGTATCTAAAGCTACGTTGACCAAAGGTGGAAGAGAGTGCTGGAACTTGCAATATGTCTTTGTTGGAGTTACGTGTAAATCTTAAGTTTATTTTTTTTCGTAAAGCACATGTTTGTTTTTAAAGAGATGCATGAGGATAGTTTTTACATAGATCTGTCGAACATCAAATACTCTCATTATTTTGAATATAAGGTCACTGTCTGCAGTTAGAGGAAGTTTGAGAATAATTTTCATAATTGTTTTCTGTGGCTTTTCGACAGGATCTAGAGCTGATGAAGTGCCCCCTCCCCATGCAATGATACCATACTCAATGATAGATTGGGTGATTGCAAAATAAATCGTTTTTAAGAGTTGTAAGTTAAGAAAGTTCCTTATGGATCTGAAGAAGTGTATTGTTTTTCTAATTTTATTTGCAATGATCTGGGTATGTAGGTTCCATTTGAGGTATGGGTCAATGGTGAGGCCGAGGTACTTTATCTGTGAAGTGCGCTCTATACTGGGGCACTCACTACATTCATTGGAATTCGTACAGCTATGAATTTTTATGGAGTAATCATCATTAGGTTGGCCTGTAGTATTGATGCTTGAAGTAACATATTTAGTTTTCTTCGTGTTAAGGGTAAGTGTGTTTATATCTAGCCATTTTTTAATGAAGTTAATATTTTCTTCAGGTTTTTTAAATACAGCTGACCAATTATTGTCTTCGAATAATAAGACGGTATCGTCTGCAAAGCTAACAATGTGTCCTTGACTTTCAAGGTTGCAAAAGTTGTTAATATACAGTAAGAACAGAGTCGGTCCCAAAACGCTTCCTTGTGGAATTCCATAGTCAGTTGAGCGCTGATTACTGAGAGTATTCTGTATTTTAACCTGTTGTTGGCGTCCATTTAAGTAGCTTTTGAAGAAGTTTAGCTCTTTGTCCGAAATGCCGATGTTCTCTAGTTTTTTAATTAGTTTAATGTGTGATATTGTATCAAAAGCTTTAGAAAGGTCTAAAAAGATTGAGATACATTTATTTCCTTTATCAAGGCTTTTTACAATGAAGTCAGTCACACTGGCAATGGCATCTGATGTACTTTTGTTTTTTTGAAAACCATATTGATTAATTGAAAGTATTTTATGGCTCTCGATAAATTTTAAAAGTTGTGCATTAATGAGGTTTTCAAAAACTTTAGACAAGCTATTTAGTAGAGTAATTGGTCTATAGTTGTTGATATCTGTCTTGTTTCCAGATTTGTAGATGGGAATTACGATACTTTGTTTTAGGTTAGAGGGGAAGTAGCCCTGTGTAATGCTTAGGTTTATAAGGTATTCCAGTGGCAATGTAATCTCCGAAGACAGCATTTTAAGGATTTTGGTCGTAATTTCATCTGGTCCAGCGGAAGAAGTGTTTTTTAGAGATTTAATTGTACTGAGAATTTCTTCTTTTGTTACAGTTCGGAAGAGAAATTTTATATTTTTTTTATTTGCTTGATCCTCTGAATTGGTAGATTGGGTGATTCCACTCTGGGGGATTTGAGAAGCAAGATTTGGACCAATGTTAATAAAAAAATTGTTTACATGATCAGCAACGAGTTTAGGATTTTTTGAGGTTTCGACAATATGTCCATCAATAGAAAGTTACAGTAACACTACAGCTAGAGTCCAAGCAAAGAAAGTGCGCAGATGCAAGTCTCTTGCTATGCACAGAAAGGGCATAATTTATTGGTAGTTCTCTATGATTCATTGGTGGCTTGCCACGCCGTGCTCACCTCCTACACCGCGCTTCATTCCGGATGATGCTGTGCAATGGTCTTTTGTTTTTGGTTGAATTATAATATAATGAATGCGTAGGTGGCAAGGAGACCTCCACTATGGGCGTATCTACTGGGTCGGGGGATGTGGCTTATACATGCTCGCTGGCGGGGTGCGTCAACGCCACAGGGGCCCCCTCGGGACACTCGGCCCAATCAGAGGAGAAGCTGCAGCGGGACTCGGGTGAGCTGGTGCTCATCCGCCGAGTCACGCAGACCGTGAGGGCCATCGAACCACGCACAGGACAAGAAAGGTATTAACTCTTTTATGATTCTGAATTTCGTGTATACTTTTTAAATTGCCTAACCTAAATGAAACAGTGCCTTCTGATGAACCAGTCACTTCGGTATATTTGTATCGTATCGTACGTGAATCCATACAAGAGTTTCAATTATCCTGGGTCAGTTGATCCATGACTTGAGTATTGTTTGCTTTAATAATTATCATTTGTATCTTTGAGACATCCCATCAGTCATTTCCTGGTTGAGCTTCTTGAAGTGGGCTTGCATGTAGATCTGGATACCTAGATGAAATAATATTGTTTTTGGTTGTCAGTCTGACGCATTGCTGATGTTCCCCTGCTTTTTCTACAAAACACTTGGCCAGTGAACACAAACTCTTTCAGGTTCGAGTTTTCAGTTTGGCTAGTGATGTTGTCCAAAGTTTCTTAGAATACATTTTGGCAAACAGTTAACAGCCTATTTTGGATGTCTAGGCTCTTCCAGTATGGAATTTCAAGTTCAATATACAGACTTAACCCCTCCGCAACGTAAGCAGATATATGCGTTAAAAATACGACAGCAGTCAAGTACAATAAGCGTGTTTACACGTCAGCGCGTGTGTCTCCATAGAAACCGTTATAATTCCGTTATTGTTTTAGTTACATCCGTAAAATAAAAAGTGAAAGGTCGATAGTGAACCATGCTGCACATCTCTATTCAAGTTGTCCATAGAAATACATAAAAAGAACATTCTGTCAGACGCGCAGTCTGACACATAATTTATCCCGCCAAATTTCCTACGGGCGCCCGACATTGTTAATTTCTATTAAATATTTTAATATGAAATGATAAAAAAGTGAGGTGACAAAAGTGTTTATTACACATTTATACAATAGAATAAGTATTATTGTTTACATAATCTGTGATTTTAGTACCGTTTTCACATAAAAACATCACGTGAGTCATTTTCACATTTTTTTAATGTTTGCATTCTAAATTTTAATATTTACAAATGTTAATATTTATTTGTAATATAATAATTCGAAAGCTTATTTTGTAACCTGTCTAAAACAGTTTTTACTATTCGGCTACGTTCAGAAATGTTTCATTTATAGAGCTTTAATTGTGAAGCGGTAATAATACAAAGTTTTCGTAAAATGTCATTTCGTCACCAAAAGCTAATATTCTCGAAAATTCGGAGGGGTTAATTTAGTTTTATTTCCAATGCTGAACTTTCTTCAATAAGAGCTGTCCCTGCTATCAGTACATACTACACTGTGGTAAGTAAGGTTAATACATAGATAAATTCTTATTAATTGTAACACGTCTGTTGTCAGATGGAACTTCAGTGTTGGACAGCACCAGCTCTCTCTGCAGCCGTTCAAGAGCTGCTCTGTGCCCACGCCGCACCTGTCATCCGGACTGGATCTGACCTTCAAGGTGGTGGTGCCTGAAGGCATCATCTGCGCAGTGGAGAAGAATGCCCCTCACAACATCGTCTGGCAACAGAAGGTAAATATTTCTGATCTGACTTGTTGTATAATGTAGTTGTGTTAGACTGAATTGTTAATTTCTTTCAAAGCAAGACCTCAATTTCACTATCAGGCTGCCTTTACGTGAATTTTACGACTTTCTTAAGATTTTGATAAGTTACTCACAGGAGCGTTTACATATGTGTTCAACTTATGGTATTTAATGCTCATGGAAGTTGTTAGGAAATTTAACTTACGTAAGTTCTCACGGCGACCTCTACACATGTAATTTATGCATAACTTTATTAGCGGTAAGATGGCTTCCTGTCAACGATTTGCTTCTGTCAAATTTTAAGAGATTTTGTCAATAAAGATGAAATGGCCCAAATAAAGTGTTGGAATCTGTTGGAATAGAAGTTGGCTTGAGAGAAACAATTCTCCATGCGGAAATTAACGCGGAAATTAATGGAGATCTTTAATTTTATCCAAATGACAGCCACAGCAACCGACTTTGAATTCAAATATCTAATGTTATAAACACAAGAATGCTCATTTTCAGAAAGCTATTTACCACCTGAGAAAAGTTTCTTTCCGTTTACCTTCGTTTCCGTGGGTAGTGCTTATTTGAGTTTTATCTAGTGTTATTTTTATATTACTCTCGGGAAATAATAAGGTAGGTAATTATCCACTCAACCTAATCAAATTTTGGTTAAAATAATAAAAATGCTGGTTTTTATAGGAAAAAATCCTAAGAAAACAACTGTCTTTAATTTTTGACATCTCACATTGGCTACCATCGGCTAACGGCTTTGGTACCCTTTCTTATGATAAGCATTTCAACTTATCAAACTGATTTTATAAGCTGTGAAAAGGCTGGAAGTTCGCGCGGACACAATTAGATTTGAAGTAAGTGACTTTTAGCAGTTACTTGTTTAAAGTCTTACTTATGTAAGTGACTTATGGAAAAAACTTACATATGTAAAGGCAGATTATACTTCATCCATTAATTCATCTTAAGTATTTGTTTTAGTAAAATGACTTTTTAACAATACGTGTACCTTTTTATTTCTTTCGAAGCACATAGAGTTCTTGATAGACTTAGTTCTAGATAGTTCTTACTTCACGTGTAATTGCACTGTGAGGACGCTTGCTGTAGCCTCCTCACAGTGCAATTACACATGAAATAATTTGCCTATAAACAGAAAAATGAACTGAACAATAATGTATTTTGTAGGTATACGGTTTTAACCTCTTTCCTTTCTTTAACCCCTCCGCAACGTAAGCAGATATAAGCGTTAAAAATAGGACAGCAGTCAAGTACAATAAGCGTGTTTATACGTCAGCGCGTGTGTTTCCATAGAAATCGTTATAACTCCGTTATTGTTTTAGTTACATCCCTAAAACAAAAAGTCAAAGGTCGATAGTAGATCAAGCTGCGCATTTCTATCAAGTTGTCTATGGAAATACATAACAGGAATCAGCTGTCAATCGTGTAGTTGACAAAAATATTTACCCGCGCAAATTTGCTACCGGCAGCTCCACCGCGCTCCACATTTTAAATTTTTATTAAAATTTTTATATGAAATGATAAAAAAGTGAGGTGACATAAGTGTTTATTACACATATATACAATAGAATAAGTATTGTTGTTTGCATAATCTGTGATTTTAGTACCGTTTTCACATAAAAACATCACGTGAGTCATTTTTACCTATTTTTAATGTTTGCGTTCTAAATTTTAATATTTACAAATGCTAATATTTATTTGTAATATAATAATTTGAAAGCCTATTTTGTAACCTTTCTAAAACAGTTTTTACTATTCGGCTACGTTCAGAAATGTTTCATTTATAGAGCTTTAATTGTGAAGCGGTTATAACTAAAAGTTTTCATAAAATGTCATTTCGTTTAAGACACCAAAAGCTAATATTCTCGAAAATTCGGATGGGTTAAGTTAAGTTTTGTTACCTCCATTTTACACATTAGTGACATTTTCCGTAGTCCAATGACAAACCCACTCAACTGAATTCAAAATACAATGGAAAACTTAGACAAATAAATTGTGCAGCTACTTGGGTGTTGTGTTGATTGTTAAGCTTGCTGAACTTTAAAACTCTGAATGAATGGTTATACAGCTGCGGAAAAGGGATATTGATTATATAATAAAGGACTTTAAATGAGTAATAACTAAAAATCTACAGAGATGTTAATATTGTATATATTTTCAGTTGGAAACACCCATCGTCGGAGCTTGGAACACTGAAGGCAATGAGCTGCATTCTATTGACTTGTTTGGCGCTGCCTTCCTCCCCTCCTGGTCCACCAACTCTCTGCCTAACCACCATCACAACCCCCACACTACTCCCAACTTCCCCCCCGTAGTCAACCCTGCAGTTTACATAGGAATGCATGATCGCCAGGTGAGAACCTTTCATGTATCTGTATTATGATGTTTGTCTAATATTTATTTTCTTTTAATTTATTAATCACATCTTTAATACACAATGACCGCGGTATAAGTGGGAAATTCGCATACGCATCGCATACGAGCTAATAATATATATTTTTTAGCAATAGGTTGAATAATTATTGTAACTGAGTCTACGCTTCGGCGCATTTTAAAATATAATTATAATCTGTTTTTTATAAATTGAATAACAATATTATTGAAAAGAAAAAAAATTAAAATGGAGTTTTAAAAATTAAACTTGATAACAATAAAAAATATTAATAAAAAAAAGCTTAACCCTCCAGGCTAATTTGTTCGCTTTTGGGAACAACTTATGTAGGTCTCATAGAAATCCTTGTGTCTCCCTTGCTGGCGTGGTGAGAAATATGATTTAAACAGTGTTCAAATCTAAAAGTTAACCACAGAAAAATTAAATATGCAAATTAATTTTATATAAAATGACTAGAAAGTGAGGCGACACTAAAGTTTATAATACATTTGTCTAATAAAATGTGTTTGCGTGTTAGGGTTATCCATTTTTAAATTATTTTATGTTGCATTCAAAATTTTAATCTGGACATAAAATTTGAAAACATATTTCATCACTTTTCAAAACAAGTTTTTGAATATGTCCAGAAATATTCCATTTATTTGGATTTTATTGCAAAGCAGTGACCATCTGACGGAATATGCCCCAGACCTGAGAGGTTAAAATTTAAATTTGCCCACAAAAAATTTCAACTTCGAACTTAATCACTTGAAAAAGGAAACCAAAATCGACTCCAAATGTGATGTAGATTTACCAGTTTCTCACTTGTACCATGAGTTTCTGGACACCATATATATTATATATTACGTATACAATGCAGTCGTTCACCCTGATTGTAATCTGATCATTATTATATCTGTTTTATCAGATCAAAATGGATTGTTAGTGTTTATTGTTTTGCTTCCGATGTCATGATTGTTGTTCTCTTTGTTTACAAACAAAAAAAAATATGTACTGACAATCTTTAGTGACACATAGTCAAGGCTAGAATGTGTGTACATGTGAATAAGATTTTTTCATTGTACTGCCAATGAGTCAAGCGGTGGGGACCTTTAGCCTTCTGATATTGCTTGCTGTGAATTTCTACAGTATTGTAAATAAAATAAATATTTGCTGGTATTTAATTTAGTGGGTTCATTACAATGACGTTATAATAAATAAATAGACTTGCCATGGTCTCACAAACTCAACATATAATGTGGCAATTAATCAACACTTCTGTTTTCAGCCATTTTCAATAATTTCTTAATTCAAAAGTTATTCATGTATGATAAAGATAGACGCTTAAAAGAATATGTGCATATGGACCAAACAAAAGATAGAACGCGGGCGGCATTTTCGTATTCAAAATTCAAAAGTTCCGTCGAATACTGTCTCAAGGCCGACTTAAGTAGGAGGCTTGGGCACCATTCGAATTTTGAGGTGTCAAATTTTCAAGCTATAATGAACAACGATAGTTTGTAAATGGCGTTGATTGTTATTGTATTTGTTGTTTTTGCTGATTTGTATGTTGTTTTACCGCAAGCAAGTAACTAAAGAATCATTAGATTATTATTATAAAAAGTAAATTTTACTTAGTGACGGCATCGACTTAGTAATTTGGCTGTTGCGCATCCAGACCTGTACTTTAGTAGGCCTTGAGCTCTCTAATGACGCATAAAATCTTTGGGCGGAAAGCAATTGTATTATTTATATAATCGATAATAATAAGTAATTTGCATGTATTTACAAATGAAATGTTATTCCTTCGCCTTTACTGCTGTTTACCGCGTAATGGAAACATTTTCTCATCACACGGGAGGGAATTTTGGCACTTTTTAATGCAATTTACTTATTGTTAGGACACGACCTTACTCGACGCGTGGCAGTTTAGTACTAAAGTACTAGAAATCGAGTACAGTGCAATTGTCTTGTTGTTGGCTTCCTACTTTGAGATTTCTACCACGCGTCTACAGTATATGTATAACGTCATTGGTTCATTATTGATATTTTTTTTTAAAAAGGGACTGGAGTTCTTTATTATTTTTTCAAACTTTCTTCAGTTAGGTAGGTACCATAATATTGAAAAAATGTGAATAACTACTCTAGCGATGGCTACCCAAATTTAGGTTCTCAGTTGATTTTTTAAAATTGAAATTTCTATGAAATTTGCGGGTGGCTTTTGGCAGCTGTCAATGGCTAAAATATCGATATTTTACATTTTCAAATAAGTACAAAGGACTATTATTTCTTTGAAAACTCCTTTGCCTTGTTTTTTTTAAAGTTGGGTATGTATTCAGTTTGTGTAGAAATAATAAAATCATGTGTGTGTGATAATATATTTTGACAATTATTTCCCAATGGAAGATTTTTTAAATCTTTTTTTTAGTTAGTTAGCTATTATGAAAAAAGTTCTTACGATATTATCGTGTAAACCACATGAATAATAAGATATATTATCTGGTAAACGGAAAATAATCGTAAAAAAAAACAATTGATTTGTTTTTATAATAATACTAGCTGGTTCCTGACATGCGTTGCTATGCCATTTAATAAAGAAATTGTTTCTCCCTGCGTGTGCTTTCCCATTCGTCCCGTTCCCCTTCCGCCTCCCCTTCCTCTCCCGCGTCCCCTTCCCCTCTCGCATTCCCACTCCGATTCCTACACCTTCCCTCTCCCCCCCCCCCAACTCCCCCCCCGTCCCCCGTCCAGCGAAGTTCCCCTCCCCCCTCCCGCGTATTCCCTGCCCGAGTTCCCCTCCCTCCTCCCGCATTCCATACATTCACTCCCAGTACATTCAGTTTTCAAACAGCTCGCGTACCACCTACTTTTTATATACATATATTTTATATATATATATATTTTTTTTTATACAAATTTCATAATGCCAGAGCTCACCAGTTTATACAAACCTTGTCCTGACAATAACGAACACACAAATAAAAGAATTATCGAATTTGGTGCAGTCGTTCGGAAGTTATGCGCGTACATACATTTTGGCGATTCATTTTTATTTATATAGATTTAACCAGAACTGATCAAGGTAATTTTCGTGCGGTTTTTGAATTTTCATCCCACATTCAACAGGTTTTAATTCTAAAAATATGGGATAAAAGATGAAATCTAGGTGGATTCATTGGCATTAATCCGCAGAAAGCAGTTCATATATTTCCGTGTTAATATTTGGAGGTATGATATTTATTAAATCAAAAGACCAAATCGAAAACTTAACACCCAAAAATCCCCATCGCTCGAGTGGATAAGATAGTCGAAATAAACATGACAATTTCACAATTGCAAAAAAGAATCCAAACCATTGAGCATAAAAAAAATTTAAAAAGCAAATCAAAATGGCTGAGTTAAACAGACGACTCTGCTACTCTTACTTAATTACGTTATAATTAATGATTTCCTCTAAATTCCAGCTCTACATACAAGAATCAGTTCGCATGCAGGCCCTGGTTCAGAGCCAAGCCACCCTGAGGGCGGGTCTGGGCCATGATCACCCGCCCACCCTAACCCTGCCATGGAAGCCTGTGCCGGCCCGCCTCGGAGTGGATTGGGATGAGGTGGAGGGGAGGGGGGACCACGAGAACTCGGAGACGGCCCTGCTGCTACACGAGAAGGAGTACGCCACAACAGCCATTTCCGTGCTGTACGCGTCGGATTATGTAAATGGTACCTATTTAATCTTAGCCTTTATGAACGTTTGCATATGTTGTCAAGTTTATATGATGACCTCAGATTGCAGGAAATTGATAACACTGACGTCCACAGAGGCCCTTGTCTTTTTATTGAATATTCACAATAATTCTATTTGGGAGGTGGGTATGGGAGTCGCCGCCCCGGGAACCCTTTATTGATTAACCAACAACCTTGACATCCCCCAAGGGTTTCGCTACGTTTGGTGTCTTAGCAGGGGTTCCCGGGTTCATGGGGGTGAGACTTGTCTAGATATGGAGGTGAATGCTTTTGCCCACCTATTGCGTGGCTGACCGGATCGAGAGAGACTGGTTGAGGAAGACCTTTTGATCTCTCCAGCCGAACTCTCTTGACCCATTCCCTTGCTCATGATTGGGCGGATTCATGCGTTCGTCACTCCTGAACACATTGACCTCCACATTCCTACCCTCCCCTCATATTTTTTACCTTCCCAGAACTTCCTCTCCTTCCTTTCGTTAATACCCTCCATACAGCATTCCCAAAGATGACGTAGGCTCTGAGGAATTTTTTTTCCTAAGGGTCTCATGTGTGGAGATAATGAAAAATAAAATATATTTTCAGAATTAGAACAGCGAGGAAGTAATTGTTATCTAAGTAATTATCTTTTAATCTGCCTGCCTGCAATGCTGGTGTGGCGGTACCTACATTCAGCAAAAAACTTGACAGCCATATAGATATTTTCTGGGCGTGCAACACCGAAGATTGAAAATGAAGTGATTTGCATTTTTATCAGCGAGCCCGTTTTCATTCTCGATGGTGATCTGTTTCTGAGTGGTGATTCTCGTATAGCTCTTTATATTTGCCGAGTCATAATTAAATATTGTCGCAAGTTTGAAATAAATAAATGACTAAAGTTATACCGCGTAATTACTAATACTTATTATATTACCTCCTGTGATAGTGAGTCTAAAACATAAACTGGACTGGATGCCGAGGTGAGTATCTACAAACGGGCGTCTAGTTCAGGGCATGATAATGGTGACCCCGACGTGATATGAACACGCAACCTTTTAAACCCTATTTATCTCAAGAAGTGATGGAATCTGTAATCGGACTGTAATCTGTCTGGAATTATTTAACCCCTCCGCAACGTAAGCAGATATAAGCGTTAAAAATAGGACAGCAGTCAAGTACAATAAGCGTGTTTATACGTCAGCGAGTGTGTTTCCATAGAAATCGTTATAACTCCCTTATTGTTTTAGTTACATCCCTAAAACAAAAAGTCAAAGGTCGATAGTAGATCAAGATGCACATTTCTATCAAGTTGTCTATGGAAATACACAACAGGAATCAGCTGTCAATCGTGTAGTTGACAAAAATATTTACCCGCGCAAATTTGCTTCCGGCAGCTCCACCGCGCTCCACATTTAAAATTTTTATTAAATATTTTTATATGAAATGATAAAAAAGTGAGGTGACAAAAGTGTTTATTACACATATATACAATAGAATAAGTATTGTTGTTTGCATAATCTGTGATTTTAGTACCGTTTTCACATAAAAACATCACGTGAGTCATTTTTACCTATTTTTAATGTTTGCGTTCTAAATTTTAATATTTACAAATGCTAATATTTATTTGTAATATAATAATTTGAAAGCCTATTTTGTAACCTTTCTAAAACAGTTTTTACTATTCGGCTACGTTCAGAAATGTTTCATTTATAGAGTTTTAATTGTGAAGCGGTTATAACTAAAAGTTTTCATAAAATGTCATTTCGTTTAAGACTCCAAAAGCTAATATTCTCGAAAATTCGGAGGGGTTAAACTAAGAATGCCATTCACTAGTATGTAACTCCATCTAGGCTTAGCGGCTCAAACTATGTTTATTTTTAGAAACCGTAAAGATTTCAATTGTTTAAATAAAATTGAAACACCCACCTCTAGCATATAAGAAAAATCCTTGCTTTATGCAATCATTATGCAACTTGCAAACTGGACATGTTAATTTTTTATATGTTGTATATTGTTATTTAAACATATATTAAAATTTAAAAAAAAGAACTTTCATACTGAAAATGTTCAATTACTTTATATATGTTTGTAAATTTTTTTATATTTAGATTATTATATGTAGATTATCTTTTGTATTTTTATTTATGTTTTTCTTTTGTACTTTGTATTATTATTATTTAAGTTTTTCTTTTGTACTTTGTATTATTATTATTTAAGTTTTTCTTCTGTACTTTGTATTTTTATTTATTATCTTTTGTATTTTTTTGCTTTAATCTTTATTGATGTATGTAATTATAGATACTGCTACCCGACTCAGAACAGATATTGTCTAGTGAGTCGGGTAGCGCACATATATGTAAATAACTATTGATATTAATAAACGCCCGGGTTACCGGCACCTTTAAAAAAAAAAACATTATGTTCATACTTGCGATTTCAAACAGACAGTTGCCATTTGAGAAGAAATAATATTTTGTAACTGTACTAAATCACCAAAAAATGGCAACACACATAACCATAGATCACATGAAAGCATCTGTCAATTGCCTCCAATGATCAAAAATACATGAGAAATTCACAATACCCAACAATAATACACGTCCCAATCAATAATAAACAGGTACTATAGTCTTTTTATAATTTTTTAAAGTATAAAATGAAATACATCCAACATTTCAACATAAAAATGGTTACAATAAAGACAGATGATAAACATATCAAATAATGTCCGCCATCTTAATCTGTATGAAAATCTGTACCAAAATAGAACACGTCCTTTTTCAACCCGAATCAATACGAAAAAACCTCCCGTGTGGAAAGTGCACGAAAAAAAGCAAAGTTTAAAATTTTGATTAGATCATTCAGAATCAAAATAGGCACTAATTTGTAATATTTCTCAGGAAATGGCTACTACCTGTACACGGACGGTGACCGCCGTCTGATGGATGATCCGATGTGTGATCGTCCCAACTCCAGCACGAGTTTGGCCAACCTCGAGGAAGAAGACTCGGGGAACAATTCTCACGACGAGGAGTTTGACTGGGCCGACGATGAACCTATACACATCTTTGTCGTCTCACTTTGGTTTTGGTGGTGAGTTATTGCCCTATTTATGTTTTGAAATTTATAATGTGACGTAGTTTTTGCCTTCATGATTTTGTATTGATTCCATAGACATCCAAATTGATAGATTCAGGCCTCTAGCATATTGTGAAAGCGTGAGCAGAAACTCACAGTATTTCCGCTGTACAATAAAATCCAAATAAATGAAATAGTTCTGAATATATCCAAAAACTAAATTTTTTTTGAAAGGTGATGAAATCAACTTTCAAACTTTATTATAAAAAAAAATAAACATATTAGAACTATATATTAAAATTTTGGATGCAAACATAAAAAATGTTTTAAATATGGCTCACCTTACAATATTTTTTACTAAAATTACTGATAATAAAAAAAACTAAACACACACATATTTTATTAGACAAATGTATTATTAATGTTATTGTCGCTTACTTTTTTAATGTTTCATTAAAAAATAATTAATAAAAAATTCACAAATTTTCGCAATTTTTTTCTCAAATTGCATTCGGAAACTTTGGTTTTATATAAGTGTAAATTTTAATTCTTCCGTGGTTAATGTTTATATTTGAATATAAAGCATAGTGTTTTCTCTTTCTAACACCATTTAAATCATATTCCTTACTATGATAGAAAGGAGACAACTTCTCTCGGGACCTGTGTGATCTGTTCCCAAAACCGAACAAATTTTCCTCAGGGGTTAAATCATTTTGTCGGACTGGAGAAAACCACATGATCACATTTTTGGCACTAGAAGGGTTCGAGAATACTTTGAATAAACTACGACATCAGTTGTACATTAAATGCACATTGAAATAACCAGACCCTGCTCAGAAAAGTAAAGTTCACTAAAGCAAGTGCATCATGAGACTTTTCTGCGCAAGGTCCGAATGCTCGTCTTTAAATGAACCCACTAGTGTAGCGAAGTTAAAAATGAGTGAGGTGAGGAAATTCTAACACTTTTAAAAGTGTCTAATTAAATGGTGTAACAAAATATTTGATTTTGGAAACAAGCTCGAACTTTTGTTTACCCGATTTGGGATTTGTAGTTAAGTTTTTTACGCAGGCAGCAATTTGCACGCCATTGTAAAAAGGACTAGTAATTCGTAAGCAGATTTCATTTTCACAGACTAAATAGTGACATTACAATGAGGGTTGCCTGTATACTATCAGATTCATTTATTGACTAATCACAGAAAGGGAGAGCTCCATTCAACTTGGTCTGCTCCCCTTTCTCTGAAAGGCTAGTCTGTCAATTTGGATGTGTTATGATTGATTATAAATGGATTGATGGATTTAAAAAAAAACTTATTTTCCAGGAAGGAGGTGGCAGCCATAGCCTTGAGCACTGCCCTTTGTCTGAACTTCCTAACGCAGAAGTTTCGTCGTAAATCTACTCAACCAGAAGTGCACAGAGTAAGAATAAATCTTTTTGAGATTCTTGTTTTCTCTTTTATTCTTATTATTATTTTCTATTCTTGTTGTTTACTTTTCTCTGTAAACTTTGAACTGTTGAATTTGGCAGCCACCTCTGGTATGTATCAAGTATCCAATATACTTGAAAAAAACCTTGATTGTGCAGAAACGGGTGGTCCAGATAAATTAGCCTTTCTTAACAAACTTTTTTATTTTTTTTTATTTAGTAACTATATAATATTTTTTTACATTTTTATATGAAACATGTTAGTTAGATGTATATATAAAATATATTCGTAGTCCTCCTCACTAGGAGATCCTGTGCTGAGGGGGACTATGCTTTGGATAAGTTTTTCAGCGACTTCTATGGTTTGACTTCATTGATTGGATAAGGTTTTCCAGAAACTTCTATGATGTTTTAAGTATACTAGTAAGTTAATTTTCCGATAGATTCTTCAGCCAACATTTAATGTCCTTAATGTAGCTATTTTTTATTTTTATTTGTTTGATACTAAGTGGGAGTTTGTTATATAACTTTACTGCTAAAAATGCAGAACTTCTTTGACCAAATGAAGAGTTACACTTTGATATATTAAGTATGTCTGTTTGTTTGGCTCTGGTTATATGAGCGTGTGAGGTGTCTGCCTCTGAATCATTTTTGTGGTGATGTACTAGAATGTTTTTGGCATAGATTTTCTGTATGCTTGGAACATCAAACTGTTTAAAAATTTCTGCTGTTGACGTCCTTATGGGGACCTTTAGAATGGTCTTTATAATGCAATTCTGAGTTATCTTAAGTTGTTTTAAGTGATTAGATGCTGCTGAGCCCCATCCTATTACTCCATATTCCAATCGAGAGTGGCATAAAGCATAATATACTCTCTTTAGATCCCTCATCGACAAGATGTTTCTTAATTTTTTGAAGAAGTAGATGAGTTTTGTTAGCTTTTTTGAGGTAAGATCAATGTGTGAATTCCACTGTAGATTTTCATCAATTTCAATCCCAAGATATTTAATACTTTTGGTTTGGGTTATAGACGGGCAGGAACATTGTGGAAAAGTATTTTGACATTCATGTAATTTGAGGGTATGCACATTCATTGGTTGTCCTCTTTTGTTTTTGGAGAAAGTTAGATATTTAGTTTTACTAACATTTAATGTAAGGGAGTTTACTTTTAGCCAGTTTTGAAGTACAGCCAGGCCATGTTCCGCCTCCTTGTAGGTTCTTGTCCAATCTCGTTCGTGGAATATAATAACAGTGTCATCTGCAAAGCTCATTATGTTTCCATTAATGGGAAGATTCATAAGGTCATTTACATATATGTATCAGAAATAGTATAGGTCCTAATACGCTTCCCTGGGGGACCCCGAATTTAATTGGAAGAGATTTGCTCTTTCTTTTACCAATTTGTACAATTTGTTCTCTTCCAGTTAAATAACTTCTAGTAGGTTTAGAGTTGTTTCGGTTATTCCATTTTTTTTTAGTTTTAAGTACAGTATTTCATGATCAATTGTATCGAAAGCTTTTTGAAGATCAATGAAAACAGCTAAGCATTTTTTGCCTTCATCCAGTTTTCTAATAATTGTATTAGTTACATTAGCTATAGCGTCACCCAAAGATATTGAAATATAAGTAGATGTGCTATCTGCTGTTTTTACTATGTGGGTCTGCGCTTCCGGGTGTCGCCGATATTGTTTACCAATTAACAAATAAACTAAAAGAACAAATAATTAACGAATAAACCAAACGAACGTTAAACTAAATGAACGAATTCTTTCCGTATTCAAAATATTTTGTAAACCAATATTAATGCACATTTTAAAAAAATCAACGAAATGAACAAATTCTTTTTGTATGAAAACTACGCTAATTAACGCGTAGTCCGGCGACAGTTGCGC
Organism: Limnephilus rhombicus; assembly: GCA_929108145.2. Classification (NCBI taxonomy): domain Eukaryota; kingdom Metazoa; phylum Arthropoda; class Insecta; order Trichoptera; family Limnephilidae; genus Limnephilus; species Limnephilus rhombicus. The sequence continues at coordinate 51,197,180 of OV815286.1, read as the reverse complement.
GGACACCATAGCATATCTCTTCTGTATTTGAATATCTTTGGCGTCACCAGTACCCAGGTTTTTTCTAAAACCATACTGCGTAGGTGATAATATTTTATTGGTATCCAAAAATGTAAGAACTTGTTTTTTTATTACTTTTTCCAATATTTTAGACAGAGGAGTTAAAATACTAATTGGTCGATAATTTGAAATATCATTTTTGGGACCATTTTTAAATAATGGTATGATCGTAGCAATTTTAAGACAAGCGGGAAAAACACCTTTAGATAATGATAGATTTACAAGGTGTGTCAGTGGTTGAATTAACTCATTTTGTAGGTATTTAATTGATTTGCTTGATATCAGTTCATTTCCCGATGAGGTATTTGTGTTTAAGGAGGTTATAATATTTCTTATTTCATCACTTGTTATCTTGACTATATTGAGGCTGTTTTCATGATTTACATCATCATTCCTCATTGTTTTTTCGACAGTAGTAGAATTTTGTTTAATTTTATTTGCAAGGTTAGAGCCTATATTGCAAAAGTAGTTGTTTATAAAGTCAAGAAGTTTGTCTGGGTGTTTCGTAAAAGATGTGGGAATCTCATCAATGTTTAATTCTTTAATGTTTTTGTCTTTATGCGAGGCTTTAGTATTTGTAATTTCATTTATGATCTGCCAGAGTTTACGGGAATCATTATTGCATTCATCAATTTTGTTTTTATAGTATGTTTCTTTAGCATAACGAATTACATTTTTACATGTATTACGATATCTTTTGTAGAATCGAAGTGTATGGACATCATAAGGGTTGATTTTTACTTTTCTGTGCAGTTCATCTCTTTTTCTGATTGAGTTTATAATATTCTGACTGATCCATGGTTTAATGTGAATATTTTTATGAGATACCTTTTTATCTGTGGTTTTGGTGTTATATAGAATACTGTGCTGTATAATTTCTACAAAATAACTCCAAGCAGTATCAGTATCATCTTTTTTCAGAAGGGCGGTCCAGTCATTCGTTGTTAACTCCCTTTTGACATTTTCCCAATTTGTTTCAGACTTCGTTAGGAGTGATTTCGTATTTAGGTTTACATAAGAGTTATTTTTTGTTATAGATAGAATTATTGTGTAATGGTCTGTCAGTGTGGTAGTATAAATAATGGCTTGAGTTTTTTTATTAGTTTTACTAAAGATATGATCAATGCAAGTTTTGCTATCATTAAATATACGTGTAGGTTCCTCAATTAGGCTTTCATATCCATGGTATGCAAGTGTCTGCAAGTAATCATATTTTTTTGGGTGGCCATTTTCAAGGATATCAATATTTACATCACCGATAATAAATACATCTTTAGTGTTTTTTAGTAAACTCAGTTCAAATGATAAGGAGTTTAGAAATGGCTCCAGATTTTTTGTAGATGGAGATCTGTAAATTGCGAGTATTGTTGAATCATTGCCGATTGATATCCTTAGACAGTTCGCATTATTAATACCGATCTCTATGACATCAGCTTCAATGTCTTCTTTAATATATACGATGACACCATCATTTTTGGTATTATTCATAATTGTGGAGTAAGGGACATATTTATCAATTTGTAGAGGATAGAACTTATCAGTTAACCAACATTCAGTAAGAATAATTATATCCCAGTTTAGATTTAAACTTTTTATCAATATTTGTAGTTCGTCAAAGTTTTTATTAATACTTCTAATGTTTTGATGCATTATGTTAAAACTGATTGTGATCTTTAGACCACAGGCGTCATTTGAAAATTCTGTCCTTGTTCTACCTGTATTTCAATGGAAGACGCTCCGAGGAACTGGCGTTATTGATCCCTTCGGCACCAATGCATAGTCGGGAAACATGCCAAACGCATGCCTAACATTTATACACGGATAACATTTGTCACATGAGAACGGGTCGTTTCTACGACTCGTAGAAGAACAATTTGCTGGCTCCTGTGTTTCCTCCCTCCTGCAACATGGATCTCTTCAAAACCCATATTCACTCCTTCTCATAAAGATTCTCCACACAGCATCCCCAAAGATGATATAGCGAAATTATTTTCCTTAGGTTCTCCCGTGTGGAGTTAAATGTAAAAAAAGGTCATAGTTAATCCTTTGTTCCGATGAAAACTGAGACATTACAAATCTCTTGCTATTCATTCTAGATTCTGCAACCGTTAGTTTGTTACATTAAAATGAAACACAGCCATCATGCTTCTTGTATGTACTTACAAACTCCACAACGTACTGTCAGAAGTTCTGCTTAGTTTATGGCAAGGTTTTTTAATACTCGTCCATTCTGCACTCATCACTTGACCTTGTAAAACATAAGCTGTTGTTATTGCAGCACTATGTCCTGGTGGAGCGCACGGTGCAAATAGTGCCCCAGCCCCCGGGGCCCGTCGAGCCCCCTGAGCCGACCCCGCCGCCCTTCACTTCGCGCTACCTGTCGGACTTCACCCCCGTCAACTGCTTGGGCCGCGGGGGTTTCGGCATTGTGTTTGAGGCCAAGAACAAGATTGACGACTGCAGCTACGCCGTCAAGAGGATCACTCTGCCTAATAAGTGGGTTTCTTCATACATTATTATTATTTATTTTACTAAAAAAGAAATAAAATTTGGATTACGAATAAGCTGAGAATATTTGGACTTGCAGAGAGTTAAATCCCTCGTGCTTCGGACTACTCAATTGTAAGTTAGTCTACATGTGAATGCATATGTAACATGAAATGCCATGCTTCATGTATGCCTTGGCTTTCTAGCTCTTTAGGAGCATTTTTTTTTTCAAAGGTTCACTTGAAAATCCATAGAAAAGTGAAGTAAGGCGTGTACTGACAGCCACACGCAGTGTCTGCCTCGCTGTTCGCGATGCCGCCGGCACGAATATTATTACCGCGTGTGTAAGGTGGTGCAATGAGTGATGCGGCACCCAAATTAAGAGGGCCTCCGACTACAAATTATGCCACTATGTAAGGGGCCGAAGACCAACGGGTCTCCCGGCCGAAGGGGTCCATAAAATAATGTCATCATCTGCTGGCTAATTCCAGGAAAAATTTCCTTTCAATTTCAATATAACGTTTCATTATTTAATTAACTTTGAATATCTGATTTCTTCAGAAGGTTCAACCTCTCTCTCTGCATTGTGATAAATGGGCCCTTTCTAAGGCAAACTGTAAAACTCTTTTCAAAGCCATACCTGGGCAGGGGGTTTATCACTTGATTTGGTAATGCTTTGTAGTGCTAATGTCATAGTTGAATCTTTAATCTTATTGTTGTAGCTGATAAACCATAACATAACATGCCTTTAAAAGAGTGTATTTTGCAGGAAAGACAAGCGGGAGAGGGTCCTGAGAGAGGTGCGGGCACTGGCCAAGTTGGAACACAGTCACATTGTCAGGTACTTCAACGCCTGGATAGAAGAACCCCCACTAGGCTGGCAGGATCCCTTTGAAAGGTGCCAAATCTTATTTTTCTACCACCTTTACACCCTACAAGTACAGCACAAGTATTTTAAACCAGGGCAGCAAGCTATTGCTAGTAATCTAGCAAGCTAGTAAGTCTAGCTAATATGTAAACAGAACTAGCTTTGTTTTTAACCTGGTAGGCTAGCATCTAAAACCAGGATAGTTTAACAGAATGGGGTTCTATTGATGGAGCTAGTAGCACCTCCCCACCACCGAAGTTACTATCCTGGCTTTATGTTTAGCTTCGGGTGGCTGGCGAAGCTAGTAGATGATCAGCTAGTGTACGGTCGTTACTTTGATACTGGCTTAAAATTTCCTAACATCTGTAAATCACTCAAGCTTGTGTCAAGCCAGGTCTTGCCAGGATGGAACACCTGCATAGTAGCTTGCTATCCTGGTTTGAAATACCAGCCTCCTGTGGCTCTCGCATTACTTAATTTAGCCCTTTTTTAGTGTTTTTGAATCCTGTGGTTGACATATATTTTTTCCCGTTTATTTGAACATTCTTGATTTGTTTCTTTTCAGCGAATTGAAATCTGGAATGGATTTTACTGATACCTATTCCAAATTACCCACAATGGCTAAGACGGGCAACAACAAATCTCTTCTCTCCAACTTTAAGGATAGAAACGTCTGCCTCAGTATCCAGCCAGAGGTATCGGAGTCTTACGACAATAAGCTCAGCGGAGACTTCAACAGATCCCGATTAAAAAGCGTGGACTTCAACAGACAGCGATCATACAGCATGAACGATTCCTTCAGCATTGTCTTTGAGAAGAGTTTCCACGATCGTTCCAACAGCTCCATGGACCAATCCGTCAGCAAGGGTGACGATCTCAACCAGTCGTTCGCTCACGAAGAAGACGAAGATGACGATTCTTATGTCGTGTTTGCCGAACCGGAAAAGAAAATCAACAGGACGAAAAGTGGTGATAGCGTCATATCTATTTCCGATACTGACTTTAAAATACATTCGGATCGTAATGCGTCTCAACATCCTGAGGTTTCTAATGAAACTCAGGTAGTTTGTATCGACGAGTCTCCGGAGAATAAGAAGTACAGGAAAGGGCACCGGAGGAACCTGTCCCTGGACCTGACGAGCAGTCCGGCCAATAAGCCGCGCCAGGAGTTTGTTGGGAAGATGTACCTGTACATTCAGATGCAGTTGTGCCAACAGAAGAGCTTGCGGGATTGGCTGAGAGAAAACACTATTCTGGAAGATAGAAAATCACAAGTGAGATAGTTTTGCTTTTTATTTTTAATGATGCTTGGCACTGATTTCTAATGAAAATGAATTTTCATAATCACTAACAATAACACACCTTATGTGGATGGCGATAAGGTTGAAATTCCCGCAAACACCAGGTGCCTGTTTTGATCTGTGCAAAAAAAAAATCCCATTTTTTTTGCACTACCTAATCATTTTTTTTTGTGAAGTTCAGGCAGAAATTTAAAATGTTTTCAGATCATTCTGTGAAGAACTTAATTTGCCTCATTGTACAATAGAACCATAACAGAAATGGAGTTTGTAAGAATAATCTAGCTGGAGATGAACTTAATTTGCCACATTGTACAATAGAACCATAACAGAAATGGAGTTTGTAAGAATAATCTAGCTGGAGATGAACTTAATTTGCCACATTGTACAATAGAACCATAACAGAAATGGAGTTTGTAAGAATAATCTAGCTGGAGATGAACTTAATTTGCCACATTGTACAATAGAACCATAACAGAAATGGAGTTTGTAAGAATAATCTAGCTGGAGATGAACTTAATTTGCCACATTGTACAATAGAACCATAACAGAAATGGAGTTTGTAAGAATAATCTAGCTGGAGATGAACTTAATTTGCCACATTGTACAATAGAACCATAACAGAAATGGAGTTTGTAAGAATAATCTAGCTGGAGATGAACTTAATTTGCCACATTGTACAATAGAACCATAACAGAAATGGAGTTTGTAAGAATAATCTAGCTGGAGATGAACTTAATTTGCCACATTGTACAATAGAACCATAACAGAAATGGAGTTTGTAAGAATAATCTAGCTGGAGATGAACTTAATTTGCCACATTGTACAATAGAACCATAACAGAAATGGAGTTTGTAAGAATAATCTAGCTGGAGATGAACTTAATTTGCCACATTGTACAATAGAACCATAACAGAAATGGAGTTTGTAAGAATAATCTAGCTGGAGATGAACTTAATTTGCCACATTGTACAATAGAACCATAACAGAAATGGAGTTTGTAAGAATAATCTAGCTGGAGATGAACTTAATTTGCCACATTGTACAATAGAACCATAACAGAAATGGAGTTTGTAAGAATAATCTAGCTGGAGATGAACTTAATTTGCCACATTGTACAATAGAACCATAACAGAAATGGAGTTTGTAAGAATAATCTAGCTGGAGATGAACTTAATTTGCCACATTGTACAATAGAACCATAACAGAAATGGAGTTTGTAAGAATAATCTAGCTGGAGATGAACTTAATTTGCCACATTGTACAATAGAACCATAACAGAAATGGAGTTTGTAAGAATAATCTAGCTGGAGATGAACTTAATTTGCCACATTGTACAATAGAACCATAACAGAAATGGAGTTTGTAAGAATAATCTAGCTGGAGATGAACTTAATTTGCCACATTGTACAATAGAACCATAACAGAAATGGAGTTTGTAAGAATAATCTAGCTGGAGATGAACTTAATTTGCCACATTGTACAATAGAACCATAACAGAAATGGAGTTTGTAAGAATAATCTAGCTGGAGATGAACTTAATTTGCCACATTGTACAATAGAACCATAACAGAAATGGAGTTTGTAAGAATAATCTAGCTGGAGATGAACTTAATTTGCCACATTGTACAATAGAACCATAACAGAAATGGAGTTTGTAAGAATAATCTAGCTGGAGATGAACTTAATTTGCCACATTGTACAATAGAACCATAACAGAAATGGAGTTTGTAAGAATAATCTAGCTGGAGATGAACTTAATTTGCCACATTGTACAATAGAACCATAACAGAAATGGAGTTTGTAAGAATAATCTAGCTGGAGATGAACTTAATTTGCCACATTGTACAATAGAACCATAACAGAAATGGAGTTTGTAAGAATAATCTAGCTGGAGATGAACTTAATTTGCCACATTGTACAATAGAACCATAACAGAAATGGAGTTTGTAAGAATAATCTAGCTGGAGATGAACTTAATTTGCCACATTGTACAATAGAACCATAACAGAAATGGAGTTTGTAAGAATAATCTAGCTGGAGATGAACTTAATTTGCCACATTGTACAATAGAACCATAACAGAAATGGAGTTTGTAAGAATAATCTAGCTGGAGATGAACTTAATTTGCCACATTGTACAATAGAACCATAACAGAAATGGAGTTTGTAAGAATAATCTAGCTGGAGATGAACTTAATTTGCCACATTGTACAATAGAACCATAACAGAAATGGAGTTTGTAAGAATAATCTAGCTGGAGATGAACTTAATTTGCCACATTGTACAATAGAACCATAACAGAAATGGAGTTTGTAAGAATAATCTAGCTGGAGATTTTGCACTATCAGTTTTTATAGGCCTGATGCGGGCTTATAAAAAAAATACATTATTCTAGACTTTTTCAAAGGCCAAGATGTGTTCTACTTGAAGTATTTAATTATCTATAATATTTCAAGCAATCAAATTTTCAAACCAAAGACATATGTCTTTGCATTGCTTCGTCTTAATCACAATAACATCAGAATATTTCATTCAATTTCCAGCCAATTTTTCTTATTTTCAAATTAGTCCATTGCATAAATTGAATCCTTCAAATACATCTTTTTTTTTCACTTAATTCTCATCTCTCTTCGAAAACTTCAGTTACGGTTTGTCAAATAAGAGTAGAAAACTTAGGAGGGCGCCACTGTCGTTCAAATGGCAGTACTAAAAATATAACTCATGGTGGAAATGTAAAGCTGTGTAACCTACATTTAAAAAAAATTAAAAAGGCATAAAACTGATTTTTAAATCGGTATATTATACCTTTGCAATTTTACATAATGAAGAATAACGATATTGTAATAAAATATAAAGCACACTTTAGAAATTGCTCACATTTATTTAAAACTGGCTTAAGTATCTAGCGTTGCCCGGGCTTTAGATCATGCCTCTAATTTTAGATCTGAATATATTTAACTCATTCAGATCTAAAAGTAGTGTAACTAAACTCACCATTAGTGATTCTTCCTTACTTCCCTACTATTAAATTAAAATTTATGTTAAATTAAATGAAAGTAAATCATTTTGTAAAACACCATTTAATCAAATTTATTTCATTAAGTAGGTGCCTTAAACACAGTGCTTCTTCGATTATAATTTTTTTTCTTTATGAACAAAAAAATGTTTTTCAAAATGTGATTTACAGTGTTCTATACATTCAGTGACAATGCACTTTAAAATAATATTTGACAGTTAAGTTGGTGTTGCCAGCCTACAAATTTTGTAGTTCTATTTTTAATATTTTCTACTCTTAATTGACAGACTATAGTTTATATCCATATTGAGAACAGCAGTAAACTATTCCGTAATTGAAGAAGATAATAATAATTATAATCTAAGCGAAAATATGAAAGAGAACAAGACACAGAAAAACAGAAAAAGATAATGGTCGCAACTGGGACTCGAACCCAGAACCTCTCGTCTATCCGGGACGTGCGTATTACCAATTTCGCCATTGCCACCTACTGTCAAAATATAATAAGTCGTCTTAAATATAATAATATTCTTTAATTGTTTTACATTGTGCAACTAATGACTATTAGAACTTATAAGTTATAACATACTTACAACTTACTTAAATCTTACAATTTATAAGTTATGTTTGTTCTCAGGTGGTGACCATCTTCGAGCAGATAGTGCAGGCGGTGGAGTATGTGCACATGCAGGGCCTGATCCACCGCGACCTGAAACCCAGCAACATCTTCTTTGCGGTGGACGGGCGCATCAAGGTGGGGGACTTTGGACTGGTGACAGCCCGCGCCGACCCGCTGGCGGCTCCAGGTCACCCCCCGCCCAGCCCGGCCCTGGGCATGCCCGAAGCCCATGAAAAGCACACTCAGCAAGTCGGTAAGAATCCACGCCAACTGATTTTCAATAGATAGACCTGGACAAACCTCACCCCATCTTCATGGGGTGAGGTTTGTCCAGGTCTTGGCGGCGGATGCGTCTGCCCCCCACAGTGAGAGGGATGGATTCATACGTCCGTCCATCCTGGACACATCTCCAAAGATGACTAATGTAAAAAAAAATAGAGGGCTCCGGCCCCTAGGGGTTAAAGATACGTATATTCACAGTCTTCCTCACTAGAGATCTTGTTCCGAGGCAGACTGTAGATTGTTTTGTTGGTATTAATTAATAATCATTTTTATGTTTTCCTCATCTTTATGCAACCGGTGTGTAATATTCTTTGGGTTATCGTCATCCACGGATAAAGATCGACAGGTGAGGAATGAAAGATAATGTTGAAGTAGATATTTATTGTGTTCTGAGGTGAAGCTCCCAGAACCAAAGTTAAACACATACAATGGTACAGTGAAAGTTGATTGAGAGACGTGGGAGCGGTTTGTTTAAAGCGGTTATCGGTAACGCGTCCGGCAGGGATCTACCGATCGCCGCACGGCCCTTCTGGAAGCTTCTCCAATCTTTGTTTTCTTTTCTGCCGCGCTTGGCAGCACCGGCGATGTGGCGTGACACTGGTGACGTGGAGTGACGTCACGGAGTTCGTGCCGTGTGCAGGGCTGTCGCCAAGTGCAGGACAGGGGTGTCGCCACAAATCTAATAAGTAAGACTGTGTATGTAAAGGGCCATTATACCAAGGGCAAAGACATTAGACTTCTTTTTCACGTCTAAAGATTTCCCAGTAAAACAGTTTAAAAAGTAAGTCTGTGTGTTGTGTTGCGCAGGGACCCACCTGTACATGTCTCCCGAGCAGCTGCGAGGAGAGGCACACGGCTACAAGGTGGACATCTGGGCACTGGGCCTGGTGCTGGCCGAGTTGCTGATCCCCTTCAACACGGAGATGGAGCGTGTCACCAGTCTGAAAGCGCTTCGCGACCACAAGTTCCCGCAGGACTTTGTCAAAACTCACCCACAAGAGGTATGCTCTTTTTCAATTACTTTTGAACTTTTTTCAATTTCTATTAACACTTACTTTTGAATTTGTGCTGAGAACCGAGAGTCATCAAATTGTTTATTATGTACACCCATAGATATTAAAATTGTTAGACCAGCCCATCACGGAACGGGGAACAAACCATGTTGCAGGAAGGCGGCGTAACTGTCTCCCTTACAATGCAATTTTTCCCATCCTGGGGAACTTGGGACATAATCTGTGTTTTAGTGAAACTTCATGGAGAAATATGCTTACATGGATAGCCGCTCATGAATCACATATGCGACAGCTAGATGTATTTGAACCCTCAAAACTTGAAATAATTAGTTGAATAAATATATTTATTTATTTGTTTGTTTCAGCACTCGCTCCTGCTGTTGATGCTCTCTGCGGAGCCCCTGAAGCGCCCCAGCACCCTGGGGGTGCGCGCCCGGGCCCCCTTACTGCACCACACAGACCCCCGCTTCCACTTCTCCCTCCCTCCACACCACACCCTTCACTCCTCACACTCCTCCAACTCCACCTCGTCCAACTGACCCACCTCACTCTACTTCATTCCTACTGATCCACTTCCCTTTATTCCTACTGATCCACTTCACTTCACTTAATTCCTACTGACCCATTTCACTCCTCTTCATTCCTTCTATTTATATTCATGGCGTAATCATACACAACCAGCCTCTCGAAGAGTACTCATCACTCATATTCATTGCAGTTTTTCTATTAAATATTCCGCATGAAGGCATACTGCTGATAGCTCCATTGAAATCTTATAATCTCCATTGAAAGATTATTGGATTAAATACAAAAGAAGATGCCTAAAAATGTTTAAAACTTCAATTTGTTTCAATAATATGGCTCATTAACAAGTGTTATTAATACTAGTGAAATTGGGCCCTTCTTCCACAGGGACATGCAAGTATCCGATATGCACATCGCAAACAACTCGTCGCGCACAGTCCGTAAACGTCGCTAGAAAAAGACCAGCGTCACCACCAATCATTATTGAATTCCCGAAACGTCCAAAATAGAATGATTTAATAACCTCACTCACAACCAAATAGTAGTAGCTGTGTATCCTTTCATTCTTTATTGACTGTTTGTTCTTTGCATTGATTTAAAGTGTGTGCATTATTACAAAATGTCACAATGTGACTCCATGTTTAAAGTCTAGACGACATGTGGAGGGACAACCTCGTGCAGCTTATGACGGTTTACAAAGTGTTGGCAACATGTGCCTGTATACGAACCTCTCCTCAGATGCATGCCAGTAATCGCCAAGATACTTGAATAGTCTAGAATCGGAAACTTGCGTCTGTGGAAAACCTGTGGAAAAATGACCTTACATAAAAGGGGATAGTATTGCGAAAACTGATCTATACATTCTTACAAATTAATAGTAGTCTACATTCTTTTGAATCCCTACAGATTATATACTATTATTAAAGTTCTTCTGTACATCATCCTTGTAGCACGGACCTTTGTTGAAAAGGGCTTACTTTAATTCTGTTTCGCTAAGCGATCTCTGCTGCTTGGAAATCAATATGGATTAAAGAAGCATGTGTGTATCAGAAAGAGAGGTTTCACAGGAGTTTTCAGTGACAGGAGAATAGCTATAAACTGTTATGTAAAGAATAAATCCTGGTGCCAAGTGCTCCTCTTGATATATAGCGAGTGATGGTGTCTCTAGGAGAGACGGTTTTCTTTCATTATTAGGTATTATTTTGGAATTAAATATAATTAATTGTTTAATCTCATCTCTCTAAACATCTATTTGAACAGGGATTTATAATTTCGGGTGTTTCAAGTTCATACATATTAAGCGACGTCAGGGGCTCATAAAATATTGAAGGATTTTTTTTGTCAATTTTTTGTCACTACGGTCCAATTTTTTTTTCTTTATTAGCGTGCATTTGATGTGTTTGTATAAATGTCCCATTCAATATTACAGCCACATTGCCCACATCGAAATTGTCTCTTAACCTGTTAAAGCCAACTTTTAACTGTCATTCGGTTCGATTAGTGAAAGCGGTTGTCATAGTTGATGTAATTGTAATTATTTTTATAATTAATGTGAATATATGATGTATTTACACCTACATTTAGTTATAAAGCAAAGCATTTTTGCAAAGCCTATGGTGTATTTATACCTACATGTAGTTATAAGGCGAAGCATTTTTATAATGAATGTGAATATACAATGTATTTACACCTTCATGTAGTTATAAAGCAAAGCATTTTTATAATGAATGTAAATATACAATGTATTTACACCTACATGTAGTTATAAAACAAAGCATTTTTATAATGAATGTGAATACACAATGTATTTACACCTACATGCAGTGTTAGATATTAAATGCAATATTGTTAGAGGATAATATTGGTATGCAATTCTTGAATTAATCTCTTACGGGACTTGCCGTATTTCGTTTGAAATCTCGGAAAGCATCACTTTGAAGTAACATTTTGTGGTATATTATAATAAAACAAATATAAAACTTTATTCCACTTAATTTTATTTGACCGTAACCGGTTTAAGCTCGTTAAAGCCATCTTCAGACTCGGTCAAATAAAATTAAGTGGAATAAAGTTTTATATTTGTTTTATTATAATATATTATAATGGAATTCCACCATGAATTATCACTCTCAAAAATAGAAATAATATTTTGTGGATTTATTTTGAGCTATCGTATATTTTATTTACCGATACACATTCGTTGAACAATAAACTATCTATAAAAACAACATTACTAGCGTTTATTTGATAAATTGATAGGTTTTTCGATGTTTTTGTGACCTACTTACCATGCTCTGACTTTGACAGTTCAAATCGTGGGAAAAAGTGACACCGAGATCCCATAGATAATTTATTACATATTATTTCGAGTGGCTAGAAGTATTTCGGGTAGCTGTTACGTCAAAAACGAGAATGGCCCAAGCGATTCTGACCTTGTCCTTCAGACAGTTTCTTTATGCATAAGGATTAAAATCGCATTTAAATTTTTTACCGTGTGCGCCGTCGCACGAACGGCCTTTGATGCGTTAAGATATGAGATTGACAAAAATGATTGAAAATAATCAGGTCTCAATAGCTTAGTGTTGTCCCAGTAAGATGGAGTAGAACCTTTTTAATTTCTGGCTCTTATTTTCATCGTTTCACATTTCATTTATTAATATTATCTTCTCCAATGATTAAATAAATATTTCATTGATGTGTACAACTTTCAAAAGTTATCCCAATAAATTAAGTATTAATGTTTATTATAATTACTGTTCTTAAAGTCCTGTACTCACCTACCTATCCTGTTCAATTCTTAAACGAAGCACCAAAAAATATTACAACCCCCAATATTGAAATCAATCAATCTCTCATATTTTTGTGAAAAATTTCTTGTGCTGTTAAGATGTGCATTTTGGAGGAGTAATATTGTATCACTAAATAGGCTTATTATAATAATATTATTATATTTCCGTAAACAAATAAAAGACAAGATGGTTGTTTAGAAATGAACCGTTAGAAGGTATTATAATTATTATTTGCTTCGATTTGATTGAATATTGACTTTAAAACTATTTTTTAATATGTTTGTCTAATAATATTGATTGTTGTATATTTAACCTCTCAGGCTAATTAGTTTGGTTTTGCAAACAAGCAGTACAGTCAATTTGTTCACTTTTGGGGACAACTTATATGTTCTCATAAAAATCATTGTGTCTTCCTTACTGATGTTACAAAGAGAAAACACCACATTTTATATTCAGATTTGGAAGATAATCACAGAAGAATTCCAATGTACACCGTTGTGAAACCAAATGTTCCAAATGCAATTTGAGAAAAAATTTAAGGAACTTGGTGAATTTTTATTAGCTATTTTAACATGAAATGATAAAAAATGTTTAATACAATAATAGAAGTATAATAAAATAGGAATTTTTTTTTGCTATCATAATTTTTAGTTCAGTGTTTAGACAAAAAAAAAGTAAGGTTAGCCACTTTTTAAACTTTTTATGCTTGAATTCAAGATAATTTTTTTTCGAAAATTGTATGTATATTGCTTACAATTTCTCAAATCTTCTGACAACGTCTAACCACTCAGGTATTTTGCGATTGTGCAAGTTTTTTTGTCTCAAACGAACTGTCAGATTTATAAGAACTTTGTGATACCCGCTTCGCAATCAAAGCTCTATAAATGAAACATTTTTTAAATTAGCCGAATACTAAAAACTGTTTTTAAAATTTTATGAAATAAGCTTTCAAATTGTTATATTACAAATAAATATTAACATTTATAAATATTAAAAGTTAGAATGCAAACATAAAAAAATTGTAAAATGACTCACATGATGTTTTTATGTGAAAACAGTGCTAAAATCACGGATTATGTAAAATAAAGCACTCATTCTATCGTATAAATGTAAAATAAACAATTTTGTAACCTCACTTTTTTACCATTTCATACAATAATATTTAATAAAAAATGAACAATGTCTAACTGCACGTAATGTCTGACGGTGAGTGAAAATAGTTTCTACAAAATAAGTGTTTTTTATGTATTTCTATGGACAACTTTGAATAGAGATGTGAAGTTTGATTCAATATGAATCTTCTACTTTTTGTTTTAGGGTTGTCACTAGAACAATAACGGAGTACTAATGATGTCTGCGGGAACACATGCATTAGCGTGGAAACACGCTTGACTGCTATTGTTATATTTTCGTGTAAACACGCTTACGGAGTGGTTAAAGAAAATATACCGTCATTATGTCTGAGGAGTTAATAAGTATGTTGAAAAGAATAAAATAGTAGCTTAAAGATGCTATGTTTGAATTTGTTGAATTTTGGTTTGAAAGAGTTGTTGAATGTTTTAACGCATAATATTTATGTTTGGAGAGTTGTGTTTTTAGTGTTTTCCTATAGATTAAGTTCAATTTTTCAATTGTTATTTGAAGCACTGAAAATCTGGTGATAAAATAATAATTTATGTTTTCCCGCCTAATGTGTTTATGCAGCTAAAAATAATATCGGGGATGCCATAGTCCCACTGGTTTGGAAGAGTTGGAATAAAAATTCTATCTTAAAAATTCTAATAAGAGCGCAGACACCTCTGTTCTCACAAAAATATGAATATTTTTAGTGTTGAGAATGTGACCAATATTTGTTTCGTACCTATAAACTTACCACCTTATTTATATGTAATGAATTAAAATAAAAACATAAATTTTCTAATTAATTATAATTATTGTAAAGACTGAATGAACAATGATTGAAGAAAGTTCATACAATTAATAAAATCCTTGCTCGATTGATTTCATGAAATGAAATGAAGTTAGGTCTAAGGAAACACTTAACTATTGAGGGCTGGTTTTTCGGTTTATTCTTAAGCTCAGCTTGAGAGATATTTAAGTCCGTCAAGTTGCTCTGTGATAGGAACCCTGACAAGATAACTTAACATTCCAGAGTATACTGAAATACCGGCTCTGAGTGTCTCATATTATAACTGTAAGTTAATATTATGTGAACTGAATTAGCACTTGAAAGTACTTGAAGCTAGATAGTAGAACACCATCTTTTTAATTTTTAGATAATCTATTTTTTTAAATGTAGCAATTTGTATTCTTTAAGTTGTACTTTTTTCAAATATTCACTCCACACAGGCGATAACAAAGATGACTTGGACCCTGATAGAAATAATTACCCTCAGGGCCCACGTCATCTTTGGGGATGCTGTGTGGAAGGAAATATCGGATGCATGTTGATGAGGCATAAGGAATTATATTGGCATTGGTTATCAATTAATTTAGCACTCTTTAAAAAATGACAACAGCATTCTGGCACCTTTATTTCCATGTGTTATTTAGTAAAATTGGCCTTTACAAAGTTTAATTTTGTAAAAATAAAATTAATGTTTTTGTAAAATATTATATTCTATGATGCTAACTTGTGTTGTTATTTTTCTATATATATATATATATTTTTAAATAATCGGAGACGGTTTACATATGTATAGTTCCCGTGAGCACTTAGGCCATAGACCCATTGTACTATCTCCCATTTTATCTCATTCCTTTGACAGTAACCCAGTCCCTTTTATAAAGTTCACCAGGATTGTCATTGGAAATGAAGCTATATCTTCTGGTTCGACAATGTGTCTCCCCAGGTCTCATTTCCCCTCTTCACTCCACCTTGGTTCCCCGAAGGCCCTACGACGGAAGAGGGCTTCATCTCTCCTCTCCACTCCTTAGTTCCCCGAAGGCTCCACGACGGAGAGTCCACCTCCCCTTGGTTCCCTAAAGGCCCCACAAGGGAGAGTCCACTCCACCTTGGTTCAAACTGAAGAGAACTTCATCTCTCTTCCTTGGTTCCTTAAAGGCCACACAGAGGAAGAGTTCACCAAGATGGCCTCATTTCTCCTCTTCACTCCTACATGGTTCCTCGAAGGCCCCACATGGGAAGAGGACATCATCTCTCCACTTCACTTCTTGGTTCCCCCGCGCTGGAAGGGTGCCCTTCCCCTTGGTTCCTTGAAGGCCCCACAAGGGAAGAGTTCATGGAGGTGGCCTCAGCTCACCTCTCCACGGTTTCTCCTCTTAGTTCCTCCCAGGAAGGAAATCCACAGAGGTGGCCTCATCACTCCTAGGTTCCCAAAAGGCCCCTAGTTTTCGAATGGTCCAATTTTTTTGTCCCACGCGTTACCAGGGAAATAGAAGGTCCACTCCAGCAGAGCCCTGAGTGCTGGAGTGAGGTCTAAATACTCCGAAATGTGACCTTGTTTCTCGGAGGCACCGTTCGTGACGCTGTTCCCCAGGACATTTAGTCTGAGCACGGTAGCTCACACCTTGGCTTGGGATGGCTATTGCAGGTTTGTGTTTCCACTCCCTGAGCGATGGGTTTGCCACACTCCCTACGCTTACTACAGCTACAATAGCTACAATAATATAATCAATTAGTACCTAGGTTTGAGAGGCGGGAATGGGTACCGCCGCCCCGGGAACCTTTATTGGATAACCAACACCTCTGCCATAGATCACCCCAAGTGGTTCGCTACGGTTAGTGATTTAGCAGGGGTGCTGCCCGTGTTTGTGGGGTGAGGTTTGTCTAGGTCTTGGAGGCGGATGACCAGGACACACTGAACCAGGCGCGGCCGGTGCCTTAGTGTACTCGTGCAACGAACCGCCAACAAAGTTGAAAAACAGTTTACAGCTCAACGTAATCTTACTTAATGTTTTTAATTATAAAATTAAACAAAGTATAAAAAAAATCTTAAAAATTGCAATTAATAACATACTAAATGTAAGAACATTGTAGATAAATATGGCTAAAACATTCCACCCGCGCGGTTAACACTGGCTAGGAACGAGAAACTGAGGTACATACCAATCTGCGTGTTAGACCTAAGCGCCCCGTTTGGCTAATATTATTTCATATGCAGCCCATACGAAACATCTCCGGACCGTCGTTTTGACAAAACGTATCAAGAAAAATACCCCCGACAGTCTGCCGCACGGACAGCGGAGATATCGGAACGAAGAATTCAAGAATTCCGAACGTAGGGCTCGAGCGATGTAGGGTTTGAAGAAGTATTAAGCAAAATCATAATATTTCTCTTGTAAAATGCAACCTCGGGTCAACGGGTCACGGGTCAGCTTGTTATAGAGTGCTGTGGATTTACATACTTGGCATTGACTTTATTATTTGCTTTTTTTTGCAGAAAGTAACCTTTTTCGAACAACGCGTTACGTAACATGTTTTTCTTTATTTAGTTAAAAAACGAGGGCAATTAAAATCTTCCAAGTTGGCAACCCTTTTCGTTCTCGAAATCTCTTGTTTTATTTTGGGAAGGGGGGGGGGGGGGGGGGGGGGGGCGTGCTCCGGGCGGCAAAATTTCACAACAAATAATAATAATATCTTGTTAAAATTTGAATCATTTCTTTCATATTTTTGTCATGGGCACGGAATTTTTCATTACTTATTCTGTGACAAACCTGGGGACTCCCCTTTCTTCAAATGAAAGTATAATATAATGTCATCTTGATATCTGCATCGACTGGCAACACCGTCCGGGTCGAATTTTGTTTTGCGCTTGGATTTTTATGACTAATATTCAGTGAGAATGATTGAGAGATGTCCGTGGGCGATGCGCGACAATGCTAAGAAAGTTTCATGGATCGTCACGTGTTCCAATGGATCATCAAACAATCCATGTGTTCCAAGTACAAAAGTAAGAGGAAAGCCATTTTCTTGTTCTGGGTGTAGCATCTGAGCTTAAGCCGAGGACTTAGCAGATTATCTCCTGGGTTAAAACCAGTTTCATGTACCGAATGATCTGTCAAAATTCCAGTAGCGGATTAATCTGCTGACACATTTTGAAAAAAACCGTTCTAATATTTCGAGTGGAATTCAAATTTTTATTTCTAACCATTCCACAAAATTCGTAATTCGTAGGAAAACCATACTACGCATTATATGAGAGTAATACTAATTAAATCTGTGGACACGCAAGCAGATTCACACTTAATTTAAAACCAGTTTTGTGATCAGAATGTAAATTTCCAGTTGTGAATTCATCTGCTGACACATTTTGAAGGAAAAAGTTCTCTTATTCAAAGTGAATTGGAGGTTATCCACCACATACCCGCCCGGTGTAAGTAACAGAAGGTTACTATTTAACAAGGACTCTTATTTTTTTATAAAATGACCCTACATTTATAATTAACTAAAACTAGACCCCTATTGTCCCTGCATATGGTGTTAGCGAGCAGTATGCAAGTGCTTGATCTGATGACAAACCGTTTTGTATGGAGGAGGCCCAAAGAAATCGATCTAGGGATTAGTTTATTTATGACTCAACCGTTGAATAACATCCCCAAACTGTTTGGGAATTCACCCTAAGCAGTGATTGCAATACGCGCACAGTCTCTCACCACTTACTTCAATTCCATCTATGGGCAGAATAAAGAATTGATATAATATGATTCTTCGGTTAATTCGAAGCTGTTTAGTTAGATTTCGCCAAGCTACACTAACAGGTAGTATTTTTTTTCAATCATGTCAAACAATGAACAAACAGTTTACTAGTATATTATCATAGTCGATGGTATTTCTTAAGGTAGGGCACAGGTATTTAAAGGTAGGGCATTGCCCTTTAATGCCCCCCCCCCCCTAGCTGCGGCCCTGCTCACAAATGTGACGATGTGTGACAGGGACGGGAGGGGGGTCAAAAATTCATGAAATTCGTGGACGTAATTTATGGACGGTCCCTTAGGGGATGCCATAGTTGGGAGTAGTTGGTATTTGCAAAAAAAAAAGTTCAAATTCGAGGCCAGAGGTGGCTAAAAGTTTTAATACTGCACTACTTTGTACCTACCTATATTTGACAAATTTTGTGAAAAAAAATTCACTCCCCATTTTATTTCTCCAAAAGTGATCCTAATTTTATGATTTTTTTTAATAACTGTTTTAGAAAAAATACTCTATGTCTGTACGTTTTGCTTTTATACAAAATATATCGTCTTGATTGTACACTGAACGTCTTTTGATGGCGTTCAAACCAGGCAATTTTAACGATTTCTGGAAGGAACTAACCTAAATTATCAAAAAAGCAAAACGTACCGATACGCTAGTGGTCAATATCTATATTATATATTAAAAAATATTGGCAGTGGTGTCACAATCCAAAGAGGAATTGGGGAATACGTCGTTTGTATGATAAAATGCCACCTGGTTTTCCCTTAAAACAGAGACATTGTTTTACAACTTCACTCAGTAGCGTAGCTAGGGGGGGGGGGGTGACACTACACCCACAAAAATAATTGAATACGTAGCTCTATGGCTCCCCGTGGAATGTCCCGAAACGGGGAGAATTTTGTGCCTGATGGACCAATTTTCTACACGTTTATAAGTCGAAATTGTGTGGGGGGGGGGGGGGGGGGGGGTGAAACCACGTTATCCGCCCGGGCGCCAACTATGCTAGCAACGCGACACTGACTCCGCTGTAGCATCACACCTGACTTACTACACAAGTTTAAAAAAACATTTCTGAGCAATAAAACACAAGTTAAAAGATAAGAAACATTTTTAAACAAAATTTACATTCTACTTTTAAGATATTAACCTCCCGGTTAGTCGAGGTTACTTGTCGTCGGGTGGCTTGAAATATTTAATACCTATATCGAACTAGCTCTGTGAAGTTTGCAGTCGCTACAGTGCAAGTGTACCACTGGCTTGTTATTTACTCTGTAGTCTGTAGGAAGGGACCTTAAATTTTCAATGGAGGGTAGGTGTAAGAGAAAATGTAGGTACCTACTAGCTATAAATAGAAGAAAAACTCCAATACTTTGAAAATATTTTTAGGTAAGTACCTACCAAGGACTGGCCCTGAACGTAACGGCGCCTGGCGCAAGCAAACACCTCAAGGGCGATGTGTTAGATATTAGGTACTATCACCGGCTTGGCTCCTTGGCGCTTCCTAGATATTAATATGGTAATGCCGCGTATACACATGGAAGCCGATCCACGAACTATGGAAAAGTAACGAACATGCCAAAAAGGTTGCAGGCTTTACAGAAGCCCACCACATTCCCATTTGTATTAATTTGCTATGCAAACAACTGTTGTATTCAAGGTTGGTTGATTCCATTCCCATGATTTCCGGTGGTTCGGCTCGCGGTTCGGTTCACAAGTGGAAGTGTGTAGTGTATGCGCCATAAACTAGTCAACATAAAACATATTATACCTATCAATAAAAATCGCCGCAAAAATTTCGCGGAAATGCAACTGAGTTGAGTAACTTTGACGACGGTATTTTAAGGCCGTCTATGGGCGCTTTTAAAATTCCCACGGCTACGACGCGGCAACGAAACAAAAAAGTGTAAAAAGTACTCCTTTATCACAATAATGCTACATATCTTCCTTACATACTAAATAAAAGTGAGACAAACGATATGTCTGCTTTCCTCCCCCCACATAAAAAAACGCAATCATTATCATACATCTCCCTCACATTTAAAAAAAATGAAACGTTGCCGTCGCGCGCCGGGAGCTTTCTGCTCCAAACCTCATCACCAGAATAGAACTTAAAGCTCTCCTCCACATTTATAAAATAATAATGTAAGATTTAGGCCGCCATGCGGCAGGGCGCGCTTTAAAATGTACAGATCAATTACACCAATGTAAATTATGCATCGAAAGTTTGAATATTCATTCGGAATATCGCGATACGGGAGTGAGGCAGATGTATGTAATATTTCACCCGGGGAAGGATTTGCATAGTATTTGCTAACATACCATAAAGGCTGCAGGCTTTACAGAAGCTCATTACGTTCCCATTTGTATTTGCTATTCAAATCCCTGTAATGTATTCAATTATTAATCAAACCATCCGGCGTCATGCCCCCTGCCTCCTAGACCCCGGCTCTAGACGAAGCGAACCTCTCGTTTCAAAATTTACCTGTCTTTGTTTTTACGATCATATTTTGTCTTATCTTATATATAAAAATGAATCACTAAATGTGTTGCTAAGCGTAAATCTCGAGATCAGCTGAACCGATTTCGCTAATTCTTTTTTAGAATATTCCTTGAAGTACGAGGACGGTTCTTACGGAGAGAAAAAATAAGAAAATTGCGCAGAAAATTGGATAATTTCAGAAAACTTAACGACTATCGCACGTTTGACAGTTCGCGTGTTTGAGAATGACATTTTGCAAAACAATGATTTGTTAAATCAGGGTTCTATTTTTGAAAATCTTGAGAGGGGGGGGGGGGGGGGGGGAAGTGGAGGAGGTGGAGTGGGAACCCCCCTTACACCATGCGAGCGAAGCCGCGGGAAAGAGCTAGTTACTAATAATTCAGATGTTTTCCATTTAATTTTCGGGAAGCTGCTAATTCATTCTCTAGGTCTAAAAAATAAAATATGGCGATGCTGATCGCCAATGGTATAGTTGAAATACGTACGTTTTACAATTAAAAAAAACTTTTAATTTAATATTTAAAATATTTTGATGGTAGGTGCTGTTTTTATTACTCTTAAATATGCATAACTAACATCCCATATATGTATGTATAAAAAAAAAAATATATATATATATTTTTTTTTTTAAAACTAACTCCACACAGGAAGCCCTGAGGAAAATGTTTTCCCTCAGGGCCTATGTCATCTGGGATGCTATGTGGAGGATCTTTTTGAGAGGAAGGAATGAACATTGGTCTTGAAGAGACCCATGTTGTAAGAAGGGGGAAACACAGAGGCCGGCAAATCATTCCACAGCCGAGCTGTTGAACACAAGAACGAGTCGAAGAAACGACCCGTTCTCATGTGACAAATGTCAACCGTGTAAAAATGTTGTGCACGCGTTTGGCGTGTTTCCTAACTATGCACCGCTGCCGAAGGGATCAATGATGCTAGTTCCTCGGAGCATCTTCCATTGTAATACCAGTAGAACAAGGATAGCTTTCTTACCCGACGCCTGTGCTCTAAAGATTGCAATCCGTCTGTTAAGATGGGAGAATCTATTAAACGAACCGCCCGTTTTTGCACAGTGTCGAGGGTATTTTTCAGGTATTTTGGAGCTCCAGACCAGAGGTGGCTGCCAAATTCAACCGTGGGGCGCACTTGTGATTTGTACAGGGTTAGCAGTTGTGTACTATTAGAGTATCTGCGGGCCTTGTACAGTACGCCCAGTTTTTGGGAGGCTAACTTTACTCTGGCTTCGATGGAGCCCCCATACCTGAGCTGGTCACTTAGGGTTACACCAAGCATATCAGCAGTTCGGAAGATTGCTTCCGTTGAAAGATACTAGATTTTCATTTCGATCCCTTTTAGACGTAATCAGACAAGATTGGGTCTTTGAAACATTAAATTCAACGAGATTATTTTTACCCCAAGAGAAAACACTCTCGAGGTAACCGTCCATTCTTTGCTTCAAAGCCCTGCGAGCCGTTGGAGTTTGTGAGCCCTTTGGGGGCTTGTCAAACAAAAAGCTATCATGGACTGTACTGTCATCCGCGTAACAGTGAATTGGTGCACATGAAAAAAAGGTCATTGATGTGCAACAAAAACAAATTCGGAGACAGAACCGATCGCTGTGGGACGCCAGCATTTATCGAGTGTGAGGAAGAGGTGAAACCATCGGCTACCGTCTGAATCGACCTCTCACGTAAACAAGGATGCGGGAGGTCCGTAAGAAGGCAGTTTTTTGACAAGTCTTCGGTGCCAAACCCGGTCAAAGGCCTTGGAAATGTCCAGTGCAACCGTTTGGGTCTCACCGAAACGTTCCAGGCACCGCTCCCAAACATGCGCGAGAAGATCACCGCACGAGCGGTTCCGCCAAAATCCGTATTGACGGTCAATAATTTTGTTCTTCTCGGGGTATGTGAGCAGTTTGTCGTTGATCACACGTTCCATCACCTTAGACAGAACTGATGTGATCGCTATGGGGCGGTAGTTGGTCGGGTTGGAGCGCTCACCCTTGAAAAATGCATTCGTGAAAAATAAATTCTAGTTACGAATTCGCCGGAGATAATTAAAACGTGAACCTCGGGCAAACCCCCGTTGGAGGTGGTGAAGAATGTATGTGAATTTCATCCAACGTGAGCTCACCTTTCAAGAATTTTGTTGCACGTAGATTTTCTGGAAAATTATTATGTGTTTACTTTATGCTTTTGTTGTAGCTATGTTGACAACTAATTTCCATTCTATCTGCTAATAATTAACTTTTATTATTTTTTTCTTCTATACCTTAATATTCTATACCTTACGAGTAAATTATATCCTTATTTTTGAAGTGAAAACTTCTTTAGCACGTTTTCTTCGTTGTGATTTGAAACTCTATGAAACAAAAAGCGACACTAAAAAGAGACAAACACGTACATCTATTGGATTTAGCCTGCGAGAAAATGAGATAGAATAATCGGTCTCCTCTTTGTGCGGTGCTTTGTAGCCTCCCTACTCTTGTCTGCTTTAGTTTTCTAAAGGTTTCACTTCTATTGCGTGTGTATTGCACACTTGTATTTTTTTTGTAACACACAAATAATTGAATGCATGTACATACCATAGGTGCTTCAAAAACGAATGAAAAATATTTTTCATCGAATTTTCCCCCTTTCATATATTTTAAAATGTATAAACATTTTTTAATTTTTTTTAAAGGTTTTAGGGGGCGCTACCAGCTGTGAAAATTTAGGGATTTGGTCAAAAAGTACAAGAAGTTGGTATTCAAACTGAGTATTTATTAAAAGCAAATTTCTACAAAATGTTGTTCAACACAAGATTAAAATCAATGAAATTATTACAATATGTTACACATACGCTTGTAGAACAACAAAAAGTACGTTAGGGGGCATTCAAGTATTACGTAACGCAATTTTTGAAGATTTTCGATCCCCCTCCCCCCCATGAAAACCGCCGTAACGTTTTTCCGTGCCCCCCCCCCCCTAAATGTTAATAAACGCCTAAGTGACAATTTTTACCTGAAAGTCTATAAATAAAACAAGAGATTTCGTGAACGAAAAGGGTTGCCAACTTGGAAGATTTTTATTCACTGTTTTTTTTTTAATCTAAATAAAGAAAACATGTTATGTAACGCGTTGATCGAATTCCCCCTCCCCCCCCTCGTAACGCACAGTAAGGTTTCACAAGACCCCCCCCCCCCCCAAGTGCGTTACGTAAAACTTGAACGGCTGAAAAACAAGAAAATGTGTATATTTTGTTGACTATTGACATTGACAAGGGTGCTCGATAAAAAGACGAAATTTTACTTTTTGAAGCAGCCTAACCTACATACTAGCTTTTAATACATAACAATTTATTTTACATCCGGTTTTATTCTTTAGTTTTCTGAAGGTTTCACTTCTTCCACGTGTGAATCTCTTTTTTTAATTGGGTAAGTATGCATTGTAGGACATTGTAGCTCTTAACAGAGCTCCATAGCTATTGGTATTAATTATTTAGCGAATATAAAAATAAAACAATAAAATTAAACAGTTAATAAAATTATTGAAGACTTGGCTAATTAAAAGCAGAAGTTTTGTATATTATTTTATGTTTAATGATTAATATTGTTGAATGTCTTTTAACTAAAAGAAGATTATTGTTTTCAGATTATTATGAAATGTTTATCTCTTAATGATTTAATTTTATTATTTATATTTTATTTTACAGAGGTAGGTACCAGTGGCGGTTCGTGAGTTTTCAGTGAGCTAGAGGGCTAAGATTGAAAAATACGGCGTTATTGAGGTTGTAGCTGAAAACGATTTTTTTTTTTTTTTCAAAATTTCAACTTTTTGTATGAAGACATGCTGAAATGTGGATGCGGCGCATCCCCAAAATGAAAGAATCCTGAAAATCTTCACACAAAGTATTGAAATTTTGAAAAAAAAATCATTTTCAGCTACAACAACGTCGATAACGTCGTATTTTTCAACCTTAGCACTCTAGCTCAATGAAAACTCACGGACCGCCACTGGTAGGTACAGGTATACACTGTGTACAGATAGCTATATACGTACCTAAGGTTAAATGTAACATTCGTTATAATTTACGCTTTTATAGATGGAGCCTAGCTAATTATTTTGGGTTTTAAAATCTTTTTGCAAGTTTTGCTTTAAAATATTAAGGTGAATTAATTGGTAGCGCCTGTACGTATTAAATATGAATTAGAATAAATAGTTTTGTCTATAAAAAAGGTTCTCGGGTTCATAGGAGTTAGGTTTGTCTGGGTCTTGGCGGCGGGCGCTTCGACCAGAGAGCGGTTGAAGTAGACCTTTCGACCTCTCCAGCAGGACTGTGGGAGGGATGATTACTCCTGAACACATTGACCCCCAGATTCCTACCGACCCTTCTTGCCTTTTCCGTCCCAGAACTTCTCCTGCTTCCTTTCCCTAAAAAAACACTCCACACTGTATCCCCAAGATAACATACTATAAGGAATTTTTTTTCAGGGCCTCGTATGTTGAAAAAAATCTATACATTACACAATAGTTTTAGAAAAAATGATTTAATATATTATAGTAAGGGAAATAAATGTTCTTAAATAAACCCGTCCATTTTTAACATGTACGTCCGTAGGTGGATTAGGTAAGTAATATTATTCTGTAGTCTGGAAAATAAAACCACGAAAAATTTGCAAAGGTGATTCCAATTCGTTACGGCCTCGTTTGTACTCGTACGTGTTCGCTCAACCAAAAACATAATAAGTTCAGCGGATGGTAGTTACATAATGTACATACATACACATACATAATAGTAGCCGGCTGCCAAAAGCATTTAAAATAGCACATTGTATGGGAACTGTTTCCGTCTCTAACAAAAGCGCTAACGCGGAGCTTTTTCTGCGCTTTCCGTCTATTCAAACACAAAAATGTTAAATAAATTGAAAAGTGCAACTTTAATTTCCGGGAAGTGCGGCAGACAGATGTGCGGGCCATGAAGGCTCCAAAGAGAATGGATGAAACCACAATTTAAGGTCTAATTAATTCAGGATCTCTTATTCATTCGTTCCTAATTTCACGCCAGCTGAAGGAAACTTTTGTGAATTTTTCGCGCAACGTAAAGGACAATTTAAAACCATTTAAACGCTTTTTTCACTACCTCCACACAGGAGGATCTAAGGAAAAAATTCCCTCGGGTCCTTTGTCATCTCTGAGAGGAAAAAGAGGAAGTTCTGGGATGGAAAAGGTACGAGAGGTGGGTAGGAATCTGTATGAATCCATCCCTCCCAATGAGATGAAAGACGATCGTGATTGTCCGGCTGGAGGGGTCTCCCTCAACCAGTTTCTCCTAATCCGCCACGCACAGGGTGGGCAAACGCATTCGCCGCCAAGACCTATACGAAAATCACCCCCATGAACCCGGGCACCCCAGCTAATTTACCAAACTTGGCGAACCACTTGGAGTGACCTATGGCAGGGGAGTTTGTGATCTAATAAATGGTTTCCGAGATGGTTCTGACCGGTCTGTGGCTGAGCTGGAGTCCCACGCAGGCGTCCCGTGTTCGATTTCTCGGCTGGCTCCTCCCACGACACAAGCAACATTTTCCGCTTATTGTCGTGGTAGTAGGAGATTTTCAAATATTGCTGGGGTATTCGTAACCCGTATTTCTTTAAAAATAAATAAATAAAAATACCCGCCTCCCAAATTGAAGAACCTATGAAAGAAATACAATTACAACTACAATTACTGTACCGTCTACAGATGTGTTTGGATTCAAAATCCATTCGGATCGTTGCAGGTCCAAAATAAGGCTGGTATTATAAAATAAACAACAGAAGTAGTTATCGTATTTGATTAGAATTATTTTAACTATTTTCATTGTCTCTTTTTAAAGTAGTTTTGTTGTGGTATGAATAACCTCCCTGTAACCCCTCACGTCCTCGTGCGAGCTTTAATGCCGGTTCAGCTGATACTTAATTCATTTAGCAATATTCCCGCACTCACACGAGTACACCGGCAGGCGAGCTTCTAAAATAGGAAATGAGTCAGTCTTCTTGGAAAAGAGTCACGACATCTCCAAGCAGACGTACAAAAACACTGTTGAGTTCTCGAGAAACATTCATTCAATTATACAGAAAGTAAACAAGCCTTTAAATAAATAAATGAAGGCAATATTAGCGAAACCCAATCGAAAATCTGAAAACAGAAAATTCAGAAAACGATACGGTCACATCTGGAACTCGAACCTAGGACCTTTTCAGGGAGAAACAATGTATTTCTTTAAATATGGGATTGCAACGCACGCCGGGAACCAGCTAGTCTCTAATAAATTAACTATTATTCATCAATTTCCAGCCCCAGTTTTCAGGATTCAGTTGATTGCCCAGCCACACTTGCACTTGGTAGAACACACAAAACAAGAAGAAGAGAGCGAGGAAGAATAGAGCGAGGAAGAATAGAGCGAGGAAGAATAGAGCGAGGAAGAAGAGAGCGAGGAAGAAGACAGCGAGGAAGAAGACCTCGAGGAATAAGATAGCGAGGAAGAAGAGAGCGAGGAAGAAGAGAGCGAGGAAGAAGAGTACGAGGAAGAAGAGAGCGAGGAAGAAGAGAGCGAGGAAGAAGACCTCGAGGAATAAGATAGCGAGGAAGAAGAGAGCGAGGAAGAAGAGTACGAGGAAGAAGAGAGCGAGGAAGAAGAGAGCGAGGAAGAAGAGAGCGAGGAAGAAGACAGCGAGGAAGAAGACCTCGAGGAATAAGATAGCGAGGAAGAAGAGAGCGAGGAAGAAGAGAGCGAGGAAGAAGAGTACGAGGAAGAAGAGAGCGAGGAAGAAGAGAGCGAGGAAGAAGAGAGCTAGGAAGAAGAGAGCGAGGAAGAAGAGAGCGAGGAAGAAGAGAGCGAGGAAGAAGAGAGCGAGGAAGAAGAGAGCGAGGAAGAAGACAGCGAGGAAGAAGACCTCGAGGAATAAGATAGCGAGGAAGAAGAGAGCGTGGAAGAAGAGAGCGAGGAAGAAGAGTACGAGGAAGAAGAGAGCGAGGAAGAAGAGAGCGAGGAAGAAGAGAGCTAGGAAGAAGAGAGCGAGGAAGAAGAGAACGAGGATGAAGCGAGCGAGGAAGAAGAGATGGAGGAAGAAGAAACGAGTGATAATGTAGAATTTGATGATGAATAATGTAATTTTCATTATATTAATGAAATATTGCCTCATTAAATTTCCCCGACCGACATACATCGTGGAGTATTCCTATTGGGGAAACCACGTTAAAAAAAACGCCGAGTACACTATCTCAGAGGTGGTGCGGAAATGTGTGCATACTTCGGTCTGAAATCGAGATAATTCAAGAACGGTGCTTCACAGGGAAAAAAGTATTTTTACCTTTTTTGTAGAAAATTTAACGATCTACAAACACTTTGTCATATTTTTTTTCGGTAGCCCTCACCGTTTCAGAGATATACGCAAAAAACAAAAATTTGTGACCTTTGACCTCGGATAAAAAACAACGCTAATGCTAGATCGATGGGGACTTTTGACATGCATTTGTAATGACGTATTCAAGACCTGTACAAAAATTCAGCTTGTCCGGAATTAATGCTAACTCAGCACTTTTTTCGTCTATTTTGACTGGACTAAAGTAGGTACTTTCATTCCAAACGTGAAACGAATGGTTGATACCACTAATTTAGCTGTGCTTTTATTCTAAGTGATTTTATGTACGTACTCCAAACTACTAATTATGTATGCAGCCTAGTAATAGAATGAAGATATTCCACCCCCTATTCTCCACCCTCTACACCTCGCCCTCTACACTCTACAGTGGGTAGGCTTAACTGTTTAACTGCCCCCCCCCACTCTACTGCTTCTCTACTCTCCGGATCTGCTTCCAATGTGAACCGATTTCGTTTATCTTGTGAATTATTCATCCCGGGAGACTGTGCTCCGGGTTGGCTGGATGCTGTATGCTGGAGGCTGAAGGTCTTCCCACGGGACGAGCCCAGGAGCCATGAAGGTTTAATTCCTCCATTGTCAGTCAGCCTGCGCGCTGTGTCGGTCAGATAATGTGCTAGCACCGCCGTCTATTTTACGTCCGCTAAATTATTTACTTTGAATTCGAGTTTAAGGCTTTTTTTATACCGCTCTGCCCACGGCTCATTGATTTTCTGATGGTGAATTGTACGTCACGCAGCATCACTCAGGATCATCCGGACAGAGGTGGAATGGAGACTAACAGGCCCGAGAACATAACTTTTTTTGGAAATGGTTGCAGGCATTGTTTTTATGTTTATTAAGTAAAAAGTTGTCAAATTCATTTCAAAAAGGATATGGTAATTGGTTTAAGGGCGTTTAACCAGCCAGCAGCTGAAAATCCACATTTCATCGAAAGATGTTCGTACGATCGTACAGGGCGGTTCCAATGAGAAAGATTAATTATTCTCCGTACCAGCTTTTTAAAATTATAACTCAATATCGATTTAATTTCATTCCAAATTTGCTTGAATTTATACCTACAACCAAAAATATTGAAAGGCGTGATGATAAAACTATTAAAATTATGTACTTTTTGTAATTATTTTTTGATCATAAGTATTTATCATTTTTCAATAATGTCTAAGCAAAATAAGAATGTAAAAAAAACCTGAAAAATATTAGTTTGAAAGTGCGCCTTCGTCAAGAAACTTTCGTCAAGAAACACGTGTACGTATATATTTTTAAATGATTTTATTTAAACTAAAATTAAAATTCTGAAACATGCGTTTCCCAGATAATGTATTGATTTATTTTACTGCATGATTATATGATTTGAAATGTGTGTTGTATAATAATATCTTTTTTGAAAATTTAACGAATCTGCCAACGACTTATGGTATAACCTTATTATACTAAAAATATTTTTTTTTTCTCAAAATTTAAAACATGCGTTTACTAGATAAAAGATCTCTCGAAATCAATTTATAATTTTTTGTGGAAAAGAGTCAATACGTCTAAAATCTGATTTAAAAAGGACATATTTCTGATTTTCTCTGGTTATACCCTCTTAACAAAAAGACTCAAATTTACGCCCAACTAAGGTACAGACCTTGGCGTACGAATAATTTTGAAGTGTCACATGTCAGTACCATCGCGCAACGACAGTTCGCAAATAATGGCGATGGTTGTTGATATTCTGATGTGTGTTATTACAGTTAAAATGTATTGTTTTACCGTAAGCACATCAAACAGAGTTGAATAGACTATTTTAAACAGTATTGACAGCACTGACTTAGCGTGATTTGGCGGTGGCGCCCCCAGGCCTGTACTCTAGTCGGCCTTGATGAAATGCCGAGAGCGATTTAATAAGTTGCTGTAACCGTTGGCTGTGTGATGGAATCAGCCCCACCGGACGTCCGCCCACCGCGCCGGGACATTGCGCCGCCCGCGCCCTGGTCCACGGGGCCTGCATCATATGGGCTAGGATTAAAAACATCCACCAAGCTCCACCTATATCTGTTATAGATAACAGGTATGTAGATTCTACACTGTACACGTGGACAGCAGTGGAGTTACGTAATACTTGAGGTGAAAATATAAAAAAAATATTGAGACTCGATGAAAAGAAAAAGCGAAAAACACAAGACAGATTATGTAAAATTAAATTATGTACCCGCAGAAAAATTATACGTTTTTATATCATAGGATAATGTTAAAAGATATTTTTTTTTTTTTTTCAATTATTTCTGGCTTTCACCCTTCAAGGGTGTTCTAGGCCATCATTTATAATTACAGAGAAAGGAAAGGTGAATTTATATATTAATTTTATTTAAATGTGCAAGTTTCAGAATTTTATGGAAGATTGGAGTAGAGTTCAGACTTAGAAGAGATGAGATGTTGAATGGAGGAGAGGCAATTTTTGATAACGCTTGATAGAAGAGAGGATATTTATTTAGAGAGGGACAATCAAAAAATATGTGATCTAAAGTTCCCACATCTAGACCACAGAACGTACAATCTGGGGAGTCAAGCACATGAATTTTATAAAGGTGAGAAGGAACGGTACAATGTCCGATTCTCATACGAATAAGTAAGGAAATTTCTTTTTTGGAAAAATGGGGGAATTTTTGAAACCACGGTTTTGATGGGATAGTCCTTTGTATTGAGGCGTAGCGCGCACCCTTGGATTGACTAGCAATGTTCCAATACTCTGTCCAAACATTGCGGGATCTATCTTTGATGATGGAAAAAATATCAGACAGGGGAATATGGTTTACGAGGGTAACGGTAGGGTTAGACGCTCCTTGTTTTGCCAAGGAATCAGCAATATCGTTACCCACTATGCCAACATGTCCAGGAATCCAAATCAGAGTGACAGTTTTTCCAGAGCTTTGAATGGAGGTTATCAATACTCGAATAAGACATACAAAGTGATCATCAGGATGAAGAAGAGGACTTGTTTTAAGTTTTTGGAGGGAACTGAGAGAGTCAGAGAGGACAAGAGAATGTTCAAAATTATTTTTTATTATATATTTGAGAGATTCAATAATCGCAATGCACTCGGCAGAAAATATTGAAAATTGGTTTGAAATTGAATAAAATATTCTTTCATTAGAATTATTGTGGTAAACGTTAATACCAATACCACAGTTAGGAGAGTCCGGAGATTTGGAGCCATCAGTAAATAAAAGAGAAGAGTTGGGCCATTTAGAAGAAATAATGTCATTGAACATATTATTGACAGTACGGGCTGGGAGATTGGAATGACTTTTAAGGATGCCGATCCCTTCTAATATCGTTGGGGATAGGGTGACGTGACTATATTTTAATTTGTACAAAGGAAGAAGATCATTTTTGATAATTTGAAGCTCTGAGAGAGAGCGAAAATTTTTACAGATGGCAGGGAGAGGTTTAGTTCGAGCTCTGATTGTAGATGAATGTGTTGAGTCGTTGAACAACGAGACTCTGGGAATAATCTGATGACTTTTAGAATTTAAACATTTAAGAACAAATTTGTCAGCAAATAATTGACGCCTTAAATAAAGAGGAGGATCAGAACATTCTACTTGAAGGGAATTGATGGGCGACGATTGCATCGCGCCAGTTATTATTCGCAATGACTTAGATTGAATTTTGTCTAATTTACTGAATGCATTTTTGGATGCAGTACTAAAAAGTGGGCAGGCATAGTCGAGATGACTTCGAATAAGTGCATTGTAGAGCAACTTAATGCAGATAGGATGAGCACCCCACCAAACGCCAGTCAATGATCTGATAATATTTAAATTTTTTTCACATTTAGTAACTATATTATTAATGTGGGAAGACCATTTAAGTTTCCTATCAAATGTTACTCCCAAAAATTTTACTTCGGAAGCATTGGGGATTGGAGAGTTTTTAAATAAAATTTGAACAGGGGGGTTATTATGACGATTTGAGAAGGTAACACACTGACTCTTTTGTACTGAAAGTTCAAGACCATTTAAAGTAAGCCATGTGCAAAGGGCATCCATGGCTTCATTAAGATATTTGACGGCGGATGAAATGATTTTGGATGATAAAAAGAAAGCTATGTCATCTGCGAACTCAACAACTTTTACTTGAGGGGGAATGGTGACATGCATATCGTGTGTGTATATATTATACAGTAAGGGGGATAATACATCGCCTTGGGGTAAACCCTTCCAAATTGACCTACTCTGAGGAGTAACATCTGGTAGCTCAATGAAAATTTTCCTATCGAGAAAAAGATTAATAATAGATTGGACAAACATGAGGGGTAAGCCAAGGCCTAAAAGTTTTTTTTTAAGAATTGGGATGGAAACATTGTCAAAGGCGCCTTCTATGTCTATAAAGACTGCAAGACATACTTCTTTGTTAGAAATGGATAAATTAATATCAGTGCTGATGATGGCAAGGTTATCTTGTGTAGATTTCTTTTTCCTAAATCCAAATTGGGATGGAGAGAGAAGATGATTACTCTCGACAAAAAATTCTAACCGGTTTTTAATTAATTTTTCATAAATTTTACTAAGAGTGGATGAAAGAGCAATTGGCCTATAGTTGGATCCAGAATTGGGTGATTTGTTTAATTTTAGAATTGGGATGATTATTTGAGAACTCCAGTCATCAGGTATTATGCCAGTCTGGAAGATTTTATTTAAGATGCTTAAAAAGTGATTTAGAACATTATCATTACTATTTTTGATAATGCTATAAGGTATACCATCTCTGCCTGGAGATGAGTCCTTGACTGTTGATAAACAATTTTTTAATTCAATAAAAGTGAATGGAGAGTCTAGCCAATGATCAGACATAGGAGTGTTGTGGATTGGAGTTATTTCATCTAAGTTAGGTACAGAAGGGGGGGCAATTTTGTCCAAGAACTCGTCTATCCATTTAGAATGAGAAGCTCGAGGAGATGTTGGACTGAAGGAGGATCGAAATCTTCGAATCATAGACCAAACTTCCGAAATTGGAGTGTTCGGAGATACTGAACTGCAGAAGTTGTACCACCCGGATTTTTTTTTTGACCTCAATACCCTTTTGGCATTGGCTTCGGCATTTTTGTATATGAGATAGTTCTCCATAGTCATATTGTGACGATAGGAAAGAGATTTAGCTTTCCGAATTCTCACTACTTTGGAACATTCCTCATCCCACCAGGGAGTTGGAGGGAGTTTTTTGAGAGATTTGGTTTTAGGGGGAGGATTTGATTTATTGATTGCAGTTACGAGCATTGATTTGAAGTTATCGTAGTCATCTTTGACAGATAATGTATCGGTATAGGATAAATTTTGTATAAACTTATCCATATGTGAGTTAAATTCGTCCCATTTGGTGTGTTTTGTTTTGATCTTTGTCGAAATATGGGACTTGTCTGAATGGAAAGAAGTTTGATAAGTGATGGTGATCGGGAAATGATCACTGGAGCAAGGGTCGGGGGACACCACCCACGAGGAGAGAGGTGCCAGATTAATAGAGCATATGGAGAGATCCACTGCACTGGGGTTTGTGTTGGGGCGAGAGATTCTAGTAGGAGATCCGTCATTCAAAAGAAAAAGGTTGGATTCATCTAGGAAATCCATCACACTTCGACCGTCTCGATCACAGAAAGCAGAACCCCAGACGGGGGAATGGGCATTAAAATCACCCAATAAAAAGAAAGGAGGGCTTAGTTGACGGACAATTTGCAACCACGCTTGTTTATTGAAGTGCGATGTTGGGGGAAGATAGATAGAAACAAAGGAAGTGTCCTTTATTTTAGCTGCAACCATTTGAAAGTCAGCATTGGGGGGTTTGATATTATTTATTGGGAAAAACGGAAGGGATTTTTTAATAAAAAGGGCAGCACCTCCGCCCGTACCTTCCGGGCGATCATCGCGGAGACAGGAGTACCCTCCCACATTAAAGTGGGTGGATGGAGTAAACCATGTCTCCGAGACAGCAGCCACAGAAACAAGGTTTGAATTTAATAGGTTAAGAAGGTTTGATTTGTTAGAAATAGCACTGCGGCTATTCCACTGAAGAATTCTGACATCTTGAAGAGCCATTTTGAATAAATGATTTTAATGTGGAAATAATAGAAGCAGCGTTGGACGGTAGATTAGTTTGAGAAGAAATTAGGTCAATTAGAAGCATAATAAGAGTTTGAATAAATGAAGAATTATCTTGGGAGAGTTGTTCAGAAAGCTTTTGATAGTTTGTTGAGGATGAATTATAATTGTTTGCGCACCCATTTGTGGCGTGTGAAAGAGGAGAACCATTGGGATTTAAGAGAAGTGAGTTGTGTTGTTGCTGATCGTATCCACGAGCCTGTTTAGAGATAGGG
This sequence comes from Limnephilus rhombicus, assembly GCA_929108145.2. NCBI lineage: Eukaryota > Metazoa > Arthropoda > Insecta > Trichoptera > Limnephilidae > Limnephilus > Limnephilus rhombicus. The sequence continues at coordinate 51,162,310 of OV815286.1, read as the reverse complement.
TTTTTGTATGTGAATTTTGTTGAACGGGAAGATGTTGAGGAGGAGGCGAGAGGGTTGGATGAAGAGTTACTGGATAAGACCTCAGAAAATGATTTTTTGACAGGCGGGAATAATTTAGAAGCCTGCAGAAAAGACAAGTTCTCAGAGGCCATAGAAATTTTTATATTTTTTTGGCGAGATTGTTCGGGGCAAGAAGAGTTAATGGCGGAATGAGCGCCTAAGCAGTTAAAACATTTAGGTGAAGAGAGAGAAGAACATTGGTCAGCCGAGTGGTTTTTTCCACATTTGAAACATCTGGGAGGGGATCTGCATGCAGCTTTGGTATGACCAAAACGGCAGCAGTTGTAACATTGAGTGGTGGGATAAGTGTACATTTCAACTGGTAAGGAGTTGAAAAATAAATAAATATGGGAGGGAAGAGATTGTCCTTCGAATGTGATGACGACAGATTGGGAGGGCTTCCAGGAAACGATACCCTCAGAGGTGTCCTTATAATTTAGCCTCCTGGCTTTTATGGGATTGCCGATATGTTGGGGGGTTGAAAGTGAGGACAGGATTTCTGGAATGGACAGATCGGTCGAGATACCCCTGACCAGGCCCATACGAGTGACATTGAAAGTTGGGATGTACGCCTTGAATTTAGAATTTGATGAAATAAATATATTTTTGATAAAGTTGTTGGCGGCTGAACCTGACAGGAATTCAACAGAGATTCGGAAGCGACCCTCGGCTTTAACACCTCCAGGTTTAATCGAAAGGTTCTTGTTATTTGAAAGAAATTTACCAAATTCAAGAGGATGGATGGTTTTACCTTGTTCAGTTTTTTGCGCATATACAATGTAGGGGCCACGGGAATGAGTAGAGTAAAAGATTGTTGGAGGAGGTTGAGGAAGAGCTGGAGGGGACTGAGAAGACAAAGGCGAATCATGTTTTTTTGGGGAAAGGGGACTAAATTTTCTTTTTTTAATTGAGGTTAGGATGACAGATTCATTGTCTGAAATGTTTGAATGTTCTGAAAAGTCTATTTTATCTGAAATGTCTCCATCTGGAGGGTCAGGAGGGGGATCTGGGGGCTTTGTAAGGGGTACAGGAGGGAAATCCTCCTCCATTGTTCAAAAAATTACAGCTAATATAAAAAGTGACAGAAGTAAAAAAAATTATATAAATATCTGAAAATGAGCAGCAAGAAGTGACTCCTGGAAGATCAGGGGGGAGAAGATTCCAACACACTAAACTTTTTACAGCCAAAACACAATAAAAAGATTGGTTTAAGAATATTTTTTGAAAGAGCAAAACAAAATAACTGATGGCAGCCAAATGTTATTGTTGCGAGTCCGTTAAAAGATAAATATGATTAAAAAAAGCGAGTGTGCTTTTGACCACACGACTGAAGTAAAACTTCTTTAGCTCCATCTATATGTTAGGAAGAGAGAAAGAAAATGTGCGCGCGCACTGCTCTCTCTTGCTCCTACAGTGTGATACAGACAATGTGTCTTAGATATACGAAACGTAACTGGCTATGAGAGAAAAAGAGAAAGAAAATGTGTGCTCGCATTTCTCTCTCTTGCCCATACAGTAGTATACGAAACGTAACTACCGTTCGCCTCGCTTTTTGTAACGCTCTCGTCACGCATTCGCCAGCTTACTCCCCAAGTCAAGCCTTCGTAAAGAAGTTTTACTTCAAAAAATCAGAGTGTGTAATTCACACGCGGTAGAAGTGAAACCAGAAAGTCATTAGATGTCGCTTTCTTTTCTTTTGCCTGTTTTTTTAAAGTGCTTTTACAAAATAAAAATATTTTTTTTTATCGTTACCTCCGTTCGTTTGATGTCTGTCTCTGGCCGCTGATACTTGCCAGGCACCTTGCCCACTGCGCTATCGAATTTAACGCATTATATTAGAACCGAGTATTTGTGTAGAACTGAGTTGTGACACATTTCCGTTTCAAACGAATTTCAAATCACTAACGGCGCTAAAAAAGTTTCACTTCAAAATAGTTTTTTTTTTTGTTTTCATACTTTACTTTAGGTTTTAGATGATCAGTAGGTGGGCTCCCGCTCTTTATTCTTGGTTAAGAACTTGTTGTTAGTGTACCTGTCGCCCTCATTTTGGCTTTGGCATACACTGGAGCTGGTGAGATAATCACATAGTGGCGTTCAATAGCGATCACTACGCGGCTACCTTACTTGTTGGTCTGTGTCAAGGCTGAAATGAGGGGTATGTGCATTTATTTTAATTTTAGTTTATTACGGAAAAAAACAGTTATACACATTTTATTAAAATAATTACATTTTACATGGTTGCACGAACCAGCGAAGCTTCAACATAAAATTCATATTATATAAAGAAAGACATAGATGAACAAAGAAAACAAAGCGGAGTTGGTAGAAAAAGAAAAAAAAATAAACACATTTAAAGTACATAGGACAGAAAATGTGAAATTAAACTATATGTACCCGCATAAAAATTATACGTTTTTAAATCATAGGTCTAATGTTCAAAGATAAACACGATTAAAAAAATAAAGATAACATAATGATAATGAGAAAATAACAAACAGCAGGTGTAGTGTTCGTAATTAATAGTTTGTTTTAATTTTTTCAACATTTAGTAAATAAATCAGAGGATAAATGGAACGTATCAGCGACTGAAACGATATTATTGTATTTTGTGCACGTCCTTCCGGGAAATGAATGTTGCGTGTAGTTAGTTTTTGAGTGTGGGATGTGGAATAGTTGGTTTGATCGCATATTTTTTTATGGGACAGGCGAAATTTACATTTTCTAGAAGATAGTTGTTGTCAACAGTTTGTTGTTGATGATTTTGAATAAGAATTTCTGACCCGATGTATTTCTTTTATCTTCTAGAATTGATAAATTAAGGAATGCTAATGAGTCTTGAACTGGTGTTCGGAAGGATTTACATATATTTAAATTGGGGACATATAAACAAGTCGACTGCATATATATAGACTTTTCGAAGGCATTTGACAAAGCATCCCATAAACTACTAATCCAAAAACTTGTTGCTCTAGGAATAAGGGATAACATGCTAAAATGGTTTACTAGCTATTTATTAAATCGTAAACTGTTCGTGAAAATAAAATCATGGATGTCGAAAGCTTTCTGGGCTACTAGTGGCCTACCACAAGGTAGTCACCTTGGCCCGGTTTTGTTCCTCATTTTCATCAATGATATAACCAATTGCTTCAACGATGTCGAGGTATTACTCTTTGCTGATGACATCAAGCTATACAAGAAAATAACTGATGTAAATCATTGCCATATACTTCAGTCAAATATTAGTATGTTGTTGGTGAAAGATTGGTGCGTTCAAAATAATTTATTCTTAAATGTAGAAAAGTGCAAAACCTTGACTTTCTTCAGAAATAAAAATCCTATTTTATTCGAATATTCCATCAATAACACAGCTTTAGAAAGAGTCACGGAAATGAGAGATCTTGGAATTATTTTGGATGAAAAACTAAGTTTCGCCAATCATATCCACCAAATTGTAAACAAAGGTATGAAAACACTAGGCTTCGTAATAAGAACAACCAAAAACTTTAATTCCATACAAGTCATTAAATTATTATATGTATCTCTAGTTAGAAGCCTAATGGAATATAACTCGGTAGTTTGGTCTCCATCTTACAAAATTCACATTAATAACATTGAGCGAATACAAAAAAAAAAAAATTCATCGTTTTATAAATTTTAAATTAAATATCCCACTAGAAGACTTGAAATATAATTTATTATTAAATGTTTTAAAAATACACACACTAGAAGACAGACGTAAAATAAACGACTTAACATTTTTATTCAAAATACTTAACTCTAAATTTGACTGTTGCGAACTACTGCAACTCATAAAGTTACGAATACCGACAGTAACTACACGACAAAATACACTATTCTACTGTAGCATTCATAAGCGGAACTACATTGCCCACTCTCCGATACAACGATTTCACACTATGGGAAATCAGTACTTAGGTGATATTGACATATTTAACATAAACTTGGCAGATTATTTAACATTATTTCTGTATATGTTAAATAATCTGTAATGAATTATTTGTACGACCAAAATGTAAAAGCCCATTGGGCGTTAAATAAATAAATAATAAATAAATAAAAAATATCCTCAGCTAGCGATGGAGAAAACGCCTCCAAGGTTTGTGTAGAGAATATAATGATTGTTTGTAAGTCTTCGCCCTTCACAATTAAGAATTTATTGTGATAGTGGGATGGCGGAATACTAGTCAATAGACTGTAATTAACACAATATATTATCTCGGATGACAGTTGATAACGAAGTGACGCTGAACAACCTTTCTTGCTTGTACATTATCTCCGCATAGGTGGGGAAATAATTTCCCTCAGTGCTTGTTATATTTGGGGATGCTGTATGGAGGGTCCTTTTCAAGAGAGTAAAGAGTGAACATGGGTCTTGAAGCGACCACATCTCCATCATACGAGACATCCATCGCACTTCTAACTTGATGTATCTGTCGGAGAAGTAGTACAATATATTGGAGTTTTTTTATGCGAACACATACCCCAATTGGGGATGCAATCGTCACTCTGGCTCAAGTTATAATTTGGGAGGCGAGTATGGGTACCGCCGCCCCGAGAACCATTTATTGGATAACCGACACCTTTGTCATGTCACAAGTGGTTCGCTACGTTTGGTGACTTAGCAGGAGTGCCCGGGTTCATGGAGTAAGGTTTGTCCAGGTCTTAGCGGCGTATGCATCTTGAGAAAGACTGGGTGAGGAAGGCCTTTTGACCTTTCCAGCCGGACTCTCTCGAACCATCGCTTTGCACCGCAGTTGGAGAGATGGATTCATACGTCCGTCACTCCTGGACACACTGACCACCTGATTCCTACCCATCCTTCATACCTTTTACTTCCCAGAACTTCGTATCCCTCGCTTCCTTAAAAAGACCCTGCACACAGCATTCCCTAAGAGGACACAGGCCCCGAGGGAAATTACTATCCTCAGGATCTTCTGTGTGGAGCTAATGTAAAAAAAGTTACGCTGTTTTCACTCCAGATAGGCTGTATTCACTCCAGTTAGGCTGTATTCACTCCAGTTAGGCTGTATTCACTCCAGTTAGGCTGTATTCACTCCAGTTAGGCTGTATTCACTCCAGTTAGGCTTGGGAGCAGTTAGGCTGTATTCTGAGAATTTAATATATCGGTTATGTGTTCTATTTCGATAAATCGAACTACTAACCTTCTCTGATAACTACGTATAAGACTGCTGTTCTCTTTCAGCAAGTATAACTTTTTTTTGCAAAAGTCACAGCACGACGCCCCTGATGATAAAATTTCATAAACACTCAACTAAGGAGCTGGAAATGAATTCCTTGGAGTATTGTGTTGACATAATCTGTGATATAACGTTATGATTCCTGACAGAACTAGCTCGAAAGGCCGGAGGAATTACAAAATAAAAGAAAATAAAAAAAAATATAATTACGTTGATTGGTAGGGAATCCATAAAGGAGACTAGACAGTTAATTTCATTAAAGGACATTAATGAAGATTGATTTTGTACGAGGAAAACACTTCCGTTTTTCAACTCATCATGGATCAACTGATTTATTTATCACACTGGCACCGACATGCAAATAGAAACGATCCCTTGAGTTCAATCTGACACGGCTATATTATTTATTTATTTTTAAGATACAAACAGCTCGTACATAAATACAAAGATAAATATATATACGAATTTAATTGAAGTCAAGCCAAAAAAGTCTCACATGTTGCTCGGAGAGTTTTATTGTGACCAGGTAAGGGGGAGAGGAAGAGGAATATAGGAAAAGGATAGGAGATGCTTCCGATACATTCTATATTCTCGTATTTACGATCGTATCGTACTCTCGTATTACTAAAAATGTATGTTTTGTGAAATTTAATGTTATATTTCGCGCATACACAGGGAATTGGGGATTTTTTTCGTTGGTTGGTTCTACATGTGGGCAAATGAAAAAAATTGGATTGTCGTGGTGATCTTGACGGAATATGAATTTTTATTAAATTGGTAAGCTCTGGCGAGTCCAGGCCTTTATTCAGAATTTTAAATACTTAACAAAATTTTGTTAAAAATTATTATTATTTTTTTTTTTACATGAAAACCGCACAAGAGTCCCAACTGCTCCCGTCTGGAGCCAGTGGGACTTGGCATCCCCAATAGGGGTATGTTGTGAGGCTGAAGGTAGTGGGGAGGGGAAGGAGATAGGGAAGAGGAAGGTGGGGAAATACCTGGCTACTCAGATCTGGTCACCAAACACGGCAGAAGCCATTTCAAGCAAAGTTTCAATTCTGAATGGTGGTCTTACACCAGGGCGATACTGAGATATCTTCCACTCTGGAACGTGCCGCAAATATACTATATATTATTTTAAATGAATAAATTGTGAAATACACAAATAAATCAAATAAAATTTATTTGCCACGCCGGGATTCGATCCCGCGACCTTCGGAATGCTAGTCAAGCGCCTTACCGCTGCACTACGCCGGCCGTCAAATGTCGTGTATGAAGCGAGTTAGTAAGTTTTTTGAAGTGAAAACTTCTTTAGAACCGTTGTGATTTGAAACTCGATGAAACGGAAACTCGATGATACGATGAAACGGAAACGAGTGACACTAAAAAGAGAAAAATACATACATCTATAGGATTTAACCTGCGAAAGAATGAGATAGACATTTTAGATAGTGGATTTTCACGGGTCGGCGATATTTTGTATCAGATCGATACACTACGAAGTAATGCAAAATCAGGTGTTTTCGGTTTGAAAACTTGATCGATAGTAATAATTTACATGCTTTAATTAAAAACTGCCTATAGAACATTTGTATTTTGTTTTATTTCCATCCCTTCAAATTTGAACATTTGAAGGGATAGAAACCCTTCACACAGCATCCTCTAAGATGACATAGATCCTGAGATAAAATATTTTTCTCAGGGCCTCCTGTGTGGAGCTAATGTAAAAAAATAACACATTTTGGCCTTTGAATTAAACTTACTCTTGTCAAATATATTATTATTTGGCGGGTATTTGATAAGCCCCATAGCTCAGTGGTCAAGAGCAGCTGACTGGCAATCAGAAGGACACGGGTTCAAGCCCCGTTGGCGGCAAGTATCTTTTCTCGGAAGATTTTTCAATGTTCATGAGTGTTTCAGGCTGATAATTATTGCTTATAATAATATAATAATAAAACTTACTCTTTTTCTGAAAAATAAAATAAAGTGTAGACCTTTAAAAAATGCTTAAAAGCTAAAGCGCCTACGTATGAACCCCTTTTCGGTAATGTTTTTATTGAATAATGTGGCAAATTAGGTTCTTTAGAAAACGATCATAAAACATTTAAATATTTGTGACTGAGCTCCGCAAAATAAAATAAAACATGGTTTTTGGCAATGTTTTTTCCATGAAAAAATCAAAACAGGCGGCTGGTGTTTAGCGGGAATTTCAACCTCATCACCATCCACATAATTTATTTATTTATTTACGGACAATAGTCCATTAAAAACATAATAATAACACGAATAAAAAAAACAGAGACGATAGTGAAGGGAGAGCACAACATATAAATGAAGAGCAATAAAATGTAAAAAGTACATATAAAAGACACTGATATGGCGCTTGCTTTGTGTGTACTCGTCACGTTTTTAAAATCTGTACAGCGTACTTCGCCGTAACATTTAGGTATTGTGAATTGGAACAATAGCGCAACCTATCTCTCTTCAGGTTGACTTTGAGAAATATTTTTATTTCTACGCGCCAATTCAATGTAATAGTTGTCACATTAAATGTCAATCTCAGGAGAAACAGGCCTCGCTTAATTAGAGCAAGGAATCGTGGGGACTAGCAAGTGTCCTGAGAGGTTATGTTTTTAAGTAAAAATACTGTATTAAGCTCAGAGAGTTGAAAATGTATATTGAGAAATAAACAACATGTATTAGGATTTAAATACTAGGTACAGGTTATAAATTACAAGATATACACTTACCCTGGACCGATAAGGAACACTGATTGCTAGCTAAATTAAACATTGCGCCCGCGAGATAGTGTGTTGTTCTGCATAGCGCCCTTCACAGCATCCGTGGATATCCGCTCTGGATATCGTGTCTCCAACACAGCCTCCCATAGGTAATCAAGTAATCACCCGGTGTTCCAGGTGAAGGTTGGGCCAGCTTCAGCTCCTGGTTGTGGCCCAAAAACTTAATTCGGAACTTAATTCAATCGGAATTAAAATGTTATTGCCGGACGTTTCCTACGGCGTCTTTCGTTCAAAAGTCGGTGAAAGAGCGCTCTCGCGACCAAAAACCAAAACTGTCCCAAATATTGCCGGCATTATGAAAAAAAAACCTAATAGACATCATATATAGTGATTTCTTTTCATAACAACACTACAAGTCAAAGCATGAAGAAGCATTTAAATATTGCTTATCGACTGCCGAAAGTCATTTAGTTTTACACCAAAAAAATTAATGCTTTGAATTGCATTGACAAGTCAAAGCATGGATTGCAATTTCTGGATAAGGGAGAATGGTATGCATAATTAGTAGAATGTTGATTGAGGAACAGCAATTCATTATTTCGGAGTCTACGGGTATGGATGTTGAACTGGATGAGTTGTAACAAAGCAGGTGTATCAGTAATAATGTTGATAATTTTAAATGTGCAAATTAGATCAGAGTTCTTTCTACGTTTTTCTAAAGAAGAAATGTTTAAAATGCGTTCAATTTCATCAAATGAGTACTCGCCTCTTTCAAGACCCCACCTCCAAGCAATTCCTCTTAGAAAACGATGTTGTACGGATTCGATGCGACAAATGTAGATAGCATAGAAAGGAGACCAAATGACACTAGCATATTCAAGGTGAGGGGGAACCAGCGAACAGTAAAGAGTTTTAAGTGTACTTATGTGTTTGAAGTCAGAGGTAATTCTATGAAGCCGAGTAGTTTAAGTGCTTTATTTACGATATTATTAATGTGATCACGGAAAGAAAGTTTGCAGTCTAGAGTGACCCCAAGTTCTTGATAGATTTAACAGTAGATAGACAAACACTATTTAGTTTATAATCAAACTGAGTAGGTTTTTTGGTTCTATAAAAGGACAAAATTTAAATTTACAATTTACATAAGAAGTGTTATTGATAGCGGCCCGATATAGAATGTTTCATGACGTGGTGCATCGCCTCGAAGGAAATATTCCGGAAAGTATGCAGAGTGGTAATGCAACCAAATTTAATTTCATAAATTGCAAAGAATGTTCAGATAGTTGTGTAAATAGTTTTCCGGGTATCGGGAGCCCCACTTCAGTCGAATCGCCCGGGAACTTTCAAACGTTTCACCCGGATTTGTTCTAACGCGAGAAAGATTGGGGAAATCTTAAGTGGACGGAATATACACATGGATTTGTGATTTAAGAGATTCGACCCTACGATAAAGCGTTGGCTCCGCATTTCACCAATCAGCTAGTGAACTACGGAGGGTGTGTTGCGTGACATGGCCCATTTTTAAAGTGAAATATAGCCCCGCTGTGATTTGGATTTCGAATGAAACGGGAATTAGGATTGCTGCACCTGCGACTCATCAACTGCGCTCATTGGCCGCTTTGATTATGATGTCACTTTTAAAGGCTTTATATCGTCTTTATCTTTAGCGTTCCTCAAAAAATGATTATTTCTGTTTATTTATATTATTATACTAGCTGATCCCCGGCATGCGTTGCAATGCCATTCAAAGAAATAAATTAATTCTCCCTGCATGTCCTTTTCCGCGCGTCCCCGTACCCTTCCACCTTCCCGCTTTCCCCCTCCCTCGTCTCTTCCCTCTCCGCGAACCCCTCCCGAACCTCCCCCGTTCCCCTTCTCACTGCCTTTCCTCCCTGCCATAAAATATACGGAATACACACATTTTCATTTATACAAATTTCATAATGCCAGAGCTTACCATTATATATATAGCCTATATGTTATTCTGATGTATGAGGTATATTATTGAAAAAAATCATTAAAATCCATTCAGTAGTTTTTGCGTGAAAGAGTAATAAACACACATATACATCCATACAAACTTTCGCGTTTTTAATATTAGTAAGATTGTATTTTTCCTTTGGAGGGATGCAGACATACGTTCACCGTTTGTCCCATTTTCGGCTGTTGACATTTAGTGTGTAAGAAAGAGGGGCAGCATTATATGTATAAGAGCAAAAGCAAAACAATCAGCGCATATTGACATTTGACGTTTTTGAATTTTTGGAATTCACTCACTACTCAATATTATACTTATCACAATATTGCTGCAGCTCCTTGAAAAGATGAGATATTCGTTCCATGCAAAATGCGAGGAAAAGAATTTTCTTCATAATTAGTTTTTTCGTGAATTTTTCCGATGTTTTAATAGCTATTCTGCTATTCGGGATGGAGACAAATCCAACAAATCAAAGATCATAAAAATCAGTCCAGCCGTTCTTGAGTTATAAATAGTGTAACTAACCCGACTTTGTTTTATATATTAAGATAAGATTATTGACTGTTCCTCATTTTCCTCAAAAAGATCGTGCACACATATCTCCGAAGACGTCAGGTCCTGAGGGAAATCATTTTCCTCACGGCCTCCCTGAGGTGTGGAGTTAATGTAAAAAATTAATAATCATTTCATCTACGGTCTGCTTCTTCGCCCTGTATACTGCGGTTATTCCCCCTATTGGGGCTAGAAGAGTTAGTGGCGATGGCCTCCATTAATCCTTCAGGTCTTGAAGTTTCCAGTTCCCGCTCGCCTTCAGATATCTCCCTTATTTTTAGAAAATATTATTATAGGAACATCACATGTTTTTCTAGAGGGATATTTACGTATCAGCGATCGGGAAGAGAACCTCCTAAAAACATAATTATATCTACTGTTCTTTGGTATTTTTTCTATTGGAGACGTTTCTTCGTATATATTGACTGAAAGTACATAATCATAATTAATTCACTTTAGATGAGCTGTTTCACAGATTTTTTTTCAAATGCTCCTGCTTTCACCCTTCAGGGGTGGTTCTAGGCCAACATTTCAAATTATGGAGAGAGGAAAGGTGAATTCGTATATTAATTTGATTTAAACGGCCAATTTTGAAGAAGAGATGACATGTTGAATAAGGGGGGGGGGGGGGGGGGGGAACAGTTTTAGGTAAAGCTTGATAGAAGAGAGGATATTTGTTTGGAGACAACCGTAGGACAACTGAAAAAAAACCAGTCACCAACTCAAACGCTAATCAATCGGATCCACAGGAAAGGACCAACTTCCGTTGCTTTCCTGTGGATCCGCATACAGGCAACTTCTCAAAGGCCAGTTGCCAAGGGTGATGCAACCAGTCAGTTGCCAGGTTGATAGGTTGCCATGGTTGCGCCTCATGACCTGTTAAGTTTTCGAGTAATTTGCGATATGTCAGAGCATTTTGTTTTTTGACCGTTTCAGCCTTTGAACAACAGCAGAAGAGGACAATTATTATCATTGTTGTAATGCTTGTCAGCTTATTACAATTTGATAGAAAGCAGAAAGGCACCTGGAATCGGCGTTTAACGGGGACTTTTCAAATGTCAAAACAACAAAATGGCGCTGAGTTTGAAATGCCAAAATAACAAATTGGTAATCAATTGACGAAACCATTGCGACTTATTTAAATTCAAATTCACGAAAGAGAATAAAAAAATTACTGACTTTTTTCTTTGGCATTTTGTCAATTTCAAAGAAAATAATGTACTGATTTGAGATTTTCACGACCAAAAGGATTATCCTGTAGCTTCCTCCTTCTTTGATCAAAGTTTTCGATTGCGTTACAGTGTCCATCATCATGTCAGATAGGTGTGTCATTATCATCATCTACAGTGTATATCATTATGGCATAGTCTTTAGATTCTGGTGATCTGAAGTAGAAGCCAAATTTGAGTAACGAATAAACCTCAAACCTTTGATTATATAAATGTCTAGATAGAGTGTTGCGCTGTAACTCCGAAAAAAGAACAGGCCAGATTTGAAACGCTTGTGTGCGTCACACGCACACAAGTATAGGTAACTTATATTGTTAACGTTATGCGCTCAACGTCACTGTAGGCGTGATGAGTGATACCAGCTCCCGAGTATTTCCCATAAAGTGGGTAAAAAATATGTTTCGGTTTAGCGGGACCTATAATTCGTTTAATTTTGAATTCATTTAAGTAAGACAGTTTTCTACATATAATTATATAAATGAAAAGAAAATAAGGTAATTATCGGTTCGGACTGGCCATGCTTAATACGAATAATTTTTAGAAAAAAACTTTAGATTCGCCTTAATTACTATAAAAGGAAACTTTTTGGCTTTGGGGCGGCGGAAAATAATGCATTTTAATTTTCAATTGCATAAAACCAAAATTCACTTCGCGAACCGACGCAGCGAAAATCCGCGTCCGTAGCTGTCACTGTTATGGACTGTAGCCGACTTCGTAGGATACCTACATGAAATACCGTGAATCACAAACCATGTTACACAAACCTAGCGTAGCCGCTAAACTACTTGAAAACTGGGATGTTTTTCTTGCCTTTGTATCACAAACCATGTTACACAAACCATGTTACACAAACAAGCTCGCTAGACAAATTTCATAATTACGCACCTTATCCTACGAAGTCGGCTACAGTCGTATTAGCTCTTGTTAATTTATCAAGGATACCAACATAACAGTGACAGTTACGGCCGCGGATTTTCGCTGGGTCGGTTCGCGAAGTGAATTTTGGTTTTATGCAATTGAAAATTAAAATGCATTATTTTCCGCCGCCCCAAAGCCAAAAAGTTTTCTTTTATAGTAATTAAGGCGAATCTAAAGTTTTTTTCTAAAAATTATTCTTAATAAGCGTGGCCAGTCCGAACCGATATTTACCGAAAATAATTGTTAAAAGAGATTTATTTTTGTTTGATTATTTTTAAAAAATAAATAAGAAATACAGAAAATAAGAAAGATACATTCATAGACGCTTCCAACTGGCCGGCAGGTATCGTTGTGTCTAAATTTAAATTTTTATTATCATCAAATAAAGAAGGTGGCCCACATCCAGGTAAATCCATAAAAATAGTAAAACTATCTTGTCACACTAAAAAAGACAATGCAACTTTTTAAAACTAAAGCTATCGATAATTATTATTTATTCTTAATGACCTTCCCTTTTAATTTGCTTTTTATACAGTTTTCGTATAGATTTTACATCCCGGTTAATATTATCCAATTTTGTCTTCTAGTGATATCTTAAGGCCAAATATTTTTCCACGGCCAAACTTATCAAATTAACTTGATGCAGAAGACCGTAAATCTGATCGGTTTTTACTTTGAAATAATTATCGGGAAAATTTAATTTGAAGAACAGGCAACCCTGTAAACATGGCGTCAAAACATGGGGTCAAACGGCGTTGTCCTAAGACCAAATTACACTATTAAAACTGAATAGTTTCTTTAACTGAATGGTTATTTAAAGGTTATTAACCGATGATAAGTAACATTTTTAGTTATTTTCAATCGTCCTATGTAATTCCTGCACACTGATATAGCGCAAATCGTTATTTTCAAATGTCACACAACACGTGTTTACCGTACAACGATAGTGTCGCCACTGAGCGGACAGGCCGAGCTTATCGGCCAACATTTGGCAGATATTTTTTTTGGCGCTTCGTCACTCGAGCGCTATATCTAGACATTTATATAATCAAAGCCTCAAACACTCAGTAGGCGTCTCAAAAGTCTAAGAATCCCTATTTAAAAATCACAGCGTGTAATTCACACGTGGTAAAAGTGAAACTAGAAAGTAGCTAGTTGTCGCTTTATTTTCTTTTGCCTGTTTTTTAAAAGTGGTTTGAAGATTGGACATTGATTTCACAAAATAAAAAAGTTATTTTTTGGATTTTGTAGGATTCGAACCTCCGTTCGCTTTGTCTTTCTGTCCGCTGAGACTTGTCAGACGCCATGCCCACTGCCCTATGGGAGGCACGCGCCGAGGTGAAAATTTACAGCATTGTATTTATTAGAACCTAGTATTTATGTAAAACTGAGTTGTGACGCATTTCCGTTTCATCAGAATTTCAAATCACTAACGGCGCAAAAGAAATTTCACTTAAAAAATAATTTCATCTGACAACGTTGAAAAAAGGGTTTTCTGAAAATCGACGGCGAAGGCGGGAAGTCAAATTAAAATGCTTTATACAGAAATATAGTTAACTACCTTTTCAAAATATTATTTTTTACTACAACACAAACCTGAAAGCATTTTTGCATCAAAATGTTGATTAATATGATTAAAACCTTCAGAATATGTGGATATAGGATACAGCAAAAGTCGTATCTAGAAAGCCGATGTTTAGCAGTGGAGGGCGGGCCGCCCCCGTGCTAACGCCGCCCCACCCCCGTGCAGTCGATAAGGGCGGCAGTTTGCCTTATCTGGAGCCATTTGTGACGCTGCTTCCCCAAACAGCAACGCCGTTTCAATATTTCACGCTAAATGAAAACACTTCTGTACATTATTGTACCTAAACACTGTCCTGTACAGGGCGTTGGTTGATTGGTCTTTATAAAAAAGAGTCATAGTTCCCGATACATTTTTAACCTTATTAATTTATAAAAACATCCTCAAACGTTAAACGGTGTTTAAGCTAAACATTAAATAAAAACTGAATAAGGCGTTTTGTAAGGTACCGCGCGTTTTCAACCTCCGACTAAATATCCTCGACTTAATTTCTCAATGGAAAAATGTATCTCCAGTACACTGAATTCTTTTTTTTGTTAGGTTAGGTTAGGTTTTAGTAGATATTCTGTGGGGGATGTTTTGTCCGTAGGGTATTTTGTCAGGGATATTTTGTCGGGAATATTTTGTTGAGGGATGAAGACGCGCGGAACCATTTTGTAATTCCACTAATAAACGCATTTTAGAAACAAATTGTAGCCTGGCCATAACTAACTTACCCTTGCTTCCTTGCACTACCAAATTTAATCTTTGTGAAACTATTTTTCCATCTTATATTATTTTTAGGTTTGTATTTAGTTTATATGTTGTTATACATTTAATTAATTGTAGTTTGTTATTTGTTATTTGTCTTAAAATTATAAAAAATATTTCAGACACCTAAAATTCATTAGCTTTCTTAACCAAATAAATCAAAATGGTAACTAACTAATCCGTATATTTTCTTACACATTATTTTTTTGAACATCTCATTTTTAAAATATTTTTTTACTTAAATTTTCACATAATAATACGCTGTTCGGCTTCCCTTGGCGATGCAGCGCCTAGAAGATGTCCGCAGAGGGAATGGTGCATGGGGTCGCTGCTTTGATGTGCCACGGAATAGCCGGGATGGGTTAGCGCCACCGGAAATCGGAAAACACTCTTGTCCAGGACGTCGCCCGGTGGTAGGGCGCGCCCCTACACCACAAATGAAGAAAATCCCTCAAGTGACCCTAACACGAGTGCTAAATATACAAAAATAGTGCTAATAATTCGTTTTTATTTTACTATTCTTATTTTTTAATTTTATATCATGCAATTTATTTGGATGTATGCTTTTATATAACAGTCAGAGTATTGCACTCACCTCTTTGTTCAGCAAAATTTTTTATTTATTTAATATTTGTATGTTTTTACAATAAGTATTCAATTTTTACATGTTATACAGTTTTGTAAATGAATATAAAAATAGCCTTTCCTCACCATAAAGAGACAAGGCCCTTGTGTTTGGTAAGGGAATTCATGCTCAATTGTATGTATTCATGTAAGTAATTAAAAAATAAAACATTGCAAATAATAAAAAAAAGATAAGTAAGGAAAACTCAAGAAACAATAAATAGATTTCAAGATTTAAAATAAATAATATTAATAGATATGAACACTTACAGTAGTTTATATTTTTTCAATTGAAGTTGGAATTCATAAATGAAATAAACAAACATTATTATTATCTCAATATTTAAAATTGAATATTTCTTTGTTTGTCCCTTATGCGTTCCCATCCGATTGCGATGAAACTTTGGGGATTTGATGTGCGCATGCCCGTGATCGTTTCTATACATAACGGTGAGCTCTGATGTTATGAAATTATTTCCTACACTAATCATCCGATTGCGATGAAACTTTGGGGATTTGATGTGCGCATGCCCGAGATGGTTTCTTTATATAACGGTGAGCTCTGATGTTATGATTTCCTATACTAATCATCCGATTGCGATGAAACTTTGGGGATTTGATGTGCGCATGCCCGTGATCGTTTCTATACATAACGGTGAGCTCTGATGTTATAAAATTATTACTTATACTAATCATCTGATTGCGATGAAACTTTGGGGATTTGATGTGCGCATGCCCGAGATGGTTTCTTTATATAACGGTGAGCTCTGATGTTATGATTTCCTATACTAATCATCCGATTGCGATGAAACTTTGGGGATTTGATGTGCGCATGCCCGTGATCGTTTCTATACATAACGGTGAGCTCTGATGTTATAAAATTATTACTTATACTAATCATCCGATTGCGATGAAACTTTGGGGATTTGATGTGCGCATGCCCGTGATCGTTTCTATACATAAAGGTGAGCTCTGATGTTACGAAATTATTTCCTATACTAATCATCCGATTGCGATGAAACTTTGGGGATTTGATGTGCGCATGCCCGTGATGGTTTCTATATATAACGGTGAGCTCTGATGTTATGAAATTATTACCTGTACTAATCATCCGATTGCGATGAAACTTTGGGGATTTGATTTGCGCATGCCCATGATGGTTTCTATATATAACGGTGAGATCTGATGTTACGAAATTCTTTCCTATACTAATCATCCGATTGCGATGAAACTTTGGGGATTTGATGTGCGCATGCCCGTGATTGTTTCTATACATAACGGTGAGCTCTGATGTTATGAAATTATTTCCTATACTAATCATCCGATTGCGATGAAACTTTGGGGATTTTTTAATTTTTTTTTTTTTAATTTTAATTTTTTATTATTAAGTTAAAAGAAACATAGTATTTCGCTTTCTTAACTTAAATACAGAGCATATATATATAGTATAGTAGTAAGAATAATATTTTTAATTTTGTTCCAACATTTTGAGTTTAAATAGTTTTTTTTAAAGGTTTTTATATTATTTTCCGTTTTTAGGCTATCTGGAAGGAGATTATATATATGAACTCCCTCGTGACCAATACTTCTCTTGCCACTTTCAGTCTTGACAGTATTTGTGTACAATTTATTGTGTTGTCTAGTATAATGTTCGTGTACTTGTGATGTTTTTATAAATGTTGTGTTTGTGTGTATAAGTCCATTTTGTATTTTGTAGATTAAAAGACATATGTTATATTCGTACAATGTTCTTATTTTCAAAAGGTTCATTTCCTGGTATAGTTTTTTTGTGGGAGTGTCTGGGTTATAGTTGAAGAGTTTTTTAATAACTTTGTTCTGTATTATTTGTAAGTCGTTTAAGTACGTAATGTATGTGTTTCCCTAAAAGTATAAGCCCCTCTTTACCTCTGTTGGTAGAAGATGAGCAATTCTACCAAATACACCAATTAATGGGATGATTTTTGTTTTTAGTTTTTCTACGTGTTGTTTAAATGTTAAATGTTTATCAATATATAGGCCCAGGTATTTTTCGCTATCTAGGATATGTAGGTCTCTTTCTTCTATTTGTAATGGTTTATGCGATGGTATTATTCTTTTAGGTGAGCTTAAGATCATGTAACCGGTTTTATTAATATTTATTGTTAATATATTTTGTATTAGCCAATCGTTTAGTACATTAAGATTCGTTTGAGATTGTTCTAATAGACTTTCTAAGTTTTTGCCGAAGTAGAAAATTGCCGTGTCATCTGCGTATAAGAAAATTTCACCATGTAGTTTTAGCTGACAGATGTCATTTATGTATATTTGGAATAAAAGTGGCCCCAGTATTGATCCTTGTGGAACTCCGTAGTTTATACTCTCGAGTTGACTGTTTTTATCTCCTATGTTAACACATTGTTTTCTGTTGGACAGATAGGATTTTATTAGTTTGATAGCAGGACCGGTTACACCTGTTTTTTCTATTTTTTTAATCAGTATTTCATGACTTACGGTGTCAAAGGCTTTTTGAAGGTCTACGAGAATTGCTATGACATAGTTTTTATTATCTATGCTAGTTCTAAGTTTATTTATGAGATCATTAGTTGCAGAGATTAGATTTGATGTGCGCTTTCCCGTGATCGTTTCTATACATAACGGTGAGCTCTGATGTTATGAAATTATTTCCTACACTAATCATCCGATTGCGATGAAACTTTGGGGATTTGATGTGCGCATGCCCGAGATGGTTTTTGTATATAATGGTGAGCTCTGATGTTATGAAATTTGTTACATAAAAATAATGTAACAAGTGAACTATCTGTGTATGGGTACTTTTGGTGTGAAGTTTGTTAACATTCAACATCATTATATTGGTAGCACTGAAATGTTTACCTTTGCTCAGTTGGTGACACTGAGGATCTGCACAGAGAGGTTCACTAGGCAGGAATGGCCTTGAGCTCGCCATTCTTTGAGCAGCCACAGGTGACCACGGCCACCGTCCCTGTGGCGGGTCGACGTAATCAAATATTAATAGTTCGCCATTATTTTAACATGTGAAGATTGATAAATCCGCGCCCACCAGCGGCATCCATTATTGAAGACCATCAGGACAATCATTAAAATCCTGGATCAGCAGCGGAGTACCATGGGAGCACATTATTTCTGCTGGATTAAAACCATATCCAGCACCTGCAGACGCAGTCATGACAAGACCTTCCGACTATACCTGGAGCCAGAGGTGCTCGCAGGGATGCGGCCGAAGATCGCCCACCTTGGCCGTCATCAACATAGTCGGCTGGCTGGCAACCGCCCTTGGACGGGACGTCGCTGGGAAACCGCGGGACTGGAGGCCTGTTCGTCGCTCCAGCCTGCCGTTCAGCACATGTCAGCAGCGGAGGGAGCTAACCGCCCATCTCCGAAGGCAGCAAGCAGCAGCATGGATCGCCTACATATGGCATTCACCCATTCATCAACTCCTCAAGATTAAACGGTACTAACGCTCCATAATATGCCCATTCAGAATTTAGTCTAGCCCTGATTATTATTTGTAATAATTAATAAACTAATTTAACTGTGTCAAGCACTATACTATTTCATTTAAATAACCTATCCTCATACAAAGTATTACACAGCCGCCTACTTAAGGTCCACGCCTGAGAAATTCTAGTAATAATCACACTTGTCTCATGCTCTCCATTATTATATTCCTAACATTTTAGCTTCCAATGTGAAAGGTAAATATCTTCATAACATTTTGGCGTCCAACGCCAATATTTTCATAACATTTTGGCGCTCCAACGTTTGTTGGGCTCGATTGGCTAATACTTTGTGTGAGAGGGTTATTTTTTATAATCTCTGAAAAAAATAACTTTGATTGATGTGTTAATCATTGTAAAAATATCATATATTATCTTTACAGTTAATCTCAGTTTATTGTAACTTTTTTTTGCAAATCTACAATGCTAATTTCTGTTAAATCTACCTACCTACCTTGCCATCTAATTAAAGTTCAAATTCTGATAGAGTAATATTCAAATTCAACTTCTTACAAATAATAATGTTACATATTTGCTACCTGCTATTCTTCATTATTTTGCAATTTATTTTTCTGCTAATTATCAATTCTGTCGTATTTTCAATAATAATGCATCATGTATTTTACGCAGTCAATATTAAGAATTATTTACGACAATAATTTTTTTTCGTTGTAGGTACTCAATAACATTATGGCGCTCAACTTAATTTGATATATTCTATTGGGATAATATAGTCATAAATATTTTTTTTACTTGATGGTAAATTTCTTGTTCGATACTATGTCACATTTCAATTGTACCTAAAGATTCCCGCGTGGTTTCTTTTGTAAAGATGGATTTTCAATTCATATGTAACAATCATATTGTTGTTTGCGATTATGGCGATTTTATTTCATACATACTATTGGAAAATTTTACGGTTGTGTAAATGCTTTACTATGTATATTAAATACATTAAATATTGTTTATCTACAGATACGCGTTATACCGATTAAGTTTTTTTTTAATTTTCCTGTGCGTCGCTTTATTATCAATTGTTGTTTCGCGTACGTTGTTTTTAACCTCAACGAAGTTGATATCAAAGTCGTTGTGTGCATTATAAAATGTCTTAATTTTACACAGGTATTTCAAATTGATTTAATGTCATTACTATCGCGACGTACATTGCTTATCAAATGTTCTTGCATTATACAATAATTATTGAGGTTATATTATGCAGTGAAGTTACAAAGGTGAATACCAACTTAAAAATATTTAAAAAATTTTGCAATACAATTTTTTCATCGGGTTAATAAAATGTGAAACTTGCCAATATCGTGCAAAAGTTTTTAAAAACTATACAATTATATTCAAATATCTTTTATGGTGTTATTATTACGATTCTATATTATTCTTCGTTTTTAAATATTTTCGGGACTTCATTTCAAAGCAACAGCTGTTACCTGTCAAAATAATACACTGTTGACGTTTTAAAATTTCAATCTGACATTTCATAGATAATGTTGTTTACAATCTCAACGTGACAGTTCTGTTATAATATGGTTTGTGAATTATTTTGTTTACTTTTCACTTTCATTCTAAATAATTATTCTTTGCTAAATAGAAAACGGTCTTACATTCTATTTCATTAGCTACGAAATATTATGTGACAATTGTTACTATATCTCATCACAGCAACAAATTTACAAACATTTATTTTAAATAGTCAACGCGAAGAGGATACATTCATTTATAAATAACGTAAGAATGCAGGAATTTTTAAACCGTCATAACATTATTCAAATAATTTTAAATCCAGGTTTGGCACAAATAAATACATTTTCTTCAACATCATTTAACAACAACATCAATTATCAACAATAACAAAGCTGTGTTATTTCTACATTAAGAGGATTATGACAACAATTCGGAAAATTGTTTTAGATGAATTTAAAATCTGGTTTCTGTCAATCATGATATTTTCATAAATTTGATAATTATTTCAATTTTTTCAATTACGGGCATAATGTTTTAGTAATTTTGTGGACTTAGAGAATTAAAAATAATAATAATAATATATTTTTTTTATGGACGTCGATGTTGTTTAACCAGGGTTTTTGTTTTCCTGCCGTGCTTGAAGTACCGCGAGAAACATGTTTACACTCAGTTAACACATCATTATAAAATTATGGGAGTACAATTGGAGATTGATACTTTCCCATATTTTGTCCACATATTCCGAAGATGAGAATAGTGTATGCCGCTACCTATTCGTAACGCTTCGAATTCATCGATCGTTCATCTTAATTCCGGGATGCGGAGAAACTATGGACATGACAGAATCTGTTCATAGTAGGACCGTGGCCCGACGTTTCGGAATAAGTATGCTCCAGCATCAGAGTGAAGACGGAGGATCTATTGTCTGTGGATGTATTCCCTGCAGAAGGTAGAAGGGCCGTTGTCACGCTGATCATTAATGGACATACTAAAGTAACAGCGTGTAATGTCTCGAGTTTGATCGGTTTTTTTTCGATTTAAAGTATTGTCCATCCTAACAACTCGCTCTTATCATATTACTCTATTGAAAAATCGAGTTATGTATGCATACCGCGTTACTACTAAAAGTGATAAATAAATCACTTCACAATTCTCACATCAAGTCACAATATACAAAATCAATCCTTTTACATTATCTTATATTGAGCTCTTGGAAAGAGACAGATAATGTTTTTGAGCCCCATACATTCAGCAAACACGCTTTTACCAAATACTTAAAATAAAATTTAAAAAACAATAATAGTCATAAACTCAACTTTTATTGTCTAACTAATCATTCGTAACCAAGTTTCATAATATTCTAGATTCAAAACTTTGTTTGTTCGCATTAATTTACACTTGCTTCTCATCCGTAAGATTTTACAATAGTATGTCTAGTATAGTATGTCTAGTATAGTATATCTAGTACAGTATGTCTCCTATAGTAAGTTTAGTATATTTTACAATAGTATATATTTTACAACAGTATTTACAAGTAAATTTAGTATGTGTACAATAATATTTTTACAAAAGAATGTTTATTTTATGATTAATTCATACTTTTATTTTTGTGTTCTCAAATTTAGAATACATTTATGATTATGTAAAAATACAATCTTGCCTTTTGGATTACTTGATTCTGTTTTGAATTTGTTTTTTAAATTTTTCTTTTGCAAATACCTACAGAATTGTTTTGGTGTTTTTCAGGGGTCGCTGTGACAGAGTTGGGTGCTTCAATTCCATTGAAGACGTTCGCCTCTAGCTTCGCGAAAACCTCGAGAGTTCGTCCAGATGGCATTGGATCGTCCATTTCTTCACATGCGGGCACCCATCTACTATGGTTTATAATCATCTGTTATTGTATAGTTTTTACATATGCTTATTTTTGCTTTGAGTTTAGCTTAGATTTACAGTGGGCTTGTGTTTTTTTTAGGGAGTGTTTTAAAAAAAAATTATGGATAATTTTTTTTGTGTGGGAAGGGCGGAAATGTTACATAAAAATAATGTAACAAGTGAACTATCTGTGTATGGGTACTTTTGGTGTGAAGTTTGTTAACATTCAACATCATTATATTGGTAGCACTGAAATGTTTACCTTTGCTCAGTTGGTGACACTGAGGATCTGCACAGAGAGGTTCACTAGGCAGGAATGGCCTTGAGCTCGCCATTCTTTGAGCAGCCACAGGTGACCACGGCCACCGTCCCTGTGGCGGGTCGACGTAATCAAATATTAATAGTTCGCCATTATTTTAACATGTGAAGATTGATAAATCCGCGCCCACCAGCGGCATCCATTATTGAAGACCATCAGGACAATCATTAAAATCCTGGATCAGCAGCGGAGTACCATGGGAGCACATTATTTCTGCTGGATTAAAACCATATCCAGCACCTGCAGACGCAGTCATGACAAGACCTTCCGACTATACCTGGAGCCAGAGGTGCTCGCAGGGATGCGGCCGAAGATCGCCCACCTTGGCCGTCATCAACATAGTCGGCTGGCTGGCAACCGCCCTTGGACGGGACGTCGCTGGGAAACCGCGGGACTGGAGGCCTGTTCGTCGCTCCAGCCTGCCGTTCAGCACATGTCAGCAGCGGAGGGAGCTAACCGCCCATCTCCGAAGGCAGCAAGCAGCAGCATGGATCGCCTACATATGGCATTCACCCATTCATCAACTCCTCAAGATTAAACGGTACTAACGCTCCATAATATGCCCATTCAGAATTTAGTCTAGCCCTGATTATTATTTGTAATAATTAATAAACTAATTTAACTGTGTCAAGCACTATACTATTTCATTTAAATAACCTATCCTCATACAAAGTATTACACAGCCGCCTACTTAAGGTCCACGCCTGAGAAATTCTAGTAATAATCACACTTGTCTCATGCTCTCCATTATTATATTCCTAACATTTTAGCTTCCAATGTGAAAGGTAAATATCTTCATAACATTTTGGCGTCCAACGCCAATATTTTCATAACAAATTATTCCCATTCTAATCATCCGATTGTGATGAAACTTTGGGGATTTGGTGTGCGCATGCCCATGATGGTTTCTATATATAACGGTGAGCTCTGATGTTATGAAATTATTTCCTATACTAATCATCCGATTGCGATGAAACTTTGGTGAGTTATTGTGTGCACGCTCTTGAAGGTTTCTATGTATACTGGTAAGCTATGGCGTTATTAAATTTATTTAAAAAAATTGCAATCGGTGGCAAATTGCACGAGTTGTTTGAAAATTAACTGTATTTTATATAATTTAGCAACAGGGAGGGGAAGGGAATCCAAAAGGGGAGGAGGGGGACGCGGGAGAGTGGGTTTGTAGGAGGGGGAACGAGTGAGAGGGGAAGGCGGGTAAGCTATAAGGAGAACGCAGGAGAGGGGGGGTTCACAGAACCGTGAAAGCGGGAGAAGGGAGGGGACAAGGTTAAGGGAGAAGGTGGAAGTTGAAGGGAAGGGGAGGCGTAGGAGAACAGGGAAGAATGGGAAAGGACACACAAGGAGAAACAATTTCTTACTTAAGTGGCATTGCAACGCAAGCCGGAAACTGGCTAGTTATTATATAAATTGTGGTTTCACACAGATCTTTTTTCCTTGATTGAACTTTCTCATCAACGTAACTTTCTGTCAGTGGCTTTACCAATGTCTTTAGAAAGCGAAACAGCTGTCACCCTTAAAACTAAGCTAGCAGAACTGCAATCTCATTTGATTCCATAAAAGGGTAATAGAGTTCTACAAAACATATGAGAATAATATATGAAAATCGTGACGATGACAAAAATTAAAGTTTAAATCGCCCTGTAAGCCGCACAGTCGTTCAGGTGAAAAGGAAGGGCGATAGATGACGGCTTGATCCGCGATAGTCCCCCTTACGGAAAATGAAGTCACGATACAGGCAAGGATTTTTCCCGCAGTCAGTAAATGAATACACGTGTAAAATTTTGAGTAAAATATATAGGCCACAAGCCTAGGACGTGTTTACAGATTCGGCCGGCTTAAAAATCTAAAATGGCATCACGCGTCAACTGTGAAAACAGTTTGATTTTTTTTTTTTTAATAATAATAATTTTGAACTATTTATTGAATAACCAACACCCCTGTCATAGGTCACCCCAAGTGGTTTGCTATGTTTGGTGGTTTAGCATTGGTGCCCGGGTTCACGGGGTGAGGTTTGTCTAGGTCTTGGAGGCGGATGACCAGGACACAATGAACCCCACAAAAACCCTCCACACAGCATCTCCAAAGATGACAAAGGCCCCGAGGGAAATTTTTCCCTCAAGGCCTCCTGTGTGGAGCTCATGTTAAAAAAACTTGAGTTTTCATTGTTGTCGCTAAGTCGTTATATCCGAATTCTACCGTATTTATAAAAAGACACAAATCATCAAAAATTTACACCAATAATTAATTATTGATGATGCGGGATTAAGACTGGGGCATTAGTAGACACAAATCGATTGACTAATTACATAATTGAAGTTCAACCCCCAGCCCAGAAACCCCCCCATACTTGATGACATACATAAATAAATGTAGGTACTAGTACTGCGTACAGTTAAGTACTGGGTAATGTTAGCGTGACGTCTTACTCAGTCACAGGTACAGTAGTTAGTTGTAACCTGTAGGCAGTATTCCTGTTAGCGTGTTGGTGTAAAGGCGGACACATTGGATGCCTGAATTATGTATGAACGAGAATAGTTATTTTGATGAAATCGATATGGGTTCAATAAGGGGTGGATTTTATTCATTTGGAGACCTCGTTAGCCTTATTACCAGTGAAACAAAAATTGCCTAATAAAAGATTCAACTGCTGGAACAGGGAATATGTAATTTATTTAAATAGTATATACAAATTTCAATACGCATAAAATAATAATAATTGGATACTTGGTACAGAAAAATTACACCAAGGGTGCTGTACAATTTATTGCGAGTTTTTAGACTCTATCTAATTTTATTATTTACAAACAGATACAGAAAACATTATTTACCTAGTAGATCACTACTGATAAACACACTTTTATTAGAAAGTTTATTCAAAAAAGAGCCGATGACCTTAAAACGTCTGAACAGATTTTCATGAATTGTGGCTAAGAACCATCTCGATCATGTCAGCTTTCAAACAAAAAACCGCATTATAATCGGTTCATTCGTTTAGTAATAAATTAATTTGATCCCCTCTTGTTGCGTCGGGAGTTAAAAAAGCCTTTGCACGCAGAGGACACTATTTTGAAAATACTGGACATTGCATGATTTTACAATTGCTACCCTCCATTACCGCTGATTACTTCATGAGAAGATTAGAGGCAAAAGTTAAGGAGTTTATATTTATTTAAAAGATTGGAGAATGTAGGAATCTTTAGAAATGCAGAATTTTTATTAAATGACCTTTAAAAAGCTTAGAAGTTCTTATATTAGGTCCTTACATATGAAATTGGCGTTTTGTATGGGAGGAACATAAAGTCGATTTTTTAAAAATATAATATATTTATTTAATCAAAGTATGTACCATTGCTATCTGTGCACTTTTGCCATCTCATAGGTAGTTCATCGATCCCTTTAATAAAAAAACCATTCGGACGGGAATCAATAAAATCTTTGTAGGCGGTTTGGACTGCCCCATCGGAGTTGAATTTTTTCCATTGCAAGAAGTTATCCAAATTTCGAAAAAATTGTAATCTGTTAGGCCAAGGTCCGGAGAGTACGGTGAATGCCTTAGACATTTCAATTGAAGCTCCCCTAATTTGGTAGCCGTCTGTTGTGCAGTGTGTGGTCTAGCGTTCTAACGCGCGTTTGTTGATTTGCTTCACTCAATTCGTGAGGTAGCCACCTTTCAAGCTTTTTCACCTTCCCAATTTGCTTCAAGTGGATTAAAACAGTTTTATCACTAACACCGCAGCTTGCAGTTAACTCAGACGTGGTTTGTGATGGATCCGTTTCCACAATAGCCTTCAATTCTTCATTATCAACTTTGGTCTCCGGCCGTCCATGGGGCTTGTTCTGCAGGTCGAAATTTCCAGAACGAAAACGATGGAACCAAAAACGCACTGTGTTTTCTTTTGTGGCACCGTCGCCATACACATCATTAATCCTTCGAGCCGTTTCTGCAGCACTGGTGCCACGGTGAAACTCGTACTCGTAAATAACGCGATATTTCAAGTTTTCCATTTTGTCAACTAAGTGACGCAAAGAAAAAAAAAACAATTAAGGAAAAAACAAATGAATTATAATTTTAGAAACACAAATACACGAGTAAATAGCTGTATAAATTTGAATTTGGAATTCCTAACCAAAGAGAAGATATTTGAGATCAAAGTTGCCAGTACGGCAAAACGCCAATTTCATATGTAAGGACCTAATATAAGTACTTACATTATGAGACAATTAGTTATTTACAATGTTGCGGGCTGTGAAGGTGAAGGTAGAAGGCTTTTGACTTTGCGGATATGACTGCCTGAATGGCGAGTTTCATCCTTAGCTCTAAATTTGCCACATCTGCGATGCTAGAAATATTTCAAAATTTAAAATCGAGCGTCTTATTTGCACGAGGCAAGTAAGCGCCGAAGTGGTTTTTAATTATTTTGTGTATAATTTTACATGAATGAAAAAAAGTTATATCATAAAAACGTCAAAAGTAGTCTTAGCCATAAAGGAGTATTTAAAAAAAATTGTTTATTATATTACTTCATAGTTAAATCACAAAAAAACATTTTTTTTAGTAGTTTACGCTTTATTTTTTGTGACGTAAATAATAATTTTATTGTAATTCCAATTCATACAAAAGGTAGTAAAGATTAATCTAAATAGGATTTCACGTACAGCTTCATCTTAAATCATGTGGCATACAAGGGCGGATCCAGGGGGGGGGGGGGTCATAGGGGGGTCATGGGGGGGTCATGGGGGGGTCATGGGGGGGTCATGACTCATGACCCCCCCTGGGCTGGGTCCAGGATCTAGGTCCGTGGTCGACAAACTGCGGCCCGCGATGGATATTTGTACAATTAATTATACTATCCGTTTTTTAGCGGTCCGCACAAATTTCTGCCGTTTTCTTTTTAACTATATTTTTTTTCATGTACGAGTATAATAATACTATATCCGTTTTTTGCGGCCCGCACAAATATCTGCCGTTTTATTTTTAAATATATTTTTTTTTCATGTACAATTAAATATATTATCCGTTTTTTTACAATTAATTATATTGTCGTTTGAGACTTTCAGGGGGGCAGTAGAAGACCCAGAGAAAATTAGAGGGCGTAGAGATGCACAGTGAGGGTGAAGGTAGGTAAAAAAAATATGGTCAAAAAGACCAAAAACACGCTTATCACGTACTAATAAAGAAAAATAAACTTTAATATTGTTTTTTTTTGTTATTGTATGTATTGTTATCATTTTTATCACGTGTGCGGAAATTCACACATTTGATAGTTCGGCAAGTGGATGAAAATTGAACTGAAAGATTTCATTATAGATACAGATACACACACTTTTATAATATTTTGATTTTACGTGTATTATTATTATCAAGGCTCTGCAACCGAGCCCGAAAAGAAGAAGATGGAGAAATACGAAATTACGAATGTTAGAGAAGAGCGCTAACATTTACAGCGACAAAATCGCTGCGAAAATGTTAATAAAACACGACTCGTTTAAAATAGAGCAAAAATATTGCGGGCATTATCTTAAACAGCATTTAAAGAAACACTGCGAAATTTTTTCATACATATATTTTGTAAAATAACTGAAACAAACGTGTTAATAATAATTTTTGGAGCCTACTTTGCGATTTTTTTCTATCGAGGAATTTTACATAATTTGCGTTTCGGCACTGGCAAAATCTAGAGTCTAGATATTATCTTCAAGAATAACATATATTTTTTTAAGAGCTTTAAAATTTACCGTGTTTAAGGGAAATACGTAAATAATTGGGTACAATGGTTCAAATCAGGGTTGCGGGCCCTTAAGAATTGACACATCATGAACATAAGAAGGAAGGAAGTAGCAACACGGTACTTAAGTACAAAATTGACCACGACTATGTGACTCCCCCCTGGCGCCAAAGCTGGATCCGCCCTTGGTGGTATTCCATTCCAGGCTTTAGGTCCTGACGCTCCGAAAGCACACTCACCGAACTTGTGTGCTAACTATCTGGTGTGCACGTTGGTTCCTCCAACCTTCCGATAGCTGATGACGCTGCTTACCTAAGGATTATTACGTCATAAGACAACCCGTCACTAATTAATTTCAGTTTGAGTGTGTGTGATTATTTTTTTTTAAATTCCTGTCGTCAGATCTGGTATTCGCCAAAAAATATTGAAAAATTCACCGGAGACCAAAATTTCATTTACATTTTTTACTCCGAATAATGTCAGGAATCACTGGTTAAAGCAAGCCGGGTACTTCCCCTAACAGCCTGTTTAGGTCAAACATCAAATTTTTTAAAAACTGAATAGCCAGGTACTTTCCGATCTTCCGTTTCCCATATCTCTCCCCTCCACATTTCCTTCAATCTTCAAATTAGAAACAATAAATGAAAGCCACCGTTACAAAAATGATATAAAATTTCTTTTCAAAATTATAAATAACCTTGTAGAATCTTCCCTGTTGGCCACAATCAAAATCATATCAATCAACGTCTACTAATAAACCCTGAAATTTTTCATTAGGATGTGTCGACTATAATATAACATCCAATGGAGTAGTGGCAACATACTGAACATATTTAAGTTAGCGATAGAAGCCAGTACTTTACTAGATTTCTTGAATCTATTGACCCAAACTTTGTTGTTTCTTGTTTTTTTTTTAACGTATTGTTGTACACCATATGTATGTATTTACTTATGGGGTGAGGATTATTCAGGTCTTGCCGGCGGATGCGCTTGCCCACTTACTGCGTGGCGGGCCAGATCGGTAGTGGTTGAGGGAGACCGTTTGGCTTCTTCAGCAGGACTCTCGACCCATTGCCTTGCACCGCAGTGGTTGGGATGGATTCATAAATCCGTCTCTTCTGGACCCACTGACCACAGATTTCAATCCACCCCTCGTACCTTTAACTTCCTCTTCTTCCTTTCATTTAAAATAACCTCCACACAACACACAACATCCCTAAAGATGACACAGAAACTGAGGGAATTAATTTCTTCAGGGCCTGTGTGAAGATATTGTAAAAAACATCTCTTTGTTGGTTGGTATTTATACATACATTACATGTCTTAGTTTTTAGTTCAGACAGTTCAGACTTAGCTCAGACTGAGGTCTGTTGTGAACAAAAAAAAAACTATATTATGGGCGAGGTTTATTACCGACAACAATTTGGAAAATGTCGACGTAAAGATTTTGGTATCTCCTATCAATAATATGAAAATCGACTGTTGTCAACGTTAATATCTTTTAACCTGAAGAATATCAGAAATAAATTACAAGGCTCTCAAAACCGCTACCCAACAAAGAATTTGCGATGAGATTTCCGTTTAATAATAATAATAATAATATATCTTTATTGAACAAAAAAAAATGAAGATTTATAACTACAAAAACAAAAAGTACATCATAAGTACAGTAAAAGTACAGTTTAAAAGTTGCATATGTACGAAAGTTAATATCAAAAAACAAAATACGTATATACAGTAGGTAATTAAAGAATAGAGATTTATAATTATAAATTTAGGTTTCTCATAACCTGCCTCACTAGGCTAGCCTGTGTTGAGGCAGTAATTTTATGTCAATTTATTATACTGTGAACATACCTACACTTACATTAGAATAAAATCACACAATAGAATGGTTGCATTAATAATAACAATAACATTGGTACAATAATAACAGCATTGGTTCAATATTAATTTCGAATTTGGGTGAGTGCACCGGTAAATGCTCTATCATTATTTTTTATCCAAATTTTTATGTTTTTTTTGAAATTTTTTTGTGAATCACATTTTTTTATACTAATTGGAAGAATGTTGTAAAGTCTTGTTGCAAGGTATCTGAAGCTTCGTTGACCAAAAGTAGTATGAGTTATGGGAATTTGTAGTAAATATTTGTTATTGTTTCGAGTACAGCGAGTGTTTAATCTTTTTTCATAGTATTTGTGTATATTTGTGTATAGATGAGTGAGGATTGTTTTTGCATATATCTGCCGAACGTCAAACACATTCATAATATTGAAGATTAAGTTGAAGTCTGTAATTAGAGGTAGTCTAAGAATTAATTTTATAATAGTTTTCTGTGCCTTCATGATTGGGTCCAGTGCTGATGCAGTACCGCCTCCCCATGCTATGATACCATACTCAATAATGGATTGACAGACTGCAAAATAAATCATTTTCAAGTGTTTTAAGTCGAGAAAGTTTCGTATCGTTCTGAAAAAGTGCATGGTTTTTCTTATTTTGTTAGCAATTATTTGAGTGTGAATATTCCATTTGAGATATGGATCAATTGTGAGGCCGAGATACTTCATCTGTGTAGTGCGCTCAATGTAGGGACACTGACAAGATTCATCGGAATTTAAGCATGTGTGTATTCTAATAGAGGCGTCATCACGAGGTTGACCTGTTATATTTATGCTTGATGTGACATATTTAGTTTTCTCGGTGTTCAATGTGAGCGTATTTGTATCTAACCACTTTTTTATAATGTTTATATCCGTTTCAGCTTTTTTGTAAACAGCTTGCCAAGTGTCAGCTTCAAATAGTAAAACAGTGTCATCGGCAAAACTAACTATTTTTCCCTGAATGTTAAAGTTACATAAGTCGTTGATATATAAAAGGAACAAAGATGGTCCTAATATGCTACCTTGAGGTATCCCATAGTGAGTTGAGCACTGATTGCTAAGTGTGTTCATTATTTTCACTTGTTGCTTGCGGTCATCAAGGTAGCTCTTAAAAAAGTTAAGTTCGTTGCCTGTAATACCGATTATTTGAAGTTTGTTTAATAATTTACTGTGTGATATTGTATCAAAGGCTTTAGAGAGGTCTAAAAATATTGAAATACATTTTTTGCTTTTATCGAGGTTTTTCACAATGAAGTCAGTTACGGCGGCAATAGCGTCAGAAGTACTCTTGTTTTCTTGAAACCCGTATTGATTTTCTGAGAGTACTTTATGGCTCACCAGAAATTTTACCAACTGAGCATTGATAATTTTTTCAAATACTTTGGATAGTGTGGTCAGTATAGTTATTGGTCTGTAATTGTTTATGTCCGTCTTGTTACCTGTTTTATGTATGGGAATAACAATACCTTGTTTCAAGTTTGAGGGGAAGTGTCCTTGACTGATACTAAGGTTAATTAGGTATTCTAAAGGTAATGTAATTTCCGTAGCCAGCGTTTTCAAAATCTTGGTTGATATTCCATCAACCCCGGCAGAAGACGTGTTTTTTAGGGAATTAATTATTTTTAGAATCTCTTCCCTTGACACAGTTTGAAAATTGAATCTTCCTTTGGGAAATTGAAGTTCTGCTTCAGCAGGTAGAGCATTCCCACAATTTGGTAGACGAGAAGCAAGATTTGAACCAATATTTGTAAAAAAATTATTGATATAATCCGCAACGAGCTTGGGGTTTTTTGAGGTGTCAATAATTTTTCCGTCAATACAAAGTTTACTTATGTCCTGTTTGTCTTTAGTGTTTTGTGTATTTGTGGCTTCTCTTAGAGTTTGCCATATTTTTTTGGGATCATTGTTACTTTCTTGGATTTTGTCTCTGTAGTAGATTTCTTTCGCCTTTCTAATGACTTCGCCGCATGTATTTCTATATCTTTTATAGATGTTTAGTGATATTATGTCGTAAGGATTTTCTTTCACTTTTTTGTGTAATGCGTTTCTTCTACGAATGCAGTTGATGATTGAATAATTTATCCATGATTTTAAAGGTTTAATTTTGTTTGGAGTGTGTTTTGTCAGAATTGTAGTATTATTAATTAATTCATTTTTCAAATAGTCAACGAAATATCTCCATGCATCATCTGAGTTTTTTATTTGGAAGAGCTCTTGCCAAGATTTACTTTTAATTATATCTTTTAAATTCTCAAAATTAATATTATTGTACATATTTTGGTGCATAATAATAGTGTTTTTTGAATCGGTTGTTACGTATTTGCATATTTTTGCATCTGATGTTATAAACAAATTGTCTTGATCACCTAGTTCTTCATATGTATTATTAATGGTAATAGCCATATTAAAATATATATTACAAAAAAAATAAATTGTTTAATTCCCTTAAATAAGAGAAACACTAATCCATAGCCATCACTGGGGATTACAACCTTTCATTGAAAGTGGTAGAGGTGAATTATTGTTGCAATTTGAAAATAATAGTATACAACATGACTCACCGAACTGAGGGGAATCGACCCAGTGAATGACCGGTAAAAGTGAGACTCTAAAATAGGAAAATTAATCAATTTTTTTAAGGTCATCAGAGTGTTTGATATATATTACTCTGTCATTTTCATTTTTTTTAACCATCACCTTACATTCTTTGTACCAGACATATTTATATCCCATTTCTTTCGCCTTAGTCTTCGACCTCCACAGAAGATCTTTGAAATAGGCACCAAGGATTTCGCTAATAAAAATCTTCTGGTATCCGTTTCCTTGGGTTGTGGTAGGGTTGAGTAGCTTCCTGTTCAGTAGAATCTGTCGCCTTTTTTGGGGATTAGTGAATTTAACGTGGAATTTTGGGGGGACTCCTGGTCGTCGGTCTGGAATTTTCTTGATATCGAGAATATCATCGCCTTTTAAGTCGACACCTGTCACTGTGACCACTCGTTTAATTATTTCTGCTGGCTGTTCTCCCTCTTTTTCTGAAATTCCAGCAAATTCAAGAGTGTCTTCACGCGTTCTCTGCTCCACTTCTGCTAGTCTAACTTCAAGGCCTTTTATTATCCCATCTTTTTCTGTTAATTCCTTTCGCATTGATTCTACTTCCGAAACCAGTTTAATAATGGTCTCCATCTTTAGATGGATGTCATCATATTGCCGGCTGATAAAGTCTCTCGTGCTTCTGCTTTCTTGATTTTCATCATCAATTTTTTTTATTATTGCTTGCTTAAACACTTCAAGTTTTTTTTCCATCTTCATCTCCATCTTTTCCAGTAGGAGATCAATATTTATACCCTGGGACTCCGATGTGAGACTAGTCCCGGTCGTTTGCCCTTTGCTTCTCAGATTTTTTTCTGAAGTTGCCATTTTGAAATTGTTATTTGGTTGTAAGGTCAAACACTGCCTATTTCACTCTTTATTTGACAGTTAGTTCCCTTGTGATATTTTGATAATGTTTTAGTTTCTAAAACTGTCAATTAATTATCCACTAGTGGGAAAGCAACACTTTCCAAGTAAAAAGGAATAATTCTTATCAGTTATGACAAGTGCACTGAATGTTAGTTCACTGTAATAAAATAATAACAATTGATTTCGGGAGCAGAGCAAAACACAGCTGTCACTCGATGTAGGTAATGTTCCACCGTGATGTGTTCCCCTGTGTTCCAATGTGTTCCACCGTGATGTGTTCCAATGTGTTCCCCTTGCCTGGTTTATCCAATCAAAGTTACTTGAGTGAATTTCACAGTATTTGTTTAAATACTTCCCGTCCATATTACCGTATTCTCTGTGTAATATTATGTATATACAACTCTACCTGCACAACGCCCACTCCACGACGCGATGTTTCAACCCCCTATTCAATTAAATACTTATTCTACTGGAATGATGGATCTAGATAATATTTATTTAACCACGCACTTGTATAAGAATGCGACAGTTTCACCAGAAGTGAGCTGTACTCTAATCTCTTCATTAATAAATAATCACCGGTTCCAGACGGTTGGGAGAAGTTGATATTCTTGTGTGTTACTCGTATTTACCAAAATTTAAAATTCTTAACAATTTGTTTTCACTTAAAATATTGAGGAAAATGTTTTGAGGAACGATACTTCTTTTACATTATATATGTGACGTAATTATGTCCGTTTATTGTTGTTGGCTCAATAGTAAGTATTTACATTTCCGCTAGAAAAGCATCCCTTAATATAAGAAAATCATTTATAAAATTGTTCAGGCACTCGAAAAGAGTTTTCCCATTGTGTAACTAAGTAGGCGTATTTGAATGCGGAGACCGAGTACCGACTGTACTTCAAAGTACTGTACTGGGTATTGTGTTTTGTGCAGAAGAGAAATTCTATAAGGTTGTGTCAACATCTGAATATTCCGGCGTTTTGTTGAGTTTTCCTCTCCCGGCAAGAAGCACGGTGTTATTCTTGCAAAAGAAAAATAACCCGGTAAAGAATCCTCTTTTAGATGTCTCCGAACAATACCGGTTTCACGTCGGGACATCTTTTTATAATACTTTGAAGACTGAATTTCTTCTCCGCAAACGGTTGGAATAGTGTACAGGAACCATTTATTAGGATAACCAACACCCGTGCCATAGGTCAACCAAAGTGTTTCACTATGTTTGGTGATTAAGCAGGGGTGCCCGAGCTCATGGGAGTGAGGTTTGTCTAGTTCTTCGGGCCGGATCGGTGGAGGCTGTTTGAGGGAGACTTTTAGACCTCTCCAGCCGGACTTTCTCGACCCATCGTCTTGCACCAGTGCACAAGTGGGGTGGATGGATTCATGTGCCCGCTATTCCTGGACATATTGACCTCCAGTCACCCACCCCTCATTCATTTATGTATATTTGTTTAAATTACACCAAATGGATCTCTTTTAATTTAAATAAATAAATAATGAGATTGCTAACTTTGTGTTTCCCTCGAAATTCTTTTATCTCAATTCTATACTGGCGTTAAAACCATAAACATATTAACTCTGCAAAGATGAGCACATGAGCAGTCTCTTATCGTGTAAATTATACAAAGGTGGTAACTAGTGTAGGTGGTGTTAGTTGTGGTTGAAAGAGAGAATACGAAAACAGTGTTCAATATAATCTGTCGTGAATGATAATAGGCCACTTGCATTGAATTCATAACGACTTGGAAAAAATCGTGTGGATAAATCTTTTTATTAAGATTGCGAAAATGTTAGTAAAATTTTTTAGAAATGTACGGTTTTTTTTATTTTTAAATAAATAAATCCATTATTTGGGCTCGTGACGTCACTACATGAAAATGTCCCGTCTCCGAAAATGTTCCCATTACACTGATTTTTTTTTTATATGGCATCACTTTGATTTCAGGCGAATTTTTGAATTCGTTCACTAGATTTATTGTTTGTTCTCTGCGAATTTATCATTTGGTTTGACTTTTTGACAGATGTTGTGAAGAGAACCCCGTACAATTTACGCTGTCTGTACGTGTTTTAGAGGTATAATGGTAGTGGTGCTGATTTTAACAAAATCAAATTTTATAAAATTTTTACGTATCAGATTTAAATGTCCGGGTTAAATTTTACCCACAGGAAAAACTAAACCCTTTCACACACTTCCCCAAATGATCATCTAGTCAAACCACGCTATGCAATTGCACTCTATAAGTATTATAAATACAAAACAACACAAGAACAAAATGTCAACCTACCAGAGACCAAATGGGAAAACCCACTCCAGATATTTTCCGTAAAAAATTCGCCGGAAATCAAAGTATTGCCATACAAAAAAAAATCAATCCGGAATTTCACAAAATTAATTGAATATTATCGGAGACAGAACATTTTCATGTAGTGACATCACGAGCCCAAATAACGGATTTATTTATATAAAAAAAACTGTAAATTTTAAAATATTTTTAGGAACTTTTTCTTAGTCGTGGTAGAAACATCTATCCACACGATTTTTCCAAGTCATTATGAAATCCATGCAAGTGGCCTATTAGGAAATATAAAAAAAATGATCGACAAATATTCACATCTATCAACCGGTGAAGACGACTATTATAAATATAGCATTTGGCCATTATACCCGCAAGTTATTCCGGCGCCGAGTTCCAGCGAGTTATCATTTTAATGATACTTAGCCAAGTACTATTTTAGGCATGGCGGATGGAACTTTTCTCTCGGAGGTATAATTTACTCTTCGCAAATTATATGAATTTAAAAGTTTCATATAAATTATCTGCCCTTTTACTGTTTCGGATATTATTAAAATGATTTTTCGCTCCCATCCCCACCACGACCACCGCCGGTGACACTGAAAAAGAAGAAACAGAACGGCCCTCAGAAACAGACGATTGAGGCAGTTTATTTATTTTTTGTTTTTAAATTAACTCCATACTGGAGACCCTGTGGAAAATATTTTCTATGTCATATTTGGGGATGCTGTGTGGAAGGTTGTTTTAAGAATAGGAAGGAGGGAAAGTTATAATGTATAGAAAAAATGTATGAGGGTTGGTTAGTAATCTATGGGTCAGTACAGGAGTGATAATATGAATCCATCGAAAATAATCATGAATTCCTACTTAAATTGAAAAATTACCTGAAACCATTGTGAGAGTTCATATCTATTAATATTATTTCTTTTAAATCTTGAAATATATTATTGATAAATCTTGAGTTCTTCTTACTGATCTCCTTTGTCATTATTTGCAATATTTTATTATTTACTTACTTTTATGATTTCATATAATTGAGCATGAATTCCTTCACCAAACACAAGAGCCTTGTCTCTTTATGGCGAGGAAAGGCTATTTTAAATTCGTTTATAACGATGTATAACATAAAAATGTATACATATTGTGAAAAACATACAAATATTAAATAAATTAAATAAAACCCTTCCATTACAGTGCAAGGCGGACGGTCGAGAGAGTCCAGCTGGAGAGGTCCAATGGTCTCCCTTAACTGGCAGCTCCTGATCCGGCCCGCCATTTAGGTGGGAAAGCTCACCCCATGAACCCGAGTACCCCTGCTAAGTTACCAAATGTAGCGAACCACTTGGTGTGGCCTATATTCGAGGAATAGATCATCCAATTAATGCTTCCCGGTTTAAAAGTTAATTTTTTGCAAAGTTCTCCTTCTATCAATGCCGCACAAAGAAGACCGTAGATGCTTTAGGGATGCTGTGCGGAGTATCTTTTAAAGAAAGGAAGTTATAAACCAAGGTCCTGAGGGAAATTTATAGGAGGAAGGAAACTGTCAACCGTATAAATATTGGACTCGCGTTTTGAGTGCTTTTCACATTTGCACAGACGCTAAAGGGATCAATAGATTTGTAATTAAATTTGTATATATTATCAATGGTGAATGGAATATGCTGAATCAGTGGCAAACAGCCGGCTGCCGCATCACTAAACCTGAGGAGAGCCAAACCGTATTATATTTGGGCGATCTTATAATTTATATTGTTGTATCATGCTGAATCAGTGACAAACAGCCGGCTGCCGCATCACTAAACCTGAGGAGAGCCAAACCGTATTGTATTTGGGCGATCTTATAATTTGATGATCCTTTAATATAAAATATCTGGACAGCGCTTATAGTCGCATATATTTTGCGAATCAATTTGTTGACTGTAAGGACGGCTGTTTCACAAAATTGAACAATTTATCAAATTATTTAAGTTAATTTTCATGTTTTGTCAAGTTCTATATGAATAAAATTCTCACAGAACGTGAAAATTAATTGAAAAATTTGACGAATTGTTCAAATTTTATGAAACATCCCGTCCTAAGTCTTTTTAAATCTTTTATTTAAGGCATGGTAGTAAGCGATCTAACAGAAGAAGAAAGGGAGATATGTAAATTCGAATGTTAGAGGAAGCGCACTTATATTAAAAACGATAATAATTAAGTGAAAATTGTGAAAATGTTTAATAAAACACGACTAGTTTAAAATAAAATAAAAATCTCGTGTGAAATGTCTGTAAAATAACAGAAAAACGTGTTTATGCGTAATAATTTTCGAAGCATACTTTGCAATTCTTTTTCTATTTAGGGAATTTCATATAATTACCGTTTCTTCGTGGCAAATGTAAAGATATTATCTTCAAGAATAACATGTATTTTTTTAAGAACTTAAAAACTGAAAGTGTATGGTTATGAATTGGTAGAAATTCGGGATGCCGAGTCTTAAAAAGAAAACGTTTCAAGTTGACACAACTACGGGAGTTGGTAAAGATTGGATGGACTGACTTACTCTTTTGTCTTCTGATATTCTTGTTGATAAGAATATCATATGGCCTTTATGGTTACACAATTAATCAGGCTACATAATCATAAACGAGAGATTTTTTATATCACCAATGGAGTACCAGCTGGCTCCTGCCATGATTTCTTAATTGAGTCGATTTTAAATTCACTGAGAGTACCACAAGAGTGGATCCTAATAGACCGATTGTTCCATGATTTTTGTTGCAAATGTCACTCGTAGGTAAATTGGCCTGTCCACTGCCAACAACAGTAATAACTCGAAAAAAGAGGTTGAAACCATTTTCTTGCAATTCAATAGTCTTCAACAAATGAGAAAATAATTATAGTTACAACATAACTTAATTGACTGCCGTAATATGGTACCATATTATGAATATGAACCGAATTCATTTTTAGAAAATGAATTTTATAAAATATATTATGATAAAACTGTTCTAACAGACAGAACAATTAGTCATAATAGACCTGACATGACAAAATTAAAAAAAATAACTTATATCATTGATGTAGCTATTTAAAATTCCTGTAATATTCAAAAATCTGTTTCTGAAAAAATAAGAAAATATACAGATTTAGAAAATGAGATTAA
Source organism: Limnephilus rhombicus (assembly GCA_929108145.2). Taxonomy (NCBI): domain Eukaryota; kingdom Metazoa; phylum Arthropoda; class Insecta; order Trichoptera; family Limnephilidae; genus Limnephilus; species Limnephilus rhombicus. The sequence goes on along the minus strand of OV815286.1, from coordinate 51,122,953 downwards.
AAGAATTTGGCATTCTCAAACTATAAAAATATTACCATTTGTCATTTCGGCTACTGGCATTATACCTAGGTCTCTTATTCAAAATTTAGGCATATTAGATTTGTCATAGAATTTATATATAAAAATGCAAAAATCAGTAATTTTAAATACATGTAGGATTATAAAAGATTTTTTAAATATTTATATTGAGGGATCAGTAGGATTTAGAGGTCAAATTAGGAATTCCACAGAGCCGAACCCTCTGATATGAAAATATCTGGAGTCGGTGAATTATTTTCCCATTTGGTCTCTGGTAGGTTGACATGTTGTTCTTGTATTGTTTTGTATTTATAATATTTATATAGTGCTATTGCATAGCGTGGTTTGACTAGATGATCATTTGGGGAAGTGCGTGAAAGGGTTTAGTTTTTCCTGTGGGGAAAATTTAACCCGGACATTTAAATCTGGTGCGTAATTATGTTATCTTTAGCCAAAAATAATCTAGATATTTTTTCTTCACAGCTATATACCTATATTTTTTTAAATAAGGCCTCGAAATATTCTGGGTGGAACATTCTCATATATTTCAGCGCTTCGACCGCAGATGTAAAGAGTGAAGATATTAGGGAAAGCATTTTATGAATCAGTTTATATTCGGTTTTTCGCCGTTTCAACCGACACTAATTTATGTTTATTAGATCGTTACCGCGTGGTACGAATTCGGGGTATTATATTATTAGAAAGGTTGTTTTGTAGTGTTGGGAATATTCAATGCAAAGCAGTGGTTACCGTGGGGTTACGAAACCTTTTCTCGCCCATGGAACCAAAGTTTTTCCTACAATTTCTATCAATACCACAAGTATTAAAAATGTGTTTCAACAAAAAGTGCATATTTTAAATGACGAAGTATCTCTTTTCATCAATGCGCCCCTAGAATACTCCATGACGATGCCGAGACGTCATTAAGTGAAATGTTTTTCGAAGAAAAGTTCTTCGGAAAGGTTTTCACTTTGTGAAGACATTATTTATTTTAAGAAAAGACAAACAACTTTGTTTACATCACTTTTATTTGTACGCAAACTATTGTATTGGTTTTTCATGAAAAACTATCAGTTTTTTTTCCATTAAAATGACTTTAATTTTTCGAAGCTCTTTTGCAGGCAGGTTTAAATAAAGAGCCCCCTCTCGTTCGGTATTGACTGCGAAGTGTTTAAATGCGAGTATTTTATTTTGCTATTTCAATGAGTTTCTAGGTTTCCCAGATGTTATTAGTATTCCATTATATTGATGTAAACGTGTTTTATGGTTGTAATTTTGTACAAACTGCTTAGATTAATTTTAATTTTAATGTTTTTGCTTTATATGCCCACTGTTTATTCTATCTAGGGACAATAAAATATATTTAACTATATTACCCACGCACAGGCTGCGCCTTAGGGGCCGTTCAAGTATTACGTAACGCACTTGGGGGGGGGGGGGTCTTGTGAAACGTTACTGTGCATTACGAGGGGGGGTGGGGGGTGGGGGTGGGTTCGAACATCGCGTTACGTAACATGTTTTTCTTTATTTAGATAAAAAATTAGGGAATTTAAATCTTCCAAGTTGGCAATCCTTTTCGTTTTCGAAATCTCTTGTTTTATTTATTACCGCAAACGCGATTAAAACAAGAAAAAAGGTATTTAAGCGATTTTCCAGTACTTTGCGCAACTTCATTGTGACTTTAATATATGCATATTCCAATGCCCTTGATCCCATCATGAAAGCACAAAAACTAATCATAAAAATAATTCTTAAAATGCCGCTTACTACCAGCACTGATACTATCTTCAATTCCTTCAACGTTATGGACATAAAACAGCTCTACTCAAGATCCATATTACTTAATTTACACAAAAACAACAAAACACCATACAAAGCTACACAAACAATACACAATACCCGAGCCAAAAACAACGAACTTCTCCAAACTCCTTTTTTCAAAACCACCTTCGGGCAAAGACACTCTAAATACATAGCTTGCAAACTATACAATACACTACCAACTACGATCAGACAAAGTGACTCCTTTACAAAATTCAAACAAGATATTAAAAAATGGATTATAAGTATTGGACGCCACACTATCACAAATATCTGTAAAATAAATCACACATAGACAGAAATAACTATTCACATTAGACGTGGGCAAAATGATTCCCAGGAGTGAATAGATCCAGTCTGATTCCCCGGCCTTTTGAATTGATTCCTTCTATTCATTCCTTTAATTCAATTAATTCCAAAAAAAAAAAAAAAAAAGAAAAAAAAAAAAAACTAGAGTGAATGGGGAGACTACGAAACACCGCAGCACTGCACAAAGGGGAGACTGATAGGCTACCAAGCACCGCACAAAGAGGAGACCGATTATTCTATCTCACTAACTCGCAGGCTAAAACCTATAGATTAATGTGTTTGTCTCTTTTTAGTGTCGCTTTTTCGTTTCATTTCAAATCACAATAAGTGGGGAGGCTACGAAGCACCACACAAAGAGAGGACTTTACGCCTGTCTCAACACAAGTATACCCTATTGAGACAGGCATCGAATAATGTAATGTAAACATACCTTATATAGATAAATAAATAAATAAAAAATAAAAATTATTCTATCTCATTATCTCGCAGGCTAAATCCTGTAGATGTATGTGTTTGTCTCTTTTTAGTGTCGTTTTTTTCGTATGTAAAATATATTTATAGCTAGCAATTAAATCTTTAAATTAAACAGTTTTTTGTTTCACCCCTAAAGTTTACTTATTTTATTTATTAAACTTAAAAGTATTTTATGACAGCTGACAACAGCTGATTGGCCTTATAATATATGCAAATTTACATATTACATCTACCCAAGATCCACGTCTAAAAGTATGTAGGTACTTGTATTCCAATATCTTTCATACGTGCCATAAAAACGATTACAAGTGCACTATTTTTGCTTCTCACTTTTCTAGCCGATGCCGCGATGTTCGGATTCAATGTCGAAAGGTTTCGGCTAACTATGTAATGAAATTGAAGGCTTGGCCCGCCGAGGAATTGGTGAACCGCTGCGCTCGGACGGATTAAGGGCCGGCATTGAGCAATGAATTAGCAACTTTTGACTTGTGTCTTACCCCTCAGAAACTTGATCAACTCGCGAGCTGCGTTTCGGATACACCCGAGCCGAGATTGACGTGAAACGATGGCGATGTAAGACGATGACATCTGACGTCATTTCTAGGTCTGAGATTAACTAGTAGAGACAACAACGTCACAAGTGAAAAAGACTTTAGTTTTAATTCCTGAATAAAGTGCTTCGGACAATTTCCGATAGCGACAGACTAGCTACGAGTAGGTACCTGGGACGCGGACGGGACGGGACGCGAGGGGACCTTAGGACAATCTCAGGACTATTGACTACGACAAATGATTAATTCCTTGCGTGAAAGGGACGCTCGGACAATTAGGCTGAATCGCGGCCGCGTTTTGATCTACGGGTTTTTAGAACGGCGCGGCGGCCGGCGGTAGCGGGATACGAGTCGTTCACAATACCGTCGACAACTTCGCGGCGCGCCGCCCATTGAATAATATTTAAATACCTATGAAACATTATAATATTTAAATCATTTACGGAACACATTATTCATTGAAATAATTTAACAGTAAAATAAATGGAAATTAAAAATTTATGGTGCCATTAAAAATCGTACGATACAAGGCCAAAGGTAAGGAATGAAGAATCAATTCCTTTTGAAATTGAGAATCAGATCAAGTGTGTCAGAAGATTGAATTTATTCATTTAATTCGGTCATTCAATTTTGCCCACGTCTAATTCACATACAACCTAACCCATATAAAACAAATGAAAAAAATGGAATCCTGTCAAATTTAACCTATAAATAGACTAGGCAGAATTTATTTCATTACTCCATCTCCAACATTTATAAAATAACTCTCTTTAAAAGATTTACTACCCTTCCAATCACCCTTCTGTTCTAATTCTATTCATAATATGTATTTTACCTGAAATATCCTTGTAACTACTATATTCATTTATATACCTGTACGCCTGTCTCGACACAGGTATACCCTAGTGAGACAGGCATACAAATAAAACCATTGTAAATACATTTTATTATAGATAAATAAATAAAAAAAAAATAAACACTTTCAGGTAAAAATTGTCACTTGGGCGTTACGTAACGTTTAGGGAGGGGGGGGGTGGAATGGAAAAACGTTACGGCGCGTTACATGGGGGGTGGGGTGGGGGGGGGGGGGGGGTCAAAAATTGCGTTACGTAATACTTGAACGCCCCCTTAGTGGGTTCCAATTATTCTTATTATTTTCATAAAATTGTATGTATCAAATGTAAGATTTGGGAAGAATAAACAAAAAAAGTGAAAAGAAATATGATTTCAAAAGACAATTTTAATAATTATGGTTTTGTGTGTCAAATACGGTCGAAACTTTTAAAATCGAAAAAACTAAAAGCTCACACGCTTGCAAATTATTTCGTTTTTGTTTGTATATTTTAATGACATAGGCTGCTAAAAAACTAATAAGAACACAAGAAGAATCAATTATGCATCTGTCCTGATGATGGACACTGTAATTCTGTCCGAAACGTTGGCTAAAGAAGGAGGTAGCGTAACACGCCATTTTACTCCAAAATAAATCACGGCGGAATACTCATGAAGTTTAAAAAACATAAGTTATCTATAAAATATACTAGAAAAGATCGGTAGCCATCTTGGATATCAGTGTGCGGGCCTTTAGACAGGGTGGTGTTGGAAACTTCCGCTTCCTGAAGGTTGTGCTGGCGGGAGCCCTACCCCGTTCCACCTTCCTCCCTCCGCTGTCCGCCTCAGTTGGCTGCCGAGGAGGCTTGACACCCACACAAGTGCCCCTGTACCAAAATAACAAGCACAGCCTCCGGAACTTGGAGATCTTGGATTAAAAAAATTATTTAAAATGTTTTGAAGACCAAGAGGAAAACTGAAAAGGAAGTTGATTCAAAAATATATAACTTTGAAGAAGAAGATAATACTAATAAATCTAAACGTAAATATGAGATGACATAGACAAATAAAAAGCTAACCATCGTAATTGGGACTCGAACCCAGGATCTCCCATCTTACCGGGACAAGCGCCTTAACCATGCCACTGAGAACACACCTTATTTTAATGTCATTTTTGTCAATCTCATATTTCAGCTTCAGAATTAACAATAATCGAGAAATTTTTACCTTTTTAATGATATGAAATGTTCGAATAACTGGTTTGTAACTGTAAAATCTCTCTGTGTTCCACTACAGAGGTATTGCATTTTATTATTAGTACTAGCTGGTTCCCGGCATGCGTTGCAATACCATAAAAGAAATACATTGTTTCTCCCTGAATCACCTTTCCCGTGCGTCCCCGTTACCCGCGCCCACTTCCTAGTATATTTATAAATTAAGACTTTATGTGATTCTGATGTATGATGTTTTCAATTAGGGAGGCGGGAATGGGAACCTTTATTGGATAACCAACACCTCTGCCATAGGTCACCCCAAGTGGTTCGCTACGTTTGGTGATTTAGCAGGGGTGCCCGTTTTCATGGGGTGAGGTTTGTCTAGGTTTTGGAGGCGGATGACTGATCCCCAGATTTCTACCCACCCCTTAAACCCTTTTCCTTCCCAGAACTCTTCTCTCCTTCCATTCTTAAAAAAACCCTCCAAACAGTGTCCTTAAAGATGACACAGGCCCCGAGGGAAATTATTTTCCTCAGCTCCTGTGTGGAGCTCACGTAAAACAGTGTTGCTGTTTTATTGTAAACTTTCATTAAAATCCATTCAGTACTTTTTGAGTGAAAGAGTAACAAACACACATACATTTTTTTATTTATTTTTTTTATTCCAGTTAAAAGAAAATTACATTTTCACTCATATAACTAGAAATAATTATACACATTAAGATAAAATAAATATTTCAATACAGCGCTATTCTATTTCATTGTTTTGTTTATCAAGAATAAATATAAATAATTGTTTTTTAAATTTACCCAGCTTCTTTTCGTTTTTAATGTCATTTGGGAGGCAATTATATAAGTTGCCCCCCTCGTAACCAATGGATTGTTTACCATAGTTAGTGTGGATGGTATTTAAATGTATGTTATCGCGTTGTCGTGTAAAGTGTTTGTGTATTTGGTACGTTTTAATGAATTCTGTGTTTGTGTGTACGAGATTTTTTTGTATTTTGTATATAAGGAGACATGTATTGTATTCATATAGTTTTCTTAATGTTAATAGTTTTGTTTCCATATATAATTTTTTGTGGATGTTCTGGGCTTGTAATTAAATAGTTTTTTGATTACCTTGTTTTGTATTACCTGTAATTCATTTATGTGTGTTTCACATGCGTTTCCCCAGATTTCAATCAAATAATTTAAATGTGATTGTACGAGACTATAATATAAACCTATTTTTAATTTATTTGGCAACAGATATGATAGCCGGCTAAATACGCTAATTAAGGGGATGATTTTATCTTTAATACCTTGTATGTGTTGTTTAAATGTCAAATGTTAATATTAGTAAGATTGGCCAGTATCTCGGTACTTTTCTGTTTGATTGAAATACTTATTTTAAGATCACAGTGAATTTTTATTGCTAATATACAAATATGGTTTAAGAGGACATACGTCCTTGTAACTCGGAAGCTAGTTTTGTCTGAGGAGCTCTCACGGTCTCGCAACATAATGAATTGCCTGTTCGACACATTTCGTAACCGACATCATGTGACCCGAGTATAGCATAGACAACAGGAAACAATGATAGAAATGATCATGTACTAATAATATCATACATTACAGTAACCTAGATAGTGTCTCGGAAAAACATATCCGATTTTATTTATATGGGACACTTATTGACCTTTTTCTGAAAGTCTAAATACATATTCATTTTTCTATTGGAATAACTCACTTTTATGGTAACTTAAGAAGGTTAAGGGTGGCGGCTTAACATTTTTACAGCTAAGTTCGTTAGATAACGAATGAGTTAAAATCAATAACTAGCTATCATTGCCCTCATTGCCCCTGTAGAATAAAATGAATGAAAAGCTTGTTCGGCACTTAGCTAAAACCTCCCTAGTATTGTTTTTAAAAACTCAGCTTCCTATGGTAATACAGATTTATAGCCTAGACCCGTGGTCGTCAAACTGCGACCCGCGGCAGATATTTGCGCGGCTCGCACAAATATCTGCCGCTTTCTTTGTAAATATATTTTTTGATGTAATATATAATCCAGCTTTTTTTCAAATATTTTGTATACCTTATGATTTTAAAACGTTGCTTTTAATTGATTGACTTTTGATTTCAAAGTGCTCAGCTGGTTTTTGAAAGTCGATTATAAACGCGCGTAATGTACTTCATAGGTTCTCAACGTGGGCGTTTGAGACTTTCAGGGGGGCAATATAAGACCCATAGAAAATTAGAAAGCATTGAGATGGCACAGTGAGGGCGTGGGCAGGTAAAAAAATATGGTCTAAAAAGACAAAAAAAAAACAAAAAACATGCTAATCACGTAGGTACTAATAAAGCAAAGTAAACTTGGTTCAAAATCACGTAGGTACTAATAAAGCAATATATTGGTTGATTTTTGTTATTGTATGTATTGTAGTAATCCGTCTGTCTCGACACAGGTATATCCTAGTGAGACAGGCATCAAAAAACCTGTATTTGGTAGTTCGGGAAGTGGATGAAAATGGAACTGAAAGATTCCATTACAGATTACATTCAACTTACCTACAAGAGTGACACCTATATCTCAAACCTGTATAGATCATATTTATGTCAGGACAAAATCTAATATCTCTGCAACCATAATAAATACGACAATAACTGACCACTTTGCTACAATGCTCGCGTTTTCCAAGAAAAATGACGCGAAGAAAGACAATCAACAAAAGAAAATGCAAATAAAATACACAGATTATGACGCCATTAGATCCTCTCTTGAATCCATATCCTGGGCTAATATTTTAAATGAAACAGATGTTAACACTGCAATGATGAATTTTACTGAAAAAATAAATACGACTGTGACAAAATACACAACCTTACGAAAATTGGTGCACAAAAATAGAAAAATTAAACCTTGGATTAATGACAACCTGGTTAAATGCTTACATAAGCGTGACAAACTTCACAAACAGTCTTCAAACTCACCGAATAATATAAGGCTTCAAAACTATTACAAAAAATATAGAAATATCTGCCGATCAATAGTGAAACAGACAAAAGAAGAATATTATAAACGAAAAATTGAAGAAAACAAAGCTGACCCGAAAGTATTATGGAACGCAGTAAAGGAAATAAATAATGTAAATAGAAAACCAGCAGCACAATTCCAACAAATAGATGTTAATGATACAGTAATAACTGATCAGACTGATATTGCCAACACATTAAATAATTATTTTGCAGAAATTGGTCAAACATTAACCCAAACACTACTAAATAAAACGAACACTGACGAAGATACACTTGCTAATAAATTTATCACTAATGCACAAGATAACAATACATTTAGAGTAAAAACTTTCCAAACCAAAGACATAATGCATCACATAAATAAACTGAGAAACGACTGTGCGACTGGACCTGACAAACTTGACACTAAACTAATAAAAGAAATAAAACACCAAATAGCCCTACCCTTCACCTACATCTGTAATCTGAGTATTACTAGCGGTGTATTCCCCAGCCATTTTAAAAGTGCAAACATAGTACCAATTTACAAATCTGGAGATAAAAATAATCCCTCCAACTATAGGTCTATATCACTTTTAAATGTTCTCACAAAAGTACTCGAAAATCTTGTGAAAATCCAACTGGTAGACTATCTAGACAACCATAAGATTCTATCAGAAAATCAGTACGGTTTTCGAAAGAATATGGGAGTACAGAATGCAATATTAAAAGTGACAGAAACCATTATAAAAAATGTTGACCAAAAAAAAAGCTGTATTGCGGTTTTTCTAGATCCAAGTAAAGCTTTTGATACAGTGTCCCATAACATTCTCCTTAAAAAATTAGATAACATAGGTATTAAAAACTCTGCATATAACTGGTTCAAATCATATATAACTGATCGCAGCCACGCATTAAATTTAGGCAAAGTAACAAGCCAAAACAGATACATAACTTACGGTGTTCCCCAAGGAAGTACATTAGGACCCATACTATTTTTACTTTACATCAATTGCCTGTGTCAGTTAGATATTAGCGGAGATGTTATCTGCTTTGCAGATGACACTGTTCTCATTTTCGCTTCTTATTCCTGGACAAATGTATACAAAAAAGCTGCCGAAGGAATCAACCGGATTAAAAATTGGCTCGACAATAACCTGCTAACACTAAATATCGACAAAACAAAATACATGACATTTAGTATAGATCCCAGACGACAACCAAGACTCAATGAAAACCTAACTATACACGACTGCACATCTAAAAATAACTGCCTGTGCAACCCGCTAACACGGACTCAGATAATCAAATATTTAGGCATTTACATTGACAACTATTTTAGATGGACAGATCAAATAAATAAAACAGCGGGTAAAGTAAGGAAACTTATATATTTTTTTAAGAACATTCGAAACATAATGCCAGTGAAGACTTTAAAAACTATATACTACGCATTAGGACAATCAATTATCACCCACGGTATGATTGGTTGGGGTGGTGCTGCGAAGACTAATATGGACCCTCTCGACAAAGCGCAAAAGGCCTTAATTAAAGTTATTACTAAAAAACCTTTTAGATTCTCGACAACACAGTTATTTAAAGACTTTGCTGTATTGAACATACACCAACTGTACATCAAAATTATATCTATACATTACCAAAAAGACAAACTAAACCATCATACTGCACAACACAATTACGACACAAGACATAGACATCAACACATGACTCCGAAGACAAATACTACATTTGGACAAAGACATTATCACAATTTGGCTCCAAAATGTTTTAATTTAATTGAAAAAGATATAAAAGATATTCTAGTGACAAAAAATCTAAAACGCAAAATTCATACGTGGGTAGTAAACAAGGGTATTGCATACTGCGTGCAGATAACTTGATCAAACAACACACTCAACGCCTGTATTTTTTCTCTTTCCTCCTTAACTATTTTCATCTATTTATCTCATATCTTTTTTTCATTTCTTTATATTTTTTTCTTTTATTCCATTTATCTATTTAAATTAAAATTATATTTTTTATCTTCCAAGATTAAGATATCAAAATTAAATTAAATTCCTGCCACCTCAGAACAGGCTCAGCCTAGTGAGGTGGTATATACCATTTTTTTTAATATATATGTATATGTAGGTATATTGTATATATTGTAATGTTATTCTTGGTTAATAAATAATTAAAAAAAAAAAAAAGATCTACATTATTTTTTTATTATTATACGAGTATAATATTATCATCTTACATGTATTATATTATTATTAAGAATTGACACTATGTCATGAATACAAGAAGGAAGGAGGTCAACCCGGTGCAGACAGTGACCTTATATTCAAAATAATGAGAGTATTTGATGTTCGACAGATCTATGTAAAAACTATCCTCATGCATCTCTATAAAAACAAACATGTGCTTTACGAAAAAAAAATAAACATAAGGTTTACACGTAACTCCAACAAAGACATATTGCAAGTTCCAGCACTCTCTTCCACCTTTGGTCAACGTAGCTTTAGATACTTTGCCACAAAAATATTCAACATTCTCCCAGAAAACATCAAACTGAGTCAAACACAGAGAGAGTTTAAAAAATATGTTAAAATATGGATACATTCTAATGATCGAGCCTATACTGGTGCCCTCACCCAAACGCCCAGTCATTGACAGTTGTTATTGTAGTAATAACCTTGCAGTTTATGAATTGTGTAGGTATATGCAAACAATAATGTTAACTAAAATAAAGTTTTTGCTGTATGGAAACCTACTTTACACATTTATAAAAAAACCATAGATAAAATTGCGAGAAACAATTAACAAAATTTCTGCCTCAATACAGGTTCACCTAGTGAGGCAGGCAATGCACAACTAAAAATACTGTATAACTATACTACTCCTGTGTAACCTTTCTTACATTACTTTCTGTTTGTTAATTTTTCTGTACTGATTGATGTAATCTATTAGTAAACTACATTGAGTATGTAATTTATTTATTTTTTTAGTTAAATTGTTGTTATTTCATTGAATAAAGATTATTATACTATTGAATAAAGATTATTATACTTAAATACAAAGAACTGTTTTTTTAACATGCTGAACAAAAAGGTACAACATCAACCCCTCCCCCCCACCCCCGACGCCAATTTTATCCTGTGTGGCCCTTGACCAGAAAAGTGTGACGACCGCTGGCCTAGACTGTTATTCTATGAAATGATAGCTGTATGTTTTGTTTTCATTTCAGTTGCATGTTAACTTGCATTAATGTTAATTTTTACCACCTTAAACAAACAATGTGATGCTTCAGCTCAGTCTCTTTATCCTAATCAGACAAGAAGTGCGAACTAGGAAGTGCCTTAAACTACCATGTGATCGCGCCGTGTGGATCAATTTCGGTGTAGCGTTAAAAAGTGCAAGTACTTAAGTTAAAAGGATTTTATGAATAAAATTTCGAATACTTATTTTGAACCGGAGTGTTTTTTATTGAATGAGACCTTATAAATTAAACAAAATGCATGGCGGTCATTGGCAAATAATAATATGTCAGAAATAATTACAGGTAACGATGTGCAAGGTGCATATATAATGCATTATACTTGGTGTTAAGGTAGGTACTTGACTTAGTTTCAGCAGTGATTCCTGACATTATTCGGAGTAAAAAATGTAAACGAAATTTTGGTCTCCGGTGACATTTTTGATTTTTTTTTTCATGAAACATAAAAAAATTGTAGGTGTTGGACAGCTGGGGATGGGGTAATAAGTTAGGCGATTACTCGGCTGAGTAACGACCAGTTAAGAGACGAAAATTTCATGTACAGTTTTAAGTCTAAATAATGTCAAAGGAATAGTACGAATAAAAGGAAGTCAATAATAAAGGAATCACTGGTGAAAGTATGTCAAGTACATCCCTTAACACCCCACTGGAAGAGTGCAACAGATAGAAAGCTCAGAGTATGACCATTAGTTGCAAAAATATCAATTTTTATGTCTATTTCGGGTATTTAGGCTACTAACTACATAAGGTATGTAAGAACATTATTTTGGCACGATAATTTTTCATCAATAATTCTGTAGCCGTTGTTAACTAAATGCCCTTTTTAAATTTTGTTATATGTATATGGGATCGCAGCACTGTACGACCTACGATGTCCAAAATCGGGAGGTTTGTACGTTTTCAAAGGATTTAAATTAAACGTTATATTCATGAGTGTGTGCTTTATGTAATTGTCATGGCTTTACGTATTTGAACTTAAACTTCAATGCTAACGACCACAAACAGTTATGTAGAATAAACAGTGGTCCCTCGATTAATACAATTTCCTCTCCGCGGGTTTTCTTCGTGAGGCAACGTTTCTATTCAATTTGAAGCAGGCCATTATGAGCGGTACTGACTTATTTATACCCGGCATTACCCAGTCATTGTGTCTCCATGGTTCTACCTCCACCTACTGCCAGTGCTATTACTGTAGAGTAGAGGTTGTAGAGTGTAGAATATTATCTAGTCTACCTACTCCCCCGGTGCTGGAGCAGATCAAATATGCATGTTTCCATTTTGTGCGGTGGATTATTAATAGTCAGCTAACCCGAGTTAACTCTGTGAGATTCTTTACTCCTGGTATTCAAATTTGATTGAATAAATTATTAGTAAAGTGCTGACTTCTTCTTCTTCGTATTGTGGAGAAGTGTTTGTGGAGGTCAAAGTGGGATGCTAAGGTTATTTCGCCGTTGACGGCATGGAGAGTCTCTTTTTTCAGCACAGGAAAACAGATGGAATGGAGATTCTTCTATAATATTTATCAACATGGTGCAAGGGTTGTCACACTGAAGTGTACGAGTTTGCCACTGTGAAATCCTAGATAGTAGTTTAAGAGGTTACTAATAGACGGAAATAAAGCTGTCGATTAAGAGATTGAGACTTAGATAAATACGATTGCAACCTCAAGGTCGGGATCAATGATTCCTGCTAATAAGCCATCCGACCTCATTGCAATCATTCCAAAGGGCGTCATTGCAGTCATCACAAAAAACATTCCAAAGTGGAATTTTTGAAGTGAAACATTCTTAGCCCCGTTAGAGTGATTTGAAATTCGGATGAAACAGAAATGACGCACTACTGCGAAACATCAAACTGCGCTCTATTGGTTGAGATATAAAACGGAAATGACGATAGGTCTGCGCTCATTAGCCGTTTTTTTTAACGGGTTGTCGGAATATAATGCGTAAATTCGCGCCTCGCCGAGCGCGTCCCATAGCGCAGTGGTATAATGCGTCGCAAATCTCCAGCAAAAATCCAGCGGACGGAGGTTCGAATCCTACGAAATCCAAAAAAAAAAAAAATTTTGTTTTTGTGAATCAATATCCAATCTTCAAACTACTTTAAAATAAACAGGCAAAAGAAAGCAACGTCTAGCGACTTTCTATTTTCACTTCTATCGCGTGTGAATTACACACTCTAATTATTTTATTTAAAGAGTTTACGAGACAACCCGGATTCACATACAACCACCACTATTTGGCGGATATACACTTTTCAGTGTTTCTCTCTTTTTTGTTTATTTATTTATTTTAGGGAAATCAACAGTTTACAATTTGATTAATTTATACATGTTTAATTTACCTTACTGAGAAACCAATTATAGATTTCCTCATTATACTATTACATTGTGAATCCAGAAATTAATAATTAATTTAAACTGAAATATTACAACAACTAAAAGATATTACATATAACAGGAGGTAGGTAGACTAAATATATATCATTACATAATATATCATTATATTTATGTATTTTTGTACTCATTTAATAATTTTAACACTTTAAATAGAATTTTTATATTTACTTTCGTCACAATTGAAGATAAAATGATATCAGAGAAAATGTTATTATATGTTGAACACAGTCGTATAAGGCTGTGACATAATATATTTACCTTAATTGATACCCACCAAGGTTGTACATCTTACTCCACATCGGCCACCCTAAATATGAGTAATCACCCATAGAATACAAATATCCATCCATGTGATTAGTATGCTAATCTTAGATAAAAGAAGCAAGGCAATGTGGGTAGGTATGTAATGAAAATGTCATGTAAGATAAACAATGGATGATTTATTTTGCATATAAAACCCTGCCCTTGGGTAACATTCTAAATTGAACATGAGACTCTAAAAAGATCAGGGGGTGGCTGGATACGAACAATCGTTCCAGCTGTTAATGATGGCAGACTCTCTACACGTGCCAATAATAATGGTAATATGTGATAAAAATTGAAAGATTAACTGAAGGGCGCCTGTATAGAATTAACGATACATATTTTTACATCAGTAATCTCTAAAAAATAGCTAAATATCTCGATGTGTTTAAATGACTTATTTTAATCTCACATTCCGAAGTACGATGGGTCCCAGCACCAATGACAGCCCGTTCCACAATCACAACCTCCCAAACCGCGGTTTTACGTCAACCGAGCGGCCGAAAACTCTCGAAGCATCGCCCGAGCACCCGTTTCAAGGCGGCCAACAGCACCATACGAATTGTAACTAGAGATACGAATTGTAACTAGTTTCACTTGTAATATTGATATATGTATGTATGTACTACGTACTATGGTACTATTGAAATTGTATGTACTATTGATATATGTATCACGCTGCCAATATTCTATATGCAATAAATCTCTACAGTATATGTTCACTTGTAATATTGATATATTAATACATACGCTATTTTATATTGAAAACATTATCAAAAGAAGAACGAATCAAATTATTTAGAATTATATATACACATATTTTATCTCACCTAAATAAATGTAATGGAAAATTTTAACTTAAGTGAAATTGATATTAATCTAAATATAGAAGAATACGTATGTGAATCAGCCAGTGAATGCAATAAGATCTATAACAATACAATAAATAGACTAACAATCTTACACCTAAACATAAGAAGTATAAATAGAAACATGGATGAACTTCTGGTATCCCTAAATACATTATGTTCACAACCAGATTTTATAATACTATCCGAGGCGCACATACATGCAAACATAAATATACCAATCATCCCAAACTACAAAAATTAGAATACAAATTATCAGATTAATAAAAATAGTGGAATTGTAGTATACGCTAAAGATAAATTTACTGATATCAATATTACCGAAATACACATATGCAATGCAAACTGTTTGTCATTTAATTTTGTTTTAAATAACATGCCATTCAATATAATCGCAATATATCGAACACACAGCTCTGATGTACCTATATTTATAGAAGAATTAAAAAAAATACTATGTAACAAAAACCATCTAAATTGTATCGTAATAGGTGATTTAAATATTAATATTGGTCCAAATAACCACGGTAAAAATAAAATAGATTATATAAATGCTATGAATGAAATGAACTTTATATCATGTGTAAATAATTTCACAAGAGAATTTGCAAACTAATCGCCATCATGCCTGGACCACATATGGAGCAATATTAAACACACAGAAAAAATTAAATCTATTATATGGAAAAATGATATAACAGATCACCATACAAATATTTTTATTTATGATCTAAATAAAAACTCAGGATTAAATGACTCTAGAAAAAATATTAACATAATTTCCAAACTAAACAACTTAAAATTAAATAATAAATTACGTAACGAATCTTGGTCTTCAATACTAAATTGCCAAAACCCAGACATGTGCGCAAACTTCTTTGAAGAAACTTTAAAAGCTCATATCGCAGACTGTACAACCTTTATAAATAATCAACGTAGTTCTAAATTAAGGAAAATCAAACCATGGATTACGCAAGGATTACTCATATCTATCCGGAAAAAAGAAAAACTATTCATACATACAAAAAAAAACCCTACCAATAGTCAAGTAAAAACGAATACAAAATATTCCGGAACAAGCTCAAAAATTATCAAAGACACAAAAGAGAAATATTACAGGGAGAAAATAATCCTCACAAAGGATAACCCTAAAAAAACATGGAACACTATAAACGAAATAATGAATAAAAATAATAAAAATAAGTCTACAATAAATGTCATAAACAATAATGGAACTAATATAAATGCTATCCGTGAACCAAAAAAGTGCGCAAATATTTTCAACAAATTTTTCGCTACCGTCGGTCAAAAACTTGCATATAAAATTGATCAAAATTATCAACCTGATGATATTCATGAAGATAAAATAACAAATAACAATCTTTCAATTTTTAAACCGACTACAGAAAAAAATATTGAAAACATAATACAATCACTTAAAAATGGTAGTGCGCCAGGATACGACGGTATAACTACAGAAATCTTGAAAAAATACTGCAATTTCCTAACCAAACCGATAACACATATAATTAACGTAAGCACTAAATATGGAATATTCCCGTCAAACTACAAAAAAGCCATAATAATCCCAGTATATAAATCCGGAGATTCAAAAGAAGTAAATAATTACCGCCCAATATCCTTATTATCCAACATTGCAAAGATACACGAAAAAGTAATAAAAAAACAAATTACTGATTATACTGATAACCAAAAATGTATTAACCCTAGTCAATATGGTTTCAGAGATAAACTTAGCACACAAGACGCAATTGCAGAATTAACTAAGCTTATTTACAAAACATTAGATAGAGGTAAAAAATGCTTAAGTATATTCATTGACCTCCGTAAAGCTTTTGATAGTGTCTCACATTCAAAATTAATTAATAAACTAAATAATATAGGAATAACTGGCAAAGCTAAATCTTGGTTAAAAAGCTATCTCTATCAAAGAACTCAACAGGTAAAAGTAAACAACGAACTAAGTGAAATAGAAAATATAGATTTTCGAATTCCACAAGGAACTGTTTTGGGACCTTTACTATTCATATTATATGTAAATGAACTTTTTGAACTCCCAATCACTGGAAACATTATATCATACGCAGATGATACAGTGATAACTATTAATGGTAACTCTTGGAATGAGGTCGAAATATTAGCTAATAATGCAATAAATATCGTAAAAGTATGGTTTGACGAAAATTTATTGACACTAAATGTCGAGAAAATCCATTTTATACCTTATAGTCTAACAGGGAATATCGCAAATAAAAATCTAAACATAAAAATTCACGAAAGAAATTGCCTCTTTAGAATCACACCCTGTAACTCAAACTGTATATACATTAGTAGTAAAGAAGAAATAAAATATCTTGAAATAATTGTTGATAATAACATCAAATGGAAAAGTCAAATAAATTCCACAGTAGACAGAATGAGAAAACTGATCTATATATTTTTTAGATTAAGAAATACTGTATCATTAAAAATACTAAAAGATATTTAGTATGCACTTGCGCACTCTGTACTACAATATGGAATCGTGGCTTGGGGGGGTGCATACAAAGCAACCCTTCTCCCATTGGAAACAATTCAAAAGATATTAATAAAAATCATCCTAAAAAAGCCCTATTACTATCGAACTATAAATGTTTTTCAAGATTTCCCGGTTCCCCCACTTGCAAAAATTTATGACAAAATTGCACTATTACAAATACATAAAGATTTCTTTAGTAAAAATAATTTACCACAATTAAATATAAGCAAAAGAATAATATCTGTTGGAGGATTTTCCGTGCCACTTGTGCGAACCACAACAGCACAGCATCACTATACATTCAAGGGTATAAAATTATTTAATAAATTACCCCTTGATATACGATCGGAAGAAAGCTACGAAAAATATAAAAAAAAAATTAAATTAAAATATTCTAGTAGTTAAATTATCTAGTACCACCTCATAACTTAACTTATTGTATATTGTATTTAGAAATATGTATTGAATATGTAGAAATATTTTTTGCCTTATCAATCCTTCAAATCATTTATTAACTAACCTTTAATTTATTACTTTTATCTGTATCTCCCATGGAACTATGATTCTAAGGTATCTTCTCATAAAATCACTAATGTTATTTGTTGAATAACTAATATTTTTGTTTTCATATATACAAATGAATTTTTTTTTTTTAGTTGTCCTCTCCTAAACACAAGCAGCTGCTTTATTAGGAGAGTGATTGAAATGTTGTTGTATATTATGTTGTAAATTTGTATCAATTTGTTTTTTTACTTTTTATAACTCTGTAATATACCTATTTGTAATAATAAAAAAAAAAAAAAAACTTTAATTGAATTAAAAAATTGTTTATCAACAGTAAAAAAAAAAAAAAAAAAATACGCCGCTAGCACCATACGTTACAAGGCAAGCATTTTGGTTTGAATTTGTTTTACAGTTTTCTCTTTAAAAATATTACACGAACGTGTGTGCTGTGTAGGTACTTTAAAATATATTCAGTTCAATAATTCAGGACAGTCAGTTTTATATTTAATTTTATAATTATGTTTATATTAAGCTTTACATCGGTTGTTTATTGTTTTGGTTGCAATTCGTTTCGGGGGAAGGTTATCGTTATCAATAACAATAGCGTAAAGTGGCATTTCTAAGGTGCCACCTACGCTATAAAATACAATCGCATTTTTAGGAAAACGGGCACTTAAATGGAATGAAAACAATAATGTTGTGATCAAAAAGGTTTTTTTTCATATTTATTTCATAATTATTTGATACTCACTTTAATATTGTATTTAATATAGTATAAGACAGATTCGCTTTAATATGTAATCGCTCATAAATCTTTGTTTTTTCATTAAATAATTTTTACTTATATTTAAAAAAAAACCTTAAGGATACATATTTTTTAATTTTCTCTATTGTTGAAAATGGTTTGACCTAATGATATAATGAATGATAACATTTGGTTTTATCTCTCACCACTTTGTTGTTAATTCAAAAGTATTATTTTTTCTACAAATTTAATTGGTGAATCATTTTATTTTTGAACAAATAATGGCCCAAATTTATGTGTGTTTCTTTTATTAAATTGTGAAATTATTAACCCCGATACAGGCGAACCCTAGTGGGGTTAATAATTACATGCTAAAAAATATATTTAAATTGTGGAGAAGCAATAAATAAATAAATAAAGTAGTAAGGGTTTTCAATTCCATATAACGATCTGCATTTCGCCAGGAAACGCTCCACAAGCACATAGATTATATTTTACATTTAGTTTCCAAGTATAAAGTGACATTGAAGCAATTGTGGATAGCGGCCATAGTCCGCCATAGTAAGAAGAAATATGCAAAGCACGATCGGCCAATATTGTATTTGATGCGAGATCTCTCGCTGATGATGCTGAACGCATTATTGCCTGGCTCCGAGAAACTATCCAGGGCCGTCACGAGTCACGAGGGGTACCGCCGGCCGTGCCCCCTGCTCCCAAAACCAATTACATATATATTATACATTTTTTAATTTAACTTCATTATGTGTCTAGGATCCGGTGTAATTGCTCCTGGAATCCATGCTCACCATTTTATACACCAGATTTAAATTTCCGGGTTTAATTTTCCCCACAGGAAAAACTAAACCCTTTCACACACTTCACCAATGATCATCTGGTCAATCCACGTTATGCAATTGCACTATATAAGTATTATAATTACAAAACAATACAAGAACAACATGTCAACCTACCAGAGACCAGATTGGAAAATAATTCACCGACTCCAGATATTTTCATATCAGAGGGTTCGGCTCTGTGGAATTCCTAATTGAACCTATAAATGCTACTGATCCCTCAATATAAATATTTAAAAAATCTTTTATAATCCTACATGTATTTAAAATTAACGATTTTTGCATTTTTATATATAAATTGTTTGACAAATCTAATACGCCTAAATTTTGAATCAGAGACCTAGGTATAATGCCAGTAGCCGAAATAACAAATGGTAATATTTTTATAGTCCGAGAATGCCAAATTCTTTTAATCTCATTTCCTAAATCTGTGTATTTTCTAATTTTTTCAGAAACAGTTTTTTGAATATTACAGGAATTTGGAATAGCTACATCAATGATGAATGAATGAATTTTTCTGATCCTAGTATGAAATTTAATCCTAATATCATTTTTAATACTAGTGTGATCTAATCTATTCGGTTGCGGGTATCCTAAATATTTATAAACCTCATCCCCTTTCATACTTTTAATTTTGAAATTTCTAAATATACCCTCGTCTCCATCTACAATTTTGCCTTTCTCTATATGGATCGTTTTACATTTATCTAAACCAAAAGTCATTTTAATATTAAAAAAATTTATTTAAAAAAAAAAAAAAAAAAAATATGACAAGCAGTAATTGTTGAATGAAACACTAGTATATATTGAATTATTTGGCGGGTATTTGATAAGCCCCCATAGCTCAGTGGTCAGAGCATTCGACCGGCAATCGGAAGGACACGGGTTCAAGTCCCGTTGGCGGCAAGTATCTTTTCTCGGGAGATTTTTCAATGTAAATGAGTGTTTCAGGCTGACAATTATTGCTTGTAATAATTGTTACCCTTTGTGCTATGCATAAAAATCTTGTCTAAACGTTAGTTTATAAAAATTAAAAAATAATAATCTAAAATTTATCTCTATTTCTTGCTTTTTAATCATTGTTTTCTCTCCCTTAACCAGATATTATTAATAACCTTACCCGTATATAATACACTTGCTACTTTCCTTTTATTCTTTTTTTCTAAATCTAAGATATATTTCAATCAAGTTTTGCGTGTCTGGACTTGCATAAGTAAGGAGCCGGATCGTAAGGAGCCGGAACGGAACTACCATTTCATCATTTTCAACAAGGGGGTGGACTAGACCTATGACCGTGCATGAACTGAGGAGATGACTCCCAAGGCAGCGGTTGCATAACCCGCTCGCGCCTCCCCCGTCGCCATGAGTGGGCCTGAAGACCAACCGTTGCGGATCGGTGCCCTTCCGCCCTGCCTCCGGTGACCCGATGCTCACCTTTATCCCTAAGGTCTTCAGGTCTTTCCCTCTTTAATTCCAACAGTTTCTTCGAGGGCGTACCGGGAAGCCGGTTTAGGGGCGCGGACACCAAGTCCCGCTTGCGACTGGACTGATGGCTCCGCTTATCCTCGGCGGGACTGCCGGACGTCTGCAACTCAGTTGCTTTGTTTAGGTCGTACAATCTCATCATAATACGTTTTTTTTTCTAGTAACTTTTCCTCTTTTCTATTAATAAACTTTGTTATCAGCTATATCCAGTGGCGGAGATGAGACGTGATACTGTGAAATAAATAACTGACACCATGTACGCACTCGCATACTGCCTGCTAACAATGTATGCCCGGACATTGGAGGTCTAGAGTCATTTTAATAAAAAATAGCTTCTTTATAAATAAAAATTAGAGTTCTGACGTGTACGGCGAAGGAGGAAACCATCTGTTTCCTTAGAACGCCGTGGGAAAGTGGTGGGCAACCTCCAGTATACTTTTTTTAAAGAAAATTTATTTTTCGTATGAAAAATTCTCTTTTTATAACTTTTGAAGTGAATGTGAAAGATGATTTTTAATTCACCTATTTTCAGTTTTTATATTCACTTTTAGAAATTCTTATTTGAAAAAGAGTGGTAGACGCACGTATCACCCTAGTGAAAGACCACCATTCAGGTCGGAACGTTTCTTGAAATAGAAAGACTATAAGTGGCTAGATCTGAATAGCCAGGTAATTCCTTATCTTCTTCCCCGCAATACTATTTTCAACCTCACAACTCACCCAATTTGGGAAGCCATGGTCTTACTTTTTCTTTATATCTATTTATTTTGCTTCAATTATTTGCTAAAACATTTTTTTGGCCCGCTGATTTTTCGATTTGCACGATTATGCGCCCCTTGCACAACCGCCCGTGTGCACTTCACATTGTGCACGAGGAGTGAAGATGCGGCCCTGTACGTCTTGGCAACGTAACGTGAATACAGATCGGCCCTCTCGACTATTTACGATAGGTGCTTTAACTTTACTTTGGCCGGGCCATCCGTCATTCCTTATTCTTCATTGTCACGTTTGCTCCATTAAATTCAAGGAATGGGAAAATGAAAACATAATTTGTTTTAAGAACGTTCAACGAGCAAACGGTCTGCAGAAAGTCTTAACTATCGAATAAAAAGATAATGTACTAGTACGAAGCAGAAAAACTCTCGAACGGTGAACAACATGTCTACTATTATTTACTCTTGCACGGTTCTACAGCATGTTTACTACATACTCTTACATAAGTATTTACTTTGCACGGTTCTACAGTATGTTTACTACATACTCTTACATAAGTATAAATAAATATCTACGACGTACTCTTAAATACATGTACAATATGTTTATGATACACCATTACACAGAATGACAACGTTTTTACGACAAATATTAAAATCGTACATGGGTCTACAATACTTCTACGATATACCAAAACATGTCTATGATTTTCTATTCGTTGGTCTACAAATTTGTACACGATATTTCTTTCTTACATGGTCTAGATGTCTACAACGTGTCTACGATAGTTATTATACTCTTATACAACATTTATTTTTTAAATTTTATTTTTATTTCATTAATATACACACATTTATTTTAAGTTTTAACTTTATGAGTAAAACCTCAAATTTTAATATTAGGTCCTTACATATGAAATTGGCGTTTTGTATGGGAGGAACATAAAGTCGATTTTTTAAAAATATAATATAATATATTTATTTAATCAAAGTATGTACCATTGCTATCTATGCACTTTTTCCATCTCGTAGGTAGTTCATCGATCCCTTTATTAAAAAAAACCATTCGGTCGGGAATCAACAAAATCTTTGAAGGCGGTTTGGACTGCCCCATCGGAGTTGAATTTTTTCCCTTGCAAGAAGTTATCCAAATTTCGAAAAAAATGGTAATCTGTTGGGGCAAGGTCCGGAGATTACGGTGAATGTCTTAGACAATCCAATTGAAGCTCCTCTAATTTGGTAGCCGTCTGTTGTGCAGTGTGTGGTCTAGCGTTCCAACGCGCGTTTGTTGATTTGCTTCACTCAATTCGTGAGGTACCCACCTTTCAAGTTTTTTTACCTTCCCATTTTGCTTCAAGTGGATTAAAACAGTTTTATCACTAACACCGCAGCCTGCAGCTAACTCGGACGTGGTTTGCGATGGATCCGCTTCCACAATAGCTTTCAATTTTTCATTATCAACTTTGGTCTCTGGCCGTCCACGGGGCTTGTTCTGCAGGTCGAAATTTCCAGAACGAAAACGTTGGAACCAAAAACGCACTGTGTTTTCTTTTGCGACACCGTGGCCATACACATCATTAATCCTTCGAGCCGTTTCTGCAGCACTGGTGCCACGGTGGAACTCGTACTCGTAAATAACGCGATATTTCAAGTTTTCCATTTTGTAAACTAAGTGACGCAAAGAAAAAAACAATTAAGGTAAAAACAAATGAATTATAATTTTCGAAACACAAATACATGAGTAAATAGCTGTATAAATTTGAATTTGGAATTCTTAACCAAAGAGAAGATATTTGAGATCAAAGTTGCCAGTACGGCAAAACTCCAATTTCATATGTAAGGTGTAATGGTCCGACACTCCTGGTTTTTGACACCAATTGTGATGAACCCTACCTAATTGATTTATTTTTCTAAACTTCTACCTCGTAGTTCAAATCTCATAGCTACGTTCATAATTCTACCCTTATGTCCTACTGATCACACCACTAGGTATGATGGCCTGACTTAACCCTCTTTCCGGATTGTTTCAACCTCAGGCTCGTGATTTTCAAACCCCTATACTTCATAATCTAGCTAAACCTACCCTATCTTCTCAAATCCCTGCAATTTTCTCACAGTAATCAAGATTTAAGATTTTTTGTTCACATTATTTCTATATTCTTCGTTGTGTCCTTTTTTAATTTAGAATTTACATCTGTTTGCATACTTAATATGCACACATATGTAGAGAAGATAATGTATTACGTGTGGTAACCCATAGATTCTTTTAGAGAAAGTGTAAAAATTTTCCGATCTATTTAGTTATTATTATTTTAGTATATTTAACCGAGTTTGATAAACTAGCCCCACCTTAATCTTCGTGTCTACTTGATTTCCGTAGGAATTTAGTTTGTTTATTTAATTCTTCCTATCACCGCTGATATAGATGACATAAAACAACAGTTAATAAATTAAACATTTCAAGAAAGAAAAACTTTACTCTACCGGTGTAGGATGATCGTACTCGAGGGTCCTGTTTTCTCAATTGAAGTCTTTGTCTGCAACTTCCCCTAACATAATGTGTTTGTATTCATAGTTAGTATTTATGGTTAGTATTCGTAAAATTGTTGAAAGAGTAGGAATGGATGGATATGGGGATAATATGTTTTCTGAAAAGTCGGCTCCTCCGCTATCCAAGTGAAGACCGATGAACAACAATTACAAACCGGTTCCTCCCAGGTACGCTTGCTAGGCTTGTCCGAGTTTTACTCTCTTCGATGAGCGTCTCTTATTACGAAAGGGGACCTTCACGCCAGATGGGGGGAATTCCAAGTCTTCATGCCGTTTTTCTGTCTTACTCCGACTTCCGTCTCCTCCGGATTGAATTTAACTCTACTGTCTTCCCTTATCATGCCTCTATCCGTTGAATGTGGCGTAAGCTTGTGACAGGCAGATCCATCCTCCCACGTGACCGACCTAGCGTTACACTCCACCTCTGACTAGCTGATATAAAACGCACCTCATGAGCCTTATGTTTGCTTTCAGGTTCGACAAGGACTAACGGTATGCAAATAACCTGTAGCTTTAATGCCGCGTCAGCGTACTGTCCGCATACGTCCTTTGTCTCCCGCATGCCCATCTCGACAATACCGCCACAGGATCAAAGTGCTCCATCCAGAAAGGTTGACACATTTCCGGTTAGCTCATAATCACATACAGCAGTCTTTAAGTCTAGATGCGTGAGCAAATTCAGGATTTAGCACTGTATGAGTATTTGAACACCAGTGTTTTTTAAATGAGGTCACTAGTTCCTCGTGTGTTAGGTATTTAGGATAATGGGTATTTATGGATTCTTGGATGCCTACTTCCTGTGAGGAAAATTAAAAAAAATGGAATAAATCATGTTCTAGAATTGTAAGTTATCATTGGACTCAATGACCTTCTGAATAATTGTGATAAGCTCTCCTTGAATTTGAAGCTAGTCGCAGTATTTTACTTTGCGAAATTTTGCATGAATCAATGCTACCTATTGGCGATCGCTCTAGTATAATCAAGTTGTTTAGAATTGAGTGAATTAACGCCGATATTGCTTTCACATATTGACTAAGGTTTCCGTCGTGAGCTATAATTGATAAACCTGCCCCTTGATATTAATGCTTCGTTTTATTTATTCGTTGATGGAATCTAGGTGACTGTGTCAATGGATGACTTTGAACTCCAATCGAAATTTTAGATACACAATCGAAGGTCATATAAACACACACCCTGATCATGCTAATGAAAGGGAAGCGATATGTATTTGTTATACCTATCAATTTGCTATTTGCATTGATTTTAGTGTTACATATTTCATTTCACATGCTTATTTGTTTTTTATTTAATTTATGTGTTGATGTTAATTATTTTTCCCTCATCTTATTATTGTCATTAATTTGTAATTTTAAAATATGGAATGTATTGCATTGCACTTCCCCTGCATACATTCTGGAATAAATTATTATTATTATTATACAAGTATGCCAATGTAATTACCTAAAATTGATTGAGAGGCACACTTCTATCACATCGTGTAATACCTAATTACATTGTGCCAATAGTTAATTTATAGAATGAACGATAATGAATAGATACATCATTTTTTTATGGTTTATTTGTTTACACTTCACAAAGACGACTTTCGGTATACTGACCTACTTTGGATATTGTTTATTTCTACGGTCATTGTCCTTTGGAAACACGATTCATTGTTTAACTAATCCATTTTATATTTATTTGACCTAGTTTTTGCCCAAACATTGATCGTTTAAGTAGGTACTTTGCTAACCTAAGAGGTATCTGGATGACCTAGTTTCAACTAAGGTATAACTTGCTTGACCTAGTTTTGAGAAATATAGGTATTTCGGTTACGAATCAAACTGATATCTTATGTCGCCAATCCTTATACGCGCTTAAATAAACAATACACCTACCTAACTAAAACAAGTACTTGTATGACCTAATTTTTAAGTAGGTATTTCCTGTTTGACATGATTTTGAGACGCACGGTTACTCCCGCACACGAAATATAGAATGAAGAGATTTTTTTCGATAGTCATTCATTACGTCCTACGCGCCTTGACACACGTTTTATATGGGTTATAATAAATTAACGTATTTACCTAACTGAAGAAAATACCTACATATGTAGCCTAATTCTAGAGTAGATATTTCCTGGTTGACTTGCTTTCGAGCTGGTGGGCATTGTTGTCCTGCGTGGAAAATAACATAATCTTTAATTAATGAAAGTGTGTTAGTGACAAAACTCTAAAGCTCCGATTGATTTATTGGTGATGCACGCCCGTCCCTTTTTTCTTTGTCTCTGAAAATAATTAATAATTGTTTAAATCTTACCAGCCTCGATCGATTACAATTTTTTCAGTCGGGAATTTTTTGACATTGACATTGTGATCGAGGCTTCCTTTTTTTTGTTTCCTAGCTAATGGATTCCTATCGGCCCTATTGAGAAATGACTCTGATGATGGAAAAAACTCTTCAAATATCTGTCTTAAGATTCACTTCGGTATTTCACTTAGTTTCTCAACCTCGTATTAAATATTGTTTTTTATTTCATTCGCATTCGAGAGATGATTCATCAAATAACAAATCAGATAATTTAATTTTTAAAATCCGGAGTTAGGTAGATTACTATTTATCTTGAATATTTAATATCACTTTAGAATTAATAACCATAGATACGCACGTTTTCTAAGTGCTCGAGTTACTATCACTATTGTTTATTATAATTCGTTATTTAATTCACAATGAAAATTTAAGGCATCTTATTATGGAAACACTGTCGCAAAACCATGACTCGAGCAATTTGTTATTGTTATTAATTTCACTGACGTTAAGTAATTTAAAGTAAAATTATTGTTTTAATTATTATATCACCTTAAGTTAGTTTTAAAAAATCGCGTGATGTGTTTTCCTTTATCCGGTAAATGTATTTATTTTAAGACGCTGTATTTTTGTTAAATATTTAAAAACCAATAACTATATGTTGTAAGAGAAAACCCCGAATATTATTAAATTCTAATTTACTGGCTTTAAAACTTTCATAAAACTTTCATCAAACTTTCACGAAGTATTATTTTTAAGCACTTTATCGGACTTTTATTTCTCAATTTTAAGAGGAAAATAAAACACTGAATTTACTATTTTTGCAAACACTTGTAGACATTTCACTTGACTAGTAGTCTTCCACGACGACTCCTACAACCGCGCACTTTTGCGTTTTTTCTTGATCCCGCACTTACCGTTGTTCCATTCTAACTCTCCTCCGATCTGCCAACGAACTCCCCTTCCCTTCTAAAACATGACTTTTTTAAAGACTTCTTAGAGCTCTTTCTTTGTAGGAAAATGACTTCTGATCACCCAGACTTCCATAGAAAACTCTCCCAAATTCGGATATTCCGTGTATGACCTTTTGTTAAATCTCTGATAATCTCCTATCTCATGTCTTAGACCCAAACTTTTCTAGTATCTCTAGTATCTTGTCTAGTATCTCCATCTCGTCTAGTATCTCCATCTCGTAGAAAATCACATTAATTTTCTCATTGACATGTATTTATATTAAAATTTTTATGTACTTGTTCGTAAGTCATTGTTAATGCCCACACCATAAAAAGTGATTGTTTTTTCCTAATACTCGTATTCCGCTTGTGTAATTTTGTTTAGATAGTTTCGTATTTATGATGCCCTTAATCACTTGAAATCGTGTTCTATAAAATTATTTATATAATATCATGTCAACAAAGTGATAGCCAATCTTTTCCTCTTGTCCAAAGATTAGCAATTCCTTCGGCGATTCACACATATTTCCCAGTGTCAGGCTACGTTAAGCGTCTTTTCCTGTGATTTGATTTAATTGTAGAGTGACCAAAATGTACCGCGATCTTAGATATATAATTTTCTCAATCTCCTGTTTATTGTGAATGGTGTTGTCAGATCAATGTAATCTTTATACCGCTGCCATTAAAGTTAATTTAAGTAGTTCTAATTAGTTTTCTTTTGAGATATCCGTTTCTAATAACTTCGTTCTATCGTTCCATCTCTGTATCAATAGGTTTTCCCACTTTTTTAGGTTATTATCTTTAGTTTGTGAAATTTTCCGAGATTCTACCCGTTTTTGTGATCACTCCAGGTCGGTTTTGATTTAATCATCTCCTGGTACCATCCATATTACGTTTTCCGTGCCCTTATTGATGATTTTTCATTCATTTATTTTCAACATTCCCGTCTAAGATTTTTTTGTTTCCATTTGAAATCTTAGGCGCCCAAAACCTCCAGTTCTCGATCGCGCCTTATGTAAACACGACCCGGGGTCAATAAACGTCCAATGCTTTGTCTCCAGGTTTGTTTATTATACAGTTCGTTCACCCTTCGTTCCTGTGAGAATTAATTCAAGGCCGCTCAATCTGATCAAAGTCCACTAAAACCCTGCACGCCTCTAATTTCTCTGATTGTTTCAGATTATTTTTAATCACCTTACTCAATCCCTTATTGGTAGAATTTAAACTTTCTTTGTTCTAGAGATAACTATGATATGGGGCTTCCCTCGCTCCAGTATTTATACAGATTTCTGTAATAGTTTCCAACTGCTCGTACAGGTGTCGCCGAATGTACCAATTTCTCTACATAATATTAAGGGAAAAAATTTTCCTTGTAGGCTTCTTGTAGTTTGAAGGTTAGCATTCATCACAAAGGACCTAATATTTAATTAAATGAAGACAATATTAACGAAACTCACCAGAAAATCTGGAAACAGAAAAATCAGAAAAAGATATTGCACTTCTGGGACTCGAACCCAGGACCTTCGGCTTTTCGGGCCATAAAGATAGCAGCTAATAAAATATGCGTTAAGAAAATGGTGATAATGTTGGTACCCACTAGGGAGATTTTTTCAATGTAGATGAGTGTTTCGGGCTAATAATTATTGTTACCCTTTGTGCTATGCATAAAAATTTTGTCTTAAACATTAGTTTATCAATTAAAAATAATAGTTCATTTTTGACGCCACTTAGTAGGTAGATTTAGCACTTACAATGCCTTTCCCATATAAAATAAAGTTGCTTGTTTGCAGGTGGAAAAATGTAATAAGCAGTAATTGTTGAATGGAACACTAGTATATATTGAATTATTTGGAGGGTAGGAGATAAGCCGACGTAGCTCAGTGGTAGAGCATTAGAACGGATATCAGAAGGACGCGCATGAAAGGAAGGCATGTATCTTTTCTCGGGCGATTTTTTCAATGTAGATGAGTATTTCAGGCTAATAATTATTACTTATAATAATTGTTAACTAATTTTATTAAACTAATTTAATTAATTTAGTAAATGGGTATGGATAATTTGAAATTGATGAACTTCCAAAAATTGTGTTGAACTTTCCAAATTTTTATTTGATGTTCTTCACGTATTGGGACCAAAAAGTGGAATTGTATTCTAAATTACTTGTAGCGTCGAAACGCCGTCGTACACAATGTCTTGGCGTTGCTCTTTCCTGGCTAAAGAAATATTCTCGTTGTCAAATAACTTCTCGAACATAAAATCTTGCGGCAATTCGAAATTAAATTCGATCATATCAGAGATTCGTAATCGAAAATTTCGATTACACCCATCGCTACTTCACATGCCTATCACGGCGCCATACTATTTACCTTTCCCTCGCCTTTCTCATAAGATTTCCTCTTGGAATAACTCTATCCATTTCCAGCCAAGTTGCCTCAAGACGCGTGAACCGCTTCCAACTACCAAACACATAATCAAGCAATCAAAAGGGCAAAATGAAGTATATGTAATCAATTGTAACTATAACAGTGTATTCGGGCCTTCTCATCAATGTTCAAGTATTTGTTAACTTACTTGCTAGTTGGGAACGACTCAAGTGCGTTGTGCGGCCCGTCTAGAGGCAACTACTGTTGGATGCTGAGTTTAAATTAATTTAAGTTTAGTAACTATTTTCCAAGATAAACCCGAGCCACCCAATCCAATCCAATCGTCAGACAAAGACCCGTGTCTGCTCTTCAAACACCAAATATTACCAGGAATATTACAAAGTCTTTGTGGAATTATGAAACGGTTTATTTTTTCGTCAGAGATTCTAAAGTAAGTAATTCAAGTTTTGTGAAAGTTTGCATAGTAATTTAAAAGGAGGAGAGAACCGAGAAAAGAGAGCTCTCGGCTAGGGTTTGCAATTCCAGCATCGCTTTCAAAAGCCGCGGGATTGCGGGACAGAATACAGAAATCCCGAGAGATTTGGGGTATTTTAATTTAGGGAAATTAAATTGACATAATATCATAATTTTTTTTCATATTCGGTATCAATTCACTGGTCAACATTGGTTTTGGTGCCGAGTAGCTGTATTTTTTTTTAAATTTAGGACCTTATGCTGAGTACAGCAATAGCAAAAATTTTGGATTCCTATGTGTAGTTTATTAGATTTTGACTTTTACATATTATATAAATAAAATTACGTAAAAAACAGCATTTATTACATTATTATGGACTTAAAAACTTTCTTTATCGCGATTTTCCTGAATGAGGTGTAGTGGGACAATCACGTTGTACCCTCCAACAGTAATCAGCCATCATATGCTGATCCCATCGGCCTTGGTACCTTTCTTCCATAGTTTTTAGGTCCGTTAAAATCGCTCCCCTTGTTCTTCGCTATAGGATCAAAGATTCTCTGGAAATTGATCAAGATGACTGTGTAGGTAGTGCACTTTAATGGACTTATTACATCCAAAGTATTTAAAGTTATCTAACATGTCGTTTACAATTTCAGTGTAGTTACTTGGCTTGTGATTTCCGAGAAAAAAATTTGTAACTTCACAAACGAAATCCACGCAGGTCGTTCCACATGGTTCATTGAACTTATGAAGTCCGTATAATTTATTAATATTCTTATTTGTGGGCCATCGAAAATACCCGCTTTAACAAAAAAAATTGTGGTCTTTTGAAGCTTTTTTTTTTAAACTTTCGTTGTTCTGTCATGGTTTTCCTGTTTTTTTTTTTACTGTATATTCACCGCAAATATAACAAAACATATTTGGATCATTGAGACAACTTCTTCGCGATAAAGACATTATATGAAAATAAATTTATTTATGTAAATGTACTGATAAGAAAGCAAAACGCACACGAAAGTGCTAATTGCAGCTAATACTCAAAACAAAGGGTAGATCAAAAACTACATGTAGGAAAAAAAAGAAAAAAATAGTTAGTGTTGCCAATGTACACCTAAATACAAATCTATCAACGGTATTTCGGCACCAATTTTTTTTTTAATTTGTTGACCAGTGATCTTTGATTCTAGTAAATTATTAAAGAAGACATCGAAAACATAAACGCTAGAAATATTTCGAATCTCATGCCTGCAAAATTTTAAAATCGAGCCTCTTTTTGCACGAGGCAAGTAAGCGAAAAAATGGTTTTTATTTATTTTGTGCATAATTTTATAAGAATGAATAAAAGTTAGAACATGGAAAACCTCAAAAATAGTCTTAGCCATAAAGGGAAATTTTTTAAAAATTGTTTCTTGTTAATACAAGAATATAAGAAGAATTCATAGTTAAGTCATGAAAAAACATTTTTTTTGGTGGTTTACGCTTACATTTTTTGTTACGTAAATAACATTTTTATTGTAATTCCAATACATAGAAAAGCTAGTAAAAGCTTCGATTTATCCGTAGCATATTTTTTGATGTTTATGAACATGTACAGTATGCAGTAAGCCGATTCGTCGTAAAGATTAATCAAAATAGTATCAAAATAGGATTTCACGTATATATTCATCTTAACACGTATTTTTAGAAGACTTTGTTAAAAAATAAAATCGTAAAAAAAAATTATATCTGTTTCTGATGGGATTCTCCATATCATTGCTCGATTTCAACACCTTAGATTCCCGTCGAAGCATATTTTAAGGTAAAGAACTATATTCAATCCGCCTATGCTGAAAGAGGTTAATTTATATGTCCCTAACGAGTATACTCGTGGAAGATCTCATGGACTTTTTTATGCTACGAAAGTGAAGACGCGTGAAGACGTTTTTGTGCTACGAAAGTGAAGAGTCTATCAGAACGCGCCAATCAACAGAGCGTCACATCTGCTTAACGATTCTGCATTGACCATCGACTGTTTGAACGTCACTTTTAATTCAGCAAATATCGTTCGTCGCTTGTCGTACGGTTTTACGGAGAACATGAATAATAAATAAACAGTAAAATTGCCCCCTCACCTTTTCATACATATATGTACTTCAAATTTGTAACTAAGATAAGATGATGAAATAAAAAATATACGCCATTTTAAAATGTAAAAATATTGAACGCAAACACAAAAAAATAAATAAAAATGGTTCACCTTACGTTACTTTTTTTCTATGAATTATTTTACTATACAAATGTATTAACGTAGTTACGTCACATTGCTTTTTTGAATTTTCATGTAAAAATATTTAGTGAAAAATTCCCATAGTCCCATTTTTTGTTCAAATTGCGGTGTCCGAAATATTGGTTTGGTAAAGGTGTACATTCATTTATATATCAGATTTGAATATGACGAGTGGTGTTTTCTCTTTCTAACACCGTTTAGATAATATTTCTCTCAATGATAGTAAGGGAGACGCAACAATTCTATGAGACCTATATAAGTTGTTCCCAAAAGCGAACAAATTAGCCCGTGGGGTTAAGAAGACTTAAAAAAATAAGCTAAAAAACATAGACTAGATAACAACATAGACTCCTGTTACCCTCACGTGAAGGACACTTTTGTTCACGAGAGCTCTGCTGTAGAAAACGTTTTCTCTGCTTGCAGATCAGTTGGTGGGACTGTCACCAAGAAGGTGTGTGAGTGCTTTGGCGTAAATTTAGTATTTTTTTCAATCCCGCAATCTCGAAAATTCCACGCTTGAAAATCCCGCAAATCGGCGAGAAAAATATTGACGAAATCCCGCGGGATTGCGGGATGCGGGATTGCAAACCCTACCCTCGGCGATTCTGCGAGCCAAATTGGACGCCGGCTCCAGAACCAAATTATCTTTTAAGACTTGTTACGTCAATTAATTAGTAAACAACCGAAAAAGATAATGAAATTCTTAAAGCAAGAGTCTTAATTATGGATTTAAGGTTCTAATTTATAGTAATACAGCTTCTCCGAAACAGGCAAACAAACAAACGCGTTTAAGTAAGCTCCCGAAGTAATTGTAATTGATTGTCTTTTGAAGATGATCATCAAACAAATATAAATTGATACCCGCAATGGAGTGAATACATAAAAATATTGACTTAAAAAATAGTTAAAAACTGTACTTTTTTCTTCTTTAAAAAAAACCTTATTTATTGCTTTGATGGTTACATGATTTGTGAATTTTTCGACCACACGCCTGTGTTATGGTGGTCGATGTAGGTTTTATTTGAATCTAGCGAATTTGAATGCGTTTTGATGCCACTTCATAAAAAAATTGTTTCGCCCTGCGTGTCCTTTCCCATTCGTCCCGTTACCCTTTCGCTTTTCCTTTCCTTCACACGATCCCACTCCGCCTTCCCTCTTCCCTCCCCCGCTTCCCTCGTCTCGCGAACCCCCCTCCCGCGTTCTCCTCCCCCAACGAGAATGCGCACATCAAATCCCCAAACTTTCATCGCAATCGGATGAATGGTTAGGAACTCATAATTTCATAACGCCAGAGCTCATTATTGTATATATAGAAACCATCGCGGGCATGCGCAAATCAAATTTACAAAGTTTCATCGCAATCGGATGAATGGTTTAGCAACGCATATACATCTCACATATATACATACATGGAAGCAAGCAAGTTTTCATCTGTTTATATATATATAGATGTTATGGAAAAAATCGTGAGTCCAAATACGAATCGAAAGGATATCAAAAGATTCACCAAAAAGGGCCCTTCCCAGTTTTAAATAGTAACAAAATTAATAATTAAGAAACGAAAAACCTGGTGAAATTATCAAAATATTCAGATGTACCCAGTTTTATACAAATCTATTTCGAATTGTTTCCATTCAACACTGACGAGATTGTTTTAAAAACGAGGTTTAGCATTTGAGGTCGGTAATATAGAACATCAGTGAAAACTAATGGAATTTGACACTGATTTGATAAATGCTGATTATCTCACCACAGATTTTGACTAGTCTTAGTTTTATGGTAATGCACTTTTTTTTTCATCCCGCGACAAAATATCCTCGACAAAATACCCTACGGACAAAACATCCTCCAATAAAATATCTTCTAAAACCTAAACCGATCTTATTTTACATTTTACTATTTTTGAATAATAATTTATTATCTTTACAGGATCTCTGTATTTTTTTTGTCCGATTTTTGTTAGGTTAGATTAGGTTAAATTTTATTAGATATTTTATTGAGGGATGAATAGTCGCGGAATCTAGTTTAATATTGGGCCTTCGATTTGTGTTATCCGTATTTTTGACATTGTGTATCACACGTCATTTGTTTATTATATTTGTTATATTTGGTGACCCGACAATTGGTCCGGCGACAGTTGGTCCGGCGACAGTTGGTCCGGCGATAGTTCGTCCGGCCGACAGTTCGTCCGGCCGACATGTGGTCCGGCGACAATTGGTCTGGCGACAAATAGTCCGGCCGAAAGTTTAGAAGATGTTTTCCTCAAGTAAGTATGCAAAGAGGATATACGGCCGTACAACCAAAGTCGATATACTTACGAGTATATCTGAAGGTATCTTAAGTGAAAATCCGCTGTAAAAATATTTTGACTAATAATTACAATTTCTACTCTCCGAAGTAGCATGCGGCAATCACAAATAACGACATATTTATTCTTCAGTATTCATTCAGAATTGTACCGTTACTAGAAATGGCTTTATCCGTGTTTGATAACTATATCTGAATATCTGTCGGCCGGACCAACTGTCATGGAACCGTTATATTTGCACAGCAAAGTGATAAATTTTCTCACATTGTCATTGGGTGAAAGTTCACCCTTCAGAATCGAATGATTGTAATATGTTTAGCTGTGGTTGGAGACCAGGTTAGAACAGCTAGGAAATTCCCATAATCCCCTTTCCATCTCCTTCCCTTCCTTGCAACATATACTAACTGGGTTTTCGTATAATTAAAAATTTTACATTTTATTAAAATTCAATCAAATATGAAAAATTAATTTTAATTAAAAAAAAGATGAATTAAAAACAATACAAAGCTGGTACCGTTATAATGATGTGTGTGTTGTAATGTATTGTATATTATGCGTATACATTTTATTCGATCAATCTTTTAATTATATAACTGATTTTTTTTTGTTTCCCTCATTTTATGTATGGAGTGAAAGATTGTTAGAAGCTTTTATTGCCTGCTATTTATGGTGACTTTCTTACATTAGCTCCACACAGGAGGTCCCGAGGAAAAGAATTTTCCTAAGGGCCTGTGTAATCTGTGTGAAGGAAGGAGAGGAAGTTATGCGGAGGAAAAAGGTAAGAAGGGTGGGTAGGAATATGGGGGTCAGTGTATCCAGGAGTGACGAATGTATGAATCCACCGGGGTACAAGCCGATGGGTCAAAAGAGTCCGACTGTAGAGGTCAAAGGGTCTCTCCCATCCAGTCTCTCCGATCCGGCCTGCCACGCATTTGGTGGACAGACGCATCCGCCACCAAGTTCCGAACAAACCTCACCCCATGAACCCTGGCACCCCCTGCTAAGTCATCAAACGTAGAGAACCACTTGGTGTGACCTATGGCAGAGGTGTTGGTTATCCAACAAATGGTTCCTGATGCGGCGGTACCCAAACTCGCCTCGCAAATTGAAGTAATTTAATAATCCCTTCCTAATCCACACTAATATTATAAATACGAAAGTGCGTGCATTTGTTTGTTATGATTTCACGCCTAAACCACTAAACCAATTTTAAAAATGCTTTCACCAATATAAATCTACAGTATCAGCGAGTAACATAGGCTGTATATAATGGTACCTAAGCTCTGGCGTTTTGAAATTTGTATCTATTAAAGAAAATGTGTGTATTTCATACATTTTAGCGGCAGAGAGGAAAGGCAGGGGGAAGGCGGGGTTCGGGGAGAGGGAAGAGAACGGGGACGCACGGGAAATGACATGCAGGGAGAATCAATTTATTTATTTGAATGGCATTGCAACGCATGCCGGGTACCGCACGCCAGCTAGTATTTCTATTTAATTGAAAATGCCATATTCCCACTGGCACCAGATAGTTAGAAGCAGTTGAGACTCGGTATTCACATTTAAAAAAAATATTAGAAAAGTTTTCTTGTCCATTCATTGTTAAAAAATAACACGTAGAGTAATGAATGGCTGTATTATTAGTCTGGAATATTTAAAAAATACAACTAACTTTTATGTCTCAATTTCCACTCTTTCTTGTTTCACGATAATATCTTTATTTAACATTTTCAGGTAAGGTTACCCCAAGGTAACCCCAACATTTAACGGACCTAATTTTTCTTACTTCAAATACCTCAAAGCCAAAGATCTGACAACAGTTTCCTCCGAAAAGCTCCAGTTTACCTCCGAATCACCGCGGAACTGTCGCGCACACTCACCCTTTGAATATAAATTGCTGGATTATTTTAAGCTTTATATCGGAATATTTACCATTGCTGGAGGCCTATACTCTTTAACGCTTATAAATTTTGCGTTTATCTTTTTCTTACCTCACAAGAGTTCCAACTTTTTTTTAACATTAGCTCCAAACAGGAGACCCTGAGAAAAATAATTCCCCTCAGGACGTATGGGTCTTTAGAGATACTGTGAGGAGGGTCTTTTAAGGAAAGGAAGGAGAGGGAGTTCTGGGAAGGAAAAGGGTATTAGGGGTGGGTAGAAATCTGAGGGTCAGTGTGTCCAGGAGTGACGGACGTATGAATCCATCCCTCCCACTGCGGCTCCGAGAGAGAGAGAGAGAGAAAACGGTTGGAGAAGTCAAAAGGACTCCCTCAACCATTCAGCGCCCTTGATGTGATTATTCACAAAAACGGCGCTCTCCAAATTATCCAAATATTATTATTATTATTCTCGATTCGTCCTCCGTGCAACTGGTGGGCAGACGAATCCGCCGCCAAGACCTGGACAAACCTCACCACTTACCACTTGGGGTGATCTATGGCAGAGGTGTTGGTTATCCGATAAATGGTTCCCGGAGCGGCGATACCCATACCCGCCTCCCAAATTGATATGCGCATGAAATTATTTCCTACACATTATTCATCCGATTGCGATAGTGCAGCGGTCGGGGAACCGGGGTAAATTACCCCAAATGCGGTAAAAATGTTTTTTTTTGGGTAATAAGGAAATTTTTCTAGTTTGCTATTTCATAAACGTGTTAGTATTTTTACAAACTTAATCAATTCAGGTGTGTGCGTGAAAAGTAAGAGAGGCGCGTTGTGTGTGTGCGTTCTGTATGGGCTTTCAAAAGTGAACTCTAAATTTTTATGTTTGATCAAAAGAATATTCTCGCAGATAAATTTAAAAACCCCTCGTGGGTTGCACATCTTGCACATTTAACTGACATATTTGAGAAAATAAATATATCGAACAAAGAATGGCAAGGAAAAAATATTAATATCATTTAAGCCAGCGAAATATTGTCAGCGTTTGGATTAAAGCTTCAATATTGGAGACAGAAAGCAGAACAGAACAAGATAGCTTCCTTTTTGTAAGCTTTGTTTTTGGAAGACTGTGAAAATATTACTTTTGATGACATCAAGGATACACTTATAAAACATCTTACCAAACTCAGAGAGCGGTTCTCTGACTACTTTCCAGATCTTGATATACATACTTTCAATTGGGTTGTAGATGATTTTAAATGTGAAATTGCTAACATACCAACCTCCGGGTTTGGCAGAAACAATACTTGAACTTCGATCTAATACTGAAGCACGTATTCAATTTGAGAGCAAAGCCAATCTGTCGTCTTTTTGGATGTCAAAAGCTAGGAAGGCTTTCAAAATTGCACATGAGAAGTCAGTAAAAAAGTTGCTGCTATTTGCAACAACCTGTCTTTGTGAACAAGGCTTTTCCACTCTAATGAACATAAAAACGAAGAACAGAAATCGATTAAACGCCGAAGACAGTATTCAAATTGCTCTTACATCAAAAAGTCCCAATTTTGAAGTAATTGTATCAAACATGAAGCAACATCATTTCTCCAGAAACTGAAAGGGAAACCTGAAAATCTGAATTTTGTTTTTTGTTTGATCAATAAATATACATTGATTGTCTTCTTTTCAAAATGGGGGGAAGGGGTAATATCGACTTACTGAAAAATATTTTGGGTTAATGGTTAAAAAAGTTCCCCGACCGCTGCGATAGTGAGATGTTGTGCGCACGCCCGCGATGGTTTCTATATATAGTGGTGAGCTCTGGCGTTATGAAATTATTTCCTAAACTATTCATTCGATTGCGATGAATCTTTGGTGAGTTGTTGTGAGGACGCCCGCAAAGGATTGTATATATACTGGTGAGCTCTGGCATTATGATTTTCGTATAAAAAAATTGCAATTGGTATGCGAGCTTTTTGAAAACTGAATGTATGGAACGCGGGAGGGAGGAGGGCAACGCGGGAGGGGGGAGGGAAACGCGGGAGGGGGGTTCGCGGGACGGGGGAAGCTGGCGAGGGGAGTGGAGAGAGGGAAGGCTGAGAAGGCGTAGTGAGAACGCGAGAGAGTAAAGGGAAGCGGAAGGGGAACGGGACGAATGGGAAAGGATACGTAGTGAGAAACAAATTCTTTATTAAGTGGCATTGCAACACATGCCGGCAACTCGCTAGTAATCTATATAACAAAATTTTATACCTAATTCAATTTCGAATTATAAAAAATGTAAAGGCATTTATTAGGTCGCAAACAGCTTAAGCGATTCTCGAAACCTTCGCTAATAGGAAACTAATAAAATTGACCAAAGCCCGTAAAAGCTTTTACGACGAAAATCAGATTAAATAATACAACCGGTCCATATTAATTTTACGACGAAAACAATTTATTCATATTAAAATGATAATAGATTATAAATTACACCATTATTAAGTTATCTCTGGAAACGATAAAAGATCTTAAAAAAAAGTTTTCTTTCAGAATAAATAAATATAACTAATACAATAGCAACACTCCCGACTGAATACTTGGGTACATACTTACATTCATCATTACTACCCTCGTCTTCAGTCGTGTTTCACTGTTAGTAGCCTAATGCACAAATGCGTCGGGTTCCTAGTTCCTACCCAGACATCGCGCTGTGGGTTTAATACTCTTCTAGCGAAGTCCTACATCATTGCAAAATCAATCTCTTCCGCTTATAATGATGGAAGTAAGAGGAAATCAAAAACGTTCAATAAAACATTGTTGAATTTGGCGGCCTCCTCTGGTCTGGAGCTCAGAAATACTTGAATCTCTAATTTTGTGCAGAAACGGCGCCGGCGGACCGTGTGATTCCAACGGATTATAATATTTGGAGCACAGGCGTCAGGTGGGAATACTCTCCTTGTTGCAACGATATTTTAATGAAAGATGCTCCGAGGAACTTTGGGCAGAAGAGAATATATAATACAATATTTGTAAACGACAATTTTAACACGAAAACCGGTCGACGAATCGTTCTTGAGTTCAACAGCTTAGTTAAACCATTTGCTGGCTTCTGTTTTTCTTCCTTCCTACAACAAGGATCTCTTCAACAACAACGTTCACTTCTTCCTTTCCTCAAAACGATCCCCACATCATCTCATATATTTTTCTCGGTGCCTCCTGTGTGGAGTTAATGTGAAAAAAAAACATACAAATAAAATTCATTTCGGAAATCTTTTTCTAACTGATTTAAAAATTACTAATTAAGTGGCATAAATTCTCGTTCTTTTTTTGACCATTTATTTATTTACAGACATTTCTAGGGTCCACAATAGTTTTGATATCGCAAGAATTTTCAGGCAAAAAACGCTATGACTTTTTCACATTACTAGAGCTACACTTCAAGTGTTTTAGTTCTGCAGCACTACAGCTTTTTAGTTTTTTTTATTTTTTTTAATTTTTTTATTTAGTAACTATATAATATTTTTTACATTTTTATATGAAACATGTTAGTTAGATGTATATATAAAATATATTCGTAGTCCTCCTCACTAGAAGATCCTGTGCTGAGGGGGACTATGCTTTGGATAAGTTTTTCAGCGACTTCTATGGTTTAACTTTATTGATTGGATAAGGTTTTCCAGAAACTTCTATGATGTTTTAAGTATACTAGTAAGTTCATTTTCCGATAGATTCTTCAGCCAACATTTAATGTCCTTAATGTAGCTATTTTTTATTTTTATTTGTTTGATACTAAGTGGGAGTTTGTTATATAACTTTACTGCTAAAAATGCAGAACTTCTTTGACCAAATGAAGAGTTACACTTTGGTATATTTTGGTATATTAAGTTAAGTCCATCGACAGGATTACAGGACTAAAGATATTCAGATATTAAATTTAGCAAAAAGACTAAAAACTGTAGAACCACAACATATTAATTTTAATTTTATTTTATTTGTATTTTATTTATATAACAGTATAGTATTGAAATGAAGCATGATAATAATATATAGGTTATGTTACATTAATTTTGCCAATTACAGGTTTCCACATAGATTTTACAATGTAAAAGTGATTTGAAAAGGTTAATTAAGAAAAATTACATAAAAAGAAATATGTTTAAGTGGGAATAGGGAGGGAGTAGGATGGGGAGGGGGTCATATGTATTCTAATAATAACCCAGAAATGAAGTTCATTAAGTATGTATAGTTATGAAGTATCGAGAGATCGCCTGTGTGACTTTAAGGAGTGTGATGTGGAATTAAAAATGTCAAATTGTGAATAGTGTGTATTGAAAATATGTTGATGCACGATAAATAAAGGAGTTTTGCTTAGAATTGGTGTTGCATTTTTTATTTTTTTATTACATTAACTCCACACAGAAGGCCCTAAGGAAAATAACTTCCCTCAGGGCCTATGTCATCTTTGAAGATGCTGTGGTGTGGAGGGTCTTTTTGAGGAAAGGAAGGAGTGAACACGAGTCTTGAAGAGACCCATGTTGTAGGAGGGAGGAAACACAGAGGCCGGCAAATCGTTCCACAGCCGAGCCGTTGAACTCAAGAACGAGTCATAGAAACGACCCGTTCTCATGTGACTAATGTCAACCGTATACAAATGTTGGGCACGTGTTTGGCGTGTTTCCCGACAATGCACTGGTGCCGAGGGGATCAATGACGCTAGTTCCTCGTAGCATCTTCCATTGTAATACCGGTAAAGATTGCAGTCCGTCTGTTAAGATGGGAGAATCTATCAAACGGACCGCCCGTTTTTGCACAGCGTCAAGGTTTTTTTAGGTATTTTGGAGCTCCAGACCAGAGGTGGCTGCCAAATTCAACCGTGGGGCGCACTTGCGATTTGTAAAGGATTAGCAGTTGTGTACTATTAAAGTATCTGCGGGCCCTGTACAGTATGCCCAGTTTCTGAGAGGCTAACTTAACTCTGGTTTCGATGGAGCCCCCGTACCTACCGTAGAAGCAAAAACGTCTCTATTAAACATTTAATTTTTTATTGTTTTGACACTTTCATAAACCTTCCTATACACACTTGAACTTGTAGAAATAAACTTGAAGTATCATACTTCAAGTTTATTTCTAACATTAATTGTTGATTTTGTGCCCCCCCCCCAGAAAAAAATCCTAAGAGTAATTGTTGATTTTTTTGCCCGTAAGCCCCTTGTGCCCCCCAGAAAAAAATCCTGGATCCGCCCTTGAAGAGTTACACCAAGCATTGCATATATATTAACCGTACTGATGAGATGCCAAGGTCTACATAAAAATCGGTTAAATGCGAACTCGTAAACAAACGAAATATGTTTTGCGACGGATCTACAATATCTACTGTAGACCCGAATGCATGTAATATTCATGTATATTCATTTGTACATGTTTGTGCAGATGGCTTACGGTGTGGCTAACTTCTGTAGAAGTTTATTAAAAACAAAATTACATTCCAAAAAACCCGGGCCAGTTTCCCAAAAAAAACTAGGTTAAAGCAAACGCAGCAATTGGGCGGAATCCAGCCTCACCACCGACCCATGGCGCTAGAACAGAGGGGGAAATTATTTATTTATTTGTTGAAAGCACTTCACTTGTGTGAAAGAATATGGTCGTCAATTTGACATGTGAAAGTTTTATTAACAATATCGCTTACAGATTGCCGCTTACGCATTACCAATATAAAAAATACCATTTACGGTTTTGTGCTGTTTTTGTAACTTTGGTACAATAAACTCGGATTTGATTTGAATTAAAGTGTCATTTTCAAAATTGGAACTGATTTTGTGAAACATTCAGGCAAGCGAAAAAGTACCTCCTGATAATGTAATATTTTAACTGCAAATTATTGTTTTTTGTATTTCTTCAGCATTGACTGTGTAACAATTTCTAGATATTTTTGTTTTGGATAGTTTTAATTTTCCATGTGCATTTGTTACTTTAATTTTAAATTTTTGTGACCGGTTTCGACACGTCCGTATCATTAACGAGCAAACTTAAAACTA
This sequence comes from Limnephilus rhombicus, assembly GCA_929108145.2. NCBI lineage: Eukaryota > Metazoa > Arthropoda > Insecta > Trichoptera > Limnephilidae > Limnephilus > Limnephilus rhombicus. The sequence continues at coordinate 51,079,932 of OV815286.1, read as the reverse complement.
AGTTTTACGTTTAACCGGTCGCAAAAATTAAAAATTAAAGTAACAAATGTACATGGAAAATTAAAACTCTCCAAAACAAAAAGGTGGCTCCCAAATCTTTGACCGTAGTACTTAAATAACTAGTTATTTAAATTTAACTAACTAACCATCACGCCGTTTCCCCGCAGGGGTAGGCAGAGAGGACGGACCGCCAAACAACTCGGTCTTGGCACACACTCTTTGCCTCACTCACATTCATACATCGTTATTTAAATTTTGATAATAAATAATACGTTGATAGAAAAACCTTCAAAGAAGCAAATCTGGTCTTAATCTCTTAGATTTCGAAAGGTTAATCACGTTTTATATCAAATTTAAGAACAGAAAAATGTGTATTTTGCCATCCTAATATGTTTGTTCTTATCCAATTATACCATCTCTGGGTTGACGCGGGACCGAACCCAGATCACTTGACCCCGCAGGCTTTAAAATAAGAACGGCCAGGTAAATTAAGGAAGTTTAACGAGTTTCCGACTTTTGTTTGTTAAATTTCAAACCTCAATTTAAATAAACTCTCGGCTGGTTTTTTAAATCTCTCCTGCGAGGGGATTTAGAGTTTTTTAATTGAAGAAATCTCACTTACCTAGTTTCGATAAATTAATTAAATACACCTCTAAGATAATCTTATCAGAGAAACTCGATTAAAAGTATGTTGCCCATCCAGAAAGGAAATTGCGTAGATAAAAAATAATATTAAGAATTTTTATTCGAAATCCCCATCTAAAAGTAAACAAATAAATAAGTTTTGCTAATGCCTTAGATACCAGAAAGTACTTTAAACCTCCCTTATTTGAATGCTATGAATACCCATGTCAGGTGCTCTAGTCTCTAGTACAGTGGTCGTCACACTTTTCTGATCAAGGGCCACATGGGACAATTTGAGGTATCATCGCGGGCCGCACACTTATGATTTTGGGAGGGGGGGGGGGGGTGTGATACCTTTTTTTTAGCAAGTTAAAGAAACTTTTTTTTTGTATTTAAGTACCGGGTTGCTACCTCCTTCCTTCTTGTGTTCGTGATGTAGTGTCAATTGTTAATACTAATAATGCACGTAATGGAATCTTTCAGTTCAATTTTCATCCACTTTCCGAACTATTGAATGTGTGAATTTGCGCACACGTGATGAAAATTATTACAATACATACAATAACAAAAATTAACCCATATTAAAGTTTACTTTGCCTTAATTAGTACATCTTAAGCGTGTTTTTTTGGTCTTTTTATACCATTTTTTTTTTACCTACACTTTGCCATCTCTAATTTTCTCTGGGTCTTCTACTGCCCCCCTGAAAGTCTCAAACGACCACAGGGGGGCGTTATCGCCCACGTTGAGAACCTATGACGTACACTATGTGTTCAAAAACCAACTGGGCGATTTAAAATCAAATGTCAATCAATTAAAATCAACGTTTTAAAATCATGTGGGTACGTACACTAAATATTTGAAAAAAAAAACGATAATATAATTGTACATGAAAAAATATATATTTAAAAAGAAAACGCCAGATATTTGTGCGTGTCGCAAAAAACCGGATAGTAGATATAATTGTACATGAAAAAAAACATTTAAAATTAAAAAGAAAACAGCAGATATTTGTGCGGGCTCCAAAAAAAGGGATAGTATAAATTGTACATGAAAAAAAATATATTTAAAAAGAAAGCAGATATTTGTGCGGGCCGCAAAAAAAGGATAGTATAATTGTACATCAAAAAAATATATTTAAAAAGAAAACAGCAGATATTTGTGCGGGCCGCATAAAAAGAATAGTATAATTGTACATCAAAAAATATATTTAAAAAGAAAACAGCATATATTTGTGCGGGCCGCATAAAAACGGATAGTATAATTGTGCAAGAAAAAAAAACATATTTTAAAAGCAAACAGCACATATTTGAGTGCGAAGCAAAAAAGGGAAAGTATAAATGTAAGTACATGAAAAGAAATATATTTAAAAAGAAAACGGCAGATATTTGTGAGGGCCGCAAAAAAACGGAAAGTATAATTGTACGTGAAAAAAAAAATATTTAAAAAGAAAACGCCAGATATTTGAGCGGGCCGCACAAATATGCGCCGCGGGCCGCATGCGGCCCGCGGGCCGCAGTTTGACGACCACGGCTCTAGTAGATTGATGAAAATATGGCTTATCTAATGCAGAACGCAAAATTTTGATTCAGTTTTTTTTTACGCCAAGAAATCGATAAACAATCAACTGCACCCTTTGTTTTACATTCGCTCCAAACAGGAGGCCCTGAGAAAAACAAATTTTAAATGATGGCCTAGAACACCGGTGAAAGCCAGAAATGATTGAACTAAACAAATTATACCTCGTTATCTACACCACCAATAAAAGTTTTTGTTTGCAAATAAGATTTAAATAGCTAAAAGAACCTTTTTTGTGGCGTTAAACAGTTTTAAGTAATTAATGACATTAATTACTTAAAACTGATATTTTCCATGTAATCTAGTACCTGCTAAGAAAAATATTGTGACAGTAATAATTCACTCCATTAGTCGGAGTTCAAACATGAATTATTTGTACGATAATAGCCCATTCATATGGTTCATTTATCTTTCATTTCGTGATTTCATTCCGCCTCTTTCCCTCGAAATGAACCGTGTGAACACGAAAGTGAAGAGAGACAGTGCCGAATGAAACATTCCAACAATGTTGGAATGCTTCCTTCGGCACTATTCACTCGCAACCGGAATTTAACATCACGTGACGCGAATGATGTGTGTGAACATTCAAGTGAACAGTCTTTCACTCGCGAATTAGTCGGCCGAGAATGTTCTGGCGTGAGGACGGGTAGCCGGAGCGGCTTAAACGTCAAAATGCTCCGTTTAGTTCGCTTTTCGAAATAACTCCTACATGTCTTATAGAAATCGTTGTTTCTCCCTTACTATCATAGTGAAAAATATGATCTAAACGGTATTAGAAAGAGAAAATAATGCTCTATATATTCAATATAACAACTAAACACAACATAATAATAGGAATGTACACTTTTATGGAACCAAAGCTTCTGATCGAATTTGAAAAAAAATTTATGAAACATTGTGAATTTTTTATGAATTATTTTTATATGAAACGACAAAAAAATGAGGTAACAGAAACGTTTATAATTTATTTGTCTAACAAAAAAAGTGTGTGTTTTTATATTTTATTTGTTACCAGTAATTTTAGTTAGAATAAAAGCAAGGAGAGCCATTTTTTTTACTTTTAAAAGTTTACATTAAAAATTATTCTATTTAAAAAATTACGTGGTTATTTCTAATAATACATTTTGTAAGAATATTTTATCACCTTTCCAAAACAGTTTTTATTTTTTGGATACGTTAATAAATATTCCATCTGTATGGATTTTATTGCAAGCCGAGGCCTATTTTGGAATAAAAAATTTTCATGGTACAAAAATACTGGTAGATATCAGTTTTCAGGTTATTATTTAACCATATGTTCATTTTATGGTGCTGAAATTTATTTACTGTTTACAAGAATCGCCAATTTCTCGTAATTTAGTTCGACGTTAGCGGAAATGTTAATTGAAATCGTAAATATTCCTGAACTTGCCATCAGCGCCGGACGAATTCCAATGCGCGCCGCGACTACGCTCGACGACTTCGTAGCGAGAATGTCGAGTGAACTCTTACTTCGAAGGAACCGTCTGAACACGCGGTGAAACGAGAATGGAACATTTCATCGAGTAAACCTTCATCCAAGTGAATCATGTGACTTCAACATAACTGCTGAAAAAAATGTACCTTCCGATGTAATTTAACATGCATAATATATCATATCATTATAATAATCCTTTCTTATTTGCTTACTCTATATTACTTATTTTGATTTTATATATTTTTAAATTACATACTTTTTATATTGTTTTATATGCTATGCTTTTTACGTTCTATACTTTTTATAATCTCTCATTTTTTTACAATCTTTTTCTCACTCTTTTATTTATTTTATGCTCTTTTATATTCTTTTTCACTGTTTTAAATTCTTTTATATTTAATATGTAAATGCACTGTATATAAAATCAACCACCACAACACGGGCATGTGCCTAGCATATTAGTCGAAAAATCCTCAATTTATGTAAATAAAAATTCAATGATTGAGAAAATTAAAAAAAAATTTGAAGCTGTCTGATAATTTTAGCCATAAAATTGTATTTTTAAAAAGTGGTTATATGCGTTCATAGATTTCTAATAAAATTTTTGTTTTGTAGCTTAAACTTATATTTTTATGGAGTTAATTACTCGAAAGTTTAAAAAAAGCAATTAATTTTAAGTAATTACACAATTTTATTTCAAATCCTTCTTCGTGGAAACGGTAGGAAAAGCTTTAATTTATCAAATGCATATTTTTTATTTATTTAATGTAAACCGATTCTAGTAAAGATTAACAGAAAATTCGCTACGCACCCATTGTTCTTGGCATTTGAGGGGTAATAGGGGATTGCGGCCGGGGGCTCCAAACTATTTCGTAAAACTTTTCTTAAACTTTCGACGCAATTGGTGTAAATACATACATTCAAACGTGCCCTATTTTAAGTGATTTGCCTGTACTTTGTGCAGTTTTGCACCTGAAAGGAATATTAGCACATTTAGTACATCTGGTTGGTTACTTTTGCAGTACGAAGTCTACTGTATTCTAAACGATAACTTTAATAAGAGTAGTCTAAGAATTCTCCATTTTCACAAAGTTTGTATTTAACGCGCCTTTGTAAGTGCACAAAATAAAAATAAAAGGTGTAATGGCTGCAGACTGCGGGTATAAGTACGATAATAATTATAGGCACTAAGTATTCATAGGTCTATTTCTCCAAGGAGGCGGAATATTAGTACCCACTCTGCCTGGTTCATTTATACTTCAAAGGAGAGATTACAGTTTTTACTTTGAAAACTGCTGTTGCAAATAACTGGACACTTAAGAAGAATTAAATATCAGGTATCTCTGAAGTATCCAGCGTTGCCAGGAATTTATTCTGCTTTAAGGGGTGCTTTTTGAAATTTTATATAAACAGTCATTATCCTCTTGATTTGAAGGTCAAGTGTGCAAAATTTCATCATCTTCAATTTGGGAGGCGGGAATGGGTACCGCCGCCCCGGGAATCATTTATTGGATAATCAACACCTCTGGGATAGGTCACCCCAAGTGGTTCGCTGCGTTTGGTGACTTAGCAGGGGTGCCCGGGTTCATGAGGTGAGATTTGTCCGTGTCTTGGCGGCGAATGCGTCTGCCCACCAGTTGAGGGAGTCCCTTTGACTTCTCCAGCCGTACTCGTACTCTCTCTGAACATCGCCTTGCACCGCAGTGGGAGGAATTGATTCATTGGTCTGTCACTTCTGGACACACTGACCCACAGATTCCTACCCACCCCTAATACCCTTTTCCTTCCCAGAACTTCCTCTCATTTCTTTCAAATGTTTTGAGGTTGAAGGAAAAAGGAAGGGACGAGTGAATGGAAAAAAGTTGGGAAGTACTTACCGAACAATAAGGAACTCCGGTGAAAAATATTATGGCCTAAAACATACAGGTATATTCAGCATTCATGTCGATCAACACATGCTGATGCTGTACATATAAATTGTGTTATATATATATGGACATCAAAGGCATGACATCAAAGGCATGTATTATTATTATGGTAGGGGTGGAGCTGTTGCTAGGTATTGTTGGTTTTAATATTTACTGGTTGGAGATTTATGTGCATATTTATGTGCATTTATATATATATATATATATATATATATATATATATATTCTAAAATCAAATTAAATTATTTACAGCTTCTTTTAAATAAATTTTCCATGTGTGATGAATATTTTAGACGATATGAAGCAATGTTTGAAGAAAAATGTGAGGAAAATATTTTTTTTCGAAAATATCTACATTTCTGGAGCGTGTAACTCAAAAACGGCTGGGATTTAGAAAATTACATGTAGAATAAAAGTTGTAGATAATTTTATGAGCTTTTACTTATTCTTAAAAAAAATTCTCTGCAACGCACCGTTTTTGATATACAAGCGGAAACCCGAAAATTGGGACCTTCCCCCCCCCCTCCTCCCCCAGCTCACCAACTAGATGTCAGGACTTTAGTATGTTCACACCCTAAGCACCCTAAACAAGTTTCTGAAGGAATCGCTTAGGTCCCTGCTCACGCACTCTACACCCCCTTCCTTGACTGGACTGAATGTCAAATGGTATAGATTTTTTAAATATTATTTTTATCTATGTGTATTGGTAATACACTAAAGGCGAATAAAAAGGAAAAAAATAAAGAAAATAAATGAAACCAAGACACAATAAGGCACTCATACAAATTATGATATAATATTTTTTAACAATACATTTGAATCTGACCTACCGAAATATAATGACCAGATAATCCAGAAGTTTCAATTGTTCCCATTACATACTTACCTATTGCATAATGTTATTCTATTTCTGTTATAATTAGTGTAACTCGCTCATCAAGCACAAGAACTAGTTTCTTCTTTGGTGAGATTGCAATTTTAAATAATTTTTGTACCGATATGTAATTTATATAAAACCACTGTACTATATATCTATATTAAATAAAAAAAAATAAAAAAAATAAAAAATAAAAAAAAATAAAATAAAAAATAATTTTTTTTTGCTATTTTTGGACCCAAAGTTGATAATTCACAAAGAAAGTTGATAATTCAATTACGAAGGGATTTTATTCTGAAAAATCTGACTACTTGTATCGTTTTCTGCAAATCTATTTCGATAATTTCCGAAATTTAATAATAAGTACGGACAGAGAACGTTTGAATACCGAAGATATTTAATTTATTACCTGACACTATAAAGCAATGTAATTCTATGAATAAGGTTAAATATATGGTGAAAAATTGGCTATCGGAAAAAAAAGATTTATATTGATTTTGATATGTATGAAAAAATGCTGTATCTGTAGATATAAGATGTAAATTTTAAATTTTAAAAATGTATAAATATGTAACTAAAATATAAGCGCCTGTTGACAAGCCGATTCAATTGGCTTAGCAGGACTTGTTTGTTGATTATATTATGTATTATCTATTATTTCAATAAAAAAAAAAAAAAAAATATATATATATATAAATTCCATTTCTACTAAAAATCTTGCCTCCTACAAACTCGTTTTGGAAATCTGTCGAACTGATACGATGGTACTTGATGATACTTGCAAACAGACCTAGAAAAAGCAACAGTTTGCTCCAATCAAATATTTTAACAATGAAGGTTAAAAAAACAGGACATGATCTTAAGCTCAACCCTTAAAATAATTCCTTCTAACGTACCCTTAAAAAATGAAAACAACGACCTGCAAATCCTGATCCAGGAAAATATTTTGGGATATGCATTGATCAGCTTTTGACATTTAAACAACATCTACAAGATATTAAAGACAAATTCATCCCCTTAATTAGCGAATTTAGCCGGCTATTGCTAAAAAAATTTAAAAAAGGTTTATATTAAAGTCTCGTACAGTCACATTTAAATTATTTGACTGAAATCTGGGCAAACGCATGTGAAACATACATAAATGAATTACAGGTAATACAAAACAAGGCAATCAAAAAACTATTAACTACAAGCCCAGAACATCCACAAATATATATATATATATATATATATATATATATATATGGAAACAAAACTATTAAAATTAAGAAAACTATATAAATACAATACATGTCTCCTTATAAACAAAATAAACAATAAACTCGTACACACAAACACAGAATTTAATCACCATCCACACTAACTATGGTAAACAATCCATTGGTTACGAGGGGGCAACTTATATAAATGCCTCCCAAACGACATTAAAAACGAAGAAAAGCTGGGTAAATAAATAAAAAAATCTTAATATTTATTTTTGATAAAAAAATAATGAAATAGAATAGCGTTGTATTAATATATTTATTTTATTTTAATATGTTTAATTAATGTGAAAATGCAATCTTCTCTTAACTGGAATAAAAAGGGGCATTCTGTTTGTTGTAGGAGCATATTCCTGTCTGTTTAGAAGTTAAATAGATGTTTAGTTTCCTTAAAGGACTTAGTTCCGCAAGAAACACCGAATTGCCAAGCGATGCCAAGACGCCAGACGATATTAGCTGTGCTATACTCGTATGCTGGCAGAAGGAAGCAACAACAGTGGTTGGTTGGCTCTGTTGGCAGCCCGGCCAAATGTTCAATTTGCCTTATTCCAAAATATGCGCGACTTAGCAGCTGGGACGTCCCGAACTAGGACGCTGGCTGCACATCGCACATTGCACTCTATGCAATGCATTTTAGACGGGAGAGAATTAACCATCCTCCGTACTCCTACATCCAGCTTCATTAATGGTCCTGCACCAAACAAAGAAGAATAAGAAATGTCACGTGGACGTGTTTCGTGATCAGAAAACCTGACGATTCTTTGATTCTGTGTTTCATAATCATTACGTATCTAATTCAAAAGAGATGGCGAAATACGATGTTAGGCAAGTGTAAGAGACATTCATGGGCTAGGTTAATCACGACGATGCTTTTCATTAAAATCTATTAATTAATGATGATACTAATAATAAAAAACAACAACAAAAACAACAATAACAGCAACAACACCACCAACACCACCAACAACAACAATAACAACAACAACACCAACACCACCACCAACAAAACAACAACAGCATAAAAAACAATAGCAACAACAACAACAAATCAACAAAAACAACAACAAATAATAATAATAATAAATATTTCAAAATTTAGGCATATTAGATTTGTCAAAGATATAAATATATATAAAAAAAAACGTGTGTGCTTTAGACCACACGACTGTAAAACTTCAATCTCATGTCTCCATTCAAACTTATATCTCCCTCTCTACTTCCGTTCGCCTCGCCCGATTTCACTTTTCATAACGCTCTCAACGCACCAACTTACTCCCCAAGTCAAGCGTTGGTGAAGAAATTTTACTTCAAAAATGCAAAAGTTAGTCATTTTAAATACATGTAGGATTACAAAAGATTTTTTAAATATTTATATTGAGGGATCAGTAGGATTTATAGGTCCAATTAGGAGTTTCACCGAGCCGAACCCTCTGATATGAAAATATTTGGAGTCGGTGAATTATTTTCCCATTTGTTCTCTAGTAGGTTGACATGTAGTTCTTGTATTGTTTCGTATTTATTATACTTATATAGTGCAATTGCATATCGTGAATTTACTAGATGATCATTTGTGTGAAAGGATTTGGTTTTTTTCTGTGGGGAAGATTTAACCCGGATATAAAATCTTATTATAAAGTTTATTCCAGAATATAATATGTAAGGGTAGTGCAATGCAATAAATAAATAAATAAATGTTTATTCCGGTATGTGGGGAGAATAACGCAATCCCACACATTCCATAAGGGTTATAATACGTAATATACATAATATTTGAAGAGAAAAAATAAATAAGAAAATCAGGTAAATATGATTATAAATGCATGAAACAAAGGTGATACGGTATAAGATATGATAAAAAATATAAGAAAATAAGAAGATAGTAATAATAATCGGCTTTTAGAATTCTCTGACCACATTAGGAGCCAGTATTTTTCTTCAGTGTGCGTCAATGCTGGATGATGGACTGAGGCGGGCTTCCATGACTAGGATATTACCAGAGCTGCATATCCTTTCCCCCATTCCTGCCACCCTGGATCTAATAAGGGCTGCATAGCCGGAGACTCGCCCCTCCCTAAACATCTGGGAAGCGCTGCAATATCTGGAGAGACCAAACATTATGCGGAAGGCGTTGTTGTACTGAATCCGGAGTCTTTCTATACTACTCTTCTTGTAGTTTGCCCAGAGTTCGCACGTATCCAGCGTTGCGCAGAAGGAAATGAAGAGCGTCCTTTTTACAGCGGTACTGCAAAGGCGGAATCTTCTGCAATGCATTCCATATTTCGAAATAACAAAAAATAAAGGAAATTAGGCTTAAATTACTCTTAAAAATTATAATAACAATTAAATAAATAGTAGATTCATGAAATAAAAGAAAAAAAATAACAAATAATTCTGAAAAGAGGTGAAAAATGTTAAACACAATAATGTATGCAAGCAGCCTTTTGTGAGGGATATTTGACCGGCTCCCGTCTCCAGAGGGACCTCAGGGGGGACTCCATCCAGGTAATCAGGGCAGTGATTATTGTATTATTCGATTGGCGTAGTCTGTACCATAAGCTTCCCATGCTGTGGCAGAGAAGTGCTCTGGAAGAAGGCACGCATTATTCCAAGAACATTTCCGTAGCGCTGCAGTATCTCGGTATGCGGAATAGTTAGCTTCTTTATTCTATAAATATATCCTTAGCAATTTTACAAATTAGTTCTTCTAGGGCACTTCAGTACGAAGCTGAATGTCATGTACATTTATTATTGTGTGTTGTACAAACTCGTTAAGTATTTCCATAAATAGTTCACTGAGACGATATTATGTCTGTCTTGTATTATCATCAGTTACTTATACCAGGGCGGGTAAAAGGTGGATAACCTCCACTGTCTTGTATTATCTAAGAGTAATTTGCTTTTGCCCCAGGGGAGTTCTTGCGACTTGCGACCTTAGGATTAATGTTTTCTGATCTTTTGGAAAATGTCATATTGGAATGATGACGAATCAGGTCACAATAAACATACGAAGACTGTTTGGAAAGTAACCACAGCACCGTTAGGCAATAAATAATATTAAAAATCAAGCACAAAAACAATTTATTATTTTATTATATGCCTCTTAAAAATGCAGCTTTCCACTGCATTTTTCAACAAAGTCGCTTTTTAAATTCAAACACATCAAGGTTTCGCCAATTTGCAAATGACTTCAATATTAACATTCTTTGTTTTTATGACTTCTTCAAAAATAAGAAATATATAAGACATCTCTACATATTATAAATTAAAGTCCTCCGCGTCGTCTGTCTGTCTGTCTGTTCGCGATAAACTCAAAACTACTGAACGGATTTTCATGCGGTTTTCACCAGTAGATAGAGTGTTTTGTGAGGAAGGTTTAAGTATATAATTTGTCAAGGATTTGTGTAAATTGGTTGAAACATAACGATAATTGTTAGAAGTGTCGGAAAAAGTCAAGCCGCCTGGGAGCTTTCATCGAAAAGACTGCGTAATCTCTTTGAGATATAACAAAACAATTGGGATATTACTCTTTTATAGATCTACAAAAAAGTCCTCGATGGCATATATCTATCTTTTACGGATAGCTTACTATACCCATTCTATCTTCTAAAAAAATCGTCACGTACAATGCGGTAATTGGCAAGTTATTTAGACGGACGCAGTATTAACCCTTATTAATTTAAATACGTTAGTTACCTCAAGCATTTCATGCACATTATTATAATCTTTTGCACCATCTCTACGTATTATAAATTAAAGTCCTTCGCGGCGTCTGTCTGTCTGTCTCTTCGCAATAAACTCAAAAATGGCGGTGGTCATAAAGGTTGGATAACCATCCAGTAGATGGCGTTGTGTTTAGTTAGCCATAGAAACGCGTGGCCGGGTCAGCTAGTTTAAATATTTTGGAAAAATTTCGAAATTCGTAGAGAAATTATAATTAACAACAGCATATACAAATTACCCTCTTTGGCTGGATGAGCAATATCTTTTCATAAACTATATTTCCATATTTTATTTTTATTTTTTATTTACAAAAAGATACATAAATTATGATAAATTTTATATAATAATTAATTACGTAATAGATGTATTTGATGTACCCCCCATAAATAAGCAGGGCTTGTGTGTATAGGGGGTAAAAGTAAGGTTTAAGTAAGGTATATTAGTAAGGTTTTTTCGTACACGGATGTTTATCAATAGTATAAAATATTTACGAAGTTTTTCAGTAAGGCTGTTAAAGTGAAAGGTAATTTACTGTACCCCAGAACAATCGAAACACAAATTGACATTGGCGCAATAAAAAAAATTGACGTGTCAAATAAATCATAGCAGGATTTTCATAACACATTTGGAAACGAAAAAATCACTCCCTGAGTTACCCGGCGCGACTTGACCTGGCTTCACCTCACCTACACATTGATCTCCCAATTTAGCTGTGATTTATTATTTACCCATAAATCAAAGGATCCACGTGAAATGGAAAGCCAAATTGGAAAACATAACGGGGCCTTAGTCCTTGTTGCAACTTTTTGAATTTTATTGTATTTTTCGTATTTTTTAACGTATCACGAGTACCTACCTATCTTTTTGTGTACGTAGCGTCTGATGAGTCGGGTCCATAGCTTTGAAATTTGCCTCGACAGTCCCATAACTTTAGGTCGTGCAATAATCGATATTAGTCGGAAATCTTTCCTGATAAATAAATATCTATTAAAATATCTGTGTTTTCTCCCTGAGGCATCTCTTTTTCATCAGAACGCATTTTAACATTGATATAAACGCCAAAAACGTCAAACGTAAAGTGCTCATTGCGCGTCGACACGTAGACCACAAGCCAAATTGTGTGTAATCGCGCGAACTTCGCACCAATCTTTCAAACGTGTTTAGTGTTTTAACTAATGGAGGAGACGGAAAACAAAAAATGTTGATGTGATGTTTGATGGACTTTCACGGCAAATTGCGGCAAATGTTTGAGCTTTGGACCTGCCTTTAGAGAGGCATGAAACACGGAAAGGAAGGATGAACATATGAATGCTCTAGGAATTTTACCCAAAATTAACCGAGGCGTATTTTTGGTAAAACCACGCGTATGATCGTGCCAGAAATATGGAGATTCGCAAAGAATGCAAGACTGATGAGTTTTTTTTTAACTGAATACCGCACAAGAGTCCCAACTGCTCCCGTCTGGAGCCAGTGTGACTATGGCATCTCCAATTGGGGTATGTTGTGAGCCTGAAGGTAGTGGGGAGGGGAAGAGGAAGGTGGGGAAGTACCTGGCTATTCAGATCTAGTCACCAAACACGGCTAAAGCCATTTCAAATAACTTTTCAATTCTGAATGGTGGTCTTACACCAGGCCGATACTGAGAGTATCTTCCACTCTGGAACGTGCCGCAAATATACTATATATTACTTTAAATGAATAAATTGTGAAAAAACACAAATTAATCAAATAAAATTTATTTGACACCTCGGGATTTGATCCCGCGACCTTCGGAGTGCGAGTCAAGAGCCCTACAGCTGGACTACGCCGGTCCAGTGGTAAGGCTCTTGACGTCAGTAAGTTTAATGTGCGAAGAAAGACGTTTAAATATAATGTATTACGTGGAAGTGAATGGTAGAAGAAGTCGGGGACGCCCGAGGACGACAAATGCACGATCAAGTGAATCAATACTCTGGTACCTGTAAAATAATAAAATAATTCAAATAGATTGTGTTAAGAGCCAGACTAACATAATGAGAGACGATGTATGAATGTGAACGAAGCAAGGAGCATATACGATGAAAGAGTGTCTGTGCCAAACCTCCCGAGAAACGGCGTGATAGTTATTTCATAGTATAAAAAGTTAAGTCAAGCCAAAAAGTTCTCCTGTGTTAAAGTTATTTTGAAATGGAGTTCTATAATATCTTAAAATTAATGTTAGGTGAGGAGAGGAATAGGAAAATAGGATAAGGATAGGAGATGCTCCCGATGTTAATTTTCGTTCTTTCGATCACTCTTATATTAATACTCTAGGTATCTTGTACTTACTCTTGGTACCAATTTGGGAGGCGGGTATGGGTACCGTCGCCCCGGGAACCATTTATTGGATAACAACACATCTGCCATAGGTCACACCAAGTGGTTTGCTACGTTGGTGACTTAGCAGGGATACCCGGGTTTATGGGGGGAGGTTTGTCCGGGTCTTGGCGGCGGATGCGAATGCCCACCAACTGCGTGGCAGGCCGGAGAGACTGATTGAGAGAGACATTTAGACCTCTCCAGCAAGGTTCTCTCGGAACATCGCTTTATTGTCCATGGATTCATTCGTCCGTCACACTTGGACACACCAACCTCCAGATTTCTATCTTGTTACTTCCCTGAACTTCCTCTCATTTCTTTCCTATGACCCTCCATACAGCATCCCCAATGATGACATAGGCTCTGAGGGAAATTATTTTTCTCTGGGTCTCCTGTGTGGAGCTTTTTTACGTGAATACCCCAAAAGAGTCCCAACTGCTCCCGTCTGGAGTCAGTGAGACTATATCACATAACCCAATTGGGTTATGTTGTGAGGCCATACCTTCATCTTGTTTTGAAAGTAAAAGGTGCAAAATGTCATCAAAAACTATCAAAATTTTGCTTTAAGGAGTGGAAAAAGAGGACGGAGGTGGTTTTCCCAAATCTGAAATAGATAGTCACCATCCTTCTGTTTTGAAGTTCAGAATTAACCATAGATTTGTATTAAAAAAAGAACTTTAGGGGAACTAAAAAAAAAATTGTGTGCAGTGCACGCGGTAGAAGTGAAACCTTCAGAAAACTAAAGTGGGAGGCAACAGTGGGGAGGCTAAGAAGCACAACACAAAGAGGAGACCGATTTGTCTATCTCATTCTCTCGCAGACTAAATCCCATAAGTGTTTGTCTCTTTTTAGTGACGATTTTTCGTTTCACCGAGTTAAATCACAACGGAGCTAAAGAAGTTTTCACTTTGAACAAAATCGTAGGAAAGTTTTTAAACAAAACAGCCCTAGTTACAAAAAAAGGCAATACAATCGTAGTAATCATAAGTAGTTTTACTTTAGAGTCGTAATGCACTTGCTCGGATAACAGCTGAGAGGCTTCAGGCTTCAGGCTTATGCCTAGTAACTATGTAGTTTCATTTGGAAACCAGTTCCAATTATCGTAAAAACAAAATATAATGTAAAATCAAAATCAATGTAATTTACTTTTAATAACACAATAGAACAGTTGACAGAGCGCGAAGAAATAATAACAATAAAGGAATTATACGAACGCTTTGTAAAACTCACAAAAATAAGGCATTTTTAAAAATTTAATTTAAATGTGCTGGTAACCCGGGCGTTTATTAATATTGTAAATAACTATTAATATCAATAGTTATTTACATATATGTGCGCTACCCGACTCACTAGACAATATCTGTTCTGAGCCGGGTAGCAGTAGCTATAATTACATATATCAATAAAGATTAAAGCAAAAAATACAAAAGATAATAAGTAAAATACAAAGTACAAAAGAAAAACTTAAATAATAATAATACAAAGTACAAAAGAAAAACATAAATAAAAATACAAAAGATAACCTACATATAATAACCTAAATATAAAAAAAATTACAAACATATTATATAAAGCAATTGAACATTTTCAGTATGAAAGTTATTTTTTTTTAAATTTGAATATATGTTTAAATAACAATATACAACGTATAAAAAATTAACACGTTCAGTTTACAAGTAACTTGCCTTTTTTTGTTAAATAACCACGTATTTAAGTTTTTATATGTACGTTTTCTATTGGTTTGGGTTATGTGTTGGGTTTCTTTTGAGAAAATGTTGAATATGGAAGGTGCGAGGTAAGATTCATGTTTTTTAGCAAGAGTGGATTTAATTTTTGGTACTTGTAAATGTTTGTTAGATTAAGATCTTGTGTTCTGGAAGTGAGATATGTGGGAAGGTGACGATTTTATGCAATTTATATGGATAATTTTTTTTATGAATAGCTTCCTGATATCAAGTATTTTATTTTGAATTAAAAGATTTTTAGTGGGATGAAGATATGGTTTTTTGTACATAGTTCTAATAAGTGATTTATGAGCGATTGATGAGCATTAATCACAGCTTTTTTATTTAGGCACTAAAAAGTTTTTCACGAGTGAAAGTTTTGCGGTATGAGCGTGAAAATCGGGGTGTTAAGAGACATACTTCAACCAGTGATACCTGACATTATTTGGAATAAAAATGTAGAAGAAATTTTGGTCTCCGGTGACTTTTCAGACATGTTTTTTAATTTTTTTTTTCTTTAAAATCAAATTAAAAAAAATTCTTCCACAAGTCTTAACTGGTCACTCATCTGAGTAACCGACCAACCCTTCACACCGCCCCTAACTGTCCAACTATAACTGTACTGATTTTATAATGTTTTTAGTTGAAAACCAAAAACAAGCATTTATCACCGAAGACGATTGACATTTTTTACTCCAAATAATGTCAGGAATCACTGGTACCTATGTCCCTTAACACCCTGTATATGTGGAAATAATACAATCATAATATTCTTCATTTTGCACACATATTGACTTATTTAACGAATACGGACTTAATAGTATACAGTGTATTCCCGGAGAATGTTTTCATGCTCTCTGAGCGATCGTCTGACAATTTAATTCACTAGTGTTATATCCAATAAAATTTTTATAACGCGCCACATACGTGGTACAGTCCAACTGCAAGAGAGATATTATATATTTTATGGCCAACATTACATTATATCCGACCATAAAGGTAGGTACCTCCCCGGGTGTGTTCACCCTGCGGGGGGTATATGTATTGTATGTGGTGAAGTGTGCCTAGTATCGATGCTTACAATAACGGAAATAGTTCGGTGTACACTGTACAGTCATATAAAGTTCACACAAGTAGTACATTTCACTGCAGCAGATCAATCGAACTCTGGGCTGCATTATATTTTGAAGCTATCAAAATATATATTCTGTGGGAAGCGGGTGTTCCATCCAAAACGGCTAACGAATTACAGCTTCAGATGCACTTGTCATGGACTGTAAATACTAAAAACGAAACTAAATAAGTGGTGTTGGAATTAATTGACAATAATGTTTAGGTAAACCAGGGCATGTAAGGAAAAGGTTAAATCTGTTTTCGATCATCAACTGAATCAAAATGACTTCGACACTCAATAATTGGTGTACCAATGACATGTACTTAAATGTTGGAAATGTAACACTTTAAACTTCACTCGAAACAGAATTATAAAGAATTTTTTCTATACAATCAATAAAGTCTTCCATAAGAGATGTGGGAATCACTCCCGATTCTAAATTCATATTTAGTGCACATATTAACCACATTAAGTCACTTAAAATCATTATTTACAGAATATGCGTAATCCTCAATCAATTCTAACCCTTTACATTACCTTAATTAGAAGCAAACTTGACCACGGAAGCACTATTTGGTATCCACAATACTGGAAATATGAAATACTTGTAAGATTGTCAAAAAAAATTGCGAACTGCGTGAGCATCTAGAAATCTAGATCATACGACGAACTTGAATACTTCAAAATTAACAAAACGGCAATTGGCTGATTTCATATGATTACATAAATAATTCACGTCCACTTTGATACCATACAATTCTTAGCAATATTGAAATAAATGTTAACAATTCCCATTGTTTAAGACGCCATAACATGTTTCACCTGAATACATTTGATAATATCGCCTGTTTTAGCCCTCTGACCTAAATGGGTCGACTACGAGTATGTGTAGAGTGTGCCGAAGTTCATATTTTCGTAGATAATTAGTCAAGAAAGTCGTGATAAAATGTTCTGCTGTTACTAAAAAATATGTTTAGCTAATTATATTAGTACTCGTGTCTCTATTTGAGTCTGTCGTGTCTCCTGTATCTCTTGCATCTCTCGTGTCTTTTATGTCTTGTGTCTCTTGTGGTGTCTGTTGTGTCTCTTGTATTATATAATTTTGTATTTTAATTTTATTTAAATGTATCCTATGCATGATTAGATTTTTGTAATTGTACGTACCTACTTGTGAATTAACTGAGTTTTTTATAACTAGATAGT
This sequence comes from Limnephilus rhombicus, assembly GCA_929108145.2. NCBI lineage: Eukaryota > Metazoa > Arthropoda > Insecta > Trichoptera > Limnephilidae > Limnephilus > Limnephilus rhombicus. The sequence continues at coordinate 51,062,111 of OV815286.1, read as the reverse complement.
TCTCATGAAAGTGTAGAAATAAATAAATTAACTGTTTGGTTAGCGGTTACCGTGTGTTTATAATATAGAAAATGATAAGTGGGGAGCGAGGATGTCGCTTAACCGTAGGTAACACAATCACATCATACTAACTGTCCTAGAAATTGACTCTTCACTGTCGTTTGGCGATGTGTATATTAATTATTATGAATAATGAATAATTTTACATTATCTCTGGCAGTTTCTGAAAATTTTTTGCAGAGTATATGTAGTTCAGACATTAAAATTACAAATTGCTTTCGCGGAACGACCGGAATGTTACCAAAACTTTATTATATTTATTGCCTTTAATGGAGGTTAGTAAAAAACTAGCGCAGACCCGTTAATAATTACAGGATATATATATTTAAAAAATTGTTATTTTAAAAATAAAAGTTATAAATACTAACAAACAAGACTTAGACAAGTATCACTTTTCAATCCAATTTTTATTTGTTAACCACACTTGAAAACTCTAATAAGGTTTTACAAATATTGAGATTTATAACTACAAAAATATATATTTTTGTAGTATATATATACATATATAAATATAAATATATATATTTTTTACATTAGCTCCACACAGGAGGCCTTAAGGAAAATAATTTCACATCTGCCGCCAAGATCCTGACAAACCTGATCCCATGAACCCGGGCACCCCTGCTAAGTCACCAAAGTAGCGAACCACTTGGGGTGACATATGGCAGAGGTGTTGTTTATCCAATAAATGGTTCCCCGGGCGGCGGTACCCAAACCCGCCTCCCAAAATATTTTATTTTGTTAGACATGTATTTCCTTTGTTAGAAGTCTACTTGAGTACAAGTCTTCAGTGCGGAACCCATATTATATATAATATGTAAGTACAAGTTACTGAAAAACACAAAATGAATTCTTACGTTTTCTAAGTTTTAAAATGGGTACTCCAGCAATTTTGTTGAACTTCAACACTCTTTTACATGACATGCATGTGCTCAAATTTTTAGAAGGATTTTCACTGACTTAAATTTCTATATAAAATTTTAAATGTTGTTAATAGCCCAGAATTGTTTGCGTTCATAAGTTTTCGAATTCCACTACGTAATACTAGAAGCCGGGTTTATTTCATTTCATAAATTCTGGGACTAACTACTGTATGTATTCCTCTTTGCCCAGAATACTACTGGAGGGAATAATTATGCCAAGTCGTTGGACATCTTCAATGTATCATTAAAAAAATACAAAATGTTGTTACTAAGGTAGTTCAGTAAAGTATATAATATTATAATTTTTACTATTCACTTGTAAAAACCCCTAAAAATGGCGTCAATAAAAAAATAAGTAAATAAGAATAAAAAATTAATACCAAGAACTGAACCCCAATCAACTGGAAGGCAACACTGCTGACTATTTATTTATTTATTACACCGCCAAATATTGTAGGAACGGCAGCATGAATTCAATATATCTACTGAAGATACGAGCATAAGAATCATGTATTTTTTAAAATTTAAAATGTTACACATACATAAATTAAACACAAGTTAAATATGTTCGGTTATAGATTAGATATTTAGGACGGGTTGTTTAAAAAAAATGAACAATTCATCAAATCAGTTTTTAGATTCTCACGGCCAAAAGTATTTTCGTTATTTATTTCTGGGGTGTTATGCCGTGTTGCGCAACCTCCTTCTTTGGCCAACGTTTTGGACAGCGTTACAGTGTCCTTCATCCGGGCATGTCCATGTCACACGTCTGCCCTGATGATGGACACTATAACGCTGTCCGAAACGTTGGCTAAAGAAGGAGACAGCACTGCATAACACCTCAGAAACAAATAACGAAAATTCATCAAATATTTGAAGTTAATTTTCTGGTTCTGTGTAAGTTCTATTAGAGTTCTGTTATTGGATAGAAACACATGGATAGAACAGATGGTTAACACATTGATAAAAAGTTTTCTGAACTCTAAAAATCAATATGTAAAAATAAAAAATAAAAACATTCTTAGTGAACCGAGTACAAGCGGCTTTGGAATACCACAAGGTCCAATTTTGGGCCCTCTTCTATTCATCTCGTATGTTAATTATATCTTTGAATTACCAATAACAGGAAAACTTGTTTCATATGCAGATCATAATGCAATTATATTCCAAGCAAATTCATGGAATGAACTTGAAACAACTGCTAATCATGGTATCAATATCTTAAAAGAATGGTTCGACGAAAATTTATTAACATTAAACACTGAAAAAACCTATTATATACCTTTTAGTATAAATAAAAAAAATACCTCCTATCGCCTTAAATATTAAAATTCATTAAAAAAAATGCACCACTAAAACATAAACATGCCAAAATAATGACTGTCTATACATAGCAAATAAAAAAGAAATAAAATATTTGGGTGAAATAATAGATAGCAACCTTAAGCGGAAGACTCAAATTACCAATACTATAAATAGATTAAGAAAACTTATATACATATTTATTAATTTAAGAAATATACTTAACTTAAAAATTCTTAAAAATATATACTATGCTCTAGCCCAGGGGTGGGGAACCTTTTTAGCGTCATGGGCCATTTAATGTTCATACTTTAACCCGCGGGCCGCACTCCGATTTCCGTCTCGGGGGGGGAGCCACATTCGAATCAAAGAACTGGTTTTACTAAAACTAATTTAAAAAAATAGTTACGTAACTGTCAACACTCTTTAATAACTCCGCACATAGTCTGCAACCAGCATTTTATAACTGCACTTTGAACACGATAATGGTTTCCATCAAAATTCATCAGCAGATGAAACCACAGCTGAAATTAAAAAAAAAAAATAGAACTTTCCCAAAACGTGAAAATTAACTTTAAATATTTGATAAATTATTCAAATTTTTTGAAACCACCCATCCTTTGAAACAAAATATTGGAAAAGATATTGCAGTTCTCCATACAGCGGGTCGACGGGTCAGGTGGTCGCCGCCTCAGCAATATTGATGAATACAAAATGACAACAGGTCTGCTTAGCGAAGAGTGATTTTATTATCTGCTTTGGTTAGTGGATAGTGTATGCTTACATATACGGAAAATGTTTGAGGTGCGGGGCTTCGTCGCCTAGTCGCACCACTCCTACATTCGCTAACTCGGTGAATATTTATAATTAGTTAGGCACCATACACTGCACAGAATATGATTTCTGCGATGAATGATTAATGAAAGTATGTATGTATTGAGTATTGACCCTTGTGGCCGCGGAACACATAAGAATGTTCGGTAGGTCGCCAAACGGAACACTAGATTATTGACAATCGGATGCCAAAACTAATTCCTACTGCTCTGATAGTAAGTGCATGTCATGTCAAGTATGGTAGAAATAGACAAACATTAAAGGCAGAAATCATGTTTTTGAAGTGAAAACTTCTTTAGATTTGAAACTCGATGAAACGGAAACGAGCGACACAAAAAAGAAACAAACACATAAATCAACAGGATTTAACCTGTGAGAGAATGAGACTGATCGGTGTCCTATTTGTGCGGTGATTCGTTGAATAAAATGTCATTTTTTTTTAAACTTGGTAACAATATTAACGACCTTACATGTAAACTCTGCTGTAATTTTTCTCTATATGCTGACGACCTCAAATTATATAAAGCAATTAAATCTATGAAAGATTGCGAACTCTTACAAGACTTTAACACAATATCTACCTGGTGTGTTGACAATGGAATGGAACTGAATATAGCTAAGTGCAAAGTTATATATTTCACCAAGAACACCAACAAAACTCTATGTTCATATAGCATACCTATGTGGTCACAGTCTGGAAACAGTTGAATCGATAAAAGATTTAGGAATTATATTTGACAACAAACTAACGTTCAGAGCTCGTTCACATTGAGCATATAAACATAAAAGATCAAAGCACGTCATATATCGCTCTCCATACAATTCCTTCAGACCATTCACACCTGAGCGCTTTATGCGCACATCAACCATAGACAATGCACATCTTACGCCGTAACCGCTCCTGAGGCGATATGCCAACAGTTAAGCGCCCCCCACTCCGACGAAAACAGAAGAGGGGGTCATTTTAATTACGGAGCTGCCAAGACCGGTGGATGACAGATGTCAAGTTGATAGATTCAGTACAAAAAATGCAAACTCCATGGCCGCTTGCTAATTCATCTGACCCCCTCTCCTACCATAGGAAGAAATATTTGATCTGCGCCGTGTGAACGGCACGAAACATAAGCGCTCGCGGTTCAACAGATACCTGCTCGCGGTTATATTAGATGTCTGAACACCCTTTCAATCAACACATTGAATATATTGTGAGTAAATCAAATAAATTACTTGTTTTATTGTAAGATTAACCAAACTGTTTAAGAATTCTAATAGCCTAATAATTCTATTCAATTCCTTAATCCGAAGTGTTCTTGAGTACGGGTCAACTGTCTGGAATCCATATTATATTACACAGGTATCTAGACTCAAATCAGTCCAAAGAAAATTTACACGGATTTTGTCTACCACCTTTTAGACGGGTACGAACAAAGACTTACACATTTCAAATTAGAGAGTCTAGTTAAAAGGCGAAACATAAATGACCTCATAATGCTTTATAAAATTGTGAATAATCGTGTAGACAGTAACTTAGTCAACCAAATCAAGTTATACCCCAGGCCCAAATCTACCAGAACCCTTAACGTATTTTGGACCGAAATAATACTGGATATTTTATTTTATTTTTATTTTATTTATTGGGGAAAATCAACAGAAATTTTACACTTATAATAATAACATTAATAATTCGCATAATATCCAATAACAGATTTTCACTCAATTAAAATTATAATTAAAAAGTAAAAAAAAGTAAGGGTTCTGTTAATTTTTAATCCTATGTCTAGAATGTCTCGATCGTACAACGATCTTGTTAAAATACACACTTTCATAGATATTTTTGTAGATAATATAATATGTTTGAAAAAATATCTCCACGATTTGAGCACAAAAAAAAAATGTTTTTTTATTAATTTTCAGTAAATACTTCACAAATATTGTATAATTATTATTATTATGTATTTCAATTTTGTATTTAAGTTTTCAAATGTATATATATAATGTTTGCATTGTTTTTCACGTGTTTGCTTCTGTGAAAATGCAAATGTGATTACTGCAGATAAATTAGTCTCGGGATATTTATATTTGTATTTTAATTTATTATATATTACCCACAAACATGTTTTATAAATATCCTGTTCGTGTCTCAAATGAACAATAAATAAACCCTACAATTATCCCACTTCCGGCACTCTGCATTCATCTCATTCTCTCGCACTTTAGTTTTCTGAAGGTTTCTCTTCTGCCGAGTATGAACTGCACACATGTTATTTTTTATTTATATTATTATATTCTACAAAATATTATTATTGTAAAAAAATATAATTTTAGATATGGGTAGGAATGTAATATTTCAAAATGTCTTCCTAATTCACCCCCAACCCCACCGAGAAATTATTTTCCTAATTAGTTTCCTTCAGCGTCTATGCCACCTTTGGGGATGCTGTGTGGAGGGTATTTTTAAGGAAAGAAAGGAGAGGAAGTTCTGGGAAGAAAAAAGAATGAGGCAAGGCAGATATGTAGTGCCCAGATAATGAATACTGTAACGCTGTCCGAAAGGTTGGCTAAAGAAGGGAGAAGTCTAACGCGGCGTAATACCACAAAAATAAATCACGATAGTACTCTCGGCCGGGAAAATCTTAAATAAAACCATATTTGTTTAAATGAAGACGTTGTTATCGTTTTATGAGAATGATTGGGTGAGTTGGATGGATTTTCGTTTCAGATATTCTATAACGCATCGAATAAAAAATCAAATAAATGTTGAACGTATTTTCGGTCGGAAGTAAAGCGGGTTATTTTTAAGACCTATAAAAGTTTGAATGTAGTCCGTCCCACCCGCCCTAGCAATTTCAGGCTGAAACAGTGGCTGAATTCTCCAATCGAGACCGCTCACAATCGCGTCGAAAGTATACACATTGGTCGACTTTGTTATTCTCGAGTCGAAGGTACTTAGAAGCAAAACGTCAAAAGTCATTCCACTCGAACGAGAAATGGGTCGAACCAGTCGTCGCCGACAAAACTGTTAAAATCTAGTACGTTATAACCTAACTTAAGATCGTTTCCCGAGTGCATTTCAAAGGGCAGGCGTCATATATTTTTACAAATTTGTTTTAAGATTCCAGATATGGCTGATTTACCAGCGATGTTGGCTGCAATGCACGATGTACAGCAAGCTGAAGCTTCGAGACCATCAAGAACGTTTCGCCGAAGGGTAGACAGTTTTCACATGAAAATTAATTTTATATTGAATCATTGAATAGACTTCCATCAAGGGGCGCCACTATCAGGTTTTTGCCCCAGTTTGAAAAAGTCATAGATCCGATGCTGACAAACGCTTCTGCATTTCCCAATTTATCTATTGAAATGTCGATGTGGGTGTTAGCAGCATTTAATTTCTCTTTCGTAGGTGGTTACCAGCTGTTTTTAGTTTTGAATAATATACTCTTCAGCCATTTCAAAGAAAGTGCGGTCGTAATTGTTGGATGTTGTGTGTTGTGATTGTCCTATTTTATATTTAACGTCATTTAGCACTGAACACTTGTAATTTCTCATTTATCTAATCTCGATGTGTACAGCCTCTTACTTTAAACTTTCCTGTCTATGCCACCTTTTATTCAAATATTACCTTAATTTCTATGTCTATGCTCTCTTTTGTCTGTGGCCATGTCAACTTTCTAATTTGTGTTTATAAAAATGGCTTGTTATCATTTTGCATGTCATTCTCCTTGTTTTCTCTCTTTGCTCAATCCTCTTGATCTCAATTCGTTTTTCGCTTCTGCTAGATTTTAAGAATTACACTTAATTGTTAGTGTTTAGAATCGAATCTCTCGCTTTAAAATTATTCACCAGAATAAACAGTTACAAATATCCAGTACAAAACACAAGTGTTTTTACTTCAACAGATCAAAACTCTCTATCTCACAGTGAACAGAAGGAAGCCAACAAAAGCAGCTCAACTTACACCCTGACTGCAGACTATCTGGAGACCACACCTGGGAGATGCGCATGTTTTTTTTTCAAATTCACACCATATAAATGTCAAAAACCTAAAATAGGCAATATTAACAGCGCTGTCAATATTATCATCTCTTCAATCCTTCGACATTCAAGAATACGTATAAATGAAACATTTAACAAAGTTCGTCGACAAGACGGGTAATTTTTCTTTCGCAGATGGTGCATAACGAGTAACTCTTGATCGCTATTGGAGAATCGAGCCCTAGTTGAAGGTGATTTACCCGACGGTTTCGCTATGCGTAACCTACCTACATATTACAACACACACAGCCTTGAAGAAAATCGCTTACACTATAATCTAAGACTGGTACTAACCAATGTACATTAAAAAACATAATGGAACAGCCTGATCGATTAGTAGTATTATTACTGGTTTTATAATGCCTCGTATAGCCGAAATACAGTATAGCCGAAACCGCAGTCAAAAGAATACAGCCCGCTTTTATCCGAATATCAAAATAATAATAGTTTTTAAATGCCAAAATAATTGGTTTTCGCCGCCCAAAAAAGTATTTGCGAACCAAAAGTTGAGGAGCAATTTGCTTTTAATTTAATTTAGGTAGTAATGAGTTATGCTAATAGATTATAGAAACAAAGAGATATGGCACAAAAGCCCGGCCACGACAAAATTGCACGGACTGTTATGTAAGTGTTAAACGACGATCAATGAATGATTTTGGCAAAATTTAAGCTGTGTACACACTAAAAAATAAAAGATCATCGCACGCCAAATAACGCTTACCAAACAATCCCTCCAGACTTCAGACCATTCACTCCTAAGCAGTTTATGCGCAGATCCACCGTAGACTATACACATCTTACGCCGTAAACGCTCCTGAGGCGATATTCAAAAAGTTATGCGCCCTTTTTTCGCCGAAAACAGGAGATGGGGGTCGTTTTAATTACGGAGCTGCCTAAAACGGCAGATGACAGATGTCAAGTTGATAGATTCAATACAAAGAAATGTGCATTCCGTGGCCGCTCCCTAATTCATCTGACTCCCTCTCCTACCATACGTAGAAATATTTGATAGCGTCGTGTGGCGGTACAAAACATAAGCGCTCGCGGTTCAATAGATATCTACTCGCGGTTTTATAGCTGTGTGTACACAGCAATGCTTATAATGGTTCACGACCCTCTGTTTTTTTTTAAATACACGCATATTTAAGAAATTTCCAAAATATCTAGTACTTAAGGCAATTTCAAAACTAGCTGACCTGGCCACGCGTTGCTGTGGCTAATAAAACACTTTGCAAAATCCAACCTTTGTAACCACCGCCGTCTTTGAGTTAATCACGAAGAGACAGAAGATGCCGCGGAGGATTTAATTTATAATACATAGAGATGGTGTGAAAGATTATAATAGTGTGCATGAAATGCTTGCGGTAACTAACGTATTTAAGTTAATAAGGATTAATACCGTATCGGTCTAAATAACTTTTCAATTACCGCAATGTACGTGACCATTTTTTTAGAAAATAGAATGGGTATAGTAAGTTATCCGTAAAAGATAGATATATGCCTTCGCAGACTTTTTTGTAGATCTATAAAAAAGGAATATCCCACCATGAATTGTTTTGTTATATCCCAAAAGGATTAGGCAGCGTTTTCGATGAAAGCCACCAGGCGGCTTGACTTTTTCCGACACTTCCAACAATTATCGTTATGTTTCAACCAATTTACACAAATCCTTGACAAATTACATACCTTAACCTTCCTCACGAATCACTCTATCTAATGGTGAAAACCGCATGAAAATCCGTTTAGTAGTTTTCAAGTTTATCGCGAACAGTCAGAAAGACAGACAGACAGAGAGACAGACGGTGCGGGGGACTTTAATTTATAATATGTAGAGATTTAAGAAATTTCCAAAATATCTAGTTCTTAAGGCAATTTATCTTTAATATAAAAATGAATCGCTGAATGTGTTGCTAAGCGCATAACTTTCGAACGACTGCACCAAATTGGATAATCCTCTTTTTTGTGTGTTTGTTATTGTCAGGATAAGGATTTTATAAAACTTCTGGTGAGCTCTGGCATTATGAAATTTGGATAAAAAATTGCTATTGAGAGGAAGCGGCTATTGCTATGGAAAGCGGGAGGGAGGGAGAGATGGGGGAGGGGAACCAGGGAGGGGGAGGGGAACCTGGGAGAGGGGAGGGGGACTTGGGAGGGGGGAGGGGAACTCGAGAGGGGGGTTCGCGGGACGGGGGAAGGGGTGGAGTGGAGCGGGGAGAGGGAAGGTGGAGGTGACGGAGTTGGAACGGGATAAAAAAAGGAGAGGCGGAAGGGGCGTTCCCCTTCCGCCGGACGAATGGGAAAGGACACTGAGGGAGAAACAATTTCTTTATAAAATGGCATAGCAAAGCATGGCGGGTACCAGCTAGTAAAATATATACTTAAAGTTTTTTTCTCGCATGATTGATTTATAAACAATTTCTGCTGAGTATTTATTATTTATTATTTACGCGTGACATTAAACTGCGGTGATGCTACTCATATACGATCTATTTATAATATAATATCTTAGTTTGATAATGCCCTTAGATGGCAACACAGCTATAGTGTATTTAAAAAAAAAACGGGTGTACAATTATTTACGGCACCAGATTTAAATGTCTGTGTTAAATTTTCCCCACAGGAAAAACCAAAGATATTCTTATATTTCTATATCTTTGGGAAAAACTAAAACCTTTCACACACTTCCTTAAATGATCATCTAGTCAATCCACGCTATGCAATTGCACTATATAAGTATTATAAATACAAAACAATACAAGAACAACATGTCAACCTACCAGAGACCAGATGGGAAAATAATTCACCGACTCCAGATATTTTCATATCAGAGGGTTCGGCTCTGAACCTATAAATCCTACTGATCCCTCAATATAAATATTTAAAAAATCTTTTGTAATCCAACATGTATTTAAAATTACCGATTTTTGAATTTTTATATATAAATTCTTTGACAAATCTAATACGCCTAAATTTTTAATCAGAGACCTATGTATAATGCCAGTAGCCGAAATAACAAATGGTAATATTTTTATGGTCTGAGAATGCCAAATTCTTTTAATCTCATTTCCTAAATCGGTATATTTTCTTATTTTTTCAGAAATGGATTTTTGAATATTACAGGAATATGATTATTATTTGTTTGTTTGCGGAAGCTACACACCAAAAACGTATGTATTCTTAGTATTCCTTATATTGCCACGAATATAGTAATAGACATAAAAAAATCACTTGGCAAACGGAGTCTAGAGGACAGAATTTCAAGCGCAAAAGTGTTTTTTATTTATTTTGTGAATAATGTTATAAAAGTAAAAAAGTTAATCAATAGAATTTATCACAGATAATTTTATCCATGACATTATGTTTTAATAAAGTTGTTTCTTATAAGCGTTCATACATTTCTAACGAACAAACCCATTTTTTATAGTTAACGTTTATATTTTTTATAAAAAAAAATAATTTGCTCAATAGAAACGGTAGGAAAAGCTTCAATATATCCAAAGCATGTTTTAGTCTTTATAACGTAAACCGATTCGTAGTAAAGATTAATCTAAAATAGTAATTAAGCATTAATCTTCGCCTTAAACGTGTTTAAATGGTCACTTCATCTTGCTGTTTAATATTGGTTTATAAATATTGTGTACGTTACTGTTAACTAAAATAATCGTCGGACTAAAAATACTTTGATTCTCATTTAAATAGTTGAAAGAAAACTCGTTCCATAATCGCATTTTCGGCAATGAGTGCGATATAAACATTTGGTTTGGTGGCCGCGGTGGTGGGTGGATGTGGTGGTGGGGTGGGAGAGAGCCCGATGTCCGCATAGAGCCTTGGTACAGTTACAGCGGGTGTAGTTCTACGTGTGTAGCCGTCTAGCTGGTTGGCGTAGGCTGTTGGCCAGTGATTCCCAAAGTGGCGATAAAACCTCCCATGGGGGGGCGGTAGAGAGGCACAGAGCAAGGGTTATCTGGAAACGCTGTAAAAAGTTTTATTAACAAATTTCAAAATTTTTCATTTTTCTGATCTCCGAAGCGCTGGTATGATAAAAGTATCTACGACCTAATTAAAATGTGGAAATTCAAAAATGTAAGCATTATGTACTAGAATACGAAAGGTGTTAGATGTTTCGACATCTAGAGAGAATGTCTGGAGAATATAATTATAACTGTATGCACTAGGGCAGTGGTTCTTAACCTTGTTAGTTCATATGGGCATTCACCTAACCCTTATTAATTGAAGAAATAAAATATGATTTTTTTCAATTTCTAAACATAGGTATATATTTATACATAGGTGCACAAAATTAACAAAAACAATAAAGAACAAAACCATTAAAACATGATTATCACACAAAAACAAAAACATAAGTATTAATGAATATTTTCTGCAAATCAGTGTGAATTCTGCTGTTGCCTTTCAGAGGCCAGTTCAGAAATGCGCGGCTTCACCTTGGCAAGTGCCACTCTCATGTCATTTTCGGAACAGAGAATGTTCCTTTTCTTCGTTTTTATGTCTAGCATCCTCGAAAAGGATTGCTCGCAAAGATATGTTGTAACAAACGCAAAAAATCTCCATAGCTTTCTTAGCAATAACAGGGTACATTACCATTTGTCGACACCAAAACTATTTCATCGAACTAAAGAGACATCTGCTGTCTCATGCGTGATGACAAGCGGGGCGTTTCATCACGAATCATATGAGTCGGGGGTGTGTTTTGACCTCCGCCGAACCCGTGAGACTGACTAAACGAACTAAACTAAACGAACCCCTTAAACCACGTAAACCCCCTAAACCCCCCTTTAACCCCCCGATCGAACCCGGGTTAAGAACCACTGCACTAGGGAATGGAAGAAAAAACTGGAGCCCCATGATGACGGAAAAAAAATACTTCAGTCGATCGTGTCAAGTGTTGGAAAAACAGAATAGTAAAATAGTTCAGTCGGGTCATGTCTAGTGCCGGAAAAACAGAATAGTAAAATACTTCAGTCGGGTCGTGTCAAGTGTTGGAAAAACAGAATAATAAAATAGTTCAGTCGGGTCATGTCAAGTATTGGAAAAACAAAATAATTAAATTCTTCGGTCGGGTCATGTCAAGTGTCTGAAAAATAGAATAGTAAAATACTTCAATCGGGTCATGTCAAGTGTCTGAAAACAGAAGAGTAAAATACTTCAGTCGGGTCTGACATGACCAAGAGTGAAATACTTCATTCGGGTCATGTCAAGTGTCGGACAAACAGAATAGTCAACTACTTCAGTCGGGTCAAATGTCGGAAGAACAGAATAGTAAAATACCCCAGTCAGGGAGTCAGGTCACATCAAGGGTCGGAAAAGTAGAGTAGTAAAATACGAGTACTTTAGTCGGGTGTCAGGTGTCAGAGTCGGAAACATAGAATATTAATCGAGGTAATTTATCAATGTAAATTAATAAAATACTTCAATAGGGTCATGTCAATTATTGAAAAACCGAAATGGTGATCTATGAAAGTGATTGAAGCCTTTCGCCATCAGAAACCGGTTCCAGACATTTACGTATATTTTGGAAACTAATTTTTGCATTTTTGAGTGCATTTTCCAACGTTTTTCTAGGCCAAGAAAATAGCAACCATTTTCTTAAAAGAAAATAGGAATGCCTTTCAACTATAATATTCGCCCACAATACATTCATTTATTTGATTAAGATTTTTGGGAAACTGCTGCAGACTGTAGGTAGCCGAACCATAATAGGTGCTATCGGCACGCCATGGCTCCTACTTGCTCCCGCGCCAAGGGGTAGTAACCCTCTAGTCCGCGCCAGCCCTAGTCGCCAGTACCACCGTACTACCCTATACCCTGTAATACCCGGTGAAGTCAGTGCGCCCTGTTCAGTCGCGGGTTGCGGTAGTGCCTTGAGCCCAGCCTCAGTCGCGTATATCCGCTCTCTCACAATCCACTCTCGTCATCCGCGGTTTCATTCGCGATGAAAAACCACTGTTGTTCCATTATTTCGACGAGATTCATTATTTCAGCGTGCCTTTAATCTAGAAAATGTATACGTCGATTCAAGAGGAAAGCTGATTGTATAACGCAGCTGCTTTCGTAATATATTCATTTATTCGTTTGTTTTTCAAAGTTGTGACAAGTTTGATAACTTTAAAAAAAGCTATTATTGTGAATTAACAACTTTGTGAATTGGAAAGAAACACCGGAGGTAAGTTTAAAGAATTTGAATATATATTTTTTCTTAATTTAGAGAGCTTCCTAAAATAAGTGGATTTAATCAGAATTTAAATCCTCAAAGAGCGGAAAATGATAATTTATTTTTTTGCACCACAAAAAGGATTTCCCATTAAAACAATATTTTATATAGCATGGTCTACAAGAGCAGGACGTCCACAGAACGCCATTTAAGTAGTTAGTAATAATAACTTTGAAAAGAAAAGCACTTCGTCACCTACTTTTCTATGCTCGAAAGGTTTGAAACATCACGAACTCAAGCTGGAACTATTTTTGCGCTGGCAAATGTTTATTTTATATTACTTTTATGTTCCGTGACTAAAAGCTATAAGCTATACAAATATCACATATGTATTTATAAACATAACAATGACATTATTTATAAACACGTGCTCGACATATATAGCAGAACGTAGGTAGGTAGATATACTTTGTTACATCGAATTCATAATAAATTAATCAAGGAATTGATTTTCTGTTCAAGTATACAAAAACATATTATAATTTGACACTAATGTGTCGTGCGGCACGATACGATTTTCCCTCTAGGGTGGGTGGGTGTGTGTGTTACGTGTGCGTGCTTATATTGTATATATGTACATCGTTTCATATTATACTTTACACATACCGTTTTAACGGCCTACGTGGTAGAGGTGTTAAGTACCTCGACTATGAATCCCGAAGTCGCGGGTTTGAATTAATAATTATAATAATAATCAATAAAAACCCTGAAGAAGTGAGCGTTGCTCACGAAACATGTTTTTTGTAAACAATAAAAGTGGTAAAAACTAAGTATTTTATTAATTTGAGTATTACATATTGGTGCCACAAAATAAGTTTGCTGTGTTAGAAGAATATGTAATATATTTGCGACACGTTCTAGAGTAGAAGATACTCTAAGTATCGCCATGGTCTTACCATTCAGAATTAAAACGATGTTTGAATTAACTTTAGCCGTGTTTGGTGACCAGATGTTAATAGTCAGTTCTACCCTTTCCTCTTCCCTTTTCCTACTATCTTCAGCCTAAGACATGCCTTTCCTACAATATGCCTTTCACTGGCTAGACGGCTAAAGGGAGTAGTTGGGACTTCTGTGCAGTATTCACATAAAAAATACTTCTACAGTAATGTTGCTAGATACTCTTAGTATCGCCTTGATGAAATACCATAATTCTGAATCGAAACATTGCTTAAAAAAGCTTTAGACGTGTTTTGGTGACCAGATCTGTAAGTCCTTTCAAACCTTCCACTCTCCCATATTCTTCACTTCCACACTTCTTTCAGCCTCTCTAATAAGTAGGTACCTACCTCAAAATATCCCTTCAGCGACTAAACTGGAGACATCATTAGAATAGTCGCAAGAAGTTGGTTTGGGACTTGTACATAATTTTTTGCTGATAAGACAACTCAGGACAATATGCAATTTTAACAACTCCTTGTCAAGAGTCATTAAATGTGATGAACTAACATTGTTCCCAGGTTACGTTTGTTTAGGGTCAGGGTATTGAATATTTAAAAAAATCATAACTTTTAATGACTTTTGGGGTTGATGCTGAACCAATGATGTGGCGTTGATGTTGAAACAATTTATCTTATGATAAAAGTAAAAAAAAGTACTCGTAGATATCTTATGAGAAAAGTACTCGTATTCTTTTCTTTACTATTTTAGATTAATTTACAACGAATCGGTTCACATTATATATAGGTAAATACAAAAAATGCTTTAAAAAATTGTAGCTTTTCCGACCGTTTTCACTGAGTAGAATTAAAATAAAATTGTCAGTTACTTTTTAAAATCTGTGAGCGTAAACTACAAAAGATGTATTTTTTTCATTACAAGAAACTTCTAGCGACTTTCTAGTTTCACTTCTACCGCGTGTGAATTGCGCACTATGATTTTTTTACAATAGCTCCACAGGAGACCCTGAGGGATATTAAATAAAAATGTATTTTTGAATGTAGCTATTACTTTGTGGTTATCCATTATAATAAAATGAAACAATGCAACTTTGTATAAACCACTTATAAAATGTGCAAATCCGACCGGTTTCGGAACAATCGTTCCTTCGTCAGGGAAAGCTTATACTATATATATATATATACTTATACTTATACTTATACTTGTATAAGCTTTCCCTGACGAAGGAACGATTGTTCCGAAACCGGTCGGATTTGCACATTTTATAAGTGGTTTATACAAAGTTGCATTGTTTCATTTTAAATAAAAATGTTATTATTATTTTGCTAAAGCAAGACAAAAATTGTCGGGTTACCAATAACCCAAGAGTATTTGAAAATCTCCTACTACCATCATAGTAAGCGGAAAATGTTTCTGGTGTCAGGATGGAGGAATTGCTAGCCGAAGAATTGAACACACTACGCGTGGAGACGCCAACTCAGAGTATCCAGACGAGATGCCAAATCGGCCAGTGACCTTATTACTTGGTTTCAGTACCTAGTATGTAACCCCATGGAGAATTAGTAGATAATATTGCCTGAGATGAGAATGGTTCTTAAAACTTAACTAATAAAGGTATTTGAGTAACCAACTGATTTCCGGCATGCGTTGCAATGCCATATTAAAAAAAAATCATTGTTTCTCCCGGAATCGCCTTTTCCGTGCGTCGCCGTTCCCCTCCCGCGACCGCATCGTAGCTAGCTTTATAAATTATAGTCCATATGTTATTCTGATGCATGAGCTACATTATTGTAAAGTTTCATTAAAATACATTCTGTAGTTTTTGCGTGAAAGAGTAACAAACACCCATACATCCATACAAACTCTCGCGTTTATAATATTAGGTAAGATAATAAAGAAATTTTGACATCAAGAATTGTATGCTCACGAATTGTAATAGACCGTTAATAAAAGTTTTAAGGAAAAATTACTTGTAAGTACCTAGTTTTAAAATAATCTATGACCTGTTTCAGATCATGTCATGTTTTATGATTTTTTTAAGTACCCGGCGTTTCCCAGGCTTCACACAGGGTTTTTATAAATCAGATATAGACAGCAATTTTTTTTTAAAATTTGAACGTCAATTGTCAAAATTCTCCTTAACGGGTTTGAAAGAGGTGTGGGCTGATTTTTGAAACATCGTTTAGAAAGTAACCTCCTTCTTTGAATGTAAAGTGTGCAATCTGCAAAATAAAGTGTGTAATGTGAATGTAAAGTGTGCAAAATGAAGATTTCTTTAAAAATCAATCCCACACCGGGACACTCTTCTTTATCATGTACTAGCGCTATCGGTAGAAAATCACTTCCAATTTAAAAAATTGGCATTAAAATAATTTTCTTTTCTATAAATTATATTACAGGAGTGATTAGTGATTAAGGCATGGATTGAGGTTGGAAAAAAGTCATTTGACATCGCTTGACATTGTGTTTTTATAATTATTTTTTTAATTTTTTTTTTTTGTAATTATATACTTCACGGGTGTACGTGAAAAATGATCAAGTTCAATATATTTCGGGTAGCGCCGTGTACGGAAACCAGCATATAGTAGTATATCTGCAGGGTACTTGTGGTTGCGTCACAATCAAGTAGTTTGTAAGTATCTCTATGAACGGAGGGCCTTAGTATTTGAAAATATTTATGTTGACATTAATTTATAAATAGAAAAGCTGTTCAAATTTCATGATGCCAGCCTCTCCGTTTGAGAGTTTTAACTGTTAATAAAGATATAAATTTAACGTAGAAACCGATAAAAACTAAGTTAAAACTTCTATCATAAACGATGAATCAAAAATGCATTTGTATCATGACGATATAGCTCACCGTTCGAGAGTTTTTGCTGTTTCAACAAACAGATTTGAATAAATTGAGAGTTGCTTTAACATGAATCCCATTCCAGGAATAATCGCCTCTCCGAGGAACTTAAAATAGTGAGCTACGAATATCACCATCCTGTTGTGGTAGATATGCGGTACTAAGTACTAAGGCTTAGTATGGTACACTGAACAGATTAACAGGTAGAAGTATTTTCGTCTCTGTGTGCCCGAATCTACAACGAACAGAATCAGAAAAATAATCTTTAAATCTTGCACACAATGATATTCACATTTTGTGAAAATACGCCTTTGGCGACATTGAAATGAAAATAATTTGATTTTAATTATTATTACTTGTACAGAAGTAATATATTTTTTTTAAAGAATGACATTCCCGGGTTACAAATAATGGAACCGACGCGCTTGATGAGCATGCTCATTAACTGTACACGTTCGCTCATAAATGAGCAGGCTTGGTTTGAGCTTTTCATGAATGAGCATGCTCAAAGCTAACAATTGAACACACAGCTCATGTCAAATAAATGTCAAATAGAGTTCCATTCGCCCAAAACTAAACAAAATAATCTTATTGCTTCCGACGCAATTATTTAAGAATCTTCTGGCGAAAGAAAATAAAACGGTTGATTTGGTTCCAAGATGTCAACAAATCCGAAAATGACTAAATAATAAAAAAATAACGCTAATTTCAATTGCCTGTAGTTTCATTTTGGAGGTAAAAGAACTTTTGGGGAATTTGGAAATCTATTGTGGGTGTTTTATTGACCTTGTGTTCCAAATATATTCGTGATTCCCATTATAAATCACGAAAAACGAGGTTTTTTGTCTCGCCAGCGAGCTATTTTGACATTTTTGCATAGAATTCGCAGGTGCGTACTGAGATCGGATCGAAATGAGCATGCTCATAAGCTAGCCTGTTCACACATGCTTAGAGCCTTCCCCTTCCACTCAATAATCTAATGAGCATGCTCTTAAATCAAACGGCTGTTGATTTGTGAGCATGCTCAATACTAGCAACGTCACTGACACACATGCTACTAGGTAGCATGCTCTTTGGCTTCAAATGAGCAAGTGTGTCTGTAGCATAACCCAACAATGTTTGAAAATCTCCTACTACTACTAAAGTAAGCGGAAAATGTTTTGTGTCGTGATGGAGGACTTAGCCAGCCGAGGAATCGAACACGTGACGCCCGGGTGGAACCCAAACGCGATGTCCACTCAGCCACTGACCGCTCAATAGATTGCCTGTAAGATGCTTCGGAAGACGAAATTATCACGCGTAATAATAAACACACGGCAGACCTTGTTTTAAAATAAACATTTTTTATACAAATCAATTAGTATTGTTATTAAATATAAAAAAGTTTTAATTCAACATGATTAATAATTTGTTTTGTCTTAATATCATGTTTAAAGATGATATTGTCTTAATATTATGTTTTAACATGATATTGAGACATTCAGTTTGTCTAATAAGAGGAGAAAATATAGGAGGGCGCCACTGTTGTTAAAATTAATATTAAAAATAAAATCATGGTGGTAATGTAAAGCTGTGTAACCTACATTTTTATTAAAAAATTAAACAACCATAAAAGTGAAAAAAAAAACATTTTTTCATTGCAATATACACGTAGATACCCACTGATCCCAAAATTAGAATTGCATTAGGTATATTATTAATGTACGTTTGCTATTTTGTATTAACATAATGTAGAATAACGATATTGTAATGTAATATAAAGCACACTTTAGAAATTGCTCACATTTATTTAATATTGGCTTAAGTACCTAGCGTTGCTTTAGATCATGTCTTAATTTTAGATCTGAATATATTTGACTCATCCAGATCTAAAGGTAGTGTAACTAAACTCACCATTAATGATTTTACCTTTCTATCTACTGTTAAATTCAAATTTATTTTAAATTAAATGAAATCCAATCACTTTGTAAAACACAATTTATTTAAATTTATGTCATTAAATAGGTACCTTAACAAGAGTGCTTCTTCGATTTAAAATTTTTTTAAGAACAAAAATTTTTTTTTTTTTGATATGTATTCAGTGTTCTCTATTTTCAGAGACATTGCACTTTAAAATAATATTTTTTATTTTTTATTTTAAATACATAAACGGCTATACTGCCTTTTATAAATAAACATATAATAGAGTACAAAATAATATATAATATATAATAGAGTTAAGAAAAATAATATCATTACATAATAGTTGTTTTAAACTTTAAAATAACATACAATTATTTTGTGTATCACAACAAAAAATAACAAAAAAGAACAATGAGAAATATCACATTTCATTTCAACATGTCCATATTGCGTATATAAAGTTACATTATGGAAAAAATAATTTTTGAGTGCATGTTTATATTGCGCTAATTTTAAGAAATAAATGTCGCCGATGTTAGCATATTCATTTCCCAAAATGTGTAATCGACTGATTGGTGAGTAATAATGTGATAATGTATGTGTGTTATTATAGTAGAACGGTAGAGTCAGTCTATTGTTAGCGCGACCAGGGCAATGAAATCGTATTAGTTCTATTAAATCAGGGGTATCCAGGACCGAGTGAATTATTTTATATAATATTAATAGATCACAGACATTTGACAGGTAAATTGGTGTTGCCGGCCTACAAATTTTGTAGTTCCATTTTTTATATTTTCTACTCTTATTTGACAGACTACTCGTATATGCTAAAGCTTAGAATGTTGCTAAAACTAAAGATAATTCAATTACAATATGCACTACATATTCACTTTTTTTTAAACATAATTTTTCATTTACTCTCTCAGCTTCACGCAATTGTCGAAAACATAATTATCTGCAAACTTGCATAGAAGTTGGACACAAACACGCTATCTGCAAAGATAGGGTTTTAATGAAGAACAAAGCAATTACAAAAAAAATCTATAATAAACACTGAGATTTTAAAGACTTGGATATATTCAAGAATTAAATCACTACCTTTAAAAGGAACTTATACTTGCATATACCTGATGGTGTACGTAAGTATTTACTAATATTTGATTCTGGTCCTCTTTGATTTAGATAATTGTAATTTAAACTTATCGTTACACAAAGAATGTTGCTCACCTATAATAGGAATCAACGCTATAACAATATTGAAAATGTTAATTACTGTATTAATTACGTGAAGTATTCTGTTGGCGAACCAATAAATGAATAAATAAAAAAAAAATCTTAGAGACTTGGTGCAAAAGTCAATTTTGGCAAAAATGTCAGCTAGAATCTTGTAACTTTGGTAATGCGCGTTTTCATCCCGCGACAAAATATTCCCGACAAAATATCTTACCGACAAAACACCCCCCAACAAAATATCTTCTTCTTTGTGTGCCGTATCAGGTCCCCCCGACGCCGCGACGTTGGCGATCACTCTTGAAAATGTCTCTCTGTCTTGCGCTGCCCGGAATAGCTCCTCCACACTTCTAATGCCGGTACACTCTCGTATATTACGCAGCCAAGAAATGTGTCTCCTACCAGGCCCTCGGCGACCCTCTATCTTGCCTTTCAATATTAAATGGAGCAAGTGATACTTCTCCCATCGAAGTATATGACCCAAAAATGAAATTTTCCTGATTTTTATTAATGTTTAAACAAATATCTACTAAAAAATATTACAAAATATCTACTAAAACCTAACATAACCTAACCTAAGAATTTATTGTTTTAATTATCTGCATTATTTTTGTCCCATTTTTTGTTAGGTTAGGTTATGTTAGGTTTTAGTAGATATTTTGTTAAGTGATGTTTTGTGCGTAGGATATTTTGTCGGGGATATTTTTTCGCGGGATGAAAACCCGCGGAACAGTAGCCTCAAGGGCACTATGTATAGTGGTTGGTTGTGCAGTGGTTCTTAACCTTGTTGGAGGTACTGACCCCCACCAGTTTCATATGCGCATTCGCCGAACCCTTCCTGACTGGAAACGAATCACGAATCATATGAGTTGGGGGTGTGTCTTGACCTCCGCCGAACCCGCGAGACTGACTCACCGAACCACTGGGGTTCGATCAAACCTAGATTAAGAATCACTGTCCTAGAGATTTTCCGTTCAGTGGTGTGCTAAGATTACCTACTTTGTGGGTGTATGGCAACAGTATGCAGGTGCGGGTGGGTAGTGGGCGGCCATTGTGGTGACACTGTCAACGTTGTCAACTTCTTTGAACATGTTCAGTGCTTTGTGGTTTATTAAAATTATTATTCAACATTAACGTGTTTACGAAGCTTCAAGGATATGAACATTTTACCTACACCTTTTGCTGTCCTTCCTGTCAACGTAAAAAAACACTATTATTATTCATTACTTTTTTTTTCCAACCAAGGTTTTTAATTTTAAACAAAGCGTACAAATAACATTCTGTCACGGTTTTTAAGCCATTGATATTATATTTCGAACAAAAATAACTTCAAAACAAACAACATTTAGAAAATTAGTCACTTCGTTGGCGGCCATTGTTAAAAATTGCCTACAAAGTTATTCATATTTTAGGCGAAGCTTAACGCTAAATTATCAATTTCGATTAATCTTTACTGCGAATTAGTTTTCATTATGAACACTACCAATATGTTTTGCATAATTGAAAGCTTTTACAATTGTTTCCCTTGAGTAGAATTAAAATAAAACTGTTAGTTACTTTTTAAAAAATATAAGCGTCAACTACTAAAAAAATATTTTTTTCATAAGAAACGTATTAACACATATTAGAAACAACTTTAACCACTTAACAGGTATTTTGCAAGTTTTTTGTCTTAAGGCCCCACATCAGCGCTCAAAAGTAATTACACATGCAAGAGGAGCGCGCTAATATTTAAAGCGATAAAATCGATGCGAAAATATTTAGTAAAACACGACTCATTTAAAATAGAGCAAAAATCTCTTGGAAGGTATCTTTAGTATCATTTAAAGAAACATTGTAAATTTTTTCACAACTATAACTTGTAAAATAACTGAAAAAAAACGTATTTATAATAATTTTGAGGGCATACTTGGCGATTTTTTTTATCGAGGAAATTTTATATAATTTACGTTTCGGCGTGGAACGCGTCTAGATATTATCTTATAAAATAATATATATATTTTTTAAGAGCTTAAAAACTTCAAATGTTTAAGGGAGATATGTAAGAAATCGGTAAAAATTCGGGTAGCGGCGCTTTAAACTAACTGTCAGATTTATAAAAAAATTGTGTTATTTTCGCTTGGCAATTAAAGCTCTATAAATGAAATATTTCTGAACGTAGCCGAATACTAAAAAATGTTATTGAAAGGTTATGACTTAAGCTTTCAAATTGTATTATTACAAATAAATATTTTCATTTGTAAATACTAAAACTTAGAATGCAAACATAAAAAAAAAAACTGTAAAAATGATTCTCATGATGTTTTTATGTGAAAACGGTACTAAAATCACGGATTATGTAAAAAATTAACAATGTCGAACGGCGCGTAGGCGATTTGGCGGGTGATAACTGTTTCTACGAAATGAGTATTTTTGATCTATTTCCGTGGAAAACTTTGAATAAGATGAAGCCATACCAAATAATGCAAAATAATACAAAATCATATATTTTTGTTTTGAAAATTTGATTGCTTAGAAGTATTATAAATGCTTCAATTAAATATTGCGTGTAGAACATACCTTGGCCCTTAAAAATATCGGTCAGTTTTTTTATTACTCTTTTAATAAGCCTAGAAATAAATAAACTATAAGGTCTATAAAAAATACTTTCAAGTCCAAACTCTCCTATTTATAAACCCCTTTTCGGATATGGTTTTATTGTTTAATGTGGCAAATTCAGTTCTTTTTATAATAATCGCAAAAAATGATATTTACGCCTGAAGTTCACAAAATAAAATAAAATATGCACTTTCGCGTTGTTATTTTACAGTACGGCCGGCAGTAGACGAATTTGGATTTTCAAAGTGAACTCTATGCCGTCCACCGAAGGGTTATATAATTTGTCACGCCCGTTTTTTTTTTATCAGTTTGCCCCCGGACGGAGCGGGGAACGGTCGTTAGACTCCGCGTCGCTTTGTTCCGTGAAATCAACTTTAAAATTCTGTTTTATTACAATAAACAATGCGTAAAAAATGAGTTAATGTTTTATGCAGGCCTTTACGAAATCAACCTGTAAAAAAAATTCTCAAATACCTTTTCCAATCTTTCTAAAAGCAATTTCTCAAGTGTTTTTAAACTCCTCCCATAAAAGGGCGTGAATACCGATTTCGATTTTTCCTGGACTATTGGATCGCCTTAATATGAATCTTTTACTTTTTGCATTCGAATTTTCACTAGAACAATAACGGAGTTGTTATAAGGATTTCTGTGGGAATGGTTAAAAAATATTTTTTTTTTTTTTTTTTTAATTTTCTTTATTCATTTTGTTTATTACAGGATTGTTTTACATGGTATTTCGACTATCAAGCTAGGCAAATGCCCGTATTATGGTAGTCGAGATTCATAAGATATTAAGTATATAATATTAATAATCATCCATATATATGTAGATGAAAGTACAAACATATAGCATATATATTATACTAGTATTAGGTACATGATCACATATAGGAAAGGAGTTAAACTAAGTGAATCTTGTATAAATAAAAATAAAAGTAACAAAATAATAATATTTTAAGGATAATAGAAATAAAAAAATAAGAATAAATATGTAAATCATCTATACAGATGAACAATGATAGTCTTAGACCCCAAAAAACAAAAGCAAGTATTCCTAAGCAGCATATGAAATGGACGAACAATGTCAAAAAATATGAAAAAAAGCATCAGCATAATATAAAGTTTTGGTTGAAAATTAATTTAGAGATAAGATTTTTTACTCTAGAAATATGAAAAAATAAGAACAGTTTTTAAGATGTAAGGCATTCTTTATAATATTTCCTTCCCTGAGTAAATAACCAGTTCTGTATATTAATGGCATAAAGATCAGCAGTTTTCGATGTCTTAATATCAATACTCAGTAAGTTGAACATTTTAGGCGCGATGTAAGAGAACTGTCGTTGGGCGAAAGCTGTTTTTGTTGGAGGAATTTTGCATTTTTGGTGTGATGAATAGCGGGTGTAAATATTTTGTTGAGTTTTGAGTGTTAAATCATTTTTCCTTAAGTGTATTATAGCTAAGATTTTCTGTGACAGTTTCTCTTGATTAGCTTTTTTCTTTCTTATAATTATTTCTTAATCTAGAGTTTCTAGATTCTGTTTGCAAAGCGATTTTTATGCCTATATCATATTCGTGGCGATACTGCCACAGTAAGAATATAAATATTTTTGGCTTATGACCTCCTTTTAATATTTGAGTTTTAATACAATTTTCAGGCATAAGCGTGCCCTTTTAAGAGTATTAGAAGAACTGCCTTAATTTATTTTAGAGACAAACAATGTGAAACAGATACATCCGTTGAAATGAGAAGTCAAAATATTTTCGTAATGTAAACAAAGAGACGGCTACATCAAAACCAAATGCAAGAAACCACATTAACAGGATTAATACTTGCAACACTGTATTATTTCTACAAACATAAACACACTTCACCGCAATCTTCACTGATACTGTAACGCTGTCCGAAATATTAAATAAATAATTAAATTCCAAAAATTAATTACGATAATACTTTTGGCCTTAAAAATGTAACCAACCAAAGTAAAAATGGTTTCATTACCACGATAAAAAAATACAGATTGCATTTAAATAAACAATTATTGATAAGAATAATAATATGCTTAAAAAATCATTTCGTAAAACCAATTTCGTCAAAACGGCCGCCATCTCACCGCTGGCATTCCTCAAATTAAGCCCCTAGATTTTCGAAAACTTTTCGGCTCAAATCTTGGGGTATGTTGACCATTTCTTGATGGATGTTTTCCTTTAAATAAATAAATAAAAAAAGCCTTTTATTTCTTGCAAATAGGTGTATGTAGCCGAGTTATAAAAAAGTAATAAAAAGTATAAATGTTATTTACAATCTTGTTGAAAAATATTATAAACGTATCTTAAATTAATTCATATGCAAGAACCCCTCTCTCAGGCGAAGGTAAAGGCCTCCTCTAAAGAATTCCATTTATCTTAAAGTTCTGACGTTATAGGTTACTATAGTTACTTTACTCCAATTAAAGGATGTTTTCCTTTAATCGGAGTAAAGTCACTGGTTTATTTACGTAGACTCGACTTAAGAGATAAAATATATATTTATACATAAATATATCCCATGAAAAAATCAGCTGGGTTTACATCCGGGCTGTGGGGAGGCCATGGGATATCTCCTCTGCGCGAGATCAGTTTGTTAGGGAAAATTTCTTTTGCTACATGGCCGCCCTGTTTGTTTGCCTGCCAGTTTCTTTGAAATTTTTAAACCATGATTTAATTAAATTAACACTTGGGCATTGATAAATACCCTGTAATTGGTAATGCAAACTAAATAAAACAGAATAGAATAATTGTTGAACAGAAATGAATAAAAGCATTGTTTGGGTAAAAATGTTTTACCTAGAAAGTGCGTTGCTCTCCCGGAAAGCGATCCATCCAAAATTTGACCCCACCCTCCTCCCCCGTTCGGAATCCCCGCTAGCACGATTACAAAAGTGCAAACGTTTATGGCCCACTCTGAATATGGCATTGCAGCGCATGCCGGGTAACAGCTAGTAATATACAAAACATTGAATGTGCATGTTTGTGACTTCTCGTAAATCTTAATCGTTATTAAATATTGGAATACCCTTTCGTATAAAACGGACAGCGATGCTTGGCACAAAGCCACCATTTCAGTTATAAAGTACATACAAAAAACAAATAAATCCACTCTAACATTTCACTGGGAGATTTATAACCTTATTGTATAATTTATAAGAGTAGCTTTCCAAATATATATAAAAAATGAATGGTTCTTTGTTTGTCCCTTATTATTTCGTATGTCATTCACCCTAATGCTATGAAACTTTGTGAGTTGTTGTGCGCACGCCCGCGAAGGTTTCTATATATAATGGTATCTTTTAGGTTTTTTATAAAATTTTTGCAATAAGTGCGTGCGAGTTGTTTGAAAATTGTGTATATTTCATATATTTTAGTGGCAGAGATGGAAGTCAAAAGACACATAGTAGCGGTAGGGGATGGTAATTTGTGTTGCCAGTTCACAAAAGCACTTCAATAAACATAATTAAATACTCGAACATTTCTTTGAGTCGCATAGCAACGCAGGCCGAGTACTTGGTGGTTAATAATAAAATATCACTCTCATATTAATTACATTTCATGAAACATACAACAGTAAAACTGGCATCACGCATCTGCCGGATCTGCCCTGATGATGGGCACTGTAACGCTGTCCGAAAGGTTGGCTAAAGAAGGAGGTAGCGCAACACGGCAAAAAACCCCAAAAACAAATAACGAAAATACTTTTGGCCGTGAAATTCTAAAAACGTATGTAACGGTAAAACTTGTTTTAAAACTCGCAGATAGACAGAATTGAACAACCATTATAAGGGGGGAAGGATATGGATTGATGAGGTATGGTATCAATTTTAAGGTATTAATTTTTTTTGTATGCCAGCCAGTGCTAAAATCACTCATTTTTTTTAAAACAATGTTTTATAACTATTTATTCAAATATTGTTTCTGGATTTGCCACGAAAACGATGATTACTATGAAAAAAGATAAATGAAAATGATTATGTTTTCAAAAGTATTTTTCCTGTCATCTGAACCTTCACAATTACCTTATAATTAATTCAACTTAAAATAATAAATTTACATATTTTGATATTTAAAACTACGCAATCTTCGACCAAGTGCACCCTAGACGAGCCCTCTCATAGTAAAAATCAGAATAAAGTAACGCCAGTAACAGTAATTTCACGATACAACTCTCCTTCGAATTCCGCCGTCTTCCATACGAGTTCCCGGCAATATAAAACTGACCACCAAGTTATTATATGATGTAATTTTTCAAACTAATAAATCAATAATATTTTGAAATTAATCAAATAAATAAAATAAATTAGACAAATAATAAGAAAAATAAATTAGATAAAGTACATAGGTTCATAAAATGAAAACAGCAAGGAAAAAATAAGATGCTTAGAAATTAAAACACACAATATTTTGCGATTTGTACAAATACGAGCGGGGGCATGCGATCCCCCGGTTCGATGCTAAATTGCGGAATTTTTGGATGATTAGTATGGGGAAGGTTAACATTGGAGGACCCACTACTTACCCGCCCTGGTATAGGTAACAGATGGTTACCCCTTCAAGGCTCTTGCAAGGACTCTAATTTTTTTGGTGAAAACGACTCTACATTTGATAATGAAACTAGACCTCCAATGTCCCTGCATACGTTGTTAGGAAGCAGTATGCAAGTGCTTAGCGGGAAATACAGATACAATAGGTGTTAGTATGATAAAATATAGGCAAGACAATGAGACAGGTTGGTGAAAGTCCACGAGGTGGCAAGCGCTGGGTGATTGTATCCAGCGTATCCTACAAGCACCTGTTTGGGAAGAAGACACAGTAGATAAGTAATAAGGGAATGGCAAACGGTTGGGAGTCCTCTTCAATCGATTGGCAGTCCCAGCAAGAATGCGCATGACATTTGGTCTAGTCGTGAACCACACTCAGCTTCCGCGCCCCTTAGCCGGTTCCTCGGTGATGCCTCAAATAAAAGTAAATAGGAGATTGGGGGGAAATACCCGACGACCCTAAGGAATTCAGCGTCGAGTAGCCGGAGGCAAGGCGAAGGAGAGCCGAGGTCGCCCCCCCCAAATCTAAAGCCTGCACATGTTGCTGGGGGTGGCGCAATTAATTTTAGAGGGCACCGTGCCATCGTCGACCGACTCCTGTTGATGCAAGGACGAGGTCTAACGCACCCCCAGAAGGGGAAAAAGAAACAGAACAAAATAAATAGATGCAGTTCAGTTCAGCCTTCTGAGCGAAGCAAAGTAGCATTGTGAGGCTAAAAAGAAAAAGAGAACAAAGAAACCAAAACAAAATTAAAAAAAAAAAAAAAACAAAGTCGAGTATGTTAGTTGAATCAATAGTGTTCCTTGGAATATGAAGCTGGAAAAAAAAGAAAATCACAAGAAATTGATGAAAAATAATGAAAACAATAAACAGGCATCTCGATAAAACATCGTGTAGCACAGCTTAGCGAAATCTAAAATAAACCATGTGAAAAGAAATAAAATAAGCAAAAAAAGATAAGTCACAGAAAAATAAAAGAAATAGGAACAAAATGTATACAATAGAATAAGATAAAGGTACCTAAGATAGAGATGATATTATAACAAAAAAAATATATATATACATATAAAGCATAAAACATAAAATTCTAGCAGTAGATGTAATAAAGTAAAGAGAATGTCCATGGATTCAAGAGCAGATACACCTGGTACCTACATGATTTTACAGCTAGTCAGCGACTCTAAGATCAGGCCATCTCTCAACCCAGACTTTCGTAAATTTCCTCAAACACTCAAAGTTCACCTTATTCGAAACGAGATCCGCGTTCCAAGCTGGTCTCGTAGTAACTTGCAAGCCATCGAGCATTTCCTCTCGGGCATCCGTCGGGGAAGGTTAACAACATTAAGAACAGAGGGCAAAACAGGCGGACTCCATTCAGGCAATAATGGCAGTGATGATTCGATTGGCGTAGTCGGCACCATAAGCTTCCCGTGCGGCGGCGGAGAAGTCCTCTGAAAGAGTACACTCGTCCCTCCAGGGACATTTCCGTAGCGCTCTCGTCCCTCGAATAAATTTTTCAAAATCAGATGTAGACAGCCATTTTCTCTTTATTTTGTACGTCAAGTGTGTAAAATTTTATGGAAGCTTGCATAATTGCAATGACAAATCAAATAAAAAACACTTGGTTCTTTTCTTGGAGCGTTTCGCAAGCAGTTGAATCTACGGCAACCGGGAACAGAATGAATTCTCTCGAGCTCTGTCGGTGCTGGGTATAGTACACACTAAACTTTTATACCGGTATGATGTTGATACAGAAATCGTCGAAATAGGCGAGTTTAAGATTAGAAAAATGACATACTTCCCCGCCCACGCCTTTATATTTTGTCGCACGTATATTTTGATGCATATTTTTCTTGCACTTACGTTCATTGTAAAGTCAGTTACTGCGCGAGAATGGATCGTACCATGTTAAGGCCGGCATTAAAGTTTGGCGCGTTATTCTCTTGTGAGATCGTTGATGTGTTCGCCATCACAATTTCATCAAGAAGTATCAAAATTCTGCTCTACATCCATAGAAAAGGTAACAATTAGTTAGTAATTAATGATATCAAAGCAGTCCCTTTTCGCCATTTACCTACCCGTATCTGGAATATGGTCTTAGTGGCTAACCTGTGTGTAATTTTCAGGCCATTTAACGCACCCTCTAAGTGTTGGTAAGCACCACCACTGAGGGTGGTATACCTTTCCAGGTAAAGGAGAACAATGACATTAAACGACAAAACACACACGGAACAATTATGTAAATTGTTTGATTATTGATTTTACATGTTGAATTTACACACGTTGAATAAATAAACAAGAGAGTGGTTCACCTTGTTACATCCCGAATTCAATCAATCTTCGTTTCCACAATGTCAATGTAATTATTTCAATATTATATCTACGAGATTGATTGAAGGATCGTATTATGTTACAATTAAGAGAAATTTCGGGTTGTGTAAAATGAAGTCAAAACACAATACGGATATAACTGTTATTTTGAAATATTCGTCCATAGGGCTTATGCTTTGAATATACAAGTTGTTCTGGGGTTAGGTGCAGTATCTTCGAGAGGTGATTCTTAACGATAGTCGAAGTATAGTACATTTATGAGGTGGGTATGCTTACCGATCATTAAACTCACCGTAGGTCACTCCAAGTGATTCTCTACGTTTGGTGACTTAGCAGGGGTGCCCGGACACATGGGGTGAGGTTTGTCCGGGCTTGGCGGTGGATCCATCTGCCCACCATGTGTGATAGGCCAGATTGGGATGGACTGGTTGAGAGAGACCTTTGAACCTTTCCACCAGGAATATCTCAACCCACCACTGGGAGAGATGGATTCGTATGTCCGTCACTCCTGGGGGCACCGACTCCTGATTCCTACCCACGCCTCATAACTTTTTGAAGTGAAACTTCCTTAGCCCCGTTAGGAAATTCGGATTAAACAGAAATGCGTCACTAAAATTTATTATTTGACGGTCCTCGGTTCTAATATAATGCGGTAAATTCATGACTACGCGCGAGCCTCCGACAGCGCAGCGGTATAAGCGCCTGACTCTCAGAGCCCAGAGAGACATCCAGCGAACGGAGGGTGTTCGAATTCTACTAAATCAAAAAAAAATCATTCTCAGATCTTACTCTCCTTCCTTTACTAAAAAGACCCTCCACACAGTATCCCCAAAGATTCCATACGTCCTTAGGGGAATTATTTTCAGGGCTTCCCCTGTGGAGCTAATATTAAAAATAAAACAAAAAACTTACAAGAAAAATGTTTTTGTTGGCAGTGAAAAAAATATCATGCTCAATTTTATTTATTTATATTTTTTCTCACCATACATGTTAGGTGAGAAATCCTCAATACTTGGTTAGGTTAGGTTAGGGGTTGATATTATTTGCTGATACGTCTTGCTCTACTTGCTGACAACAAGTGGCTTCTCAACTATATTCCCGGCAGAAAACATTTCATACCTGACCAAAACCTTAGAATTATTCTGACCATTTAAATAATAGCTTACGTCCCGAAGTGAGTGTACTTTACGCCCAGACACCTTGTATTTATAGTACGCTCATAGTGAACGGTTAACGAAGCAGGCAACTACTCTAAATGAATTGAAACTAATCAAGGGAGCAGCTAGTGCTACTATTAACAGGGTAATGCCACTTCAGGGGACACATGCAGCTTTTGGGAGTGGAAAACACAATCAGTCTAAACGAATATTCAATTTAAAAATATCTTAATTGAATAATCATTTAGATTTTTATAAAAAGTCAATAGTTCAATATGAATAAATTCGGATATATGTATCCGAGACGCTATCCAGGTTACAAACCAATTCTCAGTGTGTAGATTATTTTAACTTCTTCTTCAATGGTTGAGTTGTGTTTATAATTAATCTGGGAATTGATAAAGGGTACACTTTTACATAAAACTGAATACTCAACTCAAATTTAGATTTTTCGGAGAAGTCTGATTAATGAACTGGACGATTGAGTATTGTGAAGGGGTGAAGAATCATTGAACAATCCATTACAGTACTAAATTTTGAGGATATAACATTTAAGTTAGCTTCAACGTTTTAAATGTGCAAAGAAAAAAATAAAATAAAAACTCAGTAATACTACAAACTTCGGAGAAATAGAAGTCAATTTGTAACATTAGTTTTCTAATTCTGATCATGGTACTGAAAATGTATTATTTTAATTTGCAATTATTGATTTGAATAACCGCATATTCCTTAATGCTTCCACCTGGGTATAACGTCATTATGACGTAGAAAACGACACTGGCTGTGAGACGGCTGTCACGAACGTTACCGAGTCACGTTACGTCCGCGTCGCCGAAATCGCGAATAAAAACGAACATCGTTTTGGCGGCAACTCGAAAATGGCACATTTTAAATCGTTATGGAAAATTTATTTGTCGACATAATAATAAAATAAAAATACCTTCACCATCGTTATTTTTTAGCTAGTTAAAATTGCGATGTTGACCAATTCGAACTAATAGTTTTTTCATTTTTAATTTTATTTTTTTCTGTTTTTATTCGGTATTTTGTTACTTCGATTCTACACAAATAGGCTAACACTTCACCACTAACAATTACACATCTGCCCTGATGATGGACACTGGAAGCAGGAAGCGCAACACGGCATAACATCCCAAAAATAAATAACGAAAATACTTTTGGAGGTGAAAATCTCGAATCAAATAAATTTTTGACTGTTCTAAAACGGGAATCCTTCTTTCTAGTCGGGCGGTTAAAATCTATATATATATATATAAAATGTATGTTTGCGTTCGCTAATATCGGTAAGTAATCGATGGATTGACTCAAAATTTTTACAGAACATTGCATTTTAGCAGAATAGCGTTTATACATACTTTTTATTTGGAAGTTCCAAAGGAAAAGCCGCCTTTTTAACTCGAGCTTTGCTCTTAAAAAGGGTGTAATACGTAATATTTAACGTATTTTAATAGAAAAACTTTATTTCTTATATACAAACATGTAATTGATACCATTATATTATATTAAATAAAAAAAATGATAATTTTATGCATTTTAAATTGACTCATAATTTGTCATAGTAAAAAACGGAATGACAGTTCTAGACTCTAGACAGTGTTACCATTTTATTAATTTTATTAAAAGTTACAAAAATTTAATGATACATACAATTAGGAATTGAAAGAATTTAATCGGATTTAAAAGTAGAATTATATCTAACAAATTATTATTTTCACTAATTTGTTTTCTCTGTGCGTTTTAAATTTACTCATAATTGTACTGAATGTCAGTTCGTAACTTTGCAAAACCTACAAAAAATCAGATTAACAAATCGAATTATATATGACAAATTTTCAAACGGTCAAAAAAGTGTAACTTTTAAGTGTTTTCAAAGTTGATCACCATTCATGGGATGCCTCGCTCACGTTCAAACGTAGGCTGTCGTACTCGACACGCAAACGCAGATCGTCAGAGAAGATCAAACCGCACTGATCAAGAACGTTTAGACGATAATGAACATGTTCGAGTTAGAATTATTCAGAGGCGAGCAGAAGAACTGACGAATCGTCGGGAAGATAGACTTAAAATCTTACGAGTAGAAGCGCGAAGAAGACGAGCAGCACATTCATCTCAACAACGTCAAAAAGAAATAGATCAACGCCGAAGACGAATGCAAGTGCAACTTTTGAATAACCATGCTTCGTACCATCGAATTGCTTTTTCATACGAACCAGATATTCAATACAATACCTCATGTAAGTTTGTTCAAATCGGTAAAATGGATAAAGTTTGTCCACACTGCAAAGCGATAAAATTTAAAGGAGAAACTCAAGGAATGTGTTGTGCAAGCGGCAAAGTGAAGCTACCTGAAATTGATCAGCCAATAGCACCACTGATAAATCTGGGAAAAAGTTCGGTTTATGGGCGAAATTCCTAAAAAATAAAACTAGTTATTTTTAAACTAACTTTGGGCCGGGGAATCCGAATCTGAAAGAATTAGGTTGGGGCAAGCAAATATAAACTGAATAACACGACTGCAAAATTTTAAATTCATACACAGCTTATAGGACATTTTGACGCTATCAACAATGTCATAGAAAAAACCAAAGATATTTTATGTTCAACCACAGAAAATTAAGTGTTGCCATAAGCAATAATATCAATAACGTAAAACTTTCAGACACGATACTTCCTTACTCGCGTCAAGGCAAGAAAACATCCCAGTTTTCAAGTAGTTTAGCGGCTACGCTAGGTTTGTGTAACATGGTTTGTGATAGAAAAGAAAGTTCCCCCTTCGTAGCGCATACTCGCGTCAAGGCAAGAAAATATCCCAGTTTTCAAGTAGTTTAGCGGCTAAGCTAGGTTTGTGTAACATGGTTTGTGATAGAAAAGAAAGTGCCCCCTTCGTAGCGCCTACTCGCGTCAAGGCAAGAAAACATCCCAGTTTTCAAGTAGTTTAGCGGCTACGCTAGGTTTGTGTAACATGGTTTGTGATACAAAAGAAAGTGCCCCCTTCGTAGCGCCTACTCGCGTCAAGGCAAGAAAACATCCCAGTTTTCAAGTAGTTTAGCGGCTACGCTAGGTTTGTGTAACATGGTTTGTGATACAAAAGAAAGTGCCCCCTTCGTAGCGCCTACTCGCGTCAAGGCAACAAACATCCCAGTTTGCAAGTAGTTTAACGGCTACGCTAGGTTTGTGTAACATGGTTTGTGATACAAAAGTGAATAAAATTTATAAAAAATAATTAATGAAATTATAAACATGTTTTTTTTACGTTATTGATATTATTGCTTAATGGCAACACTTAATTTTATGTGGTAATATGTTATCTTTAGTTTTTTCTATGATCTTTATTCTCAGAAAAAAATGGCCTGTTATTCCTGTTATATTGTATGTAAATTCAAAATTGTACAGTCGTTTAACTCAGTTAATATTGCCGAGTGTAACCTAATTCTTTCAGATTCGGATTTCCCAGCCCAAAGTTAGTATAAAGATAATTAAATTTCTTCTTTCGGAGTATCGCCCATAAAAAGATGTGTCATTAATTTATTGGAGATTGTTTGTGTATCGAAAAATTTTAAGTCGTGTTATTCAGTTTATATTTGCTTGCCCCAACCTAATTCTTTCAGATTCGGATTCCCCGGCCCAAAGTTAGTATAAAAATAACTAGTTTTATTTTTTAGGAATTTCGCCCATAAACCGAACTTTACCCTAAATCTGTTGCAAGGAATTACTGATGATTCAAAACATTTCCTCAAAACTATTAGAAAATACAATTCATGTTTTCAGATGATTTCATTTGGCGCTAACGTTATAACAGAAAATTTTATGCCGACGTTTAAAATTCAGGGACAAATTTACCATAAAGCTGGCTCTTTGCTTCCTTTTGACAGCAATCAACATAATTTTCTACAAATATATTTCATGGGAGATCAAAATGATCAGTTGAATGCACGCTGTCAAATCTCTACTAAAGTCAAAAGGCACATTGTTGAGTCGTTGCAAAAAATGTTACATGATAACAATAATTTAATTCGAATGTTCAAAAATGCAATTGATCTCATGCCATCAGACAGCCATAAAATGATCATTAGTGCTGATCAAACACCAGCAAGTGAGCAGGACAGACGATATAATGCGGTTGGAGAAGAATTTCATCCTCGCGATATCGTTTTGCAACGCAGAAATGATCAACTACGAAGAATTGCTGACACTAAAAGGTGCTAATCTATAATAAAGTGATATTGTAAAAGCATTTAAGGTCTGAATAAATAATTAATTTTTTTCTTCCCTTATATTCTACACTACAGCATAGTCACAGCAGATATTCAATTAAGCAATGTGTCTTCTTGGAAAATGCACAGTTGCTAGACAATTTTTGTTAACTCCTCTAATAATTAAAATCAGACAAAGCCACAGCGAAGCGTGGTCGGGTTCAGCTAGTATTTATAAATAATGTATAATGAATTCATAATTCTGTAAAGAAAAAAAAAAATCTAAAAAACTTGTGTGTGTATGTATCTTATACAATTTCAATTTGGGAGGCGGGTATGAGTACCGCTACCCAGGGAACCATTTATTGGATAACCAACACCTCTGCCATAGGTCACCCCAAGTGGTTAGTTATATTTGGTGATTTAACAGGGGTGCCCAGGTTCATGAGGTGAGGTTTCTTCTTGGCGGCGGATGCGTCTGCCCACCAGCTGCATGGCAAGCCTGATCAGGATATTGAGGGAGTCCCTTTGACTTCTCCAGCCGTACTCTCTTGGAACATCGCCTTGCACCGCAATGGAAGAGATGGATTCATACGTCCGTCACTCCTGGATACACTGACCCTTAGATTCCTAGTCACCCCTAACATCCTTTTCCTTCTCAGAACTTCCTATCCTCCCTTTCCTAAAAAGACCCTCCATACAGCATCCCCAAAGATGACATAGGCCCTGAAGGGAAATATTTTCTTCAGGGCCTCCTGTGTGAAACTATTGTATAAAAATCGAACAGACTAAATAGTAATACGTAAAATTATTCACATTCAATGAAAATTTAGTTTTGAAAATTAGAACTGTTTGTGGGAACCAAGCGATAGAGTAGATACCAACATTATTGAGCGCCTCAATTACTGTCGCAGAATAATGCTTACCATTGGTATTGTGAAATTGAATAGATACAAATGTGTTAAGAGGGATCATTTTGTTTTTACATTTGAATTTTGTTTATCATGCATGAAACCCATCAAGGGCGAGTTTCAACATAAAAAACACATTTATAAAAATATGACAAATTCGACGCATATATTTTTTTGTGAATACGAGTCCCAACTGTCCGGAGCCAGTTGAACTATGGCATTCCAGTGGGGTATGTTGTGAGACTGAAGGGAGTGGAGAAGTTGGGAAGTACCTGGCTATTCAGATCTGTTCACCAAAAACATTTCAGGCAACTTTAAATACTGAAAGGTGGTCGATCATTCACCAGGGTGATACTGAGAGTTAGTACCGACGAGTATATACTACTCTAGAAATACTACCGCATCCTGTAAAATCATACTCCAATGTAGGTTTAGCATTAAATCTCGTTTATGAAATAGTGTTTGTATGATTTATTAGATCCGTTTTAACAGACTAAATCATTAATTTAGAGTAATGAAGGCCCACAAGACCCGAGGAGCGTTGGGTTGTTATTCACTGAATTTAGACCGGCCCAAATTACACAGATTTTACTCTAAGATTTCAACGAAGATAGAAAAATAGAGAATGTGTTAATTTTTTAAGTGAAACTTCTTTAGTCCCGTTAGAGTGTTTTGAAATTTGGATGAAACGGAAATGACGCACTATGGCACCTGCAAAGCATCAAACTGCGCTCAAGGCTCCTGTTGGTTGAGATATAAAATGAAAACGACGATAGGTACCTATGCCCGCATTAGCCGCTTTGTTTTTTATGGGTCGTCGGAATATATTTATTTATTTATTGACGCCCTATTGGGCTTTTACATATCAAATACAAATTTCATTTATAACAACAGTATAACACAAATAAAAAAAGATAACAAAATATACAAATAAAGCAAAAACTCAATGTAAAATAATAGGAATACATCTAATGCTAATTCCTCATCGATGACTTTAGAGAGCTCGCAGGTATAACAATTCATATACCTACGAGCAACAAAAACATTAAAAATAATCAAAACACATTAATTTTTACTTAATTACTCGTTGTATGCTTTTGAAATAAGAACAATATAAAAAACAATAAACAAAAGAAAATGGAAAAAAATATAAAATGATTTCTCATGCGTAAATTCGCGCCTCGACGAGCGCGTCCCATAGCGGAGCGCTATAGTTCGACGGAAACTTCAGCGGCCAGAGAAATCCAGCGGACGGAGGTTCGAATCCTACGACATCCAAACAAAATTAAACATTTTTGTTTTTGTAAATCAATATCCAATCTTCAATCCACTTTAAAATAAACAGGCAAAAGAAAGCGACTTTCTAGTTTCACTTCTATCGCGTGTGAATTTTTTTTATTAGCCTCGGGAAACAATCTTTTGCAAAGTACGCCTAGAAAACCTTTTAAAAGCTCCACTAAATACTTCGATGAGCGAGTGGAGGCGGTACGAAATTAGTGTAGATAATTATTACCCACAATATCATTTGCACAATGTCAAAAATTCAAAAAAGACCTGATATTGATATAGTTTGTTATAAAGAGTTTTTTTTTGTTATATTTTTAATGTGAAACAGCACAAAGTTCTAACTGTTCCCAACCGACGGGAGCCAGTGAGACTAGGGCAAATCGAATTGGAATATGTTGTAAGGCTAAATGTAGTGAGGAGGGGAATAAGACAGCGAAGAGAAAGGAGGGGAAGTAACTTTTTTTAATTTATTTTTTTATTATAGTGACTATATAAAAATTTTTTACATACAAAATGCAATGTAAAATTAAGTATAAAATATTGTATTTCTTAGTTCTCCTCACTAGGGGGTCCTGAGTTATTATAAAAGAACTAAAGTTATTTAAATATAGTTCATTTGTCTTCTATGACGTTTTTAACGTCTTCGCTAGGGTTTTCTCATTGACCTCTTTAAGCCATATTTTTATTCTTGTTTTGTATTCAATTGAATACAAAACCTATTCAGAACTGATCACTAAACATGTCTAAAGACATTTCAAGCTCCGTTTCAATGGTGGTACTGAGAGTATCTTCCACTCTTGAACGTGCCGCAAACTTACGATGCATTATTTTTATTTATTTATTAATTAATTAATTATTTATTTATTTATTTATTTACTTATTTATTTATTTATTTATTTATTTATTTATTAATTAATTAATTAATTAATTAATTAATTAATTAATTTATTTATTTATTTATTTATTTATTTATTTATTTATTTATTTATTTATTTATTTATTTATTTATTTATTTATTTATTTATTTATTTATTTATTTATTTATTTATTTATTTATTTATTTATTTATTTATTTATTTATTTATTTATTTATTTATTTATTTATTTATTTATTTATTTATTTATTTATTTATTTATTTATTTATTTATTTATTTATTTATTTATTTATTTATTTATTTATTTATTTATTTATTTATTTATTTATTTATTAACGCACTTTTTCGGGGCTTTTACATATGAATAGTAAGAAATATATAGTATTTATTGTACATAACTGAACTGCCTTCGTAACAATATTTTATATTTGTTTAAAGATAAATTGATGATAATAAATTTATCAATTAATTGTGAAATAAAACAAATTAAACATAACAAATTTGTGTTTTTTATTGTTAACAAAATTTATATGCACACGCCGGGATTTATTCACCTTCGAATGGCTAATCAAAAGCCTTACCCCTCGACTACGTAGGCCGTCAATTAACTCGTTAGTAGGTTTCAACCATTGTCCTCAAACCTCTGCCTTATATAATATGATCGAAGGGTCTGTACAAGAAAAGGGTTTCCCTGTTTGATTATTGAGAGAACGAAGTGTTTTTAAAGGAAGGAAAGTGGATAAAAACCCTTCGGTCTCTTCACTCTTGACAAATGTTTCTTTTAACGTCGAGTCCAAACAACTTCAAATCAAACTAAACACAACTTTGGCGTCTTTTTCTGAAGGGTGACTTTGTTGGCAAATTAGGAAGTTCAGAATATTATTTTGGTCTATTACGAGTTCTGCTGTTTTTGTGACAGTTACACAATTGTAAAATCATATTAGAATCATCAAAAATAATAATTTCGGTTGACTGTGCGTGAAGTGAAATATTCCTTCGTGAAATAATTCACTTTCAGCGAACTCAAATTTGTTGTTAATTTAAGTATCATTTTCAACAGTCAGACAAGCGATATAGTAGATGGTTCTACGACAGTTGATCCCCCAGCAGTTGGCCTCCTGGCTAAGGCGGCCAACCGTCCCGCATTCTGCGGGACCTTCCCGCATTGACGGTTGTAGTCCCGCATTGAAATATTTGATGAAATAGTCCCGCAAATCGTCTAAAGCGTCCCGCATGTCCCGCATTCCGCTATATTTTTGTAATATTGTCTATGGTAGACAAATAAACTTTCTCCATGTTTAGTCTATTTTAACCATTTCCGTTCATCTGTGGTTAAGTTGATGACAATATTTGTCCCTAGAAAAGGCCCGAAGATATCGATCTAGAGATTGGTTTATTTAGGTGAGCCAAAAAGCGCCAGTGTAGGGGATTAGTATATTGAGCATGCCGCCGACCGCGAAAAAGCGAAGTTGTAATTCACTGAATTTCAAAAAAAATTTCCTTTCTTGCAAAAGTGTTCATGTTCTGAGTATAGTTTTAATGCGCCGCATGCAGATATTCTTAATTATAAATAACCAGTTTTGTGTTCAGAATGTTAAATTCCAGTTGGATTCATCTGATGACATTTTTCGACGGAAAACATTATCTTATTCGAAGTGCAGTTATAAAATTCTAGTTTCAGTTGTATGTGCTGCCAGAATCAAAGAGTAACCATTTTCATGTTCTGAGTGTAGTTTTATTGCGCCACATGCAGATTTAATTTAAACCAGTTTTGTGTTCACAATGTACAATTTTAACTGGATTCATCTGATGACATATTTCGAAGGAAAACATTCTCTTTTTCGAAGTGCGGGTATAAAATTCTAGTTGTGGACAATGCAGTAGCGTACCGAAGGGGGGGGGGGGGAGGAGGTGAACCGTTTCGGGTGCCACCCGTCGGGGGGTGTCACTCCACCCGACAGGAGGTGACACCCGACCGTGGAAAAAAAATTACGAAGGATGTTGTCACAAAAATATTGAATACGGTATTATTTTCGTGCCTGACGGTCTTCGTGCCGGAAATTCTCTAGCCAACCAATTTTTTACACATTTATGAAGTTGAAATTGGGGGGAGGGGGGGGGGGGGGACACCACGTTATCCGCGGTGCCACCCTTGCCTAGCTACGCCACTGGTACTATGTATGTGCTGCCAGAATCAAAGAGAAACTATTTTAATGTTCTGAGTGTAATTTTAATTCGCCGCATACAGGTTAAACCATTTTCATGTTGTGATTGTAGTTTATATGAGCCAAATTCTTGATTTCCCAGAGAAAATTTGTAACTTACCCCCCCCCCCCCCCCGTCGACAGCACACGCCACTGTATCCTGCATTGATATTTTACAAAGTTGGCCGCCTCCTGGCATACTTATATACAATATGCAGTCGGTTTAGGGAAACGATATACCTACTTACACAAAATATAACTAAGTGTCCTCGAATGGGTATGTAGAGAGTAGTGCTAATAACAAAAGTACAAAACATATTTTCATTCAAATGCATCAATGAAAAACCACGCGCGTATAAGTACAAAAACCGACACTTTAAATAAATTCGTTTGCTAACAATACCAAAATAGGTACCTAAATGTATTTTTAAGTCGGTTTTAGGTTTGAAATTGGTAGATTTTTGCCATAGTCCCCCAAGTGATTCGCTACGTTTGATGACTTAGCAGTTTTTGTTTAAAACCACGAGAATCTCGTTATTTTAAACAAAAAAGTATTTTATTTTATTAGTTCATATTGTATTTTATGGTTGAGTAAAAAAACATAATTTATAATCCTATATTGTTTCCAAGGTTATGAAATTAATGTATAATGTTGTGAGAATAACTACATGTGAAAACATTTACAAAATGGATTGTGTTAGTTGACCTAGCGTATAAAATAATACTATGTCCGTTTTCTGGTATGTTAATCACTGCCTCTTTGGAAGATAAGTTGCACCCCCAAGTTGAATGAACTAAAACAACCCTCCGGGCTTAAAAGCTTCGACCCACAGTTAAGTAATATTGCGTTGCTTTCTTCATCATTTAACCCACATCAATACCCTTCCTTTCCTCTCTACGCAGTCATTATTCTTCTCGCCGGTCCTCCCAACTAACGAAATAGCTATCCGTGATGTAGATTTACTGCCTTGCTTACAAACCGCAACCAAACATACCAACGCCTTACATTCCGCATAGCATACACAGCACACAACCCATCAGTGCTAGCATCATTGTAACCTTACTTGTATTGCCAAGTAAAAGGGCAGATCTAAGTATTTATTGGAATGGTGGTTAGTGTTGCCATCGGGGTAATATTTTAATGCTTGAAGAATCAAATAACGCTTTGGAAGGTGGGTATGGGTACCGCCGCCCCGGGAACCATTTATGCCTAGTAATCTCCTACTACCACCACAGTAAGCCCAAAATGTTGCTTGAGTCGTGATGGAGGACTTTGGCCAGCCAAGGAATCGAACACGGAACGCCTGGGTGGGACCCAAACGCGATGCCCACTCAACCACTGAACGGTCAACATACTTGACTTACTTTAAGGCTGTGATTAATTTCTTTATTTGGAGTAAATAATGTAAATGAAATTTTGGTCTCCGGTGAATTTTTTGACGGTTTTTTGTTTTCAATATTTTGTCTTCAAAATCAAACAAAAAAAAATTCTTCAAACATGTCGTCAACCGTCACTGAGCCGAGTGACCGACCAACCCCTCACACCGCCCCCAACTGTCCGACACCTACTATTTTTTATGTTTTTGTAGAAAAAAAAATCAAAACTGTCACCGGAGACCAAAATTTCATTTATATTTTGTACTCCAAATAATGTCAGGAATCACTGGTGAAACTAAGTCAAGTGCATCCCTTAACACCCTGTATGTAAAAATGACGGAAAATCACCGGGTTTCAGTAGCTCAGCGGTTAGAGTGTTGTCCTTGTAAGACGAAGGATCTGGGCTAGAGTACCAGTTGCGTTTTTTTTTTTTAAATTTTCGGTGTCGTATTCGATTTTTTTCTTTACTTCTCTTGATAACAAATAACATTACAATGGTTTCCGCCATACCCGTCTTATCGGCGGTTATTGTATTTTTTTCAACGCGTAGGTACCAACCACTTTTTTTTCTTATTTTTCTATTTTTGTCACTTAAAAAGTAAACCAAAAGAAAGTTAATTGACAGCCGATAAAAATAACATGGTAAGCAAGTTCCCATTTTGACCAATTGTACACATAATATGTTTGTTTAAGCATCTAGCTACAGTAATATCTTATGTCAATTATTTCCACGGTGATTCCTTGAATTAGATTATAACAAGACCGAATATTAGCAGCGATCAATCATGATAACAGGAACTCGACTCGTAATTAATACACATACTTCCTTCCCTTGTATCCGGTACCCGCAGCCGAGACACGAAACCTGGTACAATATTGTAATACACGTGCGCTATCCGATAGTTTGTCTAATTACAATAGTCCCTCATTATCCACGGGGTTAGGTTCCTGTTATGCGACGAAAGAGGAAAGTATAAAATTATGAGTTCGGTGAAATGCAAGAATTCAGAAATTTCTTAAAAAGTAAACCTACGTATGCTCCAAACAAGTTTATCAATTGAACTACATAGGTTCAGGAGTTTTAGCGACCTAGCGAGGGGCATGAGGCCAAAAGTGGGCAAAGAAACTGAATTTGACGTACGCGCTATTTAAATTAACCCTCATACTTAAAACAAATAATTGAGGTAAGTAGATTTATAGATAGTCGGAGACTAAACCTTGTTTGAAATAGCAATATCCAAAGGCAGACAGAACATCCTTTTCATACGTTGATAGATGCAACATTGTCATCACGCTTGAAGAATGTCTCGATTCTCAATTTTTGCAAGCGATTTAAATGACCAAACATTTATCTATTGTTAAACAAGCATTCAATACTAAATTTGTACTTTAAGACATTGTTTTTTCTCTTCGCTTATTCTTCTTTTTTTTATGAGATCAAAATTGTAGTTATTAACTAAAGCTTCTACGAGGAATTCAATCGTAACACTTGTTTCATTCAATAAATAATATGTTTATATAATTAATCAATGTAATATGAAATTATGATATGAACTAAATTTGTCAATTTGACTGGCCTAAAACAGGATCCATTCCTAGTTGGCTAGTCAAAGTTTCCATATGTTTCATTGTATAATTTTATGTGAAATAAATATTATTATTATTATTATTAAAACACCAATTCCGATCAAAATAAATTCATGTAAAGGACATTTTTTTACATTAGTTCCACACAGGAGGCCTTGAGAAAAAAAATCCCTCCTCCCTCTCCTCCCTTTTAATGGAAAGGAAGGAGAGGAAGTTTTGGAAAGGAATAAGATATGAGCGTATGAATCTGGGGTTTAATGTGTCCAGGAATGATGGACGTACGCGGTGCAAGGAGATAAGGTCTTGATCCATCTTGCCACGCAATAGTTGGGCAAACAAATCTGTCGCCAAGACCTAGAAAAATCTCACTCCATGAACCCGGATACCTCTGCCATGTCACCAAAACGCAGCATCAAGAGGTATAGTTTATCTAATAAATGGTTCCCGGGGCGGCGGTATCCATTCCCGCCTGTCAACACGTAACTGCTACAACAATAAACTTGCAAATAAAGACATACATTTGTTTGACATTTTATATTGGAGGCGCTGCTGAAAACCAGCTGCATTCCAGGAGAAATCCCGAATTGTAGCTGAGCAGTGAACTTTTCATCAATAGAATCAATGATAAAAGTTCAAAATGTGTAAAATTGTAAAAAAATCTATTGGTGAATAAACGTTGTATTATTATTATTATTTTCACTGTTAGTAACTACAGTTACAGAAGTTTATTGCGTCACATTCCGGGAGCGAATAACACAATATGATGCATTATGTAACTATAGGTTTATTATGTTTATTATACTTAATTTTTTATTATTTTTACATTTGCTACTTAGTTCTGCTTTTAATATTTTAAGGTTCATCTTAATATATAAAACAAAGTCGGGTTAGTTACACTATTTATAACTCGAGAACGGCTTTGATGATCTTTGATTTGTTGGATTTGTCTCCGCTCCGGATAGGATAATAACTATTAAAACATCACAAAAGTTAACGAATTAAATAGTTATAAAGAAACTTATTTTCCCCATACATTTTGTATGGAACGAATTCTCCTATTTTGAAAGAACTGCAGCAATATTGTGAGGGATATAATATTGAACTGTGCATGAATTCCAAACATTCAAAAACGTCAAATGTCAATGCGTTGATTGTTGGGCATTTGTTTTTAATCATATAATGCTGCCCTTCTTTCTTACACACTCAATGTCAATAGTCGAAAATGAGACAAATGGTGAACGTATGTCTGCACA
The DNA here is from genome assembly GCA_929108145.2 of Limnephilus rhombicus. Classification (NCBI taxonomy): domain Eukaryota; kingdom Metazoa; phylum Arthropoda; class Insecta; order Trichoptera; family Limnephilidae; genus Limnephilus; species Limnephilus rhombicus. Next base: position 51,017,478 of record OV815286.1, on the reverse strand, counting down.
CCTCCAAAGGAAAAATACAATAATTTTAATAAATCTCTGAAATGAAACGCATTTTTTACATAAGCTCCACACAGGAGGCCCCGAGGAAAATAATTTCTCTCAGGACCTATGTCATCTTAGGGGATGCTGTGTGGAGGATCTTTTTAAGGAATGGAGAGGATAGAACGTTCTGGGAAGGAGAAAGGTATGAGGGGTGGGTAGGAATCTGGGGTCAGTGTATCCGGGAGTGACGGACGTATGAATCCATCCCTCCAACTGTGGTGCAAGGCAATGGGTCCAGAGAGTCCGGCTGGAAAGGTCAAAAGGCCTCCCTCAACCAGTCTCTCTCGATCCGGCCCGCCACGCAGCAGGTGGGCAGGCGCATCAACTGCCAAGCCAAGGAACTTAAGTCACCTCATGAACCCGGGCACCCCTGCTAAATCACCAAACGTAGCGAACCACTTGGGGTGATCTATGGCAGAGGTGTTGGTTATTCAATAAATGGTTCCCGGGGCGACGGCACCCTTATCCGCCTCCCGGATTCCCGTAAGTAATTGTAAAAGTAAGAAAATCACAAAAATATAAATCCGTACACAACGCCATCTCTGATACTGACAAAAACAATACACCGACAGTTGCGCATTGATAATTGGTTCATTGCGTAATTTTTAACTAATAAAAAAACTTAATTTAATTCAACAGCTATTAATTCTGAGGCGGTACGAAGTTCGTCGGGTCAGCTAGTAAATTAATAAATCTCGTGGTTTTAAACAAAAAAGTATTTAAATAAATGAAGACAATATAAGCGAAACTCAATCGAAAATCTGGAAACAGAAAAATCAGAAAAACATATTGACCTCTGGGACTCGAACCCAGGACCTCTTGCTTTCCGGGCAAAAACCCAGGACCTTTTGCCCGGAAAGCAAGAGGTCCTGGGTTCGAGTCCCAGAGGTGTCAATATGTTTTTCTGATTTTTCTGTTTCCAGATTTTCGATTGAGTTTCGCTTATATTGTCTTCATTTATTTAAATTTTATAATTTGAGGTTTTACTCATAAAGTTAAAAAAATAAATAAAAAAGGATTTTATTTTATTAAATATGTCAAACCACAAAGTGATTGCTTTCTACAATAATTTTAATATTTTAGTTTATATTCGTTAAGTATTTAGTTTTATATTTCTAAAAACCTATCTGTGAACATTATTGATGAACTCCTAATTCTCCTCACTGACCTTGTCTCAGATTTTGATATAATTGTCTTGAGTGAATGCTGGATTCAAGAAAATTTCATCCCTAAAACGATAAGAAACTACAATCACTATAATACTCTACACAACCAAATTCAGAACGATGGAGTTATTGTATACATTAAAAATCACATCTCACACTCAGTAAAAGAGATCAAAATTAAATATGCAAACTGTCTACAAATTCAACTTGATAATCATATAACACTTCTTACAATGTACAGATCTCCGAATACACATAATATAACCCCATTCATACATTCACTGCATGAAATTTTATCAAACATTGAACACTGCCAAAACACCTTTATAATTGGTGATCTTAACATAAATATAATTAATAAAATGCACCCTCAAGCAAATGATTACCTAAACGCACTAACTTTATTAGGATATTTTCCAGCCGTTACAGCACCAACTAGAGAATCATATTCAAACACTAGCAGTTGTATAGATCATGTATTTGTTAAGAGTGAACTAGACACCAAATCCATTGTCTATCAATCAACTGTTACAGATCACTATTCAATCATCACTTCTCTCTCGCATAAAAATCACAAATCACCACAAAATACTTCCCCCCAAGAAAAGATCTCATATGCAACTATCCTAAACAGTGTCTCTAAAGAAAACTGGGAACTTATCTATTCTTGTACCGACGTCACCTCTGCATGTGAATTATTTATAAATACCTTACGTAACCACTTAACCGATGCAAAATATAAAAAAAAAATAAAAAAATAAAAAAAAACGATCTGACACAAAACTCAAACCATGGATCACTGCAGGAATTCTCTACTGTATCAGAAAGCGCGATAAGATTCATAACTTCTGTAGAAAAAATCCCCACGATTATGCATCTCTCTTATTCTACAAACGTTATAGAAATAACTGCAAAAAAATAATTGACTGTGTTAACAGAGATTACTACCATAAACAAATCAGTGAAGCTACCGGTGATAATAAAAAAATTTGGAATATCGTTAAAGATATAGCCAATATTAATAAAACCAATACACCCATTGTTAAGATTAACATCGAAGACCAAATATTACATGTCAATTCCGACCCCGAAAAATTTCCGACCATTTCAATCAATTTTTCTCCAATATTGGATCTAACTTAGCAAAAAATATTTTAGACAAACACAACGTCTCAGACAAAGATCTTGCAAACAATATATCCCTCACTAATCTTAGCTTTAACCCTTTCCACTTCACTCCCACTACTGACGCAGAAATTTTAGAACTAATCTCATCCCTTAAAAACAGTAACTCTGTAGGTATAGATCACATTTCAACAAAAATCATCAAACATATCCAAAAATATATAGCCTCACCTCTGAAACATATAATCAATCTAAGCTTTAAAACTGGTGTATTTCCTAACTCCTTAAAACAGGCCACAATAATCCAAATATTCAAATCAGGAGACAAACTATCTGTAAATAACTATCGACCGATATCTTTACTTAGCACAATATCTAAAATCATAAAAAAAGTGGTGAAAAATAGACTCTACAAGTTCCTTGAAGATAACAAAATATTATCGGACAACCAATATGGTTTCCGCAAAGGTAGGAGTAACTCAGATGCAATAGCCGCCCTCACAAAAATAGTTTCCTTTAATCTCGACCTTGGTCGAAAACCGCTTGCTGTTTTCCTCGATCTCTCAAAAGCATTTGATACGGTCTCTCATCCCTTACTGCTTAAAAAACTTCAACAGATCGGAATAACTGGGATATTCTACACATGGTTCGAAAACTATCTAACAAACCGAACTCAACAAACTCTTATCCACTCTGACAAAATAAATAAAAGCAAAAAATTATCCATGTCTTACGGTGTACCGCAAGGCAGTGTACTAGGACCAATCCTATTTCTTTTATACGTCAACACACTATGTACCATGGATATTGGAGGTAAGATATTATCATTTGCTGACGATACAGTCTTAATATTCGAAGATGGAACATGGCAAGCAGTTATAAACAAAACTAATAATGGCCTAATAAAAGTGAGGCATTGGCTTGACACAAATCTCCTTACACTCAATATTGACAAAACACAATATATGACGTTTTCAATACGCAAACATAATTTTCCCAACAACTGCCCTAAACCAATAATTCACTCGTGTTCACTAAACATGCACCCACACCCACCCGGAACCCCACCTATTACAAATTGCACGTGTCCTACCCTTAAATCATCTAAGGAAGTAAAATATCTGGGCATAATCATAGATGACCAATTACGTTGGGAAGCACACATAAGTGGCACAGTAAAAAGACTCCGTAAGCTCTGCCATATATTCTGCTCTCTTAGATCCATCTTAGACCTAAAAACCCTTAGAAGCGTATATTTTTCCCTTTTTCAATCCATTGCAACATACGGTATTTTGGGATGGGGTGCTTGCACAGAATCCGTCATCAATCCAATAATTACAGTTCAAAAACTAATACTGAGAATCATATTTAAATGTCAACCTACCCACCCCTCTAATGTGCTATTTACTAAATTTAAGGTCTTAGATATTCGCCAACTATTCACTAAGACAAGCCTATCCTACATACGGAAAAATAACCTACTGGTGGCTCCACAACATCAAGCCAAAACCCGCTTTTCATCAAATCTGGGATGCGTGGTCCCAAAAACTAGAACCACATTCGCTCACCGACAATTTTGGTTCATTGCCCCCAAAATATACAATGCATTGAGCACCGATATAAAATCAAATATTACCATACCTCTTTTTACTATTCGTGTTCAAAATTGGATATTCGAAAGGGGACGAGATTTTTTAAAAGAATATATGACTTCCTAACCATTTTAAAAGAAAAGAAAATAATTAAATTAACTAAATAAAATATCATACTTCACATCTTTTTCCAACCTGACTTCACTGAAATCTAATCTAACCTAAATATATACTCTTCTAGACGATTAAATACCTACCTTGACAAACCTCCAGTTAAAAATTTTAGCCTTCATAAATTTTTTTTTATAGATTAACATATTTAAATCTTACTTCTTAGTATTTTATATAGTTTTAAGTTTATATATCAGTATTTTATTTTTTATATAGTATTTTATTTTTAACTTCTTTAAAACATTTTCTTTTTTATAATCCTTTATATATTTATATATATTTATGTATATGTATATATATGTAAATATGTTTGTTTGTATGTATTTATATGTATTTGTGTATGTATGTGCATATGTATTTGTATGTGTATATAAACTAAGTAACTAACTAACCATCACGCCGTTTCCCCGCAGGGGTAGGCAGAGAGGACGGACCGCCAAACAACTCGGTCTTGGCACATACTCTTTGCCTCACTCACATTCATACATCGTCTCATACATTCTCTTCTATTATTCTGACTTTTGACATGACCCGACTCAAGTATCTGATTCACTTGATCGTGCCATGTCTTCCTCGGGCGTCCCCGACTTCTTCTACCATTCACATTCGCGTCGTATATTCTTCTTACACTACTTCCTTCGTTCATTCGCTCTACATGCCCAAACCATCTGAGGGTCCCTTTCTTAATCTTAATCTGTGTATATGTATACATATACACAGATCTATATCTTAATCTGTGTATATGTATACATATATCTTGTTATATTTTACCTTAAATATTTTTATCTTTTTTCTTTCTCTTATTTCTAATATCTTATTATTTCTATTTCAAACCTATATTTTGTTCTAGTTCATACACTGTATAACTTATATCATGTATGATTACCTTAACAGTGGCATTAGCCTAGTATGGTAATCAAGAAAAAAAACATAAAAGTGTATTTTCAAAAAATTGTATGAAAAAAAAAAAAAAAAAAAAATTATTAATAGATTTTTTTTGGTCTACCACAGTCCTGTTTATGTTCATAAAGCAAATAAATAATTATCTGTCTTGATCTGAAAAGCAAAGTACTTCCCATCCATCCCCTACCAAATTGGGGATGCATAGTCTAACTGGAAAAATCGTAACTCTTGCGAGGTTTTCACATAAAACATATTTGAAACTAATTCATTTTTTTCAATTATTCTTTCATCTCCCTAACGCGATTAATGAAACCGTGAATGTTGAGAATACCTTTGAATCCGATCAATAAAGGTGCAGAATGATTGTAGCGAGTTTAGACTAAATAACGAGTCTAACGAGAGATGTGAATTAGCCTCTATGTGTGGAAAGAGAGACAAGTTAATGTAGACTACGGTGTCCCTCCGTATAGAAGCTTACAAAGCAAATGCCGCAGGGAATTTGCCAATTACTCGCGCAATCACCGCGTGTACCAATTACGAACATCTTTGGTCAAATTTACATTCAGAGTTTCATTCCTACCTACGTAATCGTGTTCTTTCAATATTTGATGTAATTTGTTATGTAATAAGGCAAAAAAGGTAAGCGGTGTTAAATATTCGGTAATTATAAATCATTAATAACAAATCATTCAATTGGATAAAAATTTTCTCACACGAGAGACCATTAGTTATAAAAATATTATGTATTAATTTTGGTGTACCACAAGGCGTAGTATTGGGCCACTTATTATTTGCATTTGCATTTACTATATCTCATGCAGTAAATTTAAATCCAAAAAAAGTCATAGAAATTCTAAAATATTCGTTTGATATAAGCCGACTTTCACTGAAAGCAAAAAAAAATATTTTTAAAAATTAGCTTTTTGGGGATGTAGTGTGGAGGGTATTTTTTTAAGGAAAAGAAGGAGAGGAAGTTCTGGGAAGGAAGGATGTAAGAGGGATGGGTAGGAATATGGGGCTCAGCGTTTAAAGGAGTGACGGACTTATGAATCAGGCTCAATGGGTCGAGAGATTCTTGCTGTAGAAGTCAAATGGTTCCTCTCAATTCTCTCCCGATCCAGCCCGCCACGCAGTAGGTTTGAAAATCCATCCGCTGCCAAAACCTAGACAAACCTCTTCGCATGAACCCGGGCACCCTGCTAAATCACCAAACTTAGCGAACGACTTGGGGAGACCTAAGGCAAAGGTGTTGGTTATCCAAAAAATTAAAATAAATTATATCAATTACATTCATATCTCAACTAAAACTTAAAATACCTAAAAAATACATTCATTGTCATGCACACTGGTCCAATAATAAATTAAAAAATATTTTTAAAAAACTCCTCACAAAAATATAATGCTTCATAAATTTTTTTTTATGAAAAAAGTGCCGATAAATACACAAACATGATATTGTAATAAGATACGCACATAATCGATTTTGAACTGACATATTTGAATAATCAACTGTCATAATTGTCTACAGTACGCACCCTTTTACAAAAACATTAAAACGTCGTAAAATTAGACTAACTTGTTTCCATTGTGATATGAGGATTCACAAAGTTGCACGAGAAGTTATCTGTAGTTTGAAGTTTAGAATACACTCAGTGGAGTAGGAAACTGTATTACTTTGGAAACTTTTTCCTACTGAGTAGGAAGGAAGCCTCTCTGCGGGAAACTTATCCATACTTTTCTGAATATTGTTATGATTTTTATTTCAAACAACATAATAGTTTCAAATGAACCGCTGTATCCTCGTATACATCACTTTGTGGCGGGTAAAAATAATAATAAATAAATGTTTTGTGTAGCGCCTTGAAAAATAAGCGAAATCAGTGAAAAATGTAAGCAAATGAAATTCGGATATTAATTAATTGACAACATACCTGCTTTAACGGATACCGCTCTTCTTTGCCTTCCCAAAATGTACCTAATGATAATGTACCTGATACCAAAAATAATGTACCTAATGATATGTTTATTGAAAAATTAGAGAGATATCAGAAATAATTAACCCTTTGAATGAAACTAAGAAGCAAACTTGAAAAATCATCTACGATAAACTTAAACAATTTAAATACACTCCAAAAATAGAAATAAATTAAATAAAAATTAAAGGTAGGTACTACCAACTTTATCCTTGTCTTATCTTAGTTACCTGAATTCATTCTGAATTCACATAACATTACTACAATTTTAAATATTTCGAATCAAATTTGAGTTCGTTAGTTCGTTTAGACAACCAAAATTAGTATCTTCGATATTATATAAATAAATTTATGTACACAAGGTGACAGTGTTTTAATTCAACAAACTACAAAAGTTTTGCAGGTATGAAAGTTAACTAAAATCCACACTGTTACGGTAGGTAATATCAATTTAAAATCATAATATTTTTGTCCTTTTTACGAACGACACGTGCTGAAAGGTTTTTGCAAAAATAATGCAGACTAATTATTTACATAACGAAGGGGAGTAGGTAATATACTCGTAACGCAGACTCATTGTGGGAGGGGAGAGGGTGGGGTGTTTATTAGAGGGAGTTATGTCGCCATAAAGGCCGACAGGGTTGTACTTGCAGATTTACGGGAGGGGTACCTACACTGAATAGATAAACCATTCTAGAAATGCCTTCCATTTAGATGGAAATCAATATCGCCCGTGACACTTTCTGATTCTAACCCGTTGAGAGCGCAATCTATATCTCATACACTTGCCTGTTTATCCGCTGTCATCGATTTATCCACTGCAGCGCCGAGACACTTACAAAATTACGTTGAGCCCAGGAGATTTTTGTACGTCCGGTTTTTGATTCGCCATCGCTCATTAAAAAAAGCATATTGATGCAAAAACAGATAAACTGTTAACTTTACTTTAACGCCATTGCCTATATTTCATAATTTTTTAAAGTTTGTAGATTTATGAAAAAACATAAACCATAAACGCGTGAATTTTGCGTTATTGTGAACAAAAATTATACACATCGTTAAAATAAATCGTTTAAAATTGTAGTCTCTTGTATCTAGGATGAACGAAATATGTATGAAGAATGAGTTAATGATGAATGTAAGTAAATCTACAGTCATGGTATTTGAAAGAGAGAATACGAAAACAATGATTGTAACAATTATACTACATCAGTGAAGTCGTGTTTTCAAACGCTCTAAACAAATAAAATTAATATGGCTACGCGATCAAACCAAGCGTGGGAATCTATAAATCAAAACGTCGTGGAGCTGATCAGGAAAATCGATGTGCTCACAACAACGGTGTCCGATCTAAAGGCAATAATTGGTGAGCAAAAATCCGAATTATCCTACCAAAATAACACTATTGCCAAGTTGTGCGCTAAGGTAGCTTCACTCGAAGCAGCCGGCCGCAGTACGCCACTACCGGGGCCCACAACCGTGGAGCCGCGAACCGCGCCTACAGAAGGCCCGCGCATAACAAAAGACAAAAATAAGAAAAATAAGAAAACGGAGGCTAATTCTACAACCAAGCCTCCAAAATCAGATCCGCAGACATCGTCACAAGACGACGTCGAGGATATCAATAGTGGCTGGGTGCTTCAAACCCGGAAACCGCGTGTCCGTAAACCTGCTCCCATCGTTAAAGGGACAAAGGCTGACACGACCCTACGCGCAGTAGAGCGCAAGTTCTACATTCACGCTTGGCCATTCTGTCCCAACACAGAAGTTAACAACATTAAAGAATTCCTGGAAGGTGTCACACAAGACACCGTTGAAGTCGTAAAGCTTCAAGCCCGCGGGAATTACAGTTCTTTCAAAATCGGGATTGCCGAACAAGATAAGGAAAAGTTTCTAAACCCCGAAGTCTGGCCCGCAGGTATTTCGGTCAACAAATTCAAATTCCCATTTTTGAAATCAAATCAGACAGAGACCCCTCAGCTTAATGGCGCGTCTAAAACTCCTTTACCAGAATGTTAGGGGTGTAAACTCCAAAATAAACGAATTTACAACAAATTTGCTATCTCAAAACAACGAAATAATTGGGTTGACAGAGACATGGTTGAGCACCTCTGTCTATGACAATGAACTGTTTGATAATAGGTATGAAGTACATCGCCGTGATAGATGCGATAGTAATATTACTAATACAAGTGCACTCGCTGGCCGCCATAGCGGCAGTAGGAACGCCTCGCGAGGCGGCGGGGTTTGCATTGCAGTACGAAAACCGATTATATCACAAAGATTAACCGAACTCGAAACAGAGGGCGAAAACATCTGGATCAAAATTACAAAAACTAATTTCACTGCGCTGGTATGTGTGGCATATTTCTACTGTACAGACGACAGAGATATCCGCACGAAGTTTTATGAACATCTCAATAATAAGGCCAACCTATTATCCAACAAAAATGTTATCATTATGGGGGATTTCAATTTGCATAACAAACCTGAAGATGTCATACTTGATCACATATGTTTTATAAACTCTAATGGACTAACGCAACATAGTACAGTTGTAAACAAGTACAATAACATGCTTGATTTAGTGCTAAGTAATTTAAATATATGTGAGGTGACGTACAGCGATGAAGCATTGGTTAAAGAAGATCACCACCATCCTACACTGGCTATCTCGGCCACCCTGGCGAGGACACAATACAGCAGGCGTGAAATGCGTGCAAACCGTCATCAAATGGGACGACACTTATATTCGAACTTTAACAAATTTAATTTTAAACACGTTAATATTAATCTGTGTCTAAAAATATTCTCACACTTCAACTGGAGATATTTATACAACATGAAATCTGTCAACGAAGCTGTGGAATATTTTTACTCTGTATTATTTAGTATATTTGAATTATGTGTACCTTTAAAAAAATTATCGAAAGCAAATGTTAACTACCCAATTTGGTTCGATAAAAATATTATAGAAAAAATCAAATGTAAGGAATCTCTTCGCAGGAAGTACAAAGCTACTAATAATAAATCAGACTATTTATTATTTTCTGCAAAGAGATCCGATCTCAAAAAAGAGATGACTGTAAAAAAGAACAAATATTTATCCGATATTGAAAATGGGATCAAAGAAGACCCCAAAAACTTCTGGCAATATATTAGATCACAAAAATCAGGTAGGGGCACTCCTATTGGACTTATGAATGTCGATAAAATAATCCAATGTCCCCAACAAGTTTCAGAGAGATTCGCGGACTATTTCCAGTCGGTATACAACCATATGAGCCCTAACCTAGATGTTGAAAGTCTCCGGGCAGAGGTGCCTAGAAACACAGGTTCAATATCTCTGGAACAAATTAAGCCTGAGGAAGTCAAAGCGTGTATTCGGGAACAAAAGCCCAACAAGGCCACGGGGCCAGATGGAATCCCACCTCATATCATTATCATGTTGGAAGAACATTTGTTTAACCCGATATGCTTTATCTTCAACCTCAGTATTTCAACTTCCACTTTTCCTAAATCCTGGAAACTAACCAAGGTTAGCCCGATACATAAATCTGGAACAAAAACGGAAGTCCAGAACTATAGACCAGTAGCAGTTCTGTCAATACTCCCAAAAATATTTGAAACAATAATTTGCGAAAAGCTAAACAAACAAATTAAACCGTTTCTTCAGGGAAACCAACACGGATTTCTATCAAATAAGTCCACCGTCTCTAATCTTCTAGAACTCTCACAGAGAGTAGCAAGAGGATTAGATGCTCAACATCAAACTGATGTGATCTACACTGATTTCGCCAAGGCGTTCGACCGAGTTGATCATGACGTACTGCTACGAAAAATACATAGAATTGGCTTCGACAAACCCCTCCTAAATTTTTTTGTCACGTATTTAAGGAATAGGAAACAATATGTTTGCATCGACGGATACAGGTCTAGAGAATTCTCTGCATTCTCTGGAGTGCCACAGGGGTCAAACCTAGGTCCTCTACTATTTATAATCTTAATTGATGACATTCAAGAATGCATCAAACATTCCACTTGCCTGCTTTTTGCTGACGATCTAAAATTACTTAAGAAAATTTGTGATGGTCAAGATTGTGTCAAATTGCAAACTGATTTAGATTCAATTTCATCATGGGCTGATGAAAATAAATTATTTTTTAATACAAAAAAATGTGTCGCTATGTCGTATACACGTTCGAGAAACCCTATCAAATTCGATTATTGCATCAAAAATGATATATTGTCAAAAGTAAAATCCATCAAGGACCTTGGGGTAGTCTTTGATCCCAAACTTACGTTTTCGGACCATATATTGCAGTTGACGACATCATGCTACAAGCTTCTCGGATTTGTCATAAGACTCTGCAAACAATTTTCCAATCCCGAGGCAATGATGACTTTGTACAGCTGCATTATAAGGTCTAAAATCGAATACGCCTCTGCTGTATGGGCCCCATACCAACAAAAATATATTGAAAAACTAGAACAGATTCAAAAAAAGTTTTTGAGATACATGTATTTGAGAATGCACGGAGAGTATCCGCGATTCATGCATCACGAAGATTTGCTTGCCGAAACGCGCTACCAAAGTCTCCACTCGAGGAGGAGTGGGGCTCTTGCAGTAACGGCGTACAAAATTATTAATAATTTAATAGATAGCCCATACCTTCTGGAATGCTATAAGTTGTTCGTACCGAATAACTACAGCCAGGGACGTCACCATGATCTGCTTTGTATCCCACGTGGCAGAACGGACGTACTGGCTCGGCATAGCATGACACGAGGTATGGCGCTGTTAAACAACGCCTCCAAGACTATCGATATTTTTAATAGTAGTCTTGAAGAATTCAAGAGGCATGTTAATGCTATTAATCTATAACTTGTATTATTTGTATCATATATATGTAGTTAATGTTACATGTGTATTGTAAATGGACACAGTCTGTAATACACAAAAAAAAAAAAAAAAAAAAAATGTGCAACATGGTTGTGAATGATGAATATTTGAAGCAGGTGGATGAGTTTTTGTATTTGGGAAGCATGTATACGAGAGATGGGAAGGCTGGTAGAGATATTGAAAGGAGGGTAAATGCAGGTAACCCCATTAATGGAGTACTGAACGCCGTTGGCGCCAACAAAAAAAACTGTCCAATGAAGCGTCTTGAGTCCGGCCATGTCAGAATTAGAATAATAGAAAAGCATGTATGAGACGATGTATGAATGTGAACGAGGCAAGGAGAGGATGCCAAGATCTAGTTGTTTAGCGGTCTGTCTTTTTTGCCTACTCCTGCGGGGAAATGGCGTTATCGTTAGTAGTTACTTAGTTAAAATTGTACTTATTTCAGTATATTTATGTTACAGCGATACAGTTCTTGATAAAAACACAAAAAAGATGAAGTTATTTCTAACCACCTATATTAATTGCATCTAGGATTATAATAGATTATAAAGCAGACGTCGCGCGCCGCTGTGAAAGTGGAAATGTTCTGACAGTCATAAAAATAAACTTCACTTTCGTACCTTATGTTCAATTTCAGGATTTTTAAATAACTTGAACAGAGAATTCAATAACAAACACATTGATAAATAATGCATAACAGAATTTGCCTAAAATAAACATTAACGGGATTTTCCAACGCAGTGTCGTGATCGCCGAGAAAAAATAAGCAGAACTGTTGGCATTTCTACTTGGTTGCCAGTTTCATTGCAAACGTTGCACTGCAATCTATTGATTATTATCGGTGAAAACATTATCATTCCTAGCAATTCACCAACATTCGGCTCACGGGAAGGTTCAAATATATTCCAATTAATTTTGAAAAGTAGTCCACTATGTGGTCGCCTGTCGATCAAGTGTGAAATCTATCTACCCACTTTGTGGGCGCCTAGCTATCCAGTGGTAATAGTTATTCAATTTGATTTTTATTCAATAACTCTACTTAGGAGGTCACGAGAAAAATAAATTACTGATGCTAGATGCTGCGTGAAAGGTATTTTTGGGGAGGGGGGGGAGTAGGTCTTGAAGGGGCCTTAGAAGGGGGGAAACACGGATGCTGGCGAATCGTTCTACAGTCGAGCTATTGAATCTAAGAACGAGTCGGATGATCGACCCATTCTCTTGTGACAAATGTCAACCGTGTACAAATGTTGGGCGCGTTTGGCGTTTCCTGACAATGCATCGGTGCCGAAGAGATCAATAATGCTAGTTCCTCGAACCATCTTCCGTTGAATAAGGACACCATTCCCAACTAACGTAGTTTTTCAATTTCAAATTTCAATGACAAAACGCAACTGTGTGTAAAAAAATAACCTTAAACTTCCAACTAAAGTCAGTGTTGGAAGTTCATGGCCGGATTGGCCAGTCTTTTGGATGACGAAACACGCCCACATTGCATTTCTTGTGTTCTGTAGTTTTATTTTTAGGCCGTGTAACTTTTCACTAACTAGATCTTAGCCAAGTACTTCACATCTCTTTCCCCTCCCCTCTACCTTCAGCCTTAACACATACTACCATTGGGGATGACTTAGTGTCACTGAGTCCAGCTGGTTGGGAACATTTGGATTCTGCTGTGGTATTCACAAGAAAACAAGGTTCTATTCTACAATTTAGGTTATGATCAATTTATGGAAGAAGAGATATAAAAAGAAAGAGGTGTGCAAGAGTCGACCATCAAATAATCTATTCACCTTTATATCGAATATTCAAATCTAAAGACATTTCAAGGAACATCATTGGAGACCGAGAGTATTTTTCTTCTTCAAATCGAATATTTATGCAAAAATACGACGTTATCATTTCGTCGTTTAGTTGTTTTGATGATCACTCCGCAGATTGGCGTGAACTCCGTTGCAAAGCTGTTAAAATCGGGTCTCGTGTTTACAATCCCTACCGCGTTTCAGTCGCTTTAAATTTTCAATATCAAAATTTTAATATTTAGAAATAAAATTATTAATTTCTAATAAACACATTGGAAAGATTATTTTATCTAGATTTTAGAACAATTTTTGTTTTTGCAAAGTGATAAAAAAATAACCAATATAGAGGTATATTTAAAATGTAAATTGTCGTTACCGCGACTGAATCGGTATAGGTTTTGTAAATACGCAATCGGGTCACTATAAATTCTGGACGGTTCCACCAAAAATAAAAGCCGGACATCACATAATTTCCACGAATTATTATAATGAAATACCGGCCCTGAGAGAATTAATGCGTGCAACACTTCTGGGTGAGATTTGCCCGGGTCTTGGTGTCGTCAAATCCCACCAGCTGCACGGCAGGCCGGATCGCTAAAGAATGGTTGAGAGAGTCCATTTGACTTCTCCAGCCGTACTCTCTCGGAACATCGCCTTGCACTGAAGTAGGAGGGATGGATTTATACGTCCGTCACTCCTGGACACGCAGAATTTCCTCTTCAAAAATGACACAGGCCCTGATTAGAATTATTTTCCTCAAGGCCTTCTGAGTGGAGCTAATGTAAAAAAAATCGATTTCAGTTTACACGCGGTAGAACCGAAACCTTACCAAAACAATCTCATCCAATACTTGAAAAGTGAGGTCATAATCAAAGCGACCAATGAACGCAGACCAGCGTAATTTCCGTTTCATATCTCAACCAATAGGTGCTTTTAAAAGTGACATCATCAAAGCAGTCAATGAGCACAGTTGATGCGTTGCAGGCGCAGCAATCATCATTTTCGTTTCATTCGAATTCGGGCTATAGAAGTTTCACTTCAAAAACATACGTAAAACACAAACTTCTACACAATCTGCCCTGAAAATGAACATTATACCGCTGTCTGAAAAGTTGGCTAAAGAATGAGAAAGCACAATACGGCATAATAACCCAAAAATGCTTGTTATTTGTAGAAAAATGAGTTCGCTACTAGTGCAAACTCTATAGCAGAGCGTTAGCTTGGAATCCCAACACTGAGGAATTCCTTTCATGCACGAGTCATGCAATTCCCCCTTTGTGGATTCATAAAAGATCGATTTCTCGCTAAGAAAGCGAATAAACCTGTTAAAAACCCAGAAAAAGGCAATCATTGCGATACATTTATTTCATTTTCAACAAAGGATTCCTAACGGAAAATACAATGCTCCGAATTTATTATTGTAATGTTCCAATTTTGTGTTTCCACGATGATATTTTATTATTTCAATGCGTACATCGTGAGACCCTTTATTTATATATATAACATCTCCACAAAAGAGTTCAAACTGACCGGGTTCAGTTGAACTACGGGGGTTCCAATAATGGGGAATTACGTGAGAGAGGAGACGGAGAAAATTAACAAATATTCCTGTTTCATTCAAAATCGGAATTAATTGCAGGTAGTATTGGTAATTCTTAATTTTGAAGTATAGGGTGAGTCATAAAAATTTGCACTTTGATTCCAAACGGAGGAGGAGAGCGGGTCACTTATGCTTATCCTCGCTCCTTGGAAATTTAGTCACAATCGTCTTAGAATTGTTTTGCGGGAGAGCAACGCGCTTTCTGGGGAAAACATTTTTACAAAAACAATGATTTTGTTATTTTCTATTCAACAAAGATTCTATTCTGTTTTACAAAATAATGATGCACGCCGCCTATTTCGTTTGCATCATCAATTACAGAGTATTAATCGGTGCCCAAGTTAGTTAATTTAATTAAATCATGATTTAAAAATTTCGAAGAAACCGACAGGAAAACAAACAGGGCGGCCATGTAGCAAAAGAAATTGGTTAAAGAAAAGAAAATTTTCTTTAACAAACTGATCTCGCGCAGAGGAGATATTCCATGGCCTGCCCCCACCGCCACCGCCCGGATCTAACCTCAGCTGTTTTTTGATGGGATATATATTTGTGTATATATATTTTATCTTTCAAGTCGAGACTACGTAAAAAAATCAGCGACATTACTCCAATTAAAGGAGAACATCCATTAAGAGATGGTCAACATACCCTGAGATTTGTGTCGAAAAGTTTTCGAAAATCTATTTGAGGAATGCCAACGGCGAAATAGCGGACATTTTAAGTTTTTAATACGATTATTTAGCATATTTTTGTTCTTATCAATAATCATTTATTTAAATACAATCTGTATTTTTTTCATGATTATTTCAAAAGTGCAAATTTTTATAGCCAACTCTATATGAAATCAATGAAAATGACGGAAAATAAGTAGCCCAGTGTCAGAGTGTTTCCTGGTAAGACAAAGGTTCAGGGTTCGATCCCTGGTTGCGACCATTACATTTTAGTTTTCTTTGGCTTTTCGTGTTTTATGTATTGTGTAGTTTTATTAATATTATCAAGATACTTCTTCGGTGATTAAATGTTACATTGATGTGTGTATTTATAACCTTCAAAAGTTATAAGAAT
Source organism: Limnephilus rhombicus (assembly GCA_929108145.2). Classification (NCBI taxonomy): domain Eukaryota; kingdom Metazoa; phylum Arthropoda; class Insecta; order Trichoptera; family Limnephilidae; genus Limnephilus; species Limnephilus rhombicus. Next base: position 51,001,139 of record OV815286.1, on the reverse strand, counting down.
AATTTAAAAAAATATTCCGATAACAAAACGTGAAGGGTTGATGGGGAGGTGGAGGGGGAGGGGTGAGTAGGGAAGGGAGAAGGGGAACCCGGGAGGGGGGGGGGGGGTTCGCGGGACGGAGGAAGGGGGGAGTGGAGTAGGGAGAAACAATTTCTTTATTAAATAGCATAGCAACGCATGCCGGCAGCTAGTATAATACATTCATACCCAATTTTTATATTTTATTATTTTTTAAGTTATGCGTAAAAAGTAAGAAAGCAACTGTATCTATATTTTTTTCTATTCGTATTGTTATGTATAAAAAGATACAAAGAACTGTATTTTTTTTCTATTCCTATTGTAAAACTGTATCAAACTGAGTGAAACACAGAAAGAGTTTAAAAAAATGTTAAAATTTGGATATATTCTAATGATCGATCTACTGGTGACCTCACCCAAACGCCTTGTCATTGACAGTTATTGTAGTTACTTTGCCGTTTTTGTTTTGCTTATATGCAAGCATTAATGTAAAACAAAATAAAGTTTTGCTGTATAGAAACCTACATCATACATTTATAAGTAAATCATAGACAAAATGCGAGAAACAATTTACTAAAAATTCTGCCTTAATACAGGTTCGCCTAGAGAGGCAGGCTGTGCACAACTTACAAATTTAAAGTTAGATTAAAGAACGAATAAACAATATTACAAAAATTCTATGTATAAAATAAACCACACAATACCATTATAAAACACATATCATTCACCCACACACAACTTATAATATGCGCCGATTAAATATTTTTTTTCATTACCGACTTTATAGGTACACTTAAAAAATATATATTATGTACTTCATATTTTTGAATTTTGTTTTGTAAAATGCTTTAGCACCAGTAAGCCTCCCAGGGCCAATGTTATTAATTAAAATTATAAAATGCAAATTTTTGTACATACCAAATAAATAAAAAATAAATTGTTATGTTTATAAGGATAGAAAACAACTGTATAATTTTTTCTATTCCTCAGTTAAAGCCACTAAAAAGGTCGTTAATAATTAAATAAATAATGCATTTCATATGTAAAAATGCACTGACTGAATTATAGGGAGTTTTCAATATTTCTATTTTTGTTACTGACAATTCGTGCTGCAATTCCAATGGCAGACCAGTCTGAAGATGGCCGCGATAGTATGAAAACGTTAACAGTAAAAAATAAAGTTTTTTTTTTACATTAGCTCCACACAGGAGGCACCGAGGAAATAAATTTCCCTAGAGGCCTATGTCATCTTTGAGGATGCTGTGTGGAGGGTTTTTTAAGGGAAAGGAAGGAGAAGAAGATAGGGGAAGGAAAAATGTAAGGGGGGTGGAAAGGAATCTGGGGGTAAGTGTGGCCAGGGGTGACGGACGTATGAATCTATTCCTCACACGACGGTGCAAGGTGAAGGGTCGGGAGAATCCGGCTGGAGAGGTCAAAAGGCCTACCTCAATCAGTCTCCTCCGATCCAGCCCGCAACGCAGTGGTTGGGCAAACGTATCCTCCACCAAGACCTTGACAAACCTCATCCCGTGAACCTGGGCACCCCTGCTAAGTCACCAAACGTAACGAACCACTTGGGGTGACCTGTGGCAGGGGTGTCGGTTGTCCAATAGGGTGGAGCGATCTAGTATGGAGAATTTTTTTTTTCGTAATATAAAATTCGGCATACTCGGGATTGGTGTTCCGTTATGTACTTATCTCAAATAAAAAATATAAAAAATAAATTTTTATAATTAGGACATCGCCACCACTTTCAATTTTTTATAAAAATATTGAAAACACAAAAATATTCTCCAGATTCTTAGAAATGCTTCTATTTATGTAAAAAAATAATACGTATTTACTTATTCTCCTTTGATATAATTATAAAGAAACACCGTATCAACAGTTAAACTATTCCCTCCAGAGACTCAATCCTCCCACCCCAAACGTTGTTTCAAACACAGTGATTTGATGTAGAATCTAGATGAATTTCCCATCATATCTGCGGATGGGGCTTCCCTCTAAACCAGTGGTTCCCGACCATTTTTTGGCCAGAGACCACCATGACATTTATTTGTTCTCACAGGGACCACACGGTACAAAAATGAGCTCTTCTTGGACTTCTTCAGCTACCTCTCCAACACTAATACCAAAAGGGTTACGAATCAGCTTTAGGACTCCTTTCAATTCGGTTTTGTAGTAAAATGAACAAATGTTTCTCTGACCACATTTTAGATCTCGCGGACCACGTGTAGTTCATGGACCACCGGTTAGGAACCACTGCTCTAAACGGACTAGGGCCTTCCCTTCTGAAGGAACTCAGAGAATTGTTGAGTTTATTGGGGGTATGTTTTACAGTTTACGTAGTATTTTTAATTGTGTGCTGCATTAGAATATTCAACTATTTTTCGATGGGCTATTTTAGGGTTTATATTAACTGTTCTTTAAACTTTGAACATTATGGCAATGTGACATCTGGATGAGAATTACCTTTGAATGTTTTGCATTATTGTGAATTGTGAAGATGTATTACGAGGTTTTTTGTGAATGAAGCATAACGAAAAAATATTCAGGATTCCTGTTGTAGCCAGAACGTTAGGCAGATATTTTTTCTGCTGTATTACAAGATGTTGGCTCAATTTCACAGAACGATACATGTTGTGTATAGGAGTAATATTCGTCGATATAGTTTGTTGCAATTGGATGGAACTGCAGTCAATACGGGCTACAAAAGAGATTTAGTGTCTTGAATCACTTCTCAAACGGGCTTTAGACTGGATTGTCAGTCAGTTATACGCAAACGAGCTCATTTTGCCACTACTTATAAACTGCATCGACTGGACCACAACGTTTCACTGGCATTATTGGAAATCCTTAAATAAGTGTGAACAACTTCTTATCCTGAAATTTAAAGTCATTCAATGTTCTTTCGCAAGCATGAAAAATGAACAGGATTTAAGTATAGCTCAGCTGTATATATAGAAAATATGTAAAACCATCGACTGATTGATTGATTGATAATTCCAGGTTCCGCAATGAAAACTTGTCAAAAAACGGTAAAATTGTACATTCCAGTTGGCTCACTAAAACGAAGCGGGTTCTTCAGCTTTACATTTCTACCCTAAAACCATCAGAAAATTTGTTAACTTTAACGACAGTTTACGCACCTATGTGGTTCAACATTAAGACCAAACCAATATGTATTTCCGGAGTTAGGCATTTGCAGGAAACAATATTGCTTTCACGATAATTGTCCAGTGATTTTAAATAATTAGTAATACAGTAAACCAGCGCATTGTTCTTTGGGTATCACAAACGTATTGTTAACCATCTTACTCTAAAACCGAAAATGGTTAAGAGAGTTGGCGTTAAGAAGAATATTGGAAGCCCGGCAAATGAAAACGCAATCAGATGTTATTCGTCCCTTCAAAGTGCCTTTTTGATTTTTCAGTAGATAATTATATTGATGGTTTGAATTGGGATAATGTAACTGAGTCACCGCTCATCATATCTGTTAGAGACGAAACAATTTGACAAGCCATTACCGATCACACGATAATTGTCGATGTTATGGTAAAGAATTTTCCTTGCCCACTCAAGGCATAGAGGGATGTGTGAAAATTGTAACAGAAGCCTCAGCTGCTGTCAGTGAACCATTGAGACGAGATGACTTAATAAAAACAAGGTTATAGTCACGAAACCTTATGCCACTTTTTGACTCCAAAATGCAGTACCGTAAATAATATGAGAACATTTTTTATTTCCACTATTTGTTCCATTCTACCAATCTATGAATGTATTATCCGTAAAATAAGTGGTAAAAAACAATTTTTACGTGTGTTTTATTTCGTGTATATAAGCTATAAGTACTTAGGTAAAATCGTGAAAATAATAAAATACAAAGCTTTGGCGATGTCCAGGTTTTATGAATATATTTTTTTTATTATTTTTGCTGTAATTATTAATATATGGAGCATCTTTTCCAACTATGCCGATTTCTAAATTCTCAAAAAAGAAATTTCACTCCATGCTATTGTCCAATAAATAGTTCCCTGGGCGGCGGTAACCATACCCGAATCCCAAATTGTTGATAAAAGTTTAAAATTATTTTGATTATGTGGCAGTCCATCCTCTCCGAATACCTCTGAAGATAATTTTTATAATGGTTAGTTTATTACTTTTAAGTTAGTGGTAGACATTGTTCAATTATCGTCCGACCCCATATCAAATGAGAAATGTATTTTTAACTTAACAAAATTCGTAGAAAATTGTTGTGAAGTTGTTTGAAGTTGGGAATTTAAGTAATTACTTCGTATGAACTCGCGGGGTAACACATAATCATCCACTGTGAAGTATTCTTCCCTTCTAATTAATTCTCACGCCAGTTTCCAGGTGAAGAGTGGCGCACGCTAATTAAAGTCTTATCTTTTATTCGATGGGAATCAACTTTCTTCCTCGAAAAGTTTCACGAACAAAACGTTACCTGGTTTTATCTATATAGTTCCCCGCAAGGCAAAACTTTCAATCTAAGGGTGTAGAAAGATAATCCTTTCTGCAGACTTCTCCATGCAGAAGCCTGTTTATAGGTAAATCATTTTAAAGATAGTCTTGGTTGTGTAATGGGTAATGGCTAATGGCTCACGGAATGGATGAACTTACCGATTATGACTGATAATTTTTAACACTTGAAGTTAGGATCTGGAGTTGAAAAAATGGCACTAATAAAATATAAAGTAAAAAGGGTACATCTAGCTTATAGTTACATCCTATTGAAGTGAAAACTTCTTTAGCACCGTTGTGATTTGAAACTCGATAAAACGAAAAATAGCGACACTAAAAAGAGACAAACACATAGGATATAGCTCGCGTGAAATTGGAATAGTATAATCGGTCTCCTTTTTGGGCGATGCTTCGTAGCCCCCCACCTCTTGCCTACTTTAGTTTTCTGGAGGTTTTACTTCTACCGCTTGTCAATTGCACACTCTGTTTTTTTTTTCTTATAGTTAAACTAATAAATAATAATTGAAAATGCAGTAAATATTTGGGTATTTGTGGGAATACGGTCGGGTCTTCCAAACCAAATCGAATAAACTTTTTGATATTTTCTATCGCTGTACACAAACACATTCAAACTTGTCTCGTTTAATGGTTTGTCTTTTTTTACATTAAGAAATTATCACCCCCTGAGGAAAATATCCCCTTTCCTTAGGGTGCTGTGTAGAGGGTTTTTTTTAGGAAAGGAAGGAGACAAAGTTCTGAAAAGAAAAAGGTAATGGGAGACGGACTTATGAATCCATTCCTTCCACTGCAGTGCAAGGCGATGTTCCGAGAGAGTCCTGCTGGAGACGTTAAAAGGTCTTCCTCAATCATTCTCACAAGTCGCAGTAACACAGTTGGTGGGTAGACGCATCTTCCGCCATGATCTGGATAAACCTCACCCTGTGAACCCGGGCGCCCTTGCTAAATCTTCAAACGTAGCGAACCACTAGGGATAAGCGATGGCAGAGGTGTTGGTTATCCAATAAATGGTTCACTGAGCGGCGGCGCTACCGATACCAGCTTCTTAAATTGCATGTCATGTTTGCAGAGAAATTTCTCTTTTCAATCAATGTTTTCTATTACCCATTTTCATATTTAAAAGGTTTTATTACACACTTTTCTCAGAATTTTCTAATCTAGATTTCATACATATTTATATATTTTTTAAACTACGTGGTTTATGATAGAGATTGCGTGGTGTTTCTAATTGCCTTACGAATCAGGCAGGTAGTAATCAAGGTAGAAATCCGAATAACTCATGAAAATCTACATATTATCTGTATTCCGTATTTTTCTTTTACTTTTATTTTTACTCTTTACGATCTACTTCCCCTCCCCACTCCATATAACCTCACTACATACCGTAGTAGCTGCCTCCGTGGTCGAGGGATAAGACTCTTGAATCGCAATCCAAAGGTCGCGGTATTGAATCCCGGCGTGCGCAATTAAATTTTATTAGATTAATTTGCCTAATTTCCCAATTAATTAAATAAAAATAACATTAAGGGTGGGTTTCTTCATTCACCGAGAATGCTAAATGCAATGCTAATTGTAAAAAAACACGATCGAAATTTAAAAATTTATATGAATTTGACCGTTTACTTTTACAATTGGCATTGCATTTAGCATTCTCGGTAAATGAAGAAAGTTATTTGCGGCACGTTCCAGAGTTAAAGATACTCTAAGTATCGGTGTAAGACCACCATTCAGAGTTGAAACGTTGCTTGACATGACTTTAGCCGTGTTTGGTGACCAGATCTGAATAGCCATGTACTTCCCCACCTTCAGCCTCACAACATACCCCAATTTGGGAATGCCATAGTCTCACTGGCTTCGGACAGGAGCAGATGGGACTTTTTTTTTACACTAGCTCCACTGAGGAAAATAATTCCCCTCAGGGCCTATGTCATTTTGGGGATGCTGTGTGGAGGGTTTTTTTAGGAACGGAAGGAGAGGAAGTTCTGCGAAGGAAAAGGGTATGAGGGGTGGGTAGGAATCTGGTGGGTTGGTGTGTCCAGGAGTGACGGACGTGTAAATCCATCCCACTGCGGTGCAAGGCCATTCTCTTTTGATCCGGCTTGCCGTGCAGCTGGTGGGCAGAAGCATACCTCGAAAAGAACAAAATTATTAACGACCGTCAATACGGATTCCAGCGGAACCGCTCGTGCGGTGATCTTCTCGCGTATGTCACGCATGTTTGGGGGCGGTGCCTGGAACGTTTTGGTGAGACCCAAACGGTAGCACTGGACATTTCCAAGGCCTTTGACCGGGTTTGGCACGAGGGCTTGTCTACAAACTGCCTTCTTACGGACTTCCCGCATCCTTGTGTATGTGGATTGCCGACTTTTTGAGGGAGAGGTCGATTCAGACGGTAGTCGATATGTTCATCTCTTCCTCACACTCGATAAATGCTGGCATCCCACAGGGATCGGTTCTGTCTCCGATTTTGTTTTTGTTGCACATCAACGACCTTTTGTCATGTGCACCAATTCACTGTTACGCGGATGACAGTACAGTCCATGATAGCTTTTTGTTTGACAAGCCCCCAAAGAGCTCACAAACCCCAACGGCTCGGAGGACTTTGGAGCAAAGAATGGACGGTTACCTCGAGAGTGTTTTCTCTTGGGGTAAAAATAATCTCGTTGGATTTAATGTTTCAAAGACCCAATCTCGTCCGATTACGTCTAAAAGGGATCGAAATGAATATCTAGTATCCTTCAACGGAAGCAATCTTCTGAACAGGCCCTCCATTGATATGCTTGGTGTAACCCTAAGTGACCAGCTCAGGTATGGGGGCTCCATCGAAGCCAGAGTAAAGTTAGCCTCCCAAAAACTGGGCGTACTGTACAGGGCCCGCAGATACTTTAATAGTACAAAACTGCTAACCCTGTACAAATCACAAGTGCGCCCCACAGTTGAATTTGGCAGCCACCTCTGGTCTGGAGCTCCAAAATACCTGAAAAATACCCTCGACTTTGTGCAGAAACGGGCGGTCCGTTTAATAGATTCTCCCATCTTAACAGACGGATTGCAATCTTTACAGCACAGGCTTCGGGTGGGAATGCTATCCTTGTTCTACCGGTATTACAATGGAAGATGCTCCGAGGAACTAGCATCATTGATCCCTTCGGCACCGGTGCATAGTCGGGAAATACGCCAAACGCGTGCCCAACATTTGTACACGGTTGACACATGAGAACGGGTCGTTTCTTTGACTCGTTCTTGTGTTCAACAGCTCGGCTGTGGAATGATTTGCTGGCCTCTGTGTTTCCTCCTTCCTATAACATGGGTTTCTTCAAGACCAATGTTCATTAGCATGGAGTGATTTTTTTTTTGAGAATTTCGAAATCGGCATAGTTGGAATAGATGCTCCAAATATTAACAATTACAAAAATAATAATAAAAAAATATATATTTTTAAATCCTGGACATCGCCAAAGCTTTATATTTTCTTATTTTGACGATTTTACCAAGTATTTGTGGCGGCCACTTGTGCCGCATTAATTGCGCCGCCACTGAACTCCGACCGAACACACTGGAAACTACGAAATACCTACAGTCAGTTCTACGGCCGCGCCGCCTCGTAAATAATAATTCGGCCACTTACGCGAAAGGCCTAGAACGTGTGGCTGTACCGTACAAGTGCCCACAGAAGGTTCGAGCGATTTCTCAGCTTTGCGTGAATTCACCCGGCATTGCCTACCGTGAGATTAATTACTCGCCGCGAGTATATAAGCAAGCGCTCGCTCGCTGAGTCCAGTTCAGGCTTCATTCATCGGTCGAGTAGCAACACAGTCCGAGCAGTGCCGCGACTAAGTACGTGCCTGCGCGGGGCAACAGCCCGCGCAGTCAGCAACAAGTGATTTACACATATCCGGTGTGACACCAGTACCACCTTACAGAGGCCTCCATCTCCAACTACCATCTCGACATGAGATGTCAAGCAACAGCAACCAGCAACGAGCCAGCAACCGGCAACAAGCCAGCAACCACAACCAGCAACCACAACCGGCAACGAGCCAGCAACCAGCATCCTCATCGCCTCTCAAGGTTCCTTCCTGCGTCACGTGTGTGTGTCGACTCATAGGCCAGACAGCCGCCATACCTCGTCAACGCGACGACGGTCGACCGCCTGGACCAAGGTCACTTCTACACCGCCATGGTGTAGAGCAACACCCACCGGCTCCCTGAAGACCTGTGATCTTCACCGCCGTAGTCTCCTGACCTTCTTCACTCATCATGACGCAGCAGCAACACCAACGGCACCACTGACACTCCGCTTCGCTTCGACCTCGCTACGGAGCAACAATAAAGACTGACTCACATCTTTGACTGACGCCTTTCATTTACCGCCCCTCTCTACCGATACGGCCCACTCCCTCATATTTATAGCTTATATACGCGAAACAAAACACCCATAAAATTTGTATTTTACCATTTATTTTACAGATAATACATTCATTGATTGGTAGAACGGAACAAATAATGGAAATAAAAAATGTACACATATTATTTACCGCATTCAAAAACTGGAAAATTGCAAAAGTTGCTATGAACGGTACTGCATTTTGGTGTCAAAAAGTGGCATAAGGTTTCGTGCCTATAACCTTGTTTTTATTAAGTCACCTCGTCTCAAGGGTTCACTGACAGCAGCTGAGGCTTCTGTTACAATTTTCACACATCCCTCTAAGCCATGACATCGTCAATTATCGTGTGATCGGTAATGGCTTGTCAAATTGTGTCGGCCCTAACAAATTTGATGAGCGGTGAGTTGGTTACATTATCCCAATTCATAGCACCAATATAATTATCTACCGAAAAATCAAAAAGCCATTTTAAAGGTACGAATAACGTCTGATTGCGTTTTCATTTGCCGGGCTTCCAATATTCTTCTTAACGCCAACTCTCTTAACCATTTTCGGTTGTCAGGTAAGTTGGCTAACATTATGTTTTTATGATACCCAATAAACCATTGCGCTGGATTACTGTATTAATTATATATTTAAAATCACTGGACAAATATCGTGAAAGCAATATTGTTTCAAGCAAATATCGAACACCGGAAATACATATTGGTTTGGTCTTAACGTTGAATCACATAGGTGCGTAAACAATCGTTAAAGTTAACAAATTTTCTGATGGTTTTAGGGTAGAAAAGTTGAAGAACCCGCTTCGTTTTAGTGAGCCACCTGGAATGTACAAATTTACCGGTTTTTTTTTTTGACAAGTTTTAATTGCGGAATCTGGAATCATCAATCTCATCGATCAGTCATATTTTCCATATGTACAGTTGAGCTGTATTTAAATCCTGTTCATTTTCAAAATTTCACACTTGCCAAAGAACATTGAATGACTTTAAATTTCAGGATAGGAAGTTGTTACCACTTATTTAAGGATTTTCTAAAAATTCCAGTGAAACTTTGGTCCAGTCGATGCAGTTAAAAAGTAGTCGCAAAATGAGCTCGTTTGCGTGTAACTGACAGACAATCCACTGTAAATGCCGTTTGAGAAGTGATCAAGACACCAAATTAAAACTTTTTTGTAGCCCGTATTGACTGCAGTTCCATCGCATACAATTGCAACAAACTATATCGACGAATATTACTCCTATACACAACATGTATCGTTCTGTGAAATTGAGCCAACATCTTGTAATACAGCAGAAAAAATATATCTACCTAACGTTCTGGCTACGTAGGCTTTCACTGCAGCTTGGTCAGCATGATGCTGAATATTTTTTCTTTATGCTTTATTCACAAAAAAACTCGTAAACCATCTTCACAAGTAGGCAAAACATTCAAAGGTAATTCTCATCCAGATGTCACATTGCCATAATGTTCAAAGTTCAAAGAACAGTTAATATAAATCCTTAAATGGCCTATCGAAAAATAGTTGAATATTCTAATGCAGCACAGAATAAAAAATACTACGTAAATTGTTACTCGACCGACGCGCACTTTGATAAACAAAAATCATCGAAGAGACGAAGGCCTAACACATACCCCCAATAAACACAACAATTCTCAGAGTTCCTTCAGAATGGAAGGTCCTAGTCCGTTTAGAGCAGTGGTTCCTAACCGGTGGTCCGCGAGATTTAAAATGTGGTCAGCAAAACATTTGTTCATTTCACTACAAAACCGAATCTAAAGGAGTCCTAAAGCTGATTCGTAACCCTTTTGGTATTAGTGTTGGAGAGTTAGTTGAAGAAGTGCAAGAAGAGCTCATTTTTGTACCATGTGGTCCCTATTAGAACAAATAAATGTCATGTCAACAAATACATGTCAAATAAAGGTCCCTGGCCAAAATATGGTCGGGAACCACTAGTTTAGAGGGAAGCTCAATACGCTAGATATGATGGAAAATTCATCTTTTTCAAATCACTGTGTTTGAAACACGTTTGGGGTGGGAGGATTGAATCTCTTGAGGGAATAGTTTAACTGTTGCTACGGTGTTTCTTTATAATTATATCAAAGTAGAATAAGTAAATACATACTATTTTTTTTACATAAATACAAGCGTTTCTAAGAATCTGGAGAACATTTTTGTGTTTTCAATATTTTTATGAAAAATTGAAAGTGGTGGCGATGTCCTAATTATAAATATTTATTTTTTATATTTTTTATTTAAGATAAGTACATAACGGAGCACCAATCCCGCGTATGCCAAATTCTATATTACGAAAAAAAAATTCTCCATACTAGACCGCTCCACCCTAGTTCATTCCTTCCTCTCCTCAAAAAGACCCTCCTCACAGCATCCCAGATGACATAGGCCCTGAGGGAAATTATTTTCCTCAGGACCTCCTGTGTGGAGCTAATGTAAAAAAAAGCATCCCATTCTTTACTGCATGAACCCGGGCACCCCTGCTAAGTCACCAAACGTAGCGAACCACTTGGGGTGACCTATAGCAGAGGTGTTGGTTATTCAATAAATGGTTCCTGGGGCGGCGGTACCCATACCCACGGCCCAAATCTCGTACGGTATTCACATAAAAAAGTTTAGATTTTCACGGCCAAAAGTATTTTCGTTATTTGTTTTTGGCGTGTTATGCCGTGTTGCGCTACCTCCTTCTTTAGCCAACGTTTCGGACGCTGTAACGCTGTCCGAAACGTTGGCTAAAGGAGGAGGTAGCGCAATACGACATAACACCCCAAAAACAAATAACGAAAATGTGTAATTTTATTTTGCAGTATCTGTGAATTTCATAAAATTATTTTGTAATTGTATTACGTTCTACTAAATCTGGTTCAAAATTGTTCACATGAATAACATGCTTATTTAAAGCCTGGATAATTAATTACAGCTTAATTTTTTGGAGGTATTTTTCGAGGTTCAGTTGTTTATTTTTTAATGGGCCGCTGAAATTACGCGAGCAAAAATGGTTACAAAATTAATATTTCGGACTATTTTCAAAAGTAGGTTGCGGCTGGCGTAATGGATAATTGAATTATTTTAATAGTATCGGTTTGGCTCTCTCGCTTCCCCATCCGGACCGTTCTCAACAGGCCCGAACCAGGTCAAAACCACAAGTTGATCTGCTGTTTATATAATATTCTCCAATTTATTTTTTTTCCTATATTAGCTCCAGGAAGGAGGCTCTAAGGATAAAAAATCCCCAGGGCCTATGTCATCTTTCGGAATGCTTTGTGGAAGGTTTTTTTATAGAAAGGAAGGAGAGGAAGTTCTGTGAAGGGAAAAGAGGTATAATTTGAAATTAAGTTGGCCACTACAACACGGGCATGTGCCTAGTGTGATGGCCAAAAAATTATCCATTTACTGTAATGTATAAACTTTACTGAATAAAGAACATTAAAAAAAAAAGTTAAAAAAACGCAGTCCATCCTCTCTGCTTACCCTTATATAATTACGGTCGTCACCCTCAGTTAAATAAAATCCGCGTTTTTTTAAACTTAAAATAAATTTTCAATGTAAAAAAAAATGCTAACTAAAAAAACGCTGTCCATCCTCTCTGCTAACCTCTCTATAATTACGGTCGTCACCCTCACCGAAACAGTTAGAGAAACGAAGCGCGTAGGCGACTGAAACGAGGTAGTGTTTGTAAGGTGATTTATGCATAACAATCCCTACCGCATTTCAGTCACTAGCGGGACTGAAACGCGGTAGTGTTTGTTGGTGATTTACGCATTACAAACCCTACCGCGTTTCAGTCGCCTACGCGCTTCGTTGCTCTATCTGTTTCGGTGAGGGTGACGACCGTAATTATAGAGAGGTTAGCAGAGAGGATGGACAGCGTTTTTTTAGTTAGCATTTTTTTTTACATTGAAAATTTATTTTAAGTTTAAAAAAACGCGGATTTTATTTAACTGAGGGTGACGACCGTAATTATAGAAGGGTAAGCAGAGAGAATGGACTACGTTTTTTTTTACTTAATTTCAAATTATAGCTCTTTTCCCTTCACAGAACTTCCTCTCCTTCCTTTCTATAAAAAAAACCTTCCACAAAGCGTGACTGAATCGCGGTAGGGAATGTAAATACGCCGCCCGGCAGGCTCTCAGCAAGTAAAATCGTACCTCACACTAAGGAATTTTAGTAGGTACGTCTTTATGTATGGGAAAAAAATTGGAATTTCGAAAAAAGTTGTTAATCTTTTTTACTCCTACCATCATGTAGAATCACCTTCCGAAGTTAATGCACTTTACCCCCGGATACCCTGTATTCTAAAATTAATTAGATAATTAATATCACTATTAAACCATCGTAGATAAGAAAAGAGAAGACAGCATAAGCAAAAGAAGAGATAAGAGGTATAGTTTTATAAGATAATTTATTTTTAAAAGTATTAAACAATGCATACAAAATACATTAAAAATAACAGGCAAAACAAATAAATCGAAGTTAAAGTAAAAATTTTGTGGTGGTGCAACAAAATTTTAAATTAATTTTTTGTTATAATTGTCGTAGCTTTAAGTAGTTTGCCCGCAGAACATTCCCACATAAATATTTTACACATGAACACTATCTGTTCTTTATATTTTCATAGCTCTATTATGGCTCGGTTGGTCGGGGTTTCCACAAAACCTGTTGTTTTGTTTTCGTTCTAAGCTCATTGCTCGGTTGGTAAATGGATTGCAAAGTTAATTTTTTTGTAATAAATGATAACGAATAAACGCAAAACCTAAATACAATTATAGCTGAATCGATCGATAAATGACTGAAAGAAATTATATATCATCTGAATGTATTGTTTATGGGGGTAATATTAAGTCTACTCTCAATCTTCTTTTGCCATATCCAACTTTCAATTTCTTACATCAATATGAAAGAACGTAAGATAAAACAATAATATTGCTATTATAATATTGTAACTTGAGACTCTCATTTTATCTATAATATAAAAATGAATCGCTGAATGTGTTGCTAAGCGCATAACTTTCGAATGACTGCACCAAATTGTATAATTCTTTTTTTTGTGTGTTAGTTATTGTCAGGACAAGGTTTGTTTTTAAATTTCCAGTGAGCTCTGGCATTATGAAATTTGTATTAAAAAATTGCTATTGGTGGCACGCGAGGTTTGAAAATTGAATGTATGGAAAGTGGGAGGGAGGGAGAGATGGGGAGGGTTGGTGGGGAGGAGGGGGGAGGCGGAAGGGGATGAGAGGGGAGGGGGTGGGGTGCTCGGGCGGTGTGGGGAGGGAGGGCGGTGGGGGGAGGGAGGTGGAGGAGACGGAGTGGGAACCCCCCTTACACCATGCGACCGAAGCCGCGGGAAAAAGCTAGTTACTTATAAAATTTAATCATACTTTTACGATTATCGGATTTTAATTAATTTTATCAGTTTATTCTTGGGGCGACACCACGTTATCCGCACCGGGTGCCACCCATGCTAGCTAGGCCACTGCTTCGAGCTTCCACCAAAAATATTACATTGTTTGATGGATAAAATTTTTCATCATGTTTGTGTATAACTTGCCGAATATCATATAAAACGCGTCGTATAGCGTCACTAACAAAGGATGTAATCGCAACCGCACACCACTGCAACTGGCGTAAATAAAATATGATGATATTTGTCGTTAAACGCAGTAAACCAAAACTGGTTCATTTGTGAATAATTGATACAAAACAAATTCATTTGCAAGCTGTGAAAACATATTTGCAATACGCGTGAATCATTTTGTTTATTTTGGTGTATTTGTGTCATAACCATAAATTATAAAATTTGTATAGAAAAAGAGTGTACTACGCAATTGTTTCATCTATTACAAAATATGATATTATTGGATGGGGAGGAGCGTACGCAAAATAATTGAAAGGCTGATAATTAAGGTTCTCGAAATAAACCATCCACATTTTCTACTGAAAGACTTTTTGCAATATTAAATGTACCCGCACAAATAAAATGTAAAAAAATAAAATTAATTACCTTACAAAATTAATATATCAGCAAGATATTGTAAGAATAACAAATCCTAAAAATGAAAATCACGCATTCTCAAAACAACTTTTTTTGTGATTACTGTACAAGAGTCCCAACTGCTCCCAGACGCCTTCAGCCAACGAAACTTTGGCATCTCCGATTGGGGTATCTTGTGAGGCTCAAAGTAGTGGTGCAGAGAAGTAGATGAGGAAGAGGAAGGTGGGGAAGTTCCTGGCTATTCAGATCTGGTCACCAAACACGGCCAAAGCCAATTTTAGTTTATAACGTTTCAATTCTGAATGGTGGTCTTACGCCAGGGTGATATTGAGTGCCTCTTCAACCCTGGAACGTGCCGCAAATATACTATATATTATTTATAATTATTTAATGTGAAATAACACGAATTAATCAAATAAAACGTTGGTACTTGCGCACGCCAGGTTTTCGAATCGGCGACCTGGGGTTACTAGTCGACAGCCTTACTCTCCGACCACGGAGGCCATCTAGGAACCTCTATCTAGGAATAACTTATTTTAACAAACTTCCTTTAAATCTAAAAAATATTGAAATATTTACGAATTACATTGTCTAACTAACTACCAGGAGTATGCAGAGAGGACGGACCGCCAAACAACTCGGCCTTGGCACACACTCTTTGCCTCACTTACCTTCATACATCGTCTAATACATATTCTTCTATTATTCTGACTTTTGACGTGGCCCGACTCAAGTATCTGATTCACTTGATCGTGCCATGACTTCCTTGGGCGTCCCCGACTTCTTCCACTCACATTTGCGTCATATATTCTTATCACACTATTTTCTTCTTTCATTCGGCATTATTTGTCGTTGACCCTGTACATACATACATATAAATATATGATATTATTATTTGAGCTAGAATTCCCCCACAAAGCACAAGAGCCTTCCTTGCCTCTTTATGGTGAGGAAAAGCTGTTATTATATTTCTTTATACCCTGTATAATCACTACAACGGCCTTTGACTTCCAACCTTACACTTCTATGGATTACCGACTTCTCTCTCCTTGGATATACGACTTCACATATCGATTATATAGGGTTCATCCAACTTGCAGAATGCAGGATAGCATGCTGAACCGCCAACCAAATTATTAATATTCCAACGACCCGACAACGGGAATAAACATTCGGCTGGCGGTTTTGCCTAAAAACGATTCTATTTGCAGAGAGAGACCCTGCGTGCAGTCCTGCAAGTCGGTTGGTGGGTAAATCGTTTTTAGGACACCTGTCTAATACAAAATAATTAATGATATTGAACTCTCTCGCAACCACTTCAAAATCTACATATTTAAAAATATGTTTGCTTGTTTTCTTTTGCTTGCATACATGTACGTATGTATGTATGTCGTTTATTTATTGCTATATTAAGCGTAGGAAATGTTTGAAGCTTTCAAAATACCGTTTTTGGATTATTACAACCATATGACAATATTTAAAGAGATACGAGTTCTTGATCTACGGCAACTATATATGTATAAGAAAAATTATTTTACATACACAAAAACACCGACACCACTATCCATCCATCGATCATCTCCACAACACCCGTCATGCAGGGAGGAATCCAGTAATTCCGCCTACTACAAACACATCACATGCCCAAAGACAAAACTCCTATTTAGGGCCTAAATTGTTCAACTTCATACCCGATGCTTGGAATTTGAAAAGTACAAGCATTTTACGGAAATTGGTTAGCAATTGGCTTCTGGATATGGGGAGAGTCGAGAGCGAACATATGCTAACACAATCTCACATACCTAATATGTACTAAAAAGTTTATATTAATGCATAAAAATAAAACTTTTACTCTGTTTTTTGATCCGTGTAAAATAAGGACTGGTCTTTGATTCTTGTAAAATAACGACTAGACATTTCAAAAAATAAGTTTTGAAAATTTCTATATAAATACATTGGAAATTCATATTCATATAGTCGGATTAATAAATGGGTAATTTCTTTTACTTAGGAAAATCTAAAAATAATAGTACATTTATTAAAATTAAATGGTCATAAATGCATTGGTGATTCATATGTCAAATATTGGTGTATAAATGTGTAAATTCTAATAATGCAACTGCAAATTTTCTCCAAAATAACCCAGAAAAAATATCTTAATTGTGATCTCCCGAAAGAAACCATTCACTTATTCGGAATGCAATTATTAATGTAATTAAATGTAATGAAAAAAAAAATTGGTTAACTTTTTACCTAAAATATTGAATTCGAAATTGGATAGGTCCGATGGTTTCGAACTCCTGCAACTCCATAGAGAGGTACAGGAGGTCGGTACCATCGATACATCGCATCGGCTTGACACAGCGAAACATACTTATAGGTGTAAAAGACACGGTTAATGTTGCAATTTTGCAAACCTTCTATCACTTTTAAATTTGTTGGTTGGATTTTTATATTATGTACGTATTTTTTTAATCGTAACATATTGATATTATATATCTCACTGTACAAAAGTTTTGTTGCCTATTTTTTTATTTAATTTATATACTTTTTATTCACATCGTAACTTTATCTAAACTATTTGTTTTCTCATGTTAAAGATGGAGGTACTGCCTTTATTATTTATTATTTATGTAAAAGCCCTCTGGGCGTAAAATAAAAGAAATAAATAAACAACTAAATAAATTAATGTTCTCCAAAACGAGCTTGAAAAATCATTTGTCATATATTTGGATTATAATTGTGTAATTTCTACTATTAAAGAAATTCTAAAACTTATAGTACTTTAAAATTAAATAGTTATAAATACATTGTGAATTCATATGTCAAATATTGGTTTATAAATGTGTAAATTCTGATTATGCAATTGTAAATGTTCTCTAAAATGGTCTGGAAAGAATCTCCTATTTGTGATCTCACTAAAGAAAACGCTCATAGAACATTAATTCGGGGTGCCCCAAGGAAGTATTCTGGGTCCGATTCTGTTCCTTACCTATGCCACATAGAATGTGAAGGAGAAATCATCAGTTTTTGGATGACACTGTTCTCCTAATAAATGGGAATAATTGGACAGAAACATTTAAGAAAGCAGAAGACACACTTAATAGGATTAAAAAATGGCTAGACTACCATTCACTTACACTTAATGCTAATAAAACCAAATTCATTACTTTCAAAATAAAAAATAAGAAAAACTCTGAAGAAAACCTGAATTTGAAAATTCATAGCGCGCATCACTTAAATGAGAATTGTAATTGTCCCTCATTAGAAAACGTTGACCATATAACGTTTCTGGGTCTAAAAATTGACCGAAACTTAAAATGGACCGAACACATTACCTATTTAAATAATAAAATTAAAAAAAACTAAGTTATTTTTTCAAATCTATCAGGAATGTCCTTATTAAAAAAGACTTAATCAAGATTTACATGGCCCTCTACCAATCACTGTTAGAATACGGTATTATCGGATGGGGCAGTGCAAATAAAAACATACTAAATCCACTAATTAAAAACTCAAAAAGCCATAATGAAAATTATACTGAAAGTTCCTGTAAGAACTAGCACCGACGAAATCTTCAACAATCTTAACATAATGTCAATTAAACAACTATATTCTAAAACTATACTCATTTACATTCATAAGTACAAAACCCAAGAAATAACAACTGACACGTACATTAGAAACACTAGATCTCATGGTCAAAAACATATCCAACAAGTAACTGCTAACACAACATTTGGGCAAAAAAGCTTCTTATATTATGGCATTAAACTCTACAATAAAATACCACTCTCACTCAAAAACCTCAACATTATAACATTTAAATTTCAAATAAAAAGCTGTATACTAAATATAGGGAGATCAGATATAGAAAATATACTGAAATCAAATACAGACTAAAACCGAATCTAATGAACTGAATTATAAAAAAACACTATCTTATTTACTTTATAATCATTAAAAAAAATACTACATGATATATGTTATGTCGAATTCATATTATTCTTATAATTAAATTATAAAATGTAAATGAAATCCTCAGCACGGGAGATCCCAGTGAGGATATCATTATCTCTATTTGTTATTAAGAAATGAAGACAATAAATCATTATTATTATTATATAATAAATGCATTCACTCTGAATGCATTTATTTACGTTCTCCAAATTGACCTTGAAAAAAATCACATCTTTGCGATTCTTTTAAAGACATAAAGAAACCATCCCTTAATTATATACAATTCTTAGTGTTCTCAAAAGTTGTCTTGACAGAAGCAAATTCCCTTGATATCTTGAACGAAACTATTCCTTTGTTAAGAATATTATGAACTAAATATACAATTTGGCTGTCCTGAAACGGGTATTCTGCCCAGTTGGACAGACAAATGATCACGTTGTAATGTATTGTAATATATATGCATATGTAAATAAAATAAAATAAATAAAAAATAAATATATCTGAAATCTTTTTTCATCATTACCAAAACTCTTACGAAACTGTCAAAAATTTCATAATTTGAGAATGACATTTTGAAAACCATCGATTGTTCAATCGAAATTCAATTTTCGAATAAACTCTTTAAATTAATGAATTTAATCTAAGTACTCACCTACGGTGTACTAACCAAAATCGAATGCTTTGAATCTAATCAAAAATTATGTAACAAATTTGATCGACTATTCTTATAATATTAAAAAATGTTTGTAATATATGAAAAATGCAATTAGTAAAAAAAAAAATTGCAATAGGTGGCACGCGATTTTTGAAAATCTGAATGTACCGGGACTGAATATATTGAACGCGGAAGAGCGGAGGGAAGGAGGGAAGGCGTGAAAGGTGGAGGGGGAACGCGTGAAGGGAAGGGGATATGGTAGGAGAAAGGGAGGCGGAAGGAACTTGAATATGGGACGAATGGGAAAGGGCACGCAGGGAAAAATCAATTTACTTATTAAGTCCCGTTGCAACGCACGCCGGGAACTCGCTAGTATTCTATTAAATCGTTTTTTTTTTAAATTTTAACTCCTACCTAAAGCCAAAATGAATTCCTGTCAAATCATGATGGGTATGTCTTACTAAAATGTATTTTTGTCTCCTTTCTTATATCCATTAAATTACCCTTTTCCAATGTAGAATATGAGAAAAAGGTTGATATTTCATATAATATTTACATTCCAGATAAGGAAGGCGGGCTCGAGCATCCATACATCTGTCAATCTCCGGAAGCTTGTGACAACCTTTATTCCTACTTATTTATAACCCTTTTTTGGACGTGACCGACATTCTGTGACTTGAGACCTAGAAATACGTAAAAACAAACTCCGTACCGCGTGGCGTAGACCCATCGTAGATGGAGCGTAAAGATGATTTTTCTCAAGCTTTGGGAAATTTTTATCAGCATTTTATCTGTGTTGTTTCTTATTGAATTCAAAAAGAATAATATCATGCTTTTTTTCGCTGAGGATATTAAAATATTTCGTAAAATTAAGTCTGTTTCCGATCATCAAATGCTTCAAAATGACCTCTACACACTTTATAACTGGTGTACTGTTAATGATGTGTACTTAAATATTGAAAAATGTTACACTCTAAACTTCAACCAAAATGGAATTATAAAGGATTTTTTCTGAGTTATTAATAACTAGCAGACCCGGCCACTCATTTCTGTGGCTTACGAAACCAAATCCTTACGAAACTAAATCAAATCCACACCACGCTGCCGCTGCCCGCTGTCGCTTGGCCAGATTTCAACCAATTTGCACAAAACCTTGACAATTATATACCTAAAAACCTCCTTATCTGTTGGTGAAAACCGCATCAAAATCCGTTCCGTAGTTTAAAAAATCTAAGCGCACATACAGGGTAAGCTACTTTATTTTATACTTTAGTAAAGAAGATACAGATACTATTCTTAAAAATATATCTCCCGTACGAGATCTAGGAATCATTCTTGATTCTAAATTACTTTAATAGCGTTTAACTAGCCAGCGGGCGAAAATCCACATTTCGCCAAAAGTTGTTCTTACGATCGTGCAGGGGCGGTTACAATGAGAAAGATTAATTATTCTCCGTACCAGCTTTTTAAAATGGTAACTCAATATCGATTTTATTTCATTCGAAATTTGCTTCAATTTATACCTACATCCAAAAATGCTGAAAGGCGTGATGATAAAACTATTAAAATAATGTACTTTTTGTAATTATTTTTTGATTTAAAGTATTTATCATTTTTAAATAATGTCCAAGTTAAATAAGAATGTTAAAAAATCTGAAATATATTAGTTCGTAAGTGCGCAAATAAATACACAAACGGACCAATTTTCGCCAAGAAACACATGTGCGCATATATTTTTTAAAGATTTTATTGAAACTAAAATTAAAATTCTATAACATACCATACCCAGATATTGTATTGATTTATTTTACTGCATGATTATATGATTTGCAATGGGTGTGGTATAATACAAAATCTTTTTCGAAAATTTAACAAATCTGCCAACGACCTATGGTATATCCTTATTTTACTAAAAATAAACACTTTTTCTCAAAATTTAAAACATGCGAATGCTAGATAAAAGAACAATCTTTCGAAATCCATTTATAATTTTTTGTGGAAAAGAGTCAATGCATCTAAAATCTGATTTAAAAATGACATAATTCTGGTTTTCTCTGGTAATACCCTCTTCTATTCGTACAAATTACTTCGTACAAATGATGGTATTTATTCTCAGACCTGTAAACCTTTCAATGACCCTCTTCAAAGCTAACCCTTTACAATGAATTAATTAGAAGTACACTTGAATATGGAAGCACTATTTGGAATCCATATTACTGCAAATATGAAAACATTGTAGAATCGGTTTAAAAGTGCTAATCTAATCGAAAATACTGTTAACTTTCAAATGTACATTACATCTATACGACCATCATAGATCATACAACTTACATCAATACACTTATTAATAGAAGGCATTTTTCTGATCTAATATGTTTACTTAAAATAGTTCACGGCTATCATGATACTTACTAAATTATACGTATCTCAGCAATATTTTCTATTTACATAGTGTAAAGCAAACTCGCTCCCGCTGTCTGTACGCTTAGATCTTTTAAACTACGCAACCGATTTTCATGCGATTTTCACCAATAGAAAGTTTAGGTACATAATTTGTCAAGCTTTTGTGTAAATTGATGGAAATATATCCTATCCAGATTATATTATATATTATTATAATAATAATAATAATTATTATATTATAAAGGTGAAAGTTTGTATGGATGTATGTTTGTTACCCTTTCACACAAAAACTACTGAATGGACTTTAAAAATTCTTTCACTAATAGAAAGCTACATTATTTGCGAGATCTATAGGCTAGATGTATTGGTAAACTCTGGCGTTATGAATAATCTCTGGCGTTATGAAATTATTTATCATATGTTTTCTGTCCCTAAAAAAATCGATTTATTGCAAACGTCAGAAAGAACCAAGTGAACCAAGTGAAGAACTCAGTGAAAAATATTATGGCTTTAAAAAAATATGTTCATATATACCGATAAACGCTGATTCTGAATATATAAGTTTTATTTCATAATATTAAACGCAGAGTTTTTAAAAAAATATTAAAAAGTCCATTTTTTAACCTCTCCTCAAAACACAGCTTCAAGTTGGCATTACTGAAATGGTTAGCGGTGACGTCACTGCTAACCCGTATTCACGTGTGTTGAAGTGTATCAAAATGTTTTGACATTTGAAATCACGACTGAAATGACTTGAAGTGTACACGTACGCAATTCCACATTAGGTGTTTTTGGTTTATTTTCATACTGTTTATAAAGATTTAGATAAATAATAGTTGTTATGTTTATTGAAACATTATTTAGGCCCTCAATAATTTACGAAAAGGGCTATATTTGCGGACAATCTGCAATAAATTTTGCCGATTTGAGGTTAAAGTCGTGTCATATTTGACATTTGGTTTATGTATTTTCAAATTGTTTTTAGTATTAAGGGCTTTTTATACAAGTTATTACACAATCGTCATGATCAGTGTATCATAAATACCAGTGTTTCTGTATGTATTATACATAATCACGCCTGAACACAAAATTAGATGGCTTCAGATGTCATTTGTATTTGCAATGAACAAGATGATTAATTGTTTTTATATTGCACTTTGGTACAATACAATAACAGTAGCGATGAAATGTGGACATTTTACCAATGTTTTTCTATATTGAAAGCAGTTAATCTTGAATAAAAAACGACTTCTCACACCTAAAAGTCATCCTAGTCATTCCGCCAGACCGCCATCATTCCGCCATTGTGCATTCAAAACAGGGATTTTCTGCCCAAAAAAATTATTTCCCTAGATTTCGAAGTGAAATTTACCTTTCACATTTACGCAATTACCTACGTAGCCACCTGATTGTGTAACACTAAACAACAGGTCAAACAAACAAAATACCTAGGGGTTATTATTGATACACACTTACGTTGGACTGAACACATAACTTTCATCACAAATAAACTAAAAGGAGTCATGCACCTAATAAAATCCATTAAAAACATTTTCCAACTAACAATACTCAGATCCATATACTTTGCACTTTTTCAATCCATTGCGACATATGGAATACTGGCTTGGGGAAGTGCTACAAATGTAGCAATTGACCCAATTCAAAAGATACAAAAGGCGATAATTAAACTAATTCTGCAAGTGCCTTTCTACACAGATTCAACCAAAATATACAAAACATTAGAAGTCATGTCAATAAAACAACTTTATGCCAAATCTGCTCTGCTATACTTCCTCCAAAACAAACTTCATATTCCAATTCAACCCAAAATAATAATAAAAACCAGGTCATTAACAAATATAACCCTGAACATACCAATAACACACACCACACACGGACAAAGACATTTTCAGTATTATGCAACCAAACTTTTTAATTATATGCCCATTACTCTGAAACAACAACTAATTGCAAATACATCTACAAACATCCACAAAAAACATATTACAGCCTGGATCAAAAATCAAGATATTCACTTTATTCAAAATACTTTAATCCCTAACCAAACATAACCAAACTATAACAAGTGCAAAATAAATAAACATGTCTATCAAGGATTTACCAACTATTCATATGTACATATAATATACATATATACCTTATATATTTATATTTTTTTTCTTCTAAGTAATCTATGTACAATTACCATTAAAATGTGAAAAAAAAAGAAAAAAAAAACTAACTTTCTACTACAACACATAAATACCTGTACCTGTCACACTTAATCATAAACACGTAAACACCTCTGCACAGGTTCTCCTAGTGAGGTGTTCACGAAACATACAATATTACCAACCAACAGTTTCACCTTCTCAAACCTACCAAACACACAACATAATGAAATGTAATATTAATATGTAAAAATGTTTTTAAAATATATTACATATGTAAAAATGTTAACTATAAGGTGTAAACTGTAATATATAGATATAAATAAATAAATAAATCCTGGTATATGTTAATTAATATGATTAATTAATTGGAAAGATATCGGAACTTGGTAAATATACTTATAATGTGCTTTTCCAAATAAAACACTTTTTGCTACGTGAAGTAATAATTTAAAAGTACGATTACACTCACCACTGAATTAGAAACTGAATTTAAAATAAAAAAAAAACACTTTGCAAAATAAAAATCAACCGCAATCACCGAAAAAACGGAGCTTAAAACATAATTTCTTTTTCAGAGGTCCCATTTATCTTTTTAGATACATAAGGGAACGTACCCATACTACGTGACCAACTTTTTGCACATTTTAACCCCCCCCCCCCCCCGTGTCCAAAAACCTAAGCAACCCGCTGCTCATTTGTACCAAGCGTGGTATTTTGAAGACCCCTCCTACTCCGAACGTGTCACGTAGTATGGGTACGTTCCCTAATATCATTTTGAGTTGTCAGTATTAAAAATAAAATTGCACGTAAGAACAAAAATATGTAAAAATATATATTGATCATGGGGATTTTACGGCGGCAATATTTATTGATGTAAAGAAGGCGTTTGACACTGTGGATCATAACGTATTGATCGAAAAACTGAAACATTTGGGTATTGTTGGTGCTCCTCTGGAACTTTTCCGATCTTACCTATCAAATCGCTTTTCGGCAGTAGAACTGGGAGGAGAAACGAGTGAGTTGGGTAAAATAACATGTGGAGTGCCACAGGGATCAATTCTTGGACCGTTGCTATTTCTTATCTATGTGAATGACATAACAAAGTGGGGTATTAAAGGAACTCTACAACTCTGTGCGGACGATACAGTAATTTTTTACAACAAACTGAACCTAGCGGAGCTTGAAACGGAAATGAATGCTGATATTTCTAAACTCACAAGCTGGTTAAGAATAAATAAACTAACTCTTAACGTTAAAAAAACTCATTATATACTTTTTTGCAACAAGAAAAATATCAGCCTCAATATCAAAGTTGGCGATAACTGCCTCGAAAAGAAAATGAGCACAAAATATTTGGGCCTGATCGTAGATTCCCAACTTTCGTGGGATCTCCACATAAATCATGTAAAGGAGAAAATTACACCCTTAACAGGTGTACTTTATAGACTCCAAGGATTACTACCCGTACCTTTATTAACATCAGTGTACTACGCCATGGTACATTCACACCTTTCTTATCTCTGCTGTATCTGGGTATTTACCTCAAAGAAATTGATAGCTGATCTGCAGGTGGTTCAAAACCGAGCTCTCAGAAATGTTTTTGGACTTCCATGGGACACCCATGTCAAAGACATCTATTCAGTTTCCGGTATCCTTCCAATCACAGTCCTTCCTAAACATGAAATCACAAGCACCATCCTACAAATTACCCAACAATCAACTCACACTAACATCAAGCCACTTTACAATCAAGACATCCACACTCACAATACTCTAAATAGCAATAAAATCCGCATACCTCAAACACACACTACAAAATATGGGATAAAATCTCTGAACTATGTTGCCTATACAATATATAATTCGCTACCAGATATGTACAAGGGAATCCAGCAAAATAAAAATAAATCAGAGTAAGTATGTATAAGTATGAAACTTTGTAATTTTCTTCTCATATTCAATTGTCTTGTTTCTTTTCTCTTCTTTTCTTTGCCATTTAGTTGTAATCATCCATATCTGTATAACCTCGTTCCCTTTTTCTTTAATTGTTTTCCATTGTTGTTTATTCTACTCAACCTGTCTTTTATTTTTCTTCTATATTGTATGTGAATCTTATATTTTTAATATCCAAATTCCTATGTAAAATTTTAACTATTTCCTCCCACCCATGATTTGTATGTTCCTCCTGTCCTAAAATGAGTTCTGTAACTCATCGGGATTGCTCTAGCAAGAAATAAAAACAATAAAAAAATATATACGTATATATATATAAATAATACAAGTAATATTGTCACATGTAATAAAAAATTTTCCAGAGTTCGAAATTTCCCTAGATTTTGTCCTGATTTCCCTTTTCCCTAAAAAATATTTTTCTCCACTAGATCTAGGGAAATTTCCCTAGACATAACATCACTGATTCAAAATGACAACTTGAAAGTAAATAAACTATCGGTGGGTGAAGACGTCACACAATCCACCATAGATACGGTGCTTTTCGGGGGTCTTGAAAAATTAAAACTTTGACAATTATTTTAACTATTAAAACTGACTTTAAAAATAAAAATAAAAATGCAGTTATTTAAGTTTCAAGGTCTTTATTCATTAAAAAAATTAAAAAAATTGGCCTGGAGTTCTCTATTGTCGCCTTGGAAACGATGTTTTTTTATTATTTTTTTAATTAAGCCATTCACCCTAAAAATAGTGCTTTGTTGGCGTCGTACTTAATAACTATCTCTAAAAATGAATCACCGACATGTATGTATGCGCATAAACACGAACGACTGAACCAAATTGGATAATTGTTTTTTGTTCGTTTTTTTTTGTATAAAACTACCGTTGAGTTCTGGCATTATGAAATTTGTATAAAAAATATAATAGGAAAACTGAATGTATCGGGAATGAATGTCAGGAATGCGAGAGGGAGTCGGGTGGGGGGGAGAGGGTGTTGGGAGAGTGTTGGTGAAAGGAGAAAGGGGAGGGGGAGGAGGGTGGGGGAGGGGTAGGGGGTGGGGCGAAGGAGGTTGATGGGAAGGAGTGGTGTGGGAAAAGGAAATGTGAAGGGGTAGGTGCTGAGGGGAGTGGTGGTAGCGGGAGAGGGGGAGGGAGTTGATGGGGGGGAGTGGAGTGGAGAGAGGGAAGGTAAAGGAGGTCAAAAGGTTTCTCCTGATCCGTCCCGTCGTGGGTAAGCAAAAGCTTCTGCCGCCAAGACCAAGATAAACCTCACCCCATGAACCCGGGCACCCCCGCTCAGTCATCAAACGCAGCGAACCACTCCCAAGTCAAATCGCGAGTCAAATGCCAAGTACAATCCATTCAGTATATTAGAATTATGTTTTGATGCGGCTACATTATATATACATGGACCTTGGCCAAGAAGTTTGCAAATTGAACAAGGTTTTGCCAAAGAAACAAGGAACCTTCGTCCTATAGTTATGTTGTTGTATTACCCAAGTTGAGTTAGGGTTTGCTGACCAGACCTTTAGAGACACTTTTATGCCTCGTCATCAAACAGTGTACGTTAATTAATAAGCATTAATCGAGATAGTGAACTTAAGACTTAAGCCACCCCCTCTTAACGGGGTACATTAAATATCATCTGAAGGACGTTTAGATTTGCATAGATAATTTATTACCTACCATCTCACCATTTCTGTACAGGAGTAAGTGACCAGAATCTTGACATGACATAAACTGGCTTAAGTATTTGAATCACTTCTTGATCACAGCAAGTCTTCTTGGGGCATACCCGACTTCTTTTTAATAGATGATATTGCCGAAACTCCATACATTCCTTCTCTATTTCAAAACCACCTAAGCGTTCCTTTCTTAATCTTATTACGATGACTTTTGCGCCAAAGAGATCTTATTTTCTTCTAGTCTCATGCCTCACATCAACACATAAGAGTTTTGTGAGAAATTGTGTTTTTAATCATTTTCAGAGCATGCGATTTTTTTTCCATCTAGTTAAGGGAATTTCATATAATAACCATTTCAGCTATACAAATGTATAGATATTATGTTTAAAAAAATCGAGTGCAGTTTACACGCGTTAGAAGCGAAACTTTACCAAAAAAATCTCAACCAATACTTGAAAAGTGAGGTCAAAATCAAAGTGACCAATGAGCGCAGACCAGCGTAATTTCTGTTTCATATCTCAACCAATAGGAGCCTTTAAAAGTGATATCACAATCAAAGCGGTTAATGAACGCAGATGATGCGTTGCAGATGCCGTAATCTTCATTTCCGTTTCATCCGAAATCCAAATCAAAGCGGGGATATAGAAGTTTCACTTCAAAAATAACATTTATTTTTTAAACTCAAAACTTAAGGGCCACTAACCAGCCAGCGGCTGAGAATTAAAATTTCGTCGAAAGATGTTCTTACTATCTTACAGGGCGGTTCCAATTAGAAAGATTAATTACTCTCCGTGCCACCTTTTTTAAATAATAACTCAATATCGATTTTATTTCATTCAAAATTTGCTTTAATTTATACCTACATTAAAAAATGTTGAAAAACGTGATGATAAAACTATTAAAATAAGGTACTTTTTGTAATTATTTTTTGATCATAAGTATTTATCATTTTTCAATAATGTCTAAGCAAAATAAGAATGTAAATTTTTTTTTAATTATATTTGTTTGTAAGACCATAAATAAATAGACAAAATGAAGTATTTTCGTCACAAAACACGTGCGTTTATCTTCTTTCAAATTATTTTATTTAAACTAAAATTAAAATTCTGAAACGTAGCTTTCCCAGATAATTTTTTGATTTATTTTACTGCATAAGATTTGAAATGTGTGTTGTATAATACAAAATTTTGTTTGAGAATTTAACAAATCTGCCAACGACCTATGGTAAAACCTTATTGTACTAAAAACAACCATATATTCTCAAAATTTAAAACATAGCTTTACTAGATAAAAGAATATTCGAAATCAATTTATAATTTTTTGTGGAAGTGTTAATACGTCTAAAATTTGACTTAAAAATGACATATTTACGGTTTTTTCTGGTTATTCCCTCTTAAGGTGTTCAAGAGAAATATGTTATAAATCGGTAGAAATTTGGAATGCGGGGACTTAAGTCCCGGCTCAGTGTAATAGAAAACATACTGTTAATTTCTTCAAATTTTGCAAATTCACTTTGTGGCACCATTTTATTAATGAAATAATTAAAAACACTTTGTTTTTACCACAATAAACTTTATTTAAAAGTCGACATGTTTCTAGAACGATGTTCTCTTCATCAGGACATACAATGTAGTACATTATATGTTCTGATGAAGAGAACATCGTTCTTTAAACATGTCGACTGTGATAAAAACAAAGTGTTTTTAATTATTTCATTAATACTGTTCATTAATTGTTTACACTATTATCATAGTAATTAGTTTCCAGTTACTCGACAAACAAACTGTTGGTACAGTGGAATATTTTTACTTGAACCTGTAATGGGGCTAGACCATGTTATTGCATTATTATAATAATAACTGTATACATTGCTCGCCACTAGCAACTTGCCACTAACCTAGCCACTATATCAGCGGTGGATAATGACCCGAGGCCGCCTATTCTAACCAGTAACCACCCAACGCCATTATGTAGTACTAATTTGTCCCAGATGTGGGGGACAGGTTATTGTACCACCGCACCCTTATCTACCCCTGTTGTAATTAATATATTTCATTATTATTGTAATCTTTGAACACATTGTCTTCAATCTTGACGACTAATATTTAGGGATTTACATATTTAATATCAACGGTATAAATATACCGTAATAATGGGACCGACAGACTTAGCTATAAAAGATTAAAGCTCATCGCACGCATAATGTTGCTCGCCAATTCCATTCAGACCCACCACACCTAAGCGGATGATGCGCTGTAAGCTGTAAGTAGCTCAACGGTATACGCCATAACCGCTGCTCACGCGATATAAGAAAAGTTATGCGCCTCCGCCGTTAGTGGAAGGGGTCATTTTAATTAGGGAGCTGGGTAAACGTGCGGATGACAGCTGTCAATTTGACAGATCCAGTACAAATAAATGATATTTCGCGGCAGCTCCCTAATTCAACAGACCCCCTCTCCTAGGAAGAAATCTTATATAGCGAAGTGTGTCGGCACTAATTATTACACTCGCGCTTTTAACGCTGCGAGTGCCCGGTGCTTAAACAATAATTGTATATGACAGTTTTTTTTTAATGTTAGCTCCACACAGAAGGATCTGAGGAAAACAATTTCCCTGAGGGCCTATGTCGTCTTGGGGATCTTTTAGGAAAGGAAGGAGAGAAAGTTCTGGAAAGGAAAAGGGTGAGAGGGGTGGGTAGGAATCTGGTAGTCAGCGTGTCCTTACTACGAATCGGTTCACATTATAAATAAAAAAATATGTGTTTTGGACAAATTCAAGTTATTCCAACCATTTCTATTGAGTACAACAAATTAAAATAAAATTGTTAATTGCTTTATTTTTTCATTAGAAACGTATGAACGCATATAAGTAATTGAAAATATATGGTTAGAATTATCTCTGACGGCTTACATTGATTAACATTTTTTCTTATAAAATTATTCACAAAATTAATAAAGACCACTTTTGCGCTTGAAATCGTGACCTTTAGACTCCATTTGCAAAGCGATTTTTATACCTATTACCTGTATTCGCGGCGATATAAGATACACTAAGAATACATACATTTTCGGCTTGCTGCTTTCTCAATAGAAATCATTTTGGCAAGCAGAACAAAAAATCTACATGAACAAACTGCCTAGCTATATTCCGACTTAATTTTATTTATTTATTATGCGACCGAAACCTGTATAAAATGCACACAATACACTGTATACCAAGGAATTCTATCGGCTTATTTAATTAACGGTGTTTCCAATAGTGTTTCAGAATCAAATAAAGAAAAATAAATTCCAGAAAACAATTAATGTTTTCATTCCCGGTCTACTGTTTTTCGGTCTAGCGTTATAAAGAATTTTATTTATTTATTATGCGACCGATTCCTGTATAAAATGCACACAATGCACTGTATACCAAGGAATTCTATCGGCTTATTTAAATAATGGTGTTTCCAAAAGTGTTACAGAATCAGATAAAGAAAAATAAATTCCAGAAAACAATTAATGTTTTCATTCCCTGTCTACTGTTTTTAGATCTAGCGTTATAAAGAATTTTATTTATTTATTATGCGACCGAGACCTGTATAAAATGCACACAATACACTGTATACCAAGGAATTCTATCGGCTTATTTAATTAATGGTGTTTCCAATATTGTTTCAGAATCAAATAAAGAAAAATAAATTCCAGAAAACAATTAATGTTTTCATTTCCGGTCTACTGTTTTTCGATCTAGCGTTATAAAGAATTTTGTTTTTCATGTCGTTGTGCATATTTAGACGTTCTTTGTCTTAAAAAAATAAACATGCAAAAGGCTGGGTGTGAAAAAATCAAATAAAAAGTCGCAAATTAGAAAAACTTAAAGCATCCTTCTCAGGCTGCTCTAGTGTAGGTATAGATATGACGGCCTCCGGGGTCGAGGGGAAAGACTGTCGACTAGCAAACCAAATGTTGCGGGTCTAAACTCTAAACCCGGCGTGTACAATTAGATTTTATTTGGTTTAACTGTGCTATTTCACAATTTAATCATTTATGATAATATAAGGTATATTTGCGGCACGTTCCAGAGTGGAAGATACTCTTAGTACATATATCCCTGGTGTGAGACCACCATCCAGAATTGAAATAGCGTTGCTTGAAATGGCTTTTAGCCGTGTTTGGTGACCACATTTGAATTGCCAGGTACTTCTCCTCCTTCCTCTTCCCTATCTCCTTCCCCTCCCCATTACCTTCAGCCTCATAACATACCCCAATTGGGGATGCCATAGTCTCACTGGCTCCAGACGGGAGCAGTTGAGACTCTTGTGCAGTATTCATATAAAAAATATATATGTCCTTTATCTTTAGAAAAATAAACATGCAAAAGGCTGGGTGTGAAAAAATCAAATAAATAAGTAACCATATTGATCGAAAAAGTCACAAATTAGAGAAACTTAAAGCATCCTCCCCAGGTCGTTTTAGTATAGGTATAGATATGACGGCCTCCGGGGTCGAGGGGTAAGGCTCTCGGGATTTTATTTGTTCGAATTGTGTTCAATTTAATCATTTATAATAATATAAGGTATTTCCACGTTCCAGAGTAGAAGATACTCTTCGTATAACTCTGGTGTGAGACCACCATTCAGAATCGAAATGTTGCTTGAAATGGGTTTTAGCCGTGTTTGTTGACCACATTTGAATTGCCACCTTCCTCTTCTCCATATCCATCTCCTTCCCCTCCCCACTACCTTCAGCCTTACAACATTCCCCAACTGGGGATGCCAAAGTCTCACTGGCTCCAGGCAGTTGGGAGCAGTTGGTCCTCTTGTGCGGTATTCACATAAAAAAAAAACATATTGCTATATCCCAACACTTTCACAACATGTTTATAAGATTTAAACAACTTCATAAACTCTGTGAGAAAACTTACATAGGCATTTAGATTTTGTGATAATCACAGTGATACGACCGTGAAGGTTTTTCAGGAGCCTTGAATGTAAAGCCACAGGCATTTGTATGTAACATGAGGGTGCGTTGATAATTGAATTACCTTTAGTGCGCTACTGAATCACCGCAGGAAGGGGCAAGAAGGAAGAAGGAAGGAGGGGACGACCCACAATAATACGTCGGGAGATCCAGCCCTGCGTACCTTTAGTACCTACTAGCATTATTTTGGTACACTTTGCAAAATTTGAGTTTGTCGGACAGGGGTTTTTAGCAGTTTTGTGATCGAGGGCACATTGAGATAAGGGAGAAAGCCGTGGGGACCATTATTTTTTTTTAGTTGTCTCCACACAGGTGGCCCTGAGAAAAAAAAATCCCTCAGGGCCGATTTGGAGATGCTGTGCGGAGATGTCATATTTGGAGATGCTGTATGGAGGGTCTTTTGAGAGAAAGGTAGGAGAGGATGTTCTGGGAAGGAAACGTGTGTTCAGGAGTGAACGTATGAATCCACCCCTCCACGCGGTGCAAGGTGATGTGTCGAGAGAGTCCGGCCGGAGATGTCAAAAGGTCTCCCTCAACCAGTCTCACAGGTCACATAGAAATCATTGTATTTCCCTTAAGTCATAGTGAGAAATATGATCTAAATCAAAGATATTGAAATATAAGGAGATATGCTATGATGGCCGCCCTACTGTCGGCGGATTACGGTCTAATGGTCCTAGTTTGAATACGGAAATTATTTTATTTTTTTAACCTGTGCAGCAGTATTTGTTAACAATGTAGTTTGAACACTGAAAAAAATTGAATTCGAATTCAAATCAAATTCGAATGAAAAAAAATCGCGATTTGAGAAAAAATTTGAAACTTCGAGATTTTTTTATAAATATTTTTTCCTGAAACCACAATAATGTGTATAATACTTTTTTCTAATGAAATATGTGTGTTTTTTCGTTATTATTGATTTTAGTTAGAAGAAACATAAGGTGAGCTATTTTTAATATTTCAAAAATATTGTTTATTTCTAACAAACATTTGAAAGCGTATTTCATCACCTTTCAAAAACAGTTTTTAGTTTTTGGACGCATTCGGAAATATTCCATTTATTTGGATTTTATTGCAAAGAGGAAATTTTCTAACCTGACAGAATATGCCAACGGTTTCGCCATAGAGACGTTTTGTCAGTTTGTACCTCTCGAGACGCTCTGCACGTTCCACAAACCAATGATGGATACCTCAAGTTTTTTAATTTTTTGCTCTTCAGTAATTTGCAAACGGCCTGATGCAAAATGCAAATAGTCGCGAGGGCCCAATTACGCCCGCGGGTACCCATTTGAAAATCCCTTCTGTAAGACATATGAATATTACTGGAGAATGTAGAGGTATGTATACTTGTACAGTAACCTCGGGAGCATCTTAAAGGGTACCAGATTTATCTCCGTCATTTATTTTTAAAGGCGTTCCTCTGTCGCTTTCTGTCGGGGCGCTTTTAGGAAAAATGGTTCATACAAACACCCTTTACAATGCATTTGATATATTATTACGTTAGAATAGATAGGGTTATTTTGAATTTTGCGCATAACTGAAAACCCTTACGTGGGTTATTCATTTGAAAATTTTCGTGAGATTCTCTTTTCATGGAGTAACTAATAGTTACCGCCCGGCTTCTCCAAAGTTTCAAAATAACTTATTTTCTACTATTCTAAAAATAAATAAAAAAACATTGCGTCCGTTCTTATTTGTTGACAGTTAAATGGATAACTTAAGGCGCCGCAACCGACCTCAAAAAGAAAAAGATGGAGAGATATGTAATTACGAATGTTAGAGAAGCGCGCTAATATTTAAAGCGATTAAATCGATGCAAAAATTGCGTAAATGTTTAATAAAACACGAGTCGTTTAAAATAGAGCAAAAATCTCGTGGAAGGTATCTGAAGTATCATTTAAAGAAACATTGTGAATTTTTTCACAACTATAACTTGCAAAATAACTGAAACAAAAGTGTTTATAATAATTTTCGGAGCGTACTTAACGATTTTTTTCTGTCGAGAGAATTTTATATAATTTGCGTTTCGGCGTGAAACGCGTTTAGATATTATCTTCAAAAATAACATATATTTTTTAAGAGCTGAAAAACTTCAAATGTTTAAGTGAGATATGTAAAAAATCGGTAGAAATTCGGGTAGCGGCGCCTTAAGTTATGTCTTAACTCGTCTGAAAATATTGCTTACAAGTGATTTTTTGCCTGATGGCAATTATTATCTAAATGTTTGTACGCCATAATATTGATTAGTTAAATAACTGAGAGGATTATGAAAATATATGTAAACGCTTATATAGCTTTTACATATAAAGCATAATTTTAGAATTTTTGTACTTGTTTTTTGTGTTCCAACGCGTTTTTTTTTGTTCCAACAACAATATATATATATTTTTTTACATGAGCTCCATATCATCTTTGGGGATGCAATATGCTATAACCACATGGGGTGACCTATGGCAGAGGTGTTGGTTATACAATAAAGGTTCCCGGGGCGGCGGTACCCAATCCCGCCTCGCAAATTGTAAATTGATAAAACATAAGAAAAAAAAGAAGTTTCGAACTAGCAATAATCGCACCTCGGATAAACCTCATCGGTTACGATATCGCCACTGCGCAAAGTTTAAATAAAAAACAAAAGATAAAAACCATTTAAATTTATCAAACTGTTCTACAATTTTATTTTCGCTATTGTCTATTGTCTATTGTTTATTATTTGTTGCTTGAAATGGCTTTAGCCGCGTTGGCGACCAGATCTGAATAGCCAGATACTTCCCCACCTTTTCTTCCCCATCTCCTTCCCTTCCCCACTATCTTCAGCCTCACAACTTACCTTAATTATGGATGCCATAGTCTCACTGGCTCTAAACGGCAGCAGATGGGATTCTTGTACAGTACTCACGTAAAAAAAATATATAATTATTATGTGTTCCGGAAAAACTTTTATGGAAATTAAAAAAAAAAGATATATTCAAATTGCTTTTCCTGTCATGTTAGCACACACATAAATAATAAAATAAACTTTTGTAAATCTAAAAGTCAAGCATTAGGGGTTGTATTTTTGTATGCATTATCAACAAACGATGCACAACAGTAGGTACGCTCAACAACAAAATAAACAACATATTAAAAAATATATATAAGAAACTAAATGTCTGCTTCAAATAAAGAACCGTTTTTTTACAAAATAATTAGGGGTCGTATAAGCTACCTGGCGGAAGTACGCCATTAGGTCGGCGGGGAGAGGGAAGGGTTGGGATGGAAGGGGGAGGAGCACATTTAGATATTATTAGATGGGGGTGTCCTTTAAACCTGTATTTTGTGTTTGACATTAGCATTACTTTGAAACAGCATGCGGCCTGCCTGCAAATTAACTTGGCGCAGCATATTTTTTTGTTATTTATGATCCAGTATCATTTTCAATTTCGGTATAAGCATTAGTATGCGTATTTTTAGCTTGGAAAATTAAAAAATAAATTCTGTGAAAAATTTAGTCGACCCTATTTCTGAGTTTAGTGAGTTTAGTAATCACAACTGGTTTGGAACTCCAAGAGCCCTGAAAACGTCTACAGATGCTCATATTTTATCGTATCTCGACAATGAACCAGACATTGAAGTATAATATCTAGGAAGTGCTACAGATGCGCCGGCTCTTTTTTTTTACATAAACTCCACACAGGAGGCCCTGAGGAAAATAATTTCCCTCAGGGCCTATGTCATCTGTGATGCTGTGTGGAGGGTCTTTTTGAGGAGAGGAAGGAATGAACATTGGTCTTGAAGAGACCCATGTTATAGGAAGGAGGAAATACAGAGGCCGGCAAATCATTCCACAGCCGAGCTGTTGAACGCAAGAACGAGTCGAAGAAACGATCTGTTCTCATGTGAAAAATGTCAACCGTGTACAAATGTTGGGCACGCGTTTGGCGTGTTTTCCGACTATGCACCGGTGCCGAAGGGATCAATGATGCTAGTTCCTCAGAGCATTTTCCATTGTAATACCGGTAGAAACAAGGATACCATTCCCACACGACGCCTGTGCTCTAAAGATTGCAATCCGTCTATTAAGATGGGAGAATCTATTAAACGGACCGCCCGTTTCTGCACAGAGTCGAGGGTATTTTTCAGGTATTTTGGAGCTCCAGACCAGAGGTAGCTGCCAAATTCAACCGTGGGGCGCACTTGTGATTTGTACAGGGTTAGCAGTTGTGTACTATTAAAGTATCTGCGGGCCTTGTACAGTACGCCCAGTTTTTGGGAGGCTAACTTTACTCTGGCTTCGATGGAGCCCCCATACCTGAGCTGGTCACTTAGGGTTACACCAAGCATATCAATGGAGGGCCTGTTCGGAAGATTGCTTCCGTTGAAGGATACTAGATATTCATTTCGATCCCTTTTAGACGTAATCAGACAAGATTAGGTCTTTGAAACATTAAATTCAACGAGATTATTTTTACCCCAAGAGAAAATACTCTCGAGGTAACCGCCCATTCTTTGCTTCAAAGCCCTCCGAGTCGTTGGGGTTTGTGAGCCCTTTGGGGGCTTGTCAAACAAAAAGCTATCATGGACTGTACTGTCATCCGCGTAACAGTGAATTGGTGCACATGACAAAGGGTCGTTGATGTGCAAAAAAAACATAGTCGGAGACAGAACCGATCCCTGTAGACGCCAGCATTTATCGAGTGTGAGGAAGAGATGAAACCATCGACTACCGTCTGAATCGACCTCTTCCTCAAAAAGTCGGCAATCCACATACACAAGGATGCGGGAAGTCCGTAAGAAGGCAGTTTGTTGACAAGTCCTCGGTGCCAAACCCGGTCAAAGGCCTTGGAAATGTCCAGCGCAACCGTTTGGGTCTCACCAAAACGTTGCAGGCACCGCCCCCAAACATGCGTCACATACGCGAGAAGATCACCGCACGAGCGGTTCCGCCGGAATCCGTATTGACGGTCGTTAATAATTTTGTTCTTCTCGAGGTATGTGAGCAGTTTGTCGTTGATCACACGTTCCATCACCTTAGACAGAACTGACGTGATCGCTATGGGGCGGTAGTTGGCCGGATTGGAGCGGTCACCCTTCTTTGGAATAGGATGGATATCCGCTTTTTTCCAACCAGAGGGCACAGAGCCAGTCTTCAGGGACATTTTAAAAGGCTCTGTGAAGAGGATGCTATTCAATCATTGATTTATATAATTACAACACATAAGCCTTCGCATACCTAATTTAATACTAAAAATAACTCCGCCTAAGAGTAATTTCATCATTCAATTTCGCCGCGCTTTGAAAGCCTGGACATTAATGCAACTTCGCTATAATATAAAACAGAGCACAAAGTTATCGCTCAAATCGCATGATGTAATTTGTTAATTTATTGGCCAATCCAAGACTGAAAAAAATTGCGTAACTAAAACACCCAACTTGATGTAAACTTGTTGTACAAGCTTCTAAAAACGAACGCAAAACCAGCGAAGATCGTTAATTTTGTGGCAAAAGTGTGTCGTAATTATTAATGAACATACATACAATGAACATACATACAATGAACATACTTTTTTTTGCTTTTCAGTTTCTACAGTTTCAGTGCCGGCAACCCGGGCGTTTATTTATTTTTCATTTATTTACATATTTTTATTTTACCCACCTCACTAGACAAAGTCTGTTCCGTTTTGTTTTCATTTAATCTGTTGTGTAATGTCGATTTATTTTCTTTCTTTCTTTTTTGTTACATTCATTGTATGCTGTGCCAATATGGATACAAACCATTTGCTGAAAAGGCATAAACCTTTATATTTAATAAAATTCAAATTCAAAAAGGTGTAGCTTACAGGTACATTCTATTTCTTCTAGCTAACCAATAAATACAAATATAATATGATACATACATTATAAAACCAAACAATTAGGTACATGTTATATTATATGAGAAAAAAAACAGAGGTATTTAATTTGCATAAGGTATTCATAAAGAGTATCATTTACGTTTTTTAGATTTTCACGGCCAAAAGTTCTTTTATTATTTGTTTTTGGGGTGTTATGCCGTGTTGCGCTACCTCCTTCTTTAGCCAACGTTTCGGACAGCGTTGCAGTGTCCATCATCAGGGCAGATCCGGCAGACACATCTACTGGATACCCTGATGATGGACACTGCAACGCTGTCCGAAACGTTGGCTAAAGAAGGAGGTAGCGCAACACGGCATAACACCCCAAAAACAAATAACGAAAAAAAAATCATGACATTTGTTTGAAAGAAATGTTTTTAGTGATGATTTAAATTTAAGTATATCGTTTATTTGTTGAATGTTTCGTGGATGGTTGTTATATACTTTAATGGCCATGTAGTAGGATCCTTTTTGAAATATGGTTTTGGTTGCTTTTGGTATTAATAAGTTTTCTGTGTACCTTGTAGCGTGTTTATGTGTTGAGTTTTTTCGTGGGAATTTTTCTGGAGATGATCGAATTAATAACTAGGCATAACTCCATTATGCCTAGCTAATATATAAACGTGTGTCACTGTCAGAAGTTAAAGGTATTTAAATATATATTTTCTCCATTTTATAGATCATAACAGCGATTCAATAATCTGATAAACTCTATAGTTATTTTGTTCGCGACGACAAACAACATAAATAATGAATGTGCGGTTTTCCAATATCCAGTAGTAATCAATAACCAATAAGCATGTTGTAACTATTATTTAATCTGCCATTGAATCTGGTCAATTAGTGTTTATCCTCCCCGCAGGGCTACCACCTACCAGCTACCACCCCTTCGGTGTTAACCTAAACTGTGTTTGTTTGGGCCGTTATTGTGTCAGTGGGGGGCCCTCGGGGGCGGTAGAGGTGTTGGGCGGTGTAGTGTAGGGCGGGTAGTGTAGGGCGGGGACGGGCAGGAAGTGACCGCAATGCCAAGTAAAGGCGGGTAAAGGTGTTAGCCTTCTTAAAAGGAACGGCTGCGCGGCCTTTTTCATACAAAACTTTAATTTTGATTTAAAGCAAGGCTGAAAAATTCATTTTATAATCAAATAATATCCAGTACCATTATGTGCTACTTTACTCGTATTTATTTTGTGTTTTAAATTATAAAATAAGGGCCATTGCACGATTCAATTTTTCCTGACTTTAGAGGCAACTTTTCGTGTTTATGATAATTATTATAAAAATAATTCCAATAAAACATAATATGTAAAAACACATTGCAAGAAAACCCGTTTTCGGCCAAAATATTAAATTTACATGTGATAAATTTATGTTTGAACATAAATCAACCATTTCTAATTTTAAATTTTAGCTCAACAAAATTCTTTTCTTAACTATTTTTTTTTATTTATTTTATATATCATTATATTTACACGGGAATTAGGTCAAAATTTCTTTAATTCCCATTTTTTTTAATATATATTTTATTATATTTTCATTATCATTATATTTTCCAAGCCATAACAAACTATAATAACCTCCGTTCTGAATTACTCCGTGCTGTATCATCAACCAATCAGAACAAATAAATAAAATTAAACAATTTAAAAAAAAAAACTTACAGTAAAAAGTAAATATTTTATACAAAACAGATTATGACTTACAACTCAAGTAAGAATCGTAGCTCCGTTATCAGGCACAAGAGCCAATCTTTTCTGATAAGGTATACATGACCAAAAACGACCTTGAATTTAATATTTTGTAAAATATATGTGTATATATGTAATTCATATTTTTTCTTACTACAATAAAAAAAATCTGTAATTTCAATTAATTGACTAACTAGCAGAAATTGATAAACATTATATATTTATTTATTTGAACAAAAATACATATACATCATAAGAAACCTTTGACTGTCCAATTAGGAGGTTCCCGTTTTAGGACGGTCAAATTGCCTGGTTTAGTTCACATTAGGTAGGTACATGCTGTTATTTGTAGAACTTAATACTAAATGAATGAGGGTACAAGTGCCATTTATATTTGTAATTATTAGATTCACAATCAAGTAAAGGGCAATAAAGCAATTAAATATAGTATTAGTAGTAAAAAGCTAATGAGAATACAGTATAATTTTTTTAATTATCATATATTAAAGCTATAAAGAAGAAAAAATAAACTCATTGGTTCATGAAACAGAAAAAATAAAAACATTCTTCTATATATTTCCAATCCGAAAGTTCGAATTTGTTTTTAAGAAAATATATGATAGATAGTATAGGCAATCATAATTTTTTAAATTAAATAATTTCGTGATCTATCTTATGTATTCATATAACAAACAAAATAATGTAAGTACAAGTAGCGAATAAGAGAATTATTTATCAAAGAGTTCTTGTGCATACATGGAAACTAAGAAAGACGTATTATATTTCTAATTATGATTCTCACAGTATTTATTACAGTAGAATCTCAATCAAGACTACACCATGTAAAAATACAACATCGCAGAAATAGGAAATACTAGCTGGTTCCCGGAGTACGTTAAAATGGCATATTCAAAGAAATACATTGTTTCTTCCTAATTCACCTTTCCTGTGCGTCCCCGTTCCCCTCCCGCGTCCCGCTTCTAGCTAGTCTTATAAATTATAGCCTATATGTTATTCTGATGTATGAGCTATATTATTGTAAAGTTTCATTAAAATCCATTCAGTAGTTTTTGCATGAAAGAGTAACAAACACACATTAAACCGTTTAAACGCTCGCGTTTATAATATTAGTAAGATGAGAAGTAACATTGTGCGAATGGTAACTTTTAGAGTCTTACATAGTATAA
This sequence comes from Limnephilus rhombicus, assembly GCA_929108145.2. Lineage (NCBI taxonomy): Eukaryota > Metazoa > Arthropoda > Insecta > Trichoptera > Limnephilidae > Limnephilus > Limnephilus rhombicus. Next base: position 50,959,695 of record OV815286.1, on the reverse strand, counting down.
AATGAAATCGCTCCCGCTGTCTGTGAACTTAGATCTTTTAAACTATGCAACGGATTTTCATGCAGTTTTCACCAATATATAAAGTGATTCATGAGGAAGGTTTTTATGTATATGATTTGTCAAGGTTTTTTGTAAATTTGTTGAAATATATAAATAAACGAAGCGGGAGGTGGAGATTTGAATTAACAGATGGCGTTGGTTAAAAAGGTTGGGTAATGGCGTGGTGTTGTGTTTCATAAGCCACAGCAACGTGTTGCTGGATCTGCTAGTATATTTATATAGCACAGGTTAAATAATATAGCACTAGAAGTGCCTTCCGTACAAATTTGAATGGAAACAAATGTGCTACTGGCTTAGTACCTTTTGGTTCTAGACCATTTAGTACGGTGTCTGTCACTAATACATTTGTCTAAAATTTTGTAAGGCCGTCCATTTGAATTTCGTAATCATGGTATGGAATTATTGGCCGAAATTAGGTCTAAAATTGGATCACGAAACACGCACGCAAAGCACTTTTTGTGTTATTCTTTATTCCATGATTTTTAAATTTGTAGGTAGATACTATAAAAACGCACTTTTAACTAAAATTGCAAACAAAATTATTATTTTTTTTTTTTGGTAGAAAGCAGTCACTTTGTGGTTTGACATATTAATTAAAGGAAAACAATCACTTTGTTTGTAACCACGATTTATTGATTTAATTTTTATTTACCGACCGGTTTCGCTTAATACAAGCATCATCAGGGTATAAATTAAAACTGATGAAAAAATACATTGTGTGAGCTTATATATACATACAGACAGAGACAAAACATAATATAAAGTAAGAGTGAGAGATTGTAATTAACATCCTACATAGTGATAGAGAGAAAGAGACGGGTATATCTAATGAATAATTACATTATATCTACCGGGACAAAACGTCATTTAAACAGGTGATTAAGGAATAAAGTGGCTACGGGTTTTTTTAGTTTATGGGAAATATTCCTAATATCGGACTGTTGGACACATTTAACTGATTATTAAGGATTTGGGTTTTTGTTTTAACGGCTTAAGCCGTTAAAACAAAAACCCAAATCCTTATTGTTTTTTACCCAAATCCTTAATAATCAGTTAAATGTGTCCAACAGTCCGATATTAGGAATATTTCCCATAAACTAAAAAAACCCGTAGCCACTTTATTCCTTAATCACCTGTTTAAATGACGTTTTGTCCCGGTAGATATAATGTAATTATTCATTAGATATACCCGTCTCTTTCTCTCTATCACTATGTAGGATGTTAATTACAATCTCTCACTCTTACTTTATATTATGTTTTGTCTCTGTCTGTATGTATATATAAGCTCACACAATGTATTTTTTCATCAGTTTTAATTTATACCCTGATGATGCTTGTATTAAGCGAAACCGGTCGGTAAATAAAAATTAAATCAATAAATCGTGGTTACAAACAAAGTGATTGTTTTCCTTTAATTAAAATTATTATTTCTTAATGGTGTATTTTTGTCGTGAGTTGTGTCGGAATCCAAACAATTAGGACTTTAGTATCTGGAATTCTTATTGTCTAAAAAAATAACTTCGTAGTATGTATTACATAATATTATTTGAGCTTAAGACTAAACCCATGATGTGTATTTTTTTGTTCTTTTGAGCTTGGTCAAAACGTTTGTAGGTTGCATAAATCTTATAGGTTTTGTATGACAGTGTTTTTTTAATAAAAAAAGAGTTATAATCGTTTTTCTCAGAGACCATGTACTGATCTAAAAAAGTTTAAATATCCTAAAATTTATGTTAAACATAAAATTTCTAAGAACAATTATTTTATCTACTGGCTGTCAGTATTTACTTTGCGGTAAGAATTTTTCTCCTTTTTTTATTTTTTTATAGTAATCCCTGATGGTAATAATTAAAAATACTAATTTCAATAACGTGTCTGTCTGAAACCCTGAGACAATAAACCCTAGAAGGCGGCTGTGAAGGACGACGATTTGAAGAATGGAATTAAATGTCATTTTCAAAATTGGAACTATTTGTAATAAAGCGTTTAATCCCAAAAACATCCCGAATGGGGATGACATAGTCGCACTGGCTCCAGACAAAGTGCGGTTTCATATTAAAAAAAAATTAAACTTGCAAATATAACCCCGCCAAATATCAGGCGAGAGATTGCAACACTGAGGGAATACAAGAAGGCGCTGCAAAAAGCGAAATACCTTTGCACGATGATGTCGTTTCTCACCCGGCATGTCGCTTAAAGTCTCGACGGACGGAAGAAGAAAGACTCCTTCGAACACCTCTCACCCCAGAAGATAGGTGGAAGCTTGAGTGGCAATCAGCCAACGTCAAAAACGCCAATCTCATTCAAGACCCCATTGAGAGACAGCCTGGATTCTCATTGCCTCGCAAACTCTGGACTGCCATCAATAGAACAAGGTGCTCCCATAGTCGTTGTGCTCACATGATGCATAGATGGGGCCTTAAAGAGTCGGCGATGTGTGAATACGGTGCGGTGCAGACCACCGAACATGTGGTCAACGAATGCCCGCTCCATTCATTCCCCGGCGGGATTGATGAGGTCCACAGGGCAACGCTTGAGGCCCTAGACTGGCTGACTGACTGAGGACCTAGATGTCCCCCTCTGACCCCCCACCATACGAAAGAAGATGAAGAACTTTGGGAATGTTGTGTGGAGAGTTTTTAGGAAGGAGGGAGAGGAAGTTCTGGGAAGGAAAGGGGTATTAGGGGTGGGTATAAAATCTGGGGATCAGTGTGTCCAGAAGATGTATCAATCCATCCCTCCCACTGCGGTGCAAGGCGATATTCCGAGAGAGTACGGTTGGCTGCATTCTATCCCGATCTGGCCTGCCGTGCAACTGGTGGGCAGACGCATCCGCCGCCTAGACAAACCTTACCCCATGAACCCGAGCACCCTTGTCAAGTCCCCAAACGTAGCGAACCACTTGGGGTGAACTATGGCAGAGGTGTTGGTTATCCAATAAGATGTTCATAAAATAAATTTCATTAACATTAGGGGTTATCATATTTACGATTCAAAGGACATAACCACTGTTCTATTGTGTTACCCATTGTTGTTAATCATACCGTACTGTACTGCTGCGCCAGCTTGGGTTAAATTACATTCCGTTCCGACTTCAGGAAATGCTCCGAGGGACATGAAATTTTCAACATTTTAAAAATAAGCGAAAAACCTTTTTCAGGACAGAGAAGTGTTGTTTCTTTCTTCCATGTATGCTCCCTTAGTACGGGTACTTACCTATTCAACTACAAGCTTTGTAGAAATTAAGTATAACCTTCGTACGGTCGGATAGACCAACGTATAAAGGTGAATTTATTATTTCACTACTTCTTATAATATTATTAAGTCCCCCATTCGTTATTGCAAAGAAGAGTCTGTATTTTGTGTTTTGACGTTGGCATAACTCGTACTTGGGGAACAGCGTGCAGCATGCTCGCAAATTACCTTGGCACAGTATTTTTTTGTAATTTATGATTCTGTATCATTTTCAATCAAAGTGTAAACATTAGTTAGTAGCTTTACTTTTGGTTTGGAATAATAAAACAAATATGTACGTACCAATGTCATTCTACATACTTCATGCATATGTAGGGCCTTACTAATATACGTATTTTAAATTTTACACAACCAAGAAAATGGTTGTTTATAATCGTGTAAAATTTAAAACATGTTTATTAGAAAGGGGTTAGGGTTTAGTATCCACAACTGTCCTGGATCCCGAAGATATATTTGACGGCCGGCGTAGTGCAGCGGTAAGGCGCTTGACTCGCATTCCGAAGGTCGCGGGATCGAATCCCGGAGAGGCAAATAAATTTTATTTGATTAATTTGTGTATTTAACAATTTATTCATTTAAAATAATATATAGTATATATGCGTCACGTTCCAGAGTGGAAGATACTCTCAGTACCGCCCTGGTGTAAGACCACCATTCAGAATTGAAACGTTGCATTGCAATGGCTTTAGCCGTGTTTGGTGACCAGATCTGAATAGCCAGGTACTTCCCCACCTTCCTCTTCCCTACCTCCTTCCCCTCCTCACTACCTTCAGCCTCAGAACATACCCCAATTGGGGATGCCATAGTCCCATTGGCCCCAGACGGGAGCAGTTGGGACTCTTGTGCGGTATTCATGTAAAAAAAAAAATTTAAAAAAAATATATATATATGTACCTGAAAAACCTCACAATAAATTTAAATGGTGTTTATGAAAAAAAAAAGTAGCGGCTGGGCGGCCTTTTTCATACAAACCTTAAATTTGGATTTTAGGTAAAAATAAACAACCAAATTGAAAAAAAAAAATTAATAAAAAGATAATGCAATTATCTAGTACATGTATGTACTATTATATTAATTTATGATTTAAATTTAAAAAAAATATATATTTCATAAATAGTAAATAAAGCAAAAATATTTTTAAAAAATATCATTAATTCCGACATTCTCCACGTGCCAAGTTGTCCCTAAGATCATGAAAAATCAATTCTTTGGAAATCTATATTTTATAATTAAGAATATAAATAAATAAAGTAGAACATATCCGTCGTAGATATTTGCTATAACTTTTTATTAAAAAATAATTATTCAGTTTGGTTGGGTATTTTGCCCTTAAATCCAAATTTCAGTTTTGAATAAAAAAAGGCCGTGCATCCATTTTCCCTAGAACTGATTAAACGGCGAACCGTGGGGTTTCGAGAGGCAGAGAGATTTTGAGAGCATACTAAAGAGTATACGTTGGCCTCCAGACCGTCCCACACACTCGCTTCTAATTGTGTTTTGTTGTAAAACGGAGTTTTTAATATCGGGAACCAGACAGACAACAATATCAAACCACTTATATCAGTCCTTTTTAAAATTTATTTATTAATCATCAACGTATGCTCTTTTACATTTTCTATGATTTAATGGATACAGGTGTCAAAAACAGTGTTAAAAATTTAGATAAGAAAAATAACATAAATGGGTATTACACATTGTACCTAGGTGTAAAGGTGAAGTATAACGTTATATAATAAAAGAGACAGAAAAAATAGTTTTTGAACTGCCGATAGCATAAAATATAACAAATAATAAAATGCGCGTTCTTAATACATAATTTGTAAGTGCTATATAAATAACGAATTAGATTTAAAAACAAAAAAAAACAACATAACTGAGTACCCTGGTATTAAAATTTATTCCGACCAAACTCCACCCAAAGGAACTATCTCGCCAATTTACGACTAACCCTAGACCAAAGAACTCAAAACGGTGAAACAGGACTCACAATCAAATACAAAAATAATAAACCCACAATTGTAAGTACTAATCCAAAAAACTAAAAGCTATTAAGTGTTATTATCAGAATATCAGAGGCTGCCGCACCAAACTTAATGAGCTAAGATCGTCGATTCCAATCCATCCCTTTCATATATATTTCCTGACTGAAACTTGGTTGGATCCGTCATTTAATACAGAAGAACTAGGCTTCACTTCTCATAATACCTACCGCTTCGATAGAAGTACCACTACCAGCACCAAATCAAGAGGAGGAGGTGTAATAATATCTGTCACAAAATCTATAACTTCATCCAGATTAAAATGCAAACACAAAAATATAGAACAACTTTACGTACTACTCAAGACGAACGTAGGAAAAATTATTCTTGGATGTGTTTACATTCCACCCAGATCAAATTCACAAGTTTATGAAAACCACATTGAAGATGTAGAGGCCCTCAAGCTCAAATATCCGGAAGCTAGAATGCTGCTAACCGGTGACTACAATATTCCAAACAATATAGACTGCGTTACCATAAGTAATAATCCAACAATTCATGCTAACATATCTGCCATTGCTCGTGAAATTATAAATATGTCTAATTTCCTTGGTCTTAAACAAATTAATAATGTATATAATTCTAATCACCACCTATTAGACCTCGCATTTAGTAGTGATCCTTCAGTAAAACTAAGTAAATCCATAGACTCTCTTCTCCCCATAGATTCCCACCATCCTCCCTTAAACATTACCATTATGAACAACTTTCTTAATACTCACTCTAACACTGTTCCCAATTTTTCTTATAATTTTGCCAAAGCAGATTATCCACTGATAATAAAATTGATTCATTAGATTAAAATCCATTGATTAGAAAATGCAGATTGGTCCTTTTTAGACAGAAACACAAATGTTAATCATAACCTAGAATCTTTTTACTCCATCATCAACATGGCTATCGAAAAATACGTACCCTCTACTCAAGTAATACCATCAAAGTTCCCCAAATGGTTTAATAATGACTTAAAGCAATTAACAAAAAACAAAAAAATCTGGCACAAAAACTTCAAAGAGAGCAACTCTATCTCAGACTACAAAATATTTCATAAATATAGAACCGACTGCAAAATAATCGCCAGAAAATTATATCAAACATACATACTTAACACAGAAAAGTCTATTTCTTCTGATACCAAAAACATTTTTACACACACAAACTCACTAAGAAAAAATAAACTCAGCATACCTACTCACATGTATTTCGAAGGGAAAAGCAGTAGTGATACAAACGACATCGTTAATTTCTTTGCTGACTTCTTTAAAAATGTGTACGATAAGGATATCCCTAATGTTCAACTTCCATCCTTTCATCCGAAGAAATCGGTTCACATTCCCGCTTTACATATAAATTTTCCGGATGTTATACGCAAAATAAAATCACTCGACATAAAAAAAAGCGGGTCCTGACAAAGTTAGTCCTGCTTTTCTAATAAACTGTGTATCGATACTAGCCAAGCCACTATGTCAAATATTAAACCAATCACTTAATTCTGGCTGCTTCCCCGATTTATGGAAAAACTGTTATCTCACACCTGTATTTAAAAAGGCTGATATTTATGATGTCACGAATTACCAACCCATTTGCATGCTCTCAACTATCCCCAAACTGTTTGAAAAACTTATCCTTGACAGAATCTCCATACATATTAATAACATCATTGTACCCAACCAACATGGCTTTATGCCGGGCAGATCCACCCTAACAAATCTTTCCTTGTACGAACAATTTATTGCATGCTCACTTGAAAATAAAACCCAAGTAGATTCAATATATACAGACTTTGTCAAAGCGTTTGACAAAGTTAACCATAAAATTCTTCTCAACAAACTTAGTAAAATGGGAATAGAGGGTAAACTATTGGAATGATTAAAGAGTTACATAACCAATAGAATTCTCCAAGTAAAAAATAACTCTTGCCTATCACACAAATTCATGGCCACTAGCGGTGTACCTCAAGGGTCACATTTAGGCCCAATACTGTTCCTACTTTTTATAAATGATAGCATCACTGTTTTTGATAATAATGTTAAAGTGTTGCTTTTTTCCGACGACTTAAAACTATTTAAACTTATAAAAACAATAAATGACTGTATTCACATTCAATTAAATTTAAATAAACTACAAGACTGGTGTAAAACTAATAAACTTTATCTGAATATAAGTAAATGCCAGATAATAAGGTTTTTCAGAACAAATCAACCCCTTAACTTCAATATAAAATTAATAATGTTTCCCTCACCTCTGTCAGTGAGATTAATGATCTTGGCATTATTTTCGATTTCAAATTTAACTTTCTTTTCCACATATAGCTACAGTAACCAATAAAGGATTAAAAATGCTAGGTTTCATTATTCGAAATGGCAGAGACTTTCAAAATATTTCAACATTAAAAATCCTATATTCCTCTCTAGTTCGAAGTCAAGTTGAATATAATTCTTCTATTTGGTCCCCTCACTTCAAAATCCACTCCGATTCCATAGAAAAAATTCAGCATAAATTCTTAAGATGCATTAACTATAAACTTGGTCTACCAATAGAATCAATAAATTACAATCACTTAATGAAAGAATTAAACTTACTCAAACTTTCAGATAGAAGACTTATTCCCGACTTGACTTTTATTTTTAAAATTGATAATGGTATTATATACAGTCTTGATTTATTAAACCTAATTACCTTCCACATACCTACTAGGACTACTGGATCCAAAATTCTTTTTAATTGCAACAAAAATATCAGGACTGAGTCTTTTAGATATTCGCTTATACCTAGATTGCATGAAAAGCTGAACTAATTAGCAGTACCTGTAGTCATTTAAAACTTCAGTCATTTCAACTGAAGGCAACAATAATATCATTACTAAGTTAGTCCATTTTAGCCAATTCCTAGAATCCAACAATATGTACAAATAAAAGTAAAGTAGGTATATTATATTTGATGTTGAGAATTTTTCTAAGAATTCACCTTTATTTACTTATGTTTATTCTGCTTAAAAATGTGCATTTTGTATCAGCTCATATTCTTTTTTGTTTGTTATAAACATATTTGTATCATATAACTAAATACTAGTTGTTATCATACATATGTACTTTGTTTAATGTACATTATTATCATTGTAATTACCCTCCTATGTAGCACTGTGTATCTATCATGTATCACCGGATTGTAATAGCCATTTTATGGCGTTGAAATAAATAAATAAATAAATAAAAATATACACTACCGATTTTCACAGCACTAAAATGAACAAATAAATTAATAAGTAAATTTAATATTAAAAAGGGGAAAAATCCTCAAAGGCGAGCCCCCGCTTTGCGTTATTGTATCTAGGCATTGAGGTCATACTTATCATCCATTATGCTAAATGCAAAGAACACAGTTGGGAAATAGTATTGTCTATTGGTCTAGACTTGTACACCAAACTTTAGTAAAAAAAATACACATATGACACTTATTCAATTAGTAAATTGCGCCTAACTTTTTCCACAAATGGCTTAGTCCTTGAAATGACTGATCGTTTTTTAACTGGAATTCTTTTTAAACACTCGATGGTAAAAAGGTTTTACACGGTGCGGTGGGAGATTGACAAAGCGACTGAACCACTTTTCTTTCCCGCACAATGGGACTTCTCGTAATATATTCTACCCTAATCCCGGTGGAGTTTTCAGGAAACCAAAAGTCTTGCAGCTCTCACGTGGAAACACAGTTTACACTGAATAACGTATAATTCTGCGAATATCACTAGTATATTTTTATTATAAAATTTAATAAAAATAAGTACATGTGCTAACACAGTTTTTCAAAAACTTTCGATCGGTCTATTTGGCGCCATGATATTTCTAAAAAAATGCATATTTCTGAAGTGAAAACTTCTTTAGCACCGTTGTGATTTGAAACTCGATAAAACCAAAGAGCGAAACTAAAAAGAGACAAACGTATACAATTACAGGATTTAGCCTGCGATATAATGAGATAGATTAAACGGTCTCCTCTTTGTGCGGTGCTTCGTAGACTCCCCACTCTTGTCTACTTTAGTTTTCTGAAGATTTCACTTCTAACGCGTGTGAACTGTACACAATTTTTTGACGTGACAATAGTTTAGCACCGTTGTGATTTGAAACTCAATAAAATGAAAAAGCGACACTAAAAAGAGACAAACGCACACAATTATAGGATTTTGCCTGCGAAAGAATGAGATAGAATGAAACCTTACCGCATTAGCCGCTTTGATTATGAGATCACTTTTCAAGGCTCCTATTGGTTGAGATTGTGTGGGTGAGTTTCACTTCTACCGCATGTGAACTGCACTCAATTTTTTTTAGTTCGTAACATCATTTCTGGAATATACTATTGAATTGATAATTAGTGACCGACCGAAGGTTCGGTTTCGGCAAGTTTCGGCAAAAAAATCTAGTTTCGGCATCAAACCGAAACCGAAATTTTTTTGGACATGTTAAAAAACGATTGTTAAGGCCTTGTGCGCACTAGCGGCTAGCCGCGTAGGCGGTCAACCGCGCGGCCTGCTGCATTTTTATTTTAGCTCATATCCGTACGCACCCAACCACCGAAAAATTTCATACTAAAATAAAAATGCGGCTAGCCGCGCGGTTGACCGCCTACACGGCTAGCCGCGTGGTTGACCGCCTACACGGCTAACCGCGCGGTTGACCGCATACACGGCTAGCCGCGCGGTTGACCGCCTACACGGCTAGCCGCGCGGTTGACCGCCTACACGGCTAGCCGCTAGTGCGCACAAGGCCTTACTGTTATTTGGCTTATTTTTTACACTTATTCAGACAGTTAACTTAAATAAATAAATAAACAGTAATTGAAGAATGTGAAATTATAATTTTTTTTTTATATTACTTCTATAAAACAAACAAAATTTATAAAAAAATAACAAAACATGTTACTACTACTTGTACTACTTCTTGGAACTTCTTCTACTACTACTACTACTTCTTACAACTACTTCTTGGAACTTCTCGTTCGGCTGACTTCGGATGAGTTCGTGGCTCATAAGTGTTGATTATTGACAAATGTTTGTTCCAAGAAGTAGTTAACATGTTTTGTTATTTTTTACAAATTTTGTTTAATTTATAGAAGTAGTATAAAAATAATATTTTTTTCACATCCTTCAATTATTTTTATTTATTTTATTTAACACGTGTTAACTATCTGAATAAGTGTAAAAATAAGCCAACTAACAGTAAACAATCGATTTTTAACATGTCTAAAAAAGTTTCGGTTTCGGCCGAAACTGCGACAGACACCGAAGATTCGGTTTCGGTCGGACACTATTGATTATTCATAATTTCCATGAGAAAATAATGTAACGAACTAAAAACAGAGGTGACTCAATTTCAACGCATATTATATTTGCAATAGATTTGATCGTTGCATAGCATTTACTTATTTTTAATTTTGTTTAGATAATTTTAGTTTCACTGTTTTCGATTGAGAAGGAAGGCAAAGACCCAGGAAGAACTGGGTCCGGCTTGAGAGTCATTAATATTATTTATTTATTTATAAGTACATGTTACATGATTAATTCATTTACTTGAGAAGATACATTAGGTCACCATACTAGGCAGCTGCCTGTATCATGGTGACCAATGATTAAATATTACAATTTGAAGTTTAAATCATTAAGTTATTACAATGTAAAAATGTTAGATTTAGTTTCATTCTAAATTTATAAGACAGAGCTCTTTCTTTCGGAAACTTTTTGGTAAACGGTAAACTGTATTAAGAAAATTTCGTTTTATATTTCCATATTTTATTTTATTTTATTTTTTTATTTTTTTTATTTCTATGTATTACAGTATTAACCTATTAATTAACATTTTTACATAATAGATAAATTTTGAAAACATTTTTACATAATATATTTTACAATTTTATTATGTAGGGTGTATGGTAGGTTAGCGAAGGTGAAACTGTGGATAGGTATTGTATGTTTCGTGAACACCTCACTAGGAGAACCTGTGCTGAGGTGTTTACGTGTTTATTTATGATTATGTGTGACAAGTATTAATGTGTTGTAGTAGAAAGTTTTATATTTATTTTATTTAATGGTTATTGTACATTGGTTATTAATAAGTTAATTTTTATGTTTGGTTTGGAGTAAATAGGTTTTGGAAAAATAGTGTTCCCTTAGCTTTTATCCAGACTCTGATTTGTTTTTTTAGTTTATTTGTTGGTGAATAATCAGCAGATTGTTTCAAAGAAGGTGGCATGCTGTTATATAGTTTGATAGAATAGTAGTTAAAGGATCTTTGTCCGTGGGTCGTGTGCTTTAGCGGGATGTTGAGTGTTAGGTTTGTTGAGGACCGGCTTGTTAATGAGGACTGAGAAAGTAAAGGGATATGTAGTTTGAATTTGAAGAGGTGAAGAATAGACGATTTAGCGTAGAGTTGTCTGATTGACAAAACGTCGAGCATCTTGTAAATTTTTTCAGAGTCTGTATCATATGCTACTTGAAGTATTAGTTTGATTGTTGCCTTTTGTGCCTTTTCTAGTGGATCTAGAGAAATATTACTTAATTATTATTTTATTATTATTAAATATTACTATTTAGAACCACTCTAATGATTTCACAAAGACAGTGGTATAGAAATTATACAATTATTATTCTTATAGAGTTTTTCTTTTGTTTTGCTGGGTTCTGGCACTATTGTACCATATTCCATTTTCTTTGTATGGTCATCATTGGAACAAACACAATACCAAGAACATTTACATTTTTTTCTTTTCGTCTTGTATTTTCTCGGAGTCCTTATGGAGGTCTCAATCCGGATAGAATGAGGGTTTTCTTGTTTACATTCGTATAATTTCACATAATCCTATTTTACGTCCCAGCTGCACGAGGGGATCCCAGTTACCGGGCGGAACGCAAGGGGATGAGGGTTGTAGGCACCGCTAATTGGAAAATCCTCGCACCACCGTCCTGAAATCCTGCCATAGCCGAAAATAGCGTACAATATCTTATTATCACAGGTTTTTTCTGTAGTTTCGCTTATCCTAGGTCAAGATGTAACAAATAAATGTTACGAATCACATATTCTGTGGGATTATAAAGTCGTATGGAAGTCCAGCAGTGTTAGAATGAGACATGTATGTCGTGTAAATTTTACGATAATGTTCCTCTGTTTTCCATTTGTCACATGATTTACTCTGGAGGAGATTCTGCTTGTGAATTCCACTTCTTCTCGGATGATTTTGCATCCAGCTGTAGCACCAATTTTGTAAAGAATGTCATAAAAAATTTCGTTTTTATTTTCTCGAACACCACTAATTAATTATAAGGTTATTTGCACGATTATATTGATCACTGTTTTCTAGTTGGCCTTTTAAATGCTAAACTTTCTTCTTGAGTTTCTCCTAATTTCCTTCTTGAACTCCTTTTTTATTTAAAAAAAAGACAACTTTGTTTACATCCCTTTTATTTGTACACAATCTACATGTTTCGTGAACGATGTTCACATCATCATCACAAAAAAAACCTTTTTTATCACTTCATCTATGGTATTTTTGAAGTATGCAAATATTTTTCCAAAAATTGGATTTTCTATTCGTCGAACTTTTTGTCTGAAGTTTGCATGAGTTCGGTACTAAGGTTACTGGCGATTTTAGCATTTGATTGTTATATTTCTTATTATTTTTAATTATTTTAATCTAAATTTAAAATATAATACACGGTACTGACAGCATGCTTATTTGTATGTGTATTTTCTCGGCATGCTTGTTTTAAAGCATACTCATGAATATGCATGCCCAAAGTAAACACTTGAATATACATGCTTTTTATAAGCACACTCTTGACCAAAACGGAAGTTTAAAAGAAAAAAACTGGTAATTTTTTTTTTTTTAAATCTGAATACCTCACAAGAGTCCCAACTGCTCCCGTCTGGAGTCGGTGAGACTATGGCATCTTCAATTAGGGTATGTGGTAAGGTTGAAGGTAAGTGGGGAGAAGAAGGAAAATGGGAAAGAGAAAAGTAGGAAAGTATCCGACTTTTCAGATCTAGTCACCAAATACGGCTGAAGCCATTTCAAACAACGTTTCAATTCTGAATGGTGGTCTTACAGCTAAGTTTCACCTCTATTTCAAAAAAAAATTTAATTCATCAAATTAGTTAATTTTCATGTTCTGTGTAAGTTCTATTTAAGTTTTGTTATGAGCTACTCTCTAAAATAAATTATTTAACGAATCAATTCAAGCGTGCTTATAAACAAACCTCTTCAGGCATGCTTAGAGCACATCCTCTTCCACCCGCGAATCCAGTAGCATGCTCAATATTAGCTATGTCGCTGATACACAGTCGCTCTCTCGATACTTTACGATAACAATAACTATAGATACCCTCTAATACAACCACCACCCAATGAACTTCCTTTTTTTCTCTTTTAATTTTTTGTTGCGTATATTTTTATTACTATACCTCAACTTAACCGATCCCCCCATCCTACCCCCTCCCTATTCCCACCCAAATAACTTGTTTCTTGAAATGTAATTTTTCATTAGTATCTCTGGACTTACTACACTTGTATATAATACTTATGTGGAAATCTGTAAATGGTTCAATTGTTATGACTCAATTACTATTATGCTCAATTATTAATGTCTTCCAAATAAAATAAAATAAATATCACTAAGTAGCAATTTACCAACACTAGCATGCTTTCGTGCTACTAATGAGCTTGTCTATCCTTACCTTATACATAAGTAGTCACAATTGGTCAAACCCTCTCTCTCATCCTAGTTAAGGGCTTTTTGTTATGTGAATACTGCATAAGAGTCCCAATTGCTCCCGTCTGATGGTAGTAGGAGGGGAAGGAGATGAGAAGAGAAAAGCAAGGAAGTACCTGGCTATTCAGATCCAGTCACCAAAGACGACCAAAGCCATTTCAAGCAATGTTTTATTTATGAATGGTGGTCTTACACCAGTACGATACTAAGAGTGTCTTGCACTCTGGAACGTGTCGCAAATAAACAAAATATTATTTAAAATGCTTAAATAGTGAAATAACACTAATTAATGAAGTAAAATTTAATTACGCACGCGCGCCGGGTTTAGAGCCCGCGACAATCGGATTGCTAATCGATAGCCTTACCCCTCAACAACGGAGGCCGAGGGGTAAGGCTAGAGTGGACGCTGGTCACTAATATTCATATCATTGTGGGTATACTAGTTATTGCAATCATTATAATTCGTACAATCCCAGTTACAACAATTTGTAACTTGATTATAATAGTTTTAAAGTGAGACGACAATAGATAATGCTTTGTATACAGTAGCGCCAACTCACACGCCCTCTTTCTGTATCCAGATCTCGCCCCAGCTATATGTTTGTTCGCTAAACTAAATGATATCCCATATCGTGTATTCACGACAGATTTATAAAAGTGTTATTTCTATTTTATTTTATTTTTTTAACATTAGCTCCACACAGAAGTCTCTAAAATAAATAAAAAATCAGGGCCTATGTTATTTTTAGGGATGCTGTGTGGAGGGTCTATTTAGAGAAAGAAGGAGTGGAAGTTTTGGGAAGGAAAAGGGTATGAGGGGTGGATAGGCATCTGGGGGTCAATGTGTCCAAGATTTTCGGATTTGTGTCCATCGAGTTTCACGCACATTCAATGATGGCAGCTTCTAAGAGCAGTTTCCATTAAAATGTACATAGAACAGAAAAAATATGTACCTAGTGTAAATGATTTATGTATTAAAAATACAAATAACTCATAGAATATGGAAATTTTCGTAATTATCTGCAGCTCTCTTCAAAAACATAAATCTCCCCTTCTCATCATTTGTTCGTCGCAATTTCTCATTTTGTGTTTCATTCGAGTCTTGATTAGTTTCGCTTGAGAAATTGTTAAATTTTGTTAACATTCAATTATTGGATCTCTAAACATATTGACAGCCTGAATGAAATAACAGGCGCTCTCGCAAAGAAAGCTTATTACAAAGTTAATTAATCATTCTATTTTCACTTCCCTAAATGATAATATCCGCGAAGATAAAATTCTCAGTGAGAGCAGTGTGTATTGTATATTGGCATAATATTATAGAGCAGCCATACAGCAAAGCACTAGGCATCAATTGGAAGAGTTTTCCCACCACAACAGTTGTTTCAACAAAACTTTTTTTTAATATTCTTTTACACTCTTCGCGTGAAAGTTGAAAGTTGCTACATTCCCTCTCACTCTGTCAAAATTCACATATTTATGTACCTTCTAACCAAATAACCTATGTTTTGCAAAATTCTGTAAAAACATCGTATATCCCCGTTTTCAAGTCCATGTCAATCTACATGTCAAAATGAATGTTTCTTTGTTTATCCCTTATTATTTCCTCTACCATTCGTCCGATTGCGATGAAACTTTAGTGAGTTATCCGCGAAGGCATTATGAAATTTTTTTTTAAATATTACAATACGTTCGAAAAATGTTTGTATTTTTGGGAGTGCGCTAATATTAAAAACGATAATATTTAAACGAAAATTGTGAAAATGAAAAATAAAATACGAATCGTTTACATCACAGCAAAAAGCTCTTGGGGAATGTCTAAAATAGCATTCAAAGAAACACTGTGAATTATTTCATACATATATAACTCGTAAAATAACTGAAAAAACGTGTTCATAATAATTTTGAGGGAATTGAGGGAATTTCATTTAATTGCCGTTTCGGCGTGAATAATGTATGGATATTATCTTCAAGAGTAACATTTATATTTTTAAGAGCTTTAAAATTTAAACAGCCTTACTAAAAAACCCAGTGAAAATTTTATTCAATTGATCAACGGCCGCGGATGTGAAAACATTACTAATTAAAAAATTGTTCATGGAAAATAATACACTTGGTTTACACGGCCTGAGAGGGTAGTTTATCTCAGTTTTAGTAATGATATCTGAACAAAATTTGAAATTTTTCCAAAGTATTTTGGTTATAGTAATAATATTATGTAATGTTTAAATTGTAACTGAACATTAACATCCTGTTGACAAACTGCTTTATTGCGGTTTAACGGGATTGTACCTTGAAAACCAATAAAAAAAAAATTTAAAAAAAGTTCTATATATTTCTTATTTTTGAAGGTGTCGTAAAAACAAATACCATTTATGAAAACTAGATAAAATTACCTTTTAGATTTGTGTAATTGAAATACACTTTACTTTTTAAAAACTGCCATATATTAAGATTCAAACGCGAAAAAAAATGGATTTTTTTTTTACCAAAACATATTTGATGAAAGTGTACAGAAATTTATAAAAAAACAAAATTTAAAAAATACGGACCTTTTATATAATGAATTTGGAACGAAACTGTCACCTCACATTTTCCTCGTGCATACAATAAAAAAATGATATAAAAATTTCAAAGTTTTTTTATTGTCAAAAAACTAACCTAAAAAAATAATACCGACTTTTATAACAGATTTCTTGCAACTCTAAAGACGTTAATTTCATTGATACGTTTAGGAACACATGTATTAGATATTAATATTTTTAAAAAATACCACTTTTATGAAATTCAGATAAAATAAAATACTTTAAATGTAAATTTGAATTTTCATAAAATACTTATTGACATTTCAATTTTCAAAGTATGATTATGGTTATTATAACTTGACTAAAACTTATTAAAAACCACAAAAAACACGGTAAATATATCAATTATGCGAATGTAATAGTGAATTAGTCATATTAATAGATATTACGATCGGATTTGTGTAATATTTCACACACACCCGCTAAGTGAGTTTTTTTGGCGGTTTCAACGCGAATGACGAATGCAAAGGCGCTGCCATCTAGCGGTTCTGTAGGAAAACAAACAATTAAATTATGTACAGTATGAAAAATTGCATTGTTGCCAGACTTAAAATACATTTTAAGATCAAATCTTATTAGTAATGTTATCGTGTTTTAGTGTATTTTGGTTTTATTCATGTTGCTGCTGCAACACAGGTTATCGGCCGTGCTGTGGTTTTTTTTAGTAAGGCTGATAGTGTTTAAGAAAAAAATGTAATAAATCGGTGGAAATGTGGGAAACCGAGCCATAATTTGTGTACGGTCAGCTCCAGAGTAATGAAATTATCACAGCGTATTCTGTTTGGAATATCTAGGTTAACAATATTATTGTCTGCTTACTTTTAACTTTCCAGAAAGAACACGCCCTTCTAAAAGCTGAGTAGCAACTACAAGTATTTTTACAAGTACTCTTATGATATAGGTTTTCGATTAGACGGCTCAACCTATTACTGTCACAACAAAAAGTAATATGACACACTCAAGGTAAAATATATTTCTGAAGAATGGATCGAGCTCGCTCAGGCCTCTTTGAGGACTAATACTTAATATTATAATACCTGTATTATCGATAAACATATCTACATATTAATAATATTGTGTTAACCTTATTATATGATATTATATCGACAGTCTCAACTCCCAATGAATTTCTGAATTTGTAATTTATTTTTAATTCACCATTTGATTGTTTTGGAGAGTAAGAAACAAATCGATGTTGTGATATTGCGTATAAATCCCTATTTATTTCATTAGAAAAATGTATAATGGGAACATTAGTTCGCTCTTATAAAATTGTTCGTTGGGACCGTAGATATAATATATACGGGGTGTTAAGGGGTATGCTTGAATTACTTCCCAGTGATTCCTGACATTATTTGGCTCAAAAATGTAAATGAAATATAGGTCTTCGGTGACTTTTTTGATGCCTTTTTTCAATTTTTTTTTCTCAAAATCATCAGACAAAAACAAAAACATGTCGTCACTGGTCACTCCGCCGAGTAACTGCACAACCCCTCACCCCGCCCCTAACTTTCCAGTGCCTTGTATTTTTGAAAGTTTTTAGTTGAAAAAAAAACATAACAATATCACCGGAGACAAATAATTTATTTTTATTTTTACTCCAAATAATGTCAGAAATCACTGGTTAGAGTAAGTCAAATACGTCCCTGTATAATAGACGTTGAAGGTTTTATTATTACCATAGGTACGTTATTTTTATTACCATAGTACGTTGTTAAACAAAGGCGTCTATTTAAGGGGATGTTAACCCCTGGAATGCCTACCTTCCTTACTCCATAGTGTTGTATAATATCACTACTTATATTCAGAGAAAAAAAATCCAAACTTAAACTATGAAAAAATATAAAATATAGAAATTCAAAAATATTCTTGCGTATTTTATTTCCGATGAAGCGAAATAATAAAAAATAAACTATATGAGACTTCCCTGTAAATAAATATAGCTTTGAAAAACTGAAATATTTTTCTCTTCCACAGACATAAAATTTCAAAGTTAAGATGTATTTGCATTTGTCTGGAATAATATTATGTTTGTACATTACTTGCTTGCCAAGGGTATAAAAATATGCATATGTTACGTAAAAAATATAATAATCATTAAATATACGAAATCGATATACTTGGTGTAACTCTAAGTGACCCGCTCAGGCACAGGGGGCTCCATCGAAAACAGAGTTAGTCTCTCAGAAGCTGGGCGTACTGTACAGGTCCCGCAGATTCCATTAATAACACACAACTGTTAACCTTGTACAAATCGCAACCGCGCCCAATGGTTGAATCCCGAGTCTTGTTGAATCAACCATCTCTGTCCTGGTGCCCCAAAATACCCGAAAAACCCCTCGATTCTTTGCAGAAACGAGTGGTCCCATCTTAACAAGCGAATTGCAAACTTTAGAGCACAGCCAGCGGGTGGGAATGCTGTCCTTGTTCTACCGGTGCTTCTATGGAAGATGCTCCAAGGAACTAGCGCCATTGATTCCTTCGGCACCGGTGTCCATTCGGGAAACAAGCCAAAAGCGGACCCAACATTTGTACCCAGTTTACGTTTGACGCATGAGAACAGATCGCTTCTAAGAATCATAATATAATGTGCTTATGGATATGAGTAAATTTTAACTGTTTTAAAAACACACAAGTATACCCACAAACTGGCGATGCCTATGTGGGATTTTTTTGGTTAATCTGCTAATTTGTATTTTTATCTACTTTTTAAATGTTTATATAAAAAAGCCTGTATGTATTGTAAAATTACCAATGTTTATACGCAAAAAAATTATTATTAATTTTTTTTTTTTTAAATCGTTCTTGAGTTCAACAGTTCGGCTGTGGAACGATTTGCCGACCTCTGTGTTTCCTCTTCTACAACATGGGTCTCTTCAAGAACGAGGATCAGTCCTTCATTTTCACAAAATGGCCCTCCACACAGCACCCCCAAAGATGACATAGGTCCTGTGGGAAATCTTTTCTCAGGACCTACTGCCCAGATTTAATGCAAAAAAAAAAACAATAAAATCGAGGAAAGTGCGGAGAACTAATAACGAACCCACGGCGGATTCGACGGCACACTACGGGTACAAAGGTCAGAAATCTACAATGGATAATGGGTTAAAGTTTGAGAAAAAACTGAAATTAATGAAAACGATGAACTCTTTTAAAAATGCCAGGAGAAATTAATTGTGGTTAACAAGCTATTTCTTTTAAAATCTCACTACACTAAATTAGAACTCTTTCTTAAATGGTGAAATGTCACGTCTGAAAGTAATTATAAGTAGAACTTAAAAAAAGATTTTAGATATGTACAATAAAATTAACAATTTCAGTTTCGCACAACCAGACCTTTCTATAACTTCAGCGGCTAACTGTTTTATGTGTACTAGCACAGGTAATCGAATAATGAAACTGGTGTGTGTTGCCGACGGTAGTAAACGTATTTTATTGCTTTTTTATATCCAGTTTTATGGTGTCGATAAAATGATGACGTTAACAGTTTCAATACACCTAATGGCGAAATCAATGAACTAACTAACCATTGGATTAACAGACGGTTTGTAACAATGGTTATCGAATTTTATAGCGGGGAAAACTCTGCCAATTTCACCATTTATTGTCTTTATTTCTGTTCAGGCTTCATTGGCAATTTCTTGTTGATCACTTCTTCAATATTTATTTTTATACAAGTTATCTAAAGGTAAACCGAAACAACATTGGGAGTTGATTGATTCCAAGCATAAAATAAAAAAGAAAATTAGAAATGAGTTGAAACACCTTTTTTCCAAACGTTAAGAATGTTAAATGAGAAATCTTGTAAAGTAAGAGGGTGATTAATCTGTGGTGAACATCGGACGTTATTAATGGGCTTACGTCTGTAAGGTTGAAATTTAATAATCCGACTACGAATACAACTCTGACGCTACACCTTACGCAAAATTGTTTTCGTGCGTGGAGTTTGTTACAAATCAATTTTTGTAATCGAACTTTTGTCACTGGATCCGAGGAACCGGTTATTTTTGGAACCAGTTCCTATCGAATTTATAAAATGGTCACAAACACTCAAACTGGGCGAACCCGAACCAAAAGCCGCCCGCAGGGCTTAGCAGCAAAAATTTGCGAAGCGGATTTTTAACTGCTAGTCGGTAATAATACAATATTTTAGCCCTCTTACATGGGCGTAGCCAGGTTTTGTTTTAGGATGAGGCAAAAAATAAAAATCTATAGTAGGTAAGTTCCGAAAAAAGTAGGCTTCTACAAATCTACAACATATTCATGCTTAAGGTACTATGAATGCAAAGAATATGAACGGAAGAAGGAAAAACCATCGACAAAATATCTACTAAAACCTAACCTAACAAAAGAATGGGACAAAAATAATACAGACATCCTATAAAGACAATAAATTAATGTTATCTGTATTATTTTTGTTCCATTTTACTATTTTTGAACAATAATTTATTGTCTTTACAGAATGTCTGTATTATTTTTGTTCCATTTTTTGTTAGGTTAGGTTAGGTTAGGTTAGGTTAAGTTAGGTTAAGTTTTAGTAGATATTTTGTTAGGGAATTTTTTCTCCGTGGGATGTTTTGTCGCGGGATGAAAACGCGCAATACCTGTCCAGATAACTCTTGGTCGTCAGTGGTACAATAATAAATTAAATAATTATGAATAAATGTTACGTGGCAACACAATACTATGGTATACAGCATAGCACGTTAAAAACGCACCTAAACATTGTAAACTAAGATAAGGGATGCTAACAAATTGGTATTAGTTATATGATGTAGTTTCCGTAAATTCCTCTAGCCTACTGTAGAATACAAACCACTATTAACATCCCCTCTCCACTATTAACATCCCCTACATCCTCTGCTGATAAGAACTACATAGAGTCGTATATCTTTAAAGGGTTGACGGGGTGGAATATTGCCCAAGTTGTTAATGGCAGTTCAAGCCTTTTTATCTCCTCACATCAAATCATCCCCGTGAATTACAGCCCATAAATTTCAACTAGTGATCTAACCAGTGACCTGGACAGGTGCTAAGTACCATATTAAAGGTAGTTTCCAATCCAAAGGTCGCGGGTTTCATATCCCGGCGCTGCAACTAAATTTTATTTGATTGATTTCTGTTATTTCAAAATTTAATCTGAGGTGTAGGTATTTGCGGCACATTCCAGAGTGAAAGATACTCACAGTATCGCCTTGGTGTAAGACCACCATTCAAAATTGAAACGTTGCTTGAAATGGCTTTGGCCGTGTTTGGTGATTAATCTGAATAGTATAATATTTTCTCACCTTCCTTTACCCCATCTCCTTCCCATCTTCACTACCTTCAGCCTCATAACATCTCCTTCCCATCTTCACTACCTTCAGCCTCATAACATCTCCTTCCCATCTTCACTACCTTCAGCCTCATAACATCTCCTTCCCATCTTCACTACCTTCAGCCTCATAACATCTCCTTCCCATCTTCACTACCTTCAGCCTCATAACATCTCCTTCCCATCTTCACTACCTTCAGCCTCATAACATCTCCTTCCCATCTTCACTACCTTCAGCCTCATAACATCTCCTTCCCATCTTCACTACCTTCAGCCTCATAACATCTCCTTCCCATCTTCACTACCTTCAGCCTCATAACATCTCCTTCCCATCTTCACTACCTTCAGCCTCATAACATCTCCTTCCCATCTTCACTACCTTCAGCCTCATAACATCTCCTTCCCATCTTCACTACCTTCAGCCTCATAACATCTCCTTCCCATCTTCACTACCTTCAGCCTCATAACATCTCCTTCCCATCTTCACTACCTTCAGCCTCATAACATACTCCAATTGGGGATGCTCATGCTCATACTCATGCTCGTCTCACTGATAAAATATACCTGCTTGTATCTTTAATGTTCAGTTTGTCATGTTGTAATATTTCGTTCTTTTTTTTTTTCATACTTATTTAACTCTCCTGGTCATCGGCAAGACAGTTGTGATATTTTGTCTTTTCTACTGGCTCTGATCGATATTTAAATTCTTAAGGCTTTGCATATGTGTGGTAGGGATGGAAAATTCCTCCCCTACGTCACACAAGCCTTTATGAAAATTGGACCCTTATTTCCTCTGATAACTACAGAAAGCTACTTAAAGCTCCCTTGTACTACATACCTTTAGAGATATATGTACTTAACTAATAAATACGTTATTTACGACTTTGAACGTAAATATTTTCGTATTTAGGTTGTAATTAAACTCCATCAAACGTTGTGTAATTTTTTGATTTATGATATAGGACTTTAATTACTTACTTTTTTGTGATAACCCTCTTGATTCTAAACAGAGTGTTGAATTTCAAACTGTATTGGTCTCTCTCTTGCAAATCTAACCTTAAGTAATTTCTCTAAATGAACTAACTACCCTTTGACGTTTATTATGATTCCCTACATCCTAATGAATTCATGAATAAGCAATACTAATCGAAACTACACATGACTAATTGAACAGATAATTAAATATAACTCAAATGGTTAAATGTTAGTAAATTTGATTATAATTGTATTTTGTATCTGCTGGGCGCCCCTCCATTTTGATTCAGCTGCTATAAGGTACATATAAAGATGGATTTAGTAGGTTAATGTAATCAGTTAATTGCATATTTGACGAACTCAGAATAACCCTTTTTCTGGCAAAATTTGGCTCCTGCCTCCATCAAGTAAGCAGGGTGATCAGGAGTCAACCCAAAATTCGCACAGTCTTTTGGCACGGTTCAATTGATTGATACCTAAGTTATCGCGTCCCAAATGAACCTTCCTTCGCCATCATGCGCTGCCTCCAGGTCTTCCCCCGAGCCCAGATACCTCCAAATTCCTACTCCTCCAAAGTTTACTATTTACTTAGGGCGAACCGGTTTCGTCCTATATGCAATCATATACTCACGGGTTTGTGTGGAGTTACGGGTCGTGAATCCTCCCTCCACGTTCAAGAAATGAGACGAGAGTGACCCGACAGGTCTAAAGCACTAATTGTAAGTGAGTTCGTTTCATTCAATGAACAGTACATAAAAAGATATATATGTAAACATACGTTTTGGGAAGGTTTATAACTCGCAATACGAAACTACTTGCATCGCATCCCGAGCTCGGATCTCGCTCATCAAATTCTGCGAAATTCTCAGATTGATACCGACTACATACGTACGAAGAGTGGGTGATATAAATACATACTAGTACATTAAGATCTTATCTGGCGATGTGTTCTGGAGATTCGCCATAACTCCAAGCTTTTGTTTGGTTTTGTTGACGGTTTTGTTTGAGAGATCCGCCATCTCTATGGTTTGATTAATGGTCCTTGTTATAGAAGCGACCACTGCCTTCTGTTGGTTGAACTGTATTTTTTTTTTCTTTCCCTCCCCTCCAATGTTCAACTTTTGATAAATTCTTGCTATCCCGTGATTCTCAATTGAATCATGTAAATCCTCATTACCCCTTATTAAGCTATCCCGTGATTTTTCAACTGTTTCATGTAAGTCTTCAATACACCTTTTTGAACTATCCCGTGATTTATCAACTGTTTCATGTAAATCTTCAACACACCTTTTTGAACTATCCCCTGATTTATCAACTGTTTCATGTAAATCTTCAATACACCCTTTTGAACTGCTATAATAAATCTGTTAATTTTCAATTGCTTAGGTCTGTAGATACCTCTTTACGTTCAAATTAAAGATAGTGTTTAATTCCCTTTTTTTTTCTCTCTAATAATTGCGTAATATAATAATTTTATCCCGTTCCTAGAAGTTAATACCTAAGTACGATATCCACTAATCAAGGTCATTTTTTTTTTTTTTTACTGTATTCGAACTAGTGTCCCAGTGACCGACTTATTTTGTAAACAATTTGAGCTTTGTAAACATTCTCGACGGCCTCGTGACCTAGATTCAAGCGTATGAGGTGTGTTTAATTTAGACATTCCGGAGACGTGTGAGATGACTCTAAAATTTTCTTTGTTTGATAATGATGTACTTAGCGCAATTGTCTAGTCTGATACCCGACTACGTATACATATTTATTCATTTATATATACTTTGTCTCAATAAATAATTTATAATATGGATATGTACATACATAAATTAAATATAAAATATTGATTTGTAAATTTATCACACATAACTACTTTTAATAGATTGATGAATTCAGAGGTAGGAATCGATACCCTTTTCCTCTTTTTATATAAGTGTTTTTCTTTTTTGATTAAAATTTTTCTTGGGAACAAAAATTACATATATATATGTTTATATACATACATATATAAATATATAAAATATACTTATTATATTTATAATATTTTAATATAGTTACATATCACATATTAAGAGAGTAATATCTTGGTCAAATAATTAATCCAAATACCAATGTTTGCTGCATTCCGCTTTCTCCTTGGAATCTGTAAAATTTTATAACGGAAAAGACTTACCCCTACCAAGGTTTTTCCGACCGGGAAATACACGGTAACCTTGCTGCAATTTTCCTAAATTAATTTTTATTTTCCTAAATTTAATTAAATCTTTTTGACTTCAATTTTTTTTTTTTTCTTTTAATCTAATTAATTAAAATGATGCATGAACTCTATCGTTCTAAACTGTATTTTATCTCAAAACTCGTTGGTTAGATAACACTTTAAATGATAGTTACTTCACGATTAATTTAGAGATGGTAAATTGTTGTTAAATTAAATTTTTATCCCTCCGAACTTTTATGTATTAATAAACTATTATTTTGTTTTATTATTATTATTTAAGATAATTAGTTTAAATATTTATTATTTGTTAGAACACTTTCACTTAGATTGAACACACGTATTTAATTATAACTTCTTCACGCTAAATTATCACATCACTTCAGTTATTTATTGCACTAATATTAAACGCGAAATTTCTAAGTTTAAAAATACGATATTAAGTGATTATAAAATCCGAATTTTCCACTAAAACAAATTGTATTTATCACGAGCACTTTTATTTTTCACAAGTAATTAATGCGTTGGCTTTATTTTTATTTCACTGATTCTAACTGCAAAATATTTTTTTTTGTAGATCACTGACTAGAATGTGAAATTTTTCTAAGTATCAAAATAATTATCACTTAGAATTTTTCAACTTTAAATCACCCACCGTTTCGTCACGTTCCGCGAACTTACAACCTTTTCGACCACGACGTAGACTGTCCTCAACTGGCATTTGTCTAGACTTTTATTCCCCTCTCAGGTCCAAAAGATCGTATCTGAATCTCCTGTAATAAACCAATCTAATTACTATCAACTCGTAATTTCTTGAAACCTCCCCATTATTGTCGAATGCGGTCCCTTAGTACCTTTCGCGTTTGATACATTAAATTCTGTCTCGTACTTCCATACTTACAAGATCCGGATTTAGTAAGATCCATGTTTAATGGCCCAACTTCCTTTGTCCTGTTGTTCATACAAAATTAGCTTGAATTTAATAATTTTAAAGTTCTATTTTCATCTATTTCGTAACATGTCCGTGCGTACGGCATCTACCATATGTTCCAAATCTGTCCCCAAATTCGCCTATCAGAGATATCTTCATGTCGAAGTCTTTCTCGCAAATCGTTCATTTTTATTTTATTATTTTTCCTCGAGTTTTTCTGTATTCTATATGAACCTTTCCATTTAAAACCGAATTTTCTCTATTTACGTCGTATATTTGAATTTTCCATTTTTTCTCGAATATTCTTTTATTCACGACACTCTTTCCATGAATTTCCTTATTTATTCTTACGTTATTGTTCATATCTCTATAGATTTTTATATTTCAAGCCGTATTTATTTTATTCACTGTTAATCTAAGATTTCCTTTGTTTTTCTCTGTCGTATCTTCTCTCCCCTCGCTTCCCTGTACTTCCCTGATATAACCATATCGTTTTTTGATGTTTGCTGCCTCTTGGAAAATTTCATTTTCTATTTGTTATTAATAAATATATCATTTTTAACATCTTTATAGGAGATACCCCCACTTCGGCCCTTAAATTCCTGTCATTTTTATTGCTTCATAGAGAACGCCTTACAAATTTCGTCCCGTTCTTACGCAAAATCCCATAAACCATATGCCTTGACAGTTGTATACATTAATTCCTGTACCCACCTGGCAATAAATCCTTTTTTATTTCAGTGTCGTTAACTTTTATGAGAATTCTTTAATGTAAATATTTCATAAGACCCATGATAATTTTTATAGCTCTTTTAACGACTAATTGCCCTTATATAAACAATTTTCATGTTCGAATATTCCTTGTTTATCACAACAAAATACATCTGAAATCGACAACCATTGTAATGCCTCATTTTTATCTGCAATCGCGTACTATGTTACTCTATAAACTCCATTTTAATTACGTAAAATGACTCCTTTTCCTGAGTTTTTCTATCGCAATGTTTTCAGCATTTTCCACTCCCCTCCGTACTGCACTCTATTTTCTTCTCTAACACTTGTTACTGCTCTAGACCTCTGAAATGTACCCTCGCCTATCCTTTAAAACTCTCATTTTTTTTTGACGTTTCCTCCCTAAATCTTTCATCGTAATATTCTAGCTCCGTCTAGAATTGATAACAATAATTTTCCATTGTTTTTTCAACATTTCCATTTCCTTTAGCACGTTTTCCCTCGAATCGATCATCTCCGGTCGTCACAAACAATCGTATTATAGATGAAAATCTCCCTAACATCTTACAACACGTTTTCGTCACTTGCCATGCAATTTTTCACTTAAACTTTTCCATCGTTGTTTACGTGTATCCCTTTTTCCGCACCTGATATGCTTTAATGCGTTCGAGAACTAGGGTTTCTGATCCCTGGAACGTACCGGTTAATCATAACATTTCTTGGGGTCATCGTTCTTTTGTCCCTGAACAGATTATTTTTTCCCATGGAGTTTATTCACCTCTCGGTTTGGTGGGAACGTCAAACTCATTAATTACATCCCTAATTGCCAAGTCCAAAGGTCGTTCCTTTGTTCTAAAAATGGGCTCGGCCCTCTCCTTGTTGATAGGCTAACTTGGTTTTTAATCGTTTTTGCTGTAATCCAATTGGCTGTCAATATATCACGGCCTAAAGTATATTGGGGAGTCCCTGTCTTTGATTATTTGTTGATACCATCTGTGATTTTTTTATCAATACTCGTCTCACTTTGTCTAATTATAGATCCCTACCGTAAATATGAATTCACTTTACTCTAATCCGATAGATGTCGTAGACGTGTCCGTTTTATAAGTAATTGATATTTTCTTTTTAAATTAAAGTGGGAAGCTACGATATTTCCTAATTTTCACTGTTGATCAATGCAATTCATCACAGTTCCCTCCTCTGAACTCAATTTGCTGTGGCTAACGTTGTATTTTATTTTAATGTCCTCTTTTTTTTTTTTTTTTTTTTTTTTTTTTTTTTTTCTTTTTTTTTTTTTTTTTCTTTTCGTTAGGCACCGAAATTGTGTTCAAATTTAGACTAGCTATCTTCCCCTCCTCATTTGGTTATCCCCTATCTCTACTCCGTGTCATATTACTACCTATCTCCCCCTCCTCATTTTGTTATCCCCTATCTCTTTTCCGTATCCTATTACTTCCTATCTCCCCCTCCTCATTTTGTTATCCCCTATCTTTTTTCCGTATCCTATTACTTCCTATCTCCCCCTCCTCATTTTGTTATCCCCTATCTCTTCTCTGCATCCTATTACTTCCTATCTCCCTCTTCTCTTTTGCTCGGATTGTTAACAATCTTGAATTTGAACCTCATTGTATTCTTTATTTTCTTTTCGCGTAGATTTTACTTTATGAAATTTTCTTTAATTTTGATAGATTCAAAATTAATTTCTTTTTGCTGGAACACGCCCCTCGACTCGCGTGTTTTGGTGGTCCCCAACCAAATTGGACTAAGACCTCCCTTACAATGATTTAAGTAAAGATTGTTTACAATCTCGCGGCCTTTCGAACAACTGAAAAGCGGGTGGTCTCTTGGTGTGCAATTAATTGTTTTTTTGTTTTGTAAGTATGAATATTTTTTGTGAAATGTGGGTTTTCGCACGACCTCACCCAATCCGACAATCAGTGGTATACATGTTTCATATAAATTTTCCAGCATTTTTTTTTTTTTCTTTATTTATTTAAACTTTATTTTATAATTCTTAATTTCTAATTGTAATTTCTTAATTCATCCAAAGTTGTTCTAGCCTAAGTGTTGTCCACTCTAATATTTAAATTTTTATAAATGTTCTTTATTATCCTCAAATTGGTTCAGCGTTCCCTTTTTTTCCTTTTTTTTTTTTTTGAAATCTAAACTATTTATATCTTAATTCAAATGTTACCTTTTTATCTCTATACTTAATGTCTACCCTATATCTATAGATAAACTTTCTTATTTCAATATTTCAAAAAAAAATTCCTAGGCATTGTTTATTTTTCAAAATGTCCCTTTTGTGTGCCATATAATATCTCTAATTCTCTCCTTTTGAGTGTTCTTACTTATCTAACTTTTTTTTTTTTCTCACTAACACATAAAAAAAAAGTCAATTTTTTTTTTTTTTTCAACTAGAAAATCAAAATTAACGAATTTATTTGCCTTACTCTATTTCAATAATTGAATATGATTGTCGCTTATTAAGAACTTGTCCACTCACCCTCAAAGACTTGACGACGATCCGCCCCTCGCAAGCAACCTGATAATCTAATATTTTAGTAATTTTCTTTCTTCCCCCTCCCCAATTATAATGTACCCTAACATAATTTTATTTGTATTTCTCAATCGTTTATTCATTTATTAACATTTACAAATATTTGTAAACTTCGCACTCTATCCGTTGATTTCCACTAACTGTAAACCTGATTTTTGTTTCTTATTACTTGTGCAATATCTCGCTAAATGTAAAGCGCTATAATCTCCTTTTATCTCCCGAGTTACCGGATCAATTAGGGTATATGTGTTACTGTAAACTACTGAACCGATGACGTACGGTCCTTCGTAAATTAAACCGAATTTCTTGATTTGTTTGCGCAAAAAACTTGATTGTGTAATCTTTTTCAACTTGACCATGGTCCCGATTTCATAGGTAACTAGTCTTTTATTGAGATTATAATATTTTTGTCGATTTGTAGCGCTTTTCTCCAAATTCTTTTGAGCTGTTAACCTAATTTCATCTATTGTTTTCGTAGGTTTTCCACACCCTTGAGTATACTTGTCTAAACTATAAGTTGGCGATTTCCAGAAAGCTATTTCATTTGGTGAAAATCCTGTTGAACAATGTATTGAGTTATTGTAGGTCTGCTCTATTTCTTTAAGGAAAGCTGCCCATTTTGTTTGTTTCTCGTGACAGTAAATACGAAAAATTCTTCCTAGTTCTTTATTTACGCGTTCAGTTATATTCGGTCCAGGATTTCGCACTGAAGTATGTACGATTCTTATGCCCATCCTATTCATGTGGCTTTCCCATTTTTTTGATGTAAATTGAGATCCGTTGTCAGTTAACAAAGCATCTATTTGTATGGTTTTATTAAAATCCTCTACACAATTTAACACGGTCTTAGTACTTGCTATCCTTAATTTATATAATTTTACAAATCTGCTGAAAGAATCTTGGATCACAAATATGTATTTCACGCCTCCCACTCCTCTCGGTAATGGTCCGTATAGATCTGCCATAGCCAATTGTCCTACTTCTTTGGTCATAATTGATTTACTCGGCCCTACAGTTGGTCGAATTTCGCGCTTCGCCAGCTGACAAAGGTGACATTCTCTTACTATGCGCTTTATATCTTGATTCATACCCGGCCAGTAATACCTGTCTCCCATAGCTGATCCTGTTTTAAAAATTCCCCCATGCCCAATTTCTAAATGTATCATTTTTATTAGCTCTTTAGTCAACTCCTGGGGTACTGCTAACACCGTTTTGTTTAGTCCTGTGGTGTAATACAAAGTCTTACCTATTTTTTTGTAATTTTTTAAATACTTATTTACTCTTTTTGTTGGTGGTCCGAATTTTCCCTTGCGCAAATACCCGAAAATTTCTCCCAAAAATGTGTCCTGCTTCTGTAGCTCCGTTATATTTTCTAAGTGTTTTCGAATTTGTTGTCTACCTTTAACCGCAAAAGCTGCTATTTCTGGACATGTGTTTTTATCCTCCTGAACGTTTTCCGCATCACAAGAGTAACGAGATAAAATGTCAGGTCCTATATTTTCTTTTCCTTTAACGTACTCTACAGTGAAGTTAAATTGATTTAAATACAAAATCCACCGAGTCAGGCGACCACTGTACATCTTCCAGCTCTTCAAAAACGTCAGTGCTTGATGATCTGTTCTAATTATCAATTGTACCCCTCTTAAATATGTCTCAAACTTATGTAAAGCATATATTATCGCCCACAACTCTTGTTCTGATGTGGTCCATTTCAACTCCGGTCCCCTTAAAGCTTTGCTAATAAATCCAATAACGTGGTGATTTCCTTCGGCATTTAGCTGGTATAGCTCCCCCCCTATTGCGAATCCCGAACTGTCTGTCTGTAGGTAGTATGTACTATTTGGATCATGATGGTGTAAAATAACTGTCTCTAAAAATAATGTTTTCACCTTCTCGAATGCACGCTGTTCTGAGTCACCCCACCTCCAAGTTCTATTTTTCTGAAGTAAATCACATAAAACTCGTGTTGATTCCCCATATTTATTCGCGAATCTACGGTAATAATTGCAAAGTCCAAGGAAAGCTCTAACTTGTTTGATTTTCTTGGGTACCGGAAAATTTTTAATCGCGTCTATTTTTTCCGGATCCATCTGAACTCCCAAAGGCGTTATAATGTGTCCTAACATACGCACTTCGGTGAATAAAAATTGACATTTTTCGAGTTTACAAGTCATGTTTGCTGCCTCTAACCTCTCAAGTACCGCGCCTACATGTTCAAAATGATCTTCTTGGCTCCCACACGTATATATTATTAAATCATCCAAGTAATTAGCGCAGAATTATCTCAGTCCTGGTCCTAGGATTTTGTCAATTCCCCTTGAAAAACTCCCAACTGATGTCTTTAACCCCTGCGGTAATACCTTGTATACATATGATTTTCCATTGTATACAAACCCAGTATATTTGCGACTTTCTGGACTGATAGGTATCTGAAAATAAGCTGAATTGTGATCTATCGTGGTGATGAATTTTACGCCATGAAAACGCTGTATTATCTCAGAAGTTAAGGGTGGTTTCTCTACTTCGGCAATCATTCTAGTATTTAAAAACCTAGCATCCAAAAGTATCCTGACTGTTCCGTCCTTTTTTAAAGTAAATGTTAGAGGACTAGAAAACTCCGAGTAACTCCAATTCTCTAATTTTTTCGTCAACTTTATCTCTATAAGCAAAAGGTACAGGATAAGATCGCTTAACGAAGGGCGTCTCGTCCGTCATCTTTATTTCGTGAGTGTATAAAGTTGTGAAACCCGGTCTGTCTCTAAATACATTTTTATGTTTGGTTAAAATCTTTTCCAACCCTTCTTTTCCTTTTAAATCTAAATCTAGCCCGGACACAAATGTCGTTATTCTACGCTCGAGACACGCCGTATTATTTTTTTCGGGGTTTACTTCAATGCTAATTAATTTTCCACTTGCGCAATTTTGACCGCTAATCTCACCTTTAGATTTCCTATAAGTTATCGATGAATTTACCAACTCTATATCCTTTTTACCATTTTCTGTTTTTATTTTTAACTTTCTATTTTCGCCACACTTAAATTCAGCTATATATTCGTCTAACCAATTGATTCCTAATATAATGGGCCTGATCAACTTGGGTATTATTAAACATGGTGTATTTATCGTAACATTTTCAAATCGCAGTGGTACTAAAACCAATCTAGATATCCTCTGACTTTTGTGTCCTACGGCTACCCTGATCTGAATAGCTGTTACAGGCATAATCGGATAAAGTGTTTGATCATTTAAATAATTTTCGTAGAATTCTTGTGCTACACACGTGATCTGACTTCCGGTGTCTATTAAACAATGAACTTCCGTGTTATCTATATGTGCTTTGGCTTCCGGTAATGACGGTAAAGTGCTACCCTTTTCTACTTCCTCATAATCTCGGTCCTCAAAAATGTTGTTAAACCCCCTAACTTCCCTACCCACTTTTTCTTCAATCATTTCCAATTTATTCCATTCATCAGTTATTTGTTGTAGTAAATTGACGCATCCTTCCACACGCATTTCCTCCTCCGTTCTCGTTTCTTCCGCTCCATCCTTTCGTCTTCTTACATTCCGTTCAGCTTTTACTGGGGCAGTCATCCCTTGTTCACTTTTCCCCAATCCTTTCGTTGGATTCCATCCCCACTTCAGCATAATCTTCAATGCAGTGCTGTGTCTTGGTGCCGGCGTCCCTCTTCCTGTGTGAGTCGTATCCATCAGGACTAATGAATCAACCCCCGTCCGTTTCCCGAGTTGTCTGCGACCACTAGCTCCTTCCCGGTTGTAGTTATTGTAGAATTTTCTTTTGGTGAACTGTTAACTTCGGTGCACTTGCTGCAACTAGCGTTTTCGCCCACACTTTCAATTGCGTGTATCCTCCTTTTTATGGCGCGGTAACGGTCACGGTATTTGTCCTTCTTGCTGGATTCCTCCCCACTCCTCTTTTTCATGTTCCGTTCTTCTGGTGTACATACCATTGTATCTAGTTTTCGTAGAAACTCAGCGGCGACAATCTCATCTCCTGATTGCCCCGAAAACCATAGCGATTGAATTTCCTTCGGATAATGTCTCATAATTTCGTCAACTATGCCCAACGGTGTGTCAGTAATCTTTAAAGCCTTCGCTAGCTCCCAATAGTTTGCGAAATGAGTGAGCATGGATATATTTTTCTTGGCATCATATACCCCTTCTGCAAGACGACGGCGAACTTCATTTTTCTTTATGTCTCCCCAATAGGTAGCTAAAAAATCTCGTTCGAAATCTAACATAGTCTCCCATCGTTTATTGTACAATTTTGCCCACGATTTAGCTTCCCCTTTCAAATTTTCCCGTACGACGACTAAAGGATCCGTTCGTTTCACCTTTCTAGTGTATTCTTTTAAATCTTCCAGGAAACTAATGGGATTTTGATTTCCACCGGAGAATGATGGTCGTTCCTGCTGTGGTAACATTTCCACTACTTGGAGAACGCTTTTCGGCGCACTATCCTCTCCTATCACCGCCACTGTTGCTGGGCTTTCCAATTGTTTCTCGAGTTCTTGCATCTTATTGACGAGCGGTGCCAAAGCTGCCTGAATTATTGTAGTTATATCTCCTTTGTTTATTGTTGAAGTCTCGGTTGTGACATTTTCCCCGATTGCTGTCACTAAAGCCTGGGCTCGCCTACTTGTTCCACGTTTCCCAACCATTTTCTTTATTTTCCGAGTGTCGCCTGGTTAATGTTTATATTTTTATCTTATTAAGCGACAACCTTATAATCTCTATTTTAATTTTCTAAATTACCTTATGTAAATTATGTTGCCTTCCTTATTCTATTTATGTATTTATTTTATTTTATTTTTTTTTTTTTCCAATTTTCTCGTTTTCTATATTTTTTATTTTATTTTTTATTTTTCCTTTTACTTCGTTAACTTTTCTTGTTACTTTTCCTCGGGTTTTTCCTGTAACATACCATGTGTGAGTCTCTCTTCACACTCTCGCTTATTTTCGCCCTGTTCCTCCGATTTTGTGTCGGTCTCCCCCTCTGGCTGAACGACTTCTATCATATCCTCGACTCGTAACATAGACCTCTTTGAACGTCTAAATATCTCCCGTAATTCATCTCCCGACGGTATTTCTTTAGCTTCTAATTCCGTCGCATCCACTTTCCTTTTTTCCGCCATTTTTTGTTTAAAACTTTAATGAATTTAACTCAATACCAACTATTTATTATAAATATACCTATATATATTTATAATTTATTTTATTTTTATTTTTATTTTATTTTTTTTTTTTTTGGAACCTGTCCCCCTATAAAACACAATATTTTTAATTATTTATATTTGTTTGCATGATGATTGTAACCCAAATTAGATCAACTCTACCATCACTCTTCATTTCAAATAAATGTAGGTAATTGCAAAAAAAAACGGAATGAATATTGTTACTCTAATGTTAATGAATATCCCGTGATTTTCGTTCAACCAATAATTACTTATTGTTTAGAATGCCAACCATTCCTTCAAGTTCCGCAATACCTACGATATTTTCGCAAAATCTGTTTAGAGTTCGCAATACCTATCTTGATGTTATTTCGTCAAATCCCCTCCTTTTTTTGGTCCGAATGATCAAATGTTCCCTTAAATAGGTATATACTTATAAAACATTCGTCTGTGATATTAAAGTTCTCAACTCGACACTATCCCCAATCAAATATTTTATGTTATTTTTATTTTATGATCCTTATCTTTTATGTTATGACTTTTTATGTGATAATCCTCACATACAAACCCACAACATTAACTATAAACAAAGGGTCACTTTATGTAGGTAAGTTCCCCCGTTTTTATCTGTAAAGTCTGTTTATTTTTTCCGTAACCGAGTGTTGATATCATTTTCGAGTTTGTTTATTCTACAATCTCTTATAGCGATACGCGTTACCCCCGATGTCGCCTACTTCAAAATTTTCGATGTTTTGTTATCACTTTCGATGCTTAGGTTATCAATCTTTCGATGCTTACAAACACCGCGTTATCTCGTATCAGATTGTTTACATTACGGTCATTAACATTCTGGATTCAGGAATGTCAATACCATTATTCTGTCAATTTATGGCCTGCCTTGACTAAACTGTTTACGCTTGTATCTGACCTACATTCTTTGTTACGATATTTATAATCTCATAAGCAATCAACAAATTCATGGTCACTTGATTTAAACTTTATATCGACACTTTTATAAATTATTTTAAAACATGTAGAGTTTATTCGTTAACACTTTTTTTATATTTAAATGTATTGTTTATATATTTATTTTCGTATATTTATTTATTTATTTATATATTTTTTTCGTGTTTATTTAACGGCGCACTGTTCTGATTTTTATTTTATTTTTATTATCACTTCATTTAACATAACGTCCTACTTATTATTATTATTTTTTTTTTTCACTTTTTGCAATAGATTGACCAATAAAAGTTTTTTTTTTTTTTTCTAAAACAACTTGTAAAACTCTGATCTCCTGTCACGGCTGTGCAGTTGTAATATTTCGTTCTTTTTTTTTTTCATACTTATTTAACTCTCCTGGTCATCGGCAAGACAGTTGTGATATTTTGTCTTTTCTACTGGCTCTGATCGATATTTAAATTCTTAAGGCTTTGCATATGTGTGGTAGGGATGGAAAATTCCTCCCCTACGTCACACAAGCCTTTATGAAAATTGGACCCTTATTTCCTCTGATAACTACAGAAAGCTACTTAAAGCTCCCTTGTACTACATACCTTTAGAGATATATGTACTTAACTAATAAATACGTTATTTACGACTTTGAACGTAAATATTTTCGTATTTAGGTTGTAATTAAACTCCATCAAACGTTGTGTAATTTTTTGATTTATGATATAGGACTTTAATTACTTAATTTTTTTGTGATAACCCTCTTGATTCTAAACAGAGTGTTGAATTTCAAACTGTATTGGTCTCTCTCTTGCAAATCTAACCTTAAGTAATTTCTCTAAATGAACTAACTACCCTTTGACGTTTATTGTGATTCCCTACATCCTAATGAATTCATGAATAAGCAATACTAATCGAAACTACACATGACTAATTGAACAGATAATTAAATATAACTCAAATGGTTAAATGTTAGTAAATTTGATTATGATTGTATTTTGTATCTGCTGGGCGCCCCTCCATTTTGATTCAGCTGCTATAAGGTACATATAAAGATGGATTTAGTAGGTTAATGTAATTAGTTAATTGCATATTTGACGAACTCAGAATAACCCTTTTTCTGGCAAAATTTGGCTCCTGCCTCCATCAAGTAAGCAGGGTGATCAGGAGTCAACCCAAAATTCGCACAGTCTTTTGGCACGGTTCAATTGATTGATACCTAAGTTATCGCGTCCCAAATGAACCTTCCTTCGCCATCATGCGCTGCCTCCAGGTCTTCCCCCGAGCCCAGATACCTCCAAATTCCTACTCCTCCAAAGTTTACTATTTACTTAGGGCGAACCGGTTTCGTCCTATATGCAATCATATACTCACGGGTTTGTGTGGAGTTACGGGTCGTGAATCCTCCCTCCACGTTCAAGAAATGAGACGAGAGTGACCCGACAGGTCTAAAGCACTAATTGTAAGTGAGTTCGTTTCATTCAATGAACAGTACATAAAAAGATATATATGTAAACATACGTTTTGGGAAGGTTTATAACTCGCAATACGAAACTACTTGCATCGCATCCCGAGCTCGGATCTCGCTCATCAAATTCTGCGAAATTCTCAGATTGATACCGACTACATACGTACGAAGAGTGGGTGATATAAATACATACTAGTACATTAAGATCTTATCTGGCGATGTGTTCTGGAGATTCGCCATAACTCCAAGCTTTTGTTTGGTTTTGTTGACGGTTTTGTTTGAGAGATCCGCCATCTCTATGGTTTGATTAATGGTCCTTGTTATAGAAGCGACCACTGCCTTCTGTTGGTTGAACTGTATTTTTTTTTTCTTTCCCTCCCCTCCAATGTTCAACTTTTGATAAATTCTTGCTATCCCGTGATTCTCAATTGAATCATGTAAATCCTCATTACCCCTTATTAAGCTATCCCGTGATTTTTCAACTGTTTCATGTAAGTCTTCAATACACCTTTTTGAACTATCCCGTGATTTATCAACTGTTTCATGTAAATCTTCAACACACCTTTTTGAACTATCCCGTGATTTATCAACTGTTTCATGTAAATCTTCAATACACCCTTTTGAACTGCTATAATAAATCTGTTAATTTTCAATTGCTTAGGTCTGTAGATACCTCTTTACGTTCAAATTAAAGATAGTGTTTAATTCCCTTTTTTTTTTCTCTCTAATAATTGCGTAATATAATAATTTTATCCCGTTCCTAGAAGTTAATACCTAAGTACGATATCCACTAATCAAGGTCATTTTTTTTTTTTTTTACTGTATTCGAACTAGTGTCCCAGTGACCGACTTATTTTGTAAACAATTTGAGCTTTGTAAACATTCTCGACGGCCTCGTGACCTAGATTCAAGCGTATGAGGTGTGTTTAATTTAGACATTCCGGAGACGTGTGAGATGACTCTAAAATTTTCTTTGTTTGATAATGATGTACTTAGCGCAATTGTCTAGTCTGATACCCGACTACGTATACATATTTATTCATTTATATATACTTTGTCTCAATAAATAATTTATAATATGGATATGTACATACATAAATTAAATATAAAATATTGATTTGTAAATTTATCACACATAACTACTTTTAATAGATTGATGAATTCAGAGGTAGGAATCGATACCCTTTTCCTCTTTTTATATAAGTGTTTTTCTTTTTTGATTAAAATTTTTCTTGGGAACAAAAATTACATATATATATGTTTATATACATACATATATAAATATATAAAATATACTTATTATATTTATAATATTTTAATATAGTTACATATCACATATTAAGAGAGTAATATCTTGGTCAAATAATTAATCCAAATACCAATGTTTGCTGCATTCCGCTTTCTCCTTGGAATCTGTAAAATTTTATAACGGAAAAGACTTACCCCTACCAAGGTTTTTCCGACCGGGAAATACACGGTAACCTTGCTGCAATTTTCCTAAATTAATTTTTATTTTCCTAAATTTAATTAAATCTTTTTGACTTCAATTTTTTTTTTCTTTTAATCTAATTAATTAAAATGATGCATGAACTCTATCGTTCTAAACTGTATTTTATCTCAAAACTCGTTGGTTAGATAACACTTTAAATGATAGTTACTTCACGATTAATTTAGAGATGGTAAATTGTTGTTAAATTAAATTTTTATCCCTCCGAACTTTTATGTATTAATAAACTATTATTTTGTTTTATTATTATTATTTAAGATAATTAGTTTAAATATTTATTATTTGTTAGAACACTTTCACTTAGATTGAACACACGTATTTAATTATAACTTCTTCACGCTAAATTATCACATCACTTCAGTTATTTATTGCACTAATATTAAACGCGAAATTTCTAAGTTTAAAAATACGATATTAAGTGATTATAAAATCCGAATTTTCCACTAAAACAAATTGTATTTATCACGAGCACTTTTATTTTTCACAAGTAATTAATGCGTTGGCTTTATTTTTATTTCACTGATTCTAACTGCAAAATATTTTTTTTTGTAGATCACTGACTAGAATGTGAAATTTTTCTAAGTATCAAAATAATTATCACTTAGAATTTTTCAACTTTAAATCACCCACCGTTTCGTCACGTTCCGCGAACTTACAACCTTTTCGACCACGACGTAGACTGTCCTCAACTGGCATTTGTCTAGACTTTTATACCCCTCTCAGGTCCAAAAGATCGTATCTGAATCTCCTGTAATAAACCAATCTAATTACTATCAACTCGTAATTTCTTGAAACCTCCCCATTATTGTCGAATGCGGTCCCTTAGTACCTTTCGCGTTTGATACATTAAATTCTGTCTCGTACTTCCATACTTACAAGATCCGGATTTAGTAAGATCCATGTTTAATGGCCCAACTTCCTTTGTCCTGTTGTTCATACAAAATTAGCTTGAATTTAATAATTTTAAAGTTCTATTTTCATCTATTTCGTAACATGTCCGTGCGTACGGCATCTACCATATGTTCCAAATCTGTCCCCAAATTCGCCTATCAGAGATATCTTCATGTCGAAGTCTTTCTCGCAAATCGTTCATTTTTATTTTATTATTTTTCCTCGAGTTTTTCTGTATTCTATATGAACCTTTCCATTTAAAACCGAATTTTCTCTATTTACGTCGTATATTTGAATTTTCCATTTTTTCTCGAATATTCTTTTATTCACGACACTCTTTCCATGAATTTCCTTATTTATTCTTACGTTATTGTTCATATCTCTATAGATTTTTATATTTCAAGCCGTATTTATTTTATTCACTGTTAATCTAAGATTTCCTTTGTTTTTCTCTGTCGTATCTTCTCTCCCCTCGCTTCCCTGTACTTCCCTGATATAACCATATCGTTTTTTGATGTTTGCTGCCTCTTGGAAAATTTCATTTTCTATTTGTTATTAATAAATATATCATTTTTAACATCTTTATAGGAGATACCCCCACTTCGGCCCTTAAATTCCTGTCATTTTTATTGCTTCATAGAGAACGCCTTACAAATTTCGTCCCGTTCTTACGCAAAATCCCATAAACCATATGCCTTGACAGTTGTATACATTAATTCCTGTACCCACCTGGCAATAAATCCTTTTTTATTTCAGTGTCGTTAACTTTTATGAGAATTCTTTAATGTAAATATTTCATAAGACCCATGATAATTTTTATAGCTCTTTTAACGACTAATTGCCCTTATATAAATAATTTTCATGTTCGAATATTCCTTGTTTATCACAACAAAATACATCTGAAATCGACAACCATTGTAATGCCTCATTTTTATCTGCAATCGCGTACTATGTTACTCTATAAACTCCATTTTAATTACGTAAAATGACTCCTTTTCCTGAGTTTTTCTATCGCAATGTTTTCAGCATTTTCCACTCCCCTCCGTACTGCACTCTATTTTCTTCTCTAACACTTGTTACTGCTCTAGACCTCTGAAATGTACCCTCGCCTATCCTTTAAAACTCTCATTTTTTTTTGACGTTTCCTCCCTAAATCTTTCATCGTAATATTCTAGCTCCGTCTAGAATTGATAACAATAATTTTCCATTGTTTTTTCAACATTTCCATTTCCTTTAGCACGTTTTCCCTCGAATCGATCATCTCCGGTCGTCACAAACAATCGTATTATAGATGAAAATCTCCCTAACATCTTACAACACGTTTTCGTCACTTGCTATGCAATTTTTCACTTAAACTTTTCCATCGTTGTTTACGTGTATCCCTTTTTCCGCACCTGATATGCTTTAATGCGTTCGAGAACTAGGGTTTCTGATCCCTGGAACGTACCGGTTAATCATTACATTTCTTGGGGTCATCGTTCTTTTGTCCCTGAACAGATTATTTTTTCCCATGGAGTTTATTCACCTCTCGGTTTGGTGGGAACGTCAAACTCATTAATTACATCCCTAATTGCCAAGTCCAAAGGTCGTTCCTTTGTTCTAAAAATGGGCTCGGCCCTCTCCTTGTTGATAGGCTAACTTGGTTTTTAATCGTTTTTGCTGTAATCCAATTGGCTGTCAATATATCACGGCCTAAAGTATATTGGGGAGTCCCTGTCTTTGATTATTTGTTGATACCATCTGTGATTTTTTTATCAATACTCGTCTCACTTTGTCTAATTATAGATCCCTACCGTAAAAATGAATTCACTTTACTCTAATCCGATAGATGTCGTAGACGTGTCCGTTTTATAAGTAATTGATATTTTCTTTTTAAATTAAAGTGGGAAGCTACGATATTTCCTAATTTTCACTGTTGATCAATGCAATTCATCACAATGTTATATATCATACGCATATTATTACACTCCTGAACAACTTATGTATCTATAATAATACACAAAAAAGCCTTTAAGTCGTGAATAAAAAAAATAATAAATTTGAGTACAGTTTACACCCGGTAGAAGCGAAACTTTACCAAAGCAATCTCAACCAATACTTGAAAAGTGAGGTCATAATCACAGCAACCAATGAGCGCACCCTCGCGTAATTTCCGTTTCATAACTCAACCAATAGGAGCCTTTAAAAGTGACATAATTATCAAAGTGGCCGATGAGCGCATTTGGTGCGTCGCAGGTGCAGTAATCGTCATTTCCGTGTCATCCGAGTGCTATAGAAGTTTCACTTCAATAAGAAATATGGTTTGCCCGCCATATATCAGATTAACCACCATAAAATACATTCCGAAAACGAAATGTTGCTTGAAAATGGTTTAGCCGGTTAGTGACCAGATCTGAATAACCATGTTATACTTCCCAACCTTCCTCTTTTTATTTAATTTCATTCTGCACTCCCTTCAACTTCACATCACCAGCGCCGGATCTGCCATACGTTCAAAAACGTGCAAAAACCTGGCGCCAACTCCGAAGGGGCGCCGTGAGAAAATAAATATTGTATTAAAATTTAGTTATAATATTCCCTAAATCGTTTAAAAATGATCCATAGTACGAAATAATTATTACGCTCTAGCAACACCTTCCAAAGAAACAGAATGCGCACGCATCAGGTTGGTATCAACGGCTTACGAATTTATAGTCAGTTACAGAATTTTTTTACAAATTCCATGCATTTAGTTTAAACGTAAGATCTATTTTTCCATATATCTTTTACCACCTTTTACGACGAATGGGTGCGATCCAAATTCAATAACCAATCACAGCGCGGTATTTTGTTCTAGTGAATCAAACAAACCGACTTGCGCCTTTCAAAATGCTGACAATTTTAGTTAGTGTGTCGTCCGTACGCTCGCTATTGTTTTATTTTGTACGATTTAAGTCTCTAGGAGAGGGTAGTTAAAGACCATTTTCTTATGAAACCTTCAGTAAATTCCATTAACAAAAGTATCGCACGGTTTGCAGGATTTGCAGGTTGCAACATGTTGACAGTTTCATCTTTGATTTGAAGTTCGTTAAATGTATAATTAATATCTATTAGATTTGTTGGATTTGTTATTTTACGGTATCAGTGTAAGTATTAAACATGTAAACAAAAGAAGATTTCTATAAAGATAAAATCAATATTGCTGGTAACAACAATAAAAAGGTGTGGCAAACTATTAATGAAATGATGAATAAAAAACCTAAAAATTCAAATATAAATAAAATCTCAGATATTGATAACACAATTTACAATGTCAACACAGATCCATTGAAATGTGCAAATATCTTAAACAATTATTTTGGGTCAGTTGGTGGAAAATTAGCAATTAAAATAAAAAACAGAGATAATGATAATTATAATCTACCAACACCTTTCATTCCTTGTAACACAATTTCAACGAACTAACTCTGATGAAATCAAAGATACTATTAATGAATTAAAAGGAAATTCTTCCCCTGGTTATGACAATATTTCTGTAGAAATACTTAAAAGTAATTCTGACTCACTTTGCAAACCTTTGGCACACATCATAAATACAAGTTTTGTTAATGGCAACTTTCCCTTAAATTACAAAAAAACTATTATTACCCCAATTTTTAAATCTGGGGACCCCTGTCTAAGCAGTAACTATAGGCCAATTTCTCTTACTTCAAACATTGCAAAAATATTTGAAAAAGTTGTAAAAAAACAAATATTTAAATTTGTGAAAGAAAATAATATATTAAATGCACATCAATATGGTTTTAGAGAAAATTTGAGCACTCAAGATGCTATCGTTGATTTAACATCTAAAATTTATAAATCTTTAGATAGTAAAAAAAAATGTATTGGAACATTTGTTGACTTAAGAAAAGCATTTGACAGTATATCGCACTCTAACCTTATCTCTAAACTAACGAAAATTGGTATAACTGACAATGCTTTAACTTGGATCGAAAATTATCTATTTAATAGAGAGCAATTTGTTAAATTAAAGGGCCTTATGAGCGATTCTCAGACCACGAATTTTGGCATCCCGCAGGGAACTGTACTGGGGCCAATTCTTTTTATCATTTATGTCAACGATATGTTTAAACTTAACATCAAATCTAAACTCATTTCATATGCAGACGACACAGCAATTCTAACTGAGGGTTTAACTTGGAATGAAACCCAGAAAACAGCAGAATTAGACTTAAACATCCCTAAAAAATGGTTCGACTCAAACTTGCTGTCACTTAATACGGAAAAAACCTTTGTAATACCGTTCACCATTAATAAACATGCATTCCCTGAAAATTTAAAGATAAGTATACATTCATACAATTGCAATAGAAACACAAATTTATGTAAACCTGACTGCTCTGTACTCACTGTTAAAACTAATATAAAATACCTCGGTGTAATTATAGATAGCAATTTAAAGTGGAAAATACAAATCAATGCAACAGTAGAAAGATTAAGAAAATTAATGTACATTTTTCTTAGAATACGAAACATTTTAAATTTTAAACTATTAAGAACTATCTATTTCTCACTGATCCAATCTGTATTACAATATGGAATTCTTGGTTGGGGTGGTGCATTCAAAACTTCTCTCATGCCTTTAGAAATCATCCAAAAATTATTAATAAAAATAATTCTAAAAAAACCATATGACTTCCCCACCATAAGATTATTTCAAGAATTTAAAGTCCTTTCACTACACAATATTTATAAAAAAAATTACACTTTTACAAATCCACAAAGATTGTTTCAACAATGATAACTCATTATCTATTTCAAACAGCAAAAGACCAAGTATTCTTGGCTCTATAACTATACCGCGTTGTAATACCACTACAGCCCAACATTTTTATAAATATATTGGAGTCAAGTGGTTTAACCAGTTACCCCTTAACTTAAGATTGGAAATTAATTATAAAAAATTCAAAAGTTCTATAAAAACACTAAATCGTTAGCATATTACAATAATTCAATTTAATAATACAATAGAATGTCTCTCGACAATTGATTTTGGAAATCCTTTTACTTTTATATTCTTTTCTCTTTTCTCTCTTCCTCTTTCTCTTCTTCTTCTTTTTTATCCTGTTTTTCTTTTTTTCTATTCTATTTCATATATCTTGTTTTGAATATGTATATGTACATATATGTATATATATATATAAAATATATAAAAATACATATTATAATTCTAAAAAAATTGTTAAATAGTTTTTCACACACGCTGCTCCACCTTTTTTACACGAGCATGCTCTAAAAAAAGGTGAATCACGTTATATAAAAAATGTATCTGAAAAAATGTAATGTCATTATTGTATGTA
The DNA here is from genome assembly GCA_929108145.2 of Limnephilus rhombicus. Classification (NCBI taxonomy): domain Eukaryota; kingdom Metazoa; phylum Arthropoda; class Insecta; order Trichoptera; family Limnephilidae; genus Limnephilus; species Limnephilus rhombicus. The sequence continues at coordinate 50,914,929 of OV815286.1, read as the reverse complement.
CAAAAAAAAAAAAAATTAAAAAAAAAAAAAAAAAAAAAAAAAGTATCTTTCGTAAGCCGTTGATACCATACGTCAGTGTTTAGTGTTTGTATGGTGTAAGTTCGCTCAACACAGGGGAAATGCAAGGTACAAATTTGAGGTTATATTCTTATCAGATTTTTAAATTTATAACTAAATTTCTATTGGTTGTTAGAGGTTATAAAAGTACTGTGGATTACAATGAATAGAATAATAATTTTAAAAAAAAAACTCTTCTAATGGACCTAGTTCAGCGAAACCACCCGCATTGTCTACATTTTAAACCACCTACATTTTAAATCATGGTACGGGCACAAACAAACAATTCGTTGTATTATTTTAAAGCATAACTTGCAAAAAGAGTTTTTCCTTAAATAATTAAAATAACCATATTTTTATGTTTACTCAATAGATTCAGAAAGTAAATGGAACCTGGCGATTCTCTATTTAAAAAAAAACGAGTGTGAGAGCTACCGCCAGGTCACTTGGAAAAGTTACACTCTTTATATGTCTTGATTTTATTTGATGAAATAGTGTAAAAAAAATAATTAAATAAAAAAATTTAAAAAATGGGGTGAACGAATTTGTATTCAAAATAAAAATGTAGGGGGGGGGGGGGGGCGCCATCGGTACCTCTGCACAGGGCGCCAGATTTCGTAGAACCGGCCCTGCACATCACACCCTATTTAGTCCCACTGATTCCGGATAGTTGAAATCTTTCAATCACATTTTCAATCAGGAATTTTATTGTTAGTAAAGGTCACATTTATTTGCTGGCAATGGTATTTTATTTCTAAATGGCTCATGAAATAAAATAAATAGTCGTATTACTAGAGGCAGTCAAAAAGTAATGCCTCCTATTTTTTTGTATTTAAATAAAGTTAGTTGTGAAAATTTTGAATTTAGTGCAATTCCTCAAAAAATCTTCTACAATCTGCTGCAGTAGTAACTTTTTTGCGTCTCAGGTGGCAGCACTGCAGTCGCTTACAAAATGGCCGACATCGATGTTCGTATTACACAGCGTCCTGTGATTGATTTTTCACTGTGAAACGCCCGTTTCACTCATTCATGAAAGACTGAAAAATGTGTCCCATAATGCAACAGTGGACGTCAGCATTCCTAGACTATGGGTTCGTCACTGTAACGAAGCTGAAGTTGACGAAAAGCTGGTTGACGAAAAATTGACTGCACGAAACATTAAGCGAGTTGATGACATCATTCGTGGTGACCCCGTGGAAATTAGATGTGGCATAGTTTCCCTCAGTAAAGGCAGTGTGATGACGATTATTCGACAACTGATTATTCAACATAAGTTTGTGCAAGTTGGGTACCAAGAAAGTTAACGGTCCAGAGTGAAAACAAGAAAAACAATAATAATAATAATAATGTTTTTATTAATTTCTTACACATTACAAATTTAGTTTTAATACATATAAGAAATTACGTTGTACATATGAATAGTATTCAAAAAAAATAAATTTTTATAAATATTTATACATAAAAAAGAAACATCAAGAAATAAATCAATTTCTAAAAAATTTCAGGCAGTGGTGAAAGATCTCGTCAATGAGGAGAGACTCTTTCAAGAATCAAAAGAATTTCACTTTTGAACCTCTCCTCACTGACGCCAAACATATCAATCTCGGAGGAGATTTGGTTCAGGAGCAATATACTCCTTCCTACCGAGAGAACCATTGGCAGGTTAGTTCTACAGGCAGGAAAATAGAATAATCTATGCTGGCGTTGTCTAAGATAGTCATCCGGAACATAGAGACTCACGCGCTCCAGAATGGCTGAATTCTCAATATAGCCACGCAGCAGTCTGAATAAGTGGGTAGCAGCGTACCCCTCCCTTCTGAGCTGCAGGGAGTGGAGTCCCAACATGCCCAGAAGAAAGTTCGTCGGGTAGAGCCATGGATAGTGGCCGTACTCCCTCATGTAGAGAAATCTTAGAAACTTTTTTTGAACCCTCTCCAACATGAGGGAGCATCCCACCTCATGAGGATTCCAGATAAGCGAACCACTCTCCAGCCTACTGCGGACTAGGGAGAAGTATAAAATCCTCAGAGCACGGGTATCCCGGAAAACTCTGACGGTTCGGAGAACAAACCCTAACATTTTTAAGGCCGACTGGCAAACCCCTTCGATATGAGGACGAAATGTCAGCTTATTTTCATACTTAATCCCAAGATCCTTTATATTCGAAACTCGGTTGAGATTATAACCGAGCATAGTGTACCTGTGGTAGGTGAGATTAAATGCTCTGGTAAAAGTCAGAACAACGCATTTCGAGACATTGAAATGAAGCTGGTTTTGTTGACTCCATTCTGAAATGTTATCAACATCAGCTTGAAGGCGCAGGCAGTCCTCAATATTTCTTATTAGAAGAAATAATTTTAGATCGTCAGCGAACAACAGAAAGCGAGAAAAACGAATGACTCCAGCAATGTCATTAATGAAAATAGAAAAGAGAAGAGGCCCTAAGATCGATCCTTGGGGAACCCCTGAAAAAACAAGAAACACAGCAGATTGGAAGATTCCGTGGGTGACAAATTGCTTCCTGTTCTTGAGGTAACTTATGAAAAACTTTAACATCCGAAGGGAAAAACCTATTTGGGCAAGTTTTATGAGTAAGATATCATGATTCACAGTATCAAAGGCTTTGGAGAAGTCGTGATACGAACAGTCTACTTGGTATCCACTGTCTAGGGACCTAGCAACATAGTCGGTGAAAACCATCAGATTGGTTTCAGTGGATCGTCCTTTCCTGAAACCATGCTGTTCTGGGATAATGTATGCGTCTATCTGAGGCAGAATGAGTTTATAAATTAATTTTTCAAATAGTTTAGCAGGAGCTGATAGTATGGCAACTGGTCGATAGTTTTCGATTAACTTTCTAGAACCATTCTTAAAAATAGGACATATGTTGGAAGTTTTCCATACTTCAGGAAAAGTGGAAGTACTAATAGCTAAGTTAAAGATAAAACATAATGGTGTTTTTAGGAATTCGGCGCACCCTTTAATAAAAAATACGGGAACGAAGTCTGGTCCGATAGAGTGGGAGTTCTTCATGAGTCTTATGGCACTCATCACGTCAGATTCGCTAAATAAACCTAAATCGACGTTTGTAGCTCCTCTGGTATTAAATGTGGCCGAATTTTTAATGTCTAGTAGTGGAGGGTCTTTATTGTAGACCGATAGAAAGTGATCAGCAAATGCGTTAGCCACACCCAAGCCACGAAATTCCTGATTACCTTTCATCATGGTGTCTTCAAGACCACCATCCTTCCGAAGGGATTTTATGTAGTGCCAAAACATCTTGGGATCATGTGTGATGTTTTCCTCGATTGTAGACACGTAGGCTCGATAGCCTCACAGCAGCACAAGCGCAGCGTTCTGGAATAAATTGTGACCGGAGACGAAACACGAATTCATTTTTTTGATCCTGAATCAAAGAGGTAGTCATGGGTAGTCAATGGAATTGCATCACACAAAATCAAAATCAAAACTGTGTGATCGGCTGTGACCTAGCTTTTTACAATACTGTGATGCATGCCATTGTTAAAAGACGGGCCAAAGCCTTTGGCCAAAGCTGTGAAAGTAACAAATTAATCATTATTAGTGTAGTTTTCAACCCATTCAATTGCGATTAATCGAAATCGATCGACGTTTATAAATAAAATAAAGTTATTTTAAACAAAGAACGCTTTTCATTTGATTATTTGTTAATAAATTATTCGTACCACAAATCCATCGTGAATTCTCGACTCAAATTAGAACCTACCGAGTTAATCTCATCGTGAAGTCTGCTTTTAACATATTTATGAGTATGTTTACACGTCCTGATACGCCATTAAATGCAATGTCTGCCTTTACGCCGGCAAGAGGCAGTAAGGCAGAAGGCACGGCTAGGGACCGTGGGTCGTAAATAATTTAATCTGCCATTAAAGAAAAAGCTGTAAATCTTGGAAATATTCCCGTTCCCGGGAACTGCCTCGCGGGTGTAATACTTTTTATTTACTGGATAGTTAGACGCGGGATAATTTCACCTGCTAGCAAGATCGAAAGCAAAAGCGAGGGAAAACGTTTCCCGCCATTATAAAAGCCAGCTTTTCATTGCCGCTTTTGAACTTAATATTCCAGTTGACACCGCAAGATACCTTTACTCCTTACTAATGGATTTTTTACATGATGCTCTTTTTCGTCTAGTTTCCATATGGCTTGTCTTTTCATATGGGTTCGGGATGAAAAAAATCAGAGTATGCAATTCACACGCAGTAGAAGTGAAACTATCCACTAATCGGTCCCAAAGGGGAACTTTGGGACCGATTTTCATACAATTTAAGACGGCGTACATTATTTGACATTGACGTCTGTCATTGTTTTACCCATGGAACTAAGATTGAAGGGAAGCGGCAATACTTTCGGAATATTACGGGGATAAGCGAAAAACCTATGTAGCTCTGCAAATTAGTAGCCGTCTAGTGGGAGGGGATAGAAACGGGGAATGTGGCTAGCTTGCGGGGGGAAGGCGGCGCTCTGGAGATAAGGGCCGAACTGTGTGAATGGGAATCATTATTATTTTTATATATTTTAAACTTTCGTTAATTTTTTATTACATTTTGGACATAAAATATAATAGCTTAATTGAAAAATAAGTAATGAAATGAGGAGAGGGTAGTAACAAAGAGACTGGAGACTTATGTGTTGTTTAATTTTTATTGTTCCCTATACAAGTTATTTTAAGTTACCTTCATCTACTAGGACGTACTTAACTCATTTTTTGCGAAATCAAGATTTGTGAAGCGCTTGTCGAAATACATCGGCCTCACTTTTCACTTGACAAGTGCAAGTGGGTAAAAAAACTAGTGTTATGAACTCACTGTAACCCAAGGCACCATTCCTTGGTGCTATCATTGCTTAAATCATCAGTTTGAAATAGATTTTAATTTATCATATAAATAGTTAGTATGGTTTTTTATACGTATTTTATAAAATCAACAGACTTGCAGTGAAAATTTTTATGCGTTCTATTCTGATGTAAGCTGGTGCTTGTGTTTTAAGAAAGGAGTGCTCGATATTAATCTTATAAAAGAACTGTATTTACAGTTTTACAATGATAACAAAAAAAATAAGTGATAGGAACAAACACTGCTTGACTTATTTGCGTGGGCAAATAAATTTTATTTGATTAATTTGTGTTATTTCATAATTAATTTATTTAAAAATAATGTACATATTATTTTATACTAGCAGATCCGTCCACACGTTGCTGTGGCTAACGTAAAAAAATGCCACGCCATTACCCAACCTTTATAACCAACGCCATCTGTTAAATTAAATCCACACCGCCCATATTTGCCAGCCCATTGCCCGCTGCCCGCTGCCGCTTAACCAGATATGTTATATATTTCAATAAATTTACACAAAACCTTGACAAATTATATACCTAAACCTTCCTCATGAATCACTCTTATCTATTGGTGAAAACCGCATGAAAATCCGTTTGGGTAGTTTTTGAGTTTATTGCGAATAGACAGACAGACAGACGCGGCGAATAACTTTGTTTTATAATATGTAGAGATATACCATATAATATATCACAAGAATCCCAACTGCTTCCGTCTGTAGCATGTACGTTGTGAGGCTGAAGGTAAATGGTGAGGGGAAATAAATGGTGGAGAGAAAGCTGGAGAAGTACTCGGCTATTCAGATCTAGTCGACAAACACGGTTAAATCAATTTCAAGCAACATTTCAATTCTGAATGGTGGTCTTACCTACGCCAGAGCGATACTGAGAATGTCTTCCACCTGGAACGTGCCGGAAATATATCTTATAATGTTTTTAATTATAAAATGTTGAAAACACAGATCAATCGAATAAAATTTATTTCGGGATTTGAACCCGCGACCTCCAGATTGTTAGTCAAGAGCTTTACCCCTCGACCACGAGGGCATGTCAATGTGACTTTTACATAACAATACAGTGATTATAAACTTTGAATTGACGTTGTGAACATATGTAAAAGGAGTGGTAAATTAGTAGGAAGAAAATCTAAAAATAACAGTGCAAAAAAGACAAAGTAAAAATTTTAAAAAATGAATAAGCTAAATGATAAAAAACATATACCTATGACATGTGTGAATCACAACTTTATATTTGTGCGTTATGATTAATAAAAACATAAAAGTTTTTTGATAATTTTTAATTATTATAATTTAAGTTGACTGATTCGGCCCATTGGCAGTCGGAGTTCACGTGATAACATCGGGCTCATGGCGATGGCGGTTGAAATGAACACGCCGAAAATTATAAAATGTATATTTAAGCTATGTTTAAACACTTACATGTGAAAGGTAAGACTGTCTTTCTTCTTAAAGGTCTTCATAGAACTACTTTTACACAATTTTACGGCACAGTGGACCATTTTTCTATGTTTTATGAACGTTTTTCTGTGAGCTCTATGCGCGACCGAGGTGTAAAAGCCAATGTCAGCCATCTAAAAACCATTCGGTAAAATTTTTGAAAAGGCATGCTTTGGGAAGAGGGGCACACTTTACATGCCGTCTCTCTAGTATCCATACTCTTAGGTTTTACCTAACTATAATATGTGGAAATGTTGCATGTTTATTTCGTTTTATATTTAAAACTAGCGCCAACCCGTGAAAAATCACGTGATATTGTAAGTCAAAATTTCAAAATAAACCATTAAAACAATTTTATGTTAAAATGATACAAATGCGAATGGTAGAAGAACTAGGGGACGTCCGAGAAATACATGGCACGACCAAGTGAATCAGATAAGTGAGTCGGGCCATGTCAAGAGTCAGAATAAGAGAAGAGCACTTATGAGACGATGTATGAATGTGAACGAGGCAAGGAGGGTGTGCCAAGACCGAGTTGGTTGGTGGTCCGTCCTCTCTGCCTACCCCTGCGGCGAAACGGCGTGATGGTTAGTTAGTTATATTATATCATGGACTCACATTTTATCGATTTTTTGTATTATTCTTCGGACAATCAGTTCCAATAAATGTTTAAAATGACGCTTAATTTCAAAGCAAAATTGAACGTAAATATTTGCACTCAGGAATAACGCACATCGCAGAGAATTGAAATTAGTATGTTTGAGGAGATTGAAAAAAAATCTAAATGTTATGTGTTTATTACTGATTGTGAACGTGAATAACTGTTCGGTATTGTAAACTTTGCTTGTAGTTTTGATGATTTGTTGACGGCTACGGCAAAGGCAAATGACAGGTCTTTCATGTGAACTGTTCAATGTCTTGGCATGTTTTGACGATCTAATAATGGCAACTATCTCTTTGAAATCAGTAAAGCAAATATTTTTCATACTTGTCCCAAAAATTTTTGCACGTGTTTTCTAATTAAGGTTTTATTATATACTCCCCACGGGAGGCACTGATGAAAAATAATTCCTTTAGGGCCTTTGTCGTCTTTGCGGACGCTGCGCGCTGTGTGGAGTGTTTTTTTTATGGAAACGGTGGAAAGGATGGAGTAAACCTGGGTCTTTAACCACTCGAACCCATAAGCTGGTTTTCGCGATAATGTGACATTACCGGACACAAGTTTTTTTTACATCAGCTCCCCACAGGAGACCGCGAGGAAAATAATTCCCCTCAAGGCCTATGTCATCTTTGGGGATGCTGTGTGGAGGGTCTTTTTAGGGAGGAAGGAGAGGAAGTTTTGGGAAGGAAAAGGGTATGCGGGGTGGGTAGGAATCTGGGGGTTAGTGTGTCCAGGAGTGACGGACGGACAAGCCCATCCCTCCCACTGCCACAGGTCAACCCAAGTGGTTCGCTACGTTTCGTGATTTAGCAGGAGTGCCCGGGTTCATGGGGTGAGGTCTGTCTTGGTCTTGGAGGCGGATGACCAGGACACACTGAACCACAGATTCCTACCCACCCCTCAAACCCTTTTCCTTCCCAGAACTCTCCTCTCCTTCCTTTCCTTAAAAAAACCCTCCACACAGCATCCCCAAAGATGACATAGGCCCGAGGGAAATTATTTTCCTCAGGGCCTCCTGTGTGGAGCTCATGTAAAAAAAAGGCTGTATTCCGAGAGAGTACAAGTGAAGAGGTCAAAGGGACTCCCTCAACCAGCCTCTCTCGATCCGGCCTGCCATGCAGCTGGTGGGCAGATCCAGCATCAGCATCAGCATCCGCCGCCAAGACCCGGAAAAACCTCACGTATATGAGGCGTACCTGACTTAGACCCATGTTGTAGGAGGAAGGAAAGGAACAGAGGCCGGAAAAATCTTAGCTGTTGAACTTAAAAACGAGTCGTAGAAACGAACCCATATGGGGATCAGAATGAAAAAAGCTTCGTGTAAATCGACCATTAGACTCTTCTCACTTCGGATCGGTGATTGTGCCTGCTCACGCACACCCCAATTTTATCTTCTTGCTGTATTATATGGAAATTAGGGTGTTTATTAATGTACCTACTATAAAAGGTCTGCCTAAAGTCTAAATGCATATGCTAAAAAAGGGCTGCGATGACGGATTAATTCATGGCCACAAATACAAAACGACTGTTTCTATATAAACCTACATATTCATGTGAGATTTTCGCTGGCCAAGAGTGTCATCGTAATTAATTCTTAGGTTATTATGCCGTGTTGCGCTTGCTCCATCTTTAGCCAACGTATCGGAGCGCGTTTCAGTGCCTATTACGTCTACCAAATTTATATATTACTAGCTTTTGCCACCGGCTTCGCTCGCATAGTATTAGGAGGGTTCCCACTCCGCTTCCTCCACTTTCCCTATCCCCACTACACTCCCCCTCTCCCCCCTCCCCCTCCCCTCATCAATATCCCTCCCGCCCCCCCTCCCCGCCTCACCAACCCCGTACATACCCGTTACATTCATTTTTCAAACAGCTTGCATGCCACCTATTCAAACGTAACAATCAAAACTATCAAAGGAATCTCCATAGTAACCGAAACAAATAACAAAATGACAGTGCATATCAAATAATTAGTTATGGTTACCAAGCAACGCTTTGCTTTTCATATGGACAATAAACGTATAATAAATAATTTCATAACGCTAGAGCTTACCAATATATATATATATAGCCTATATTACTAGCAAATAATATATCTTTCTATTGGTGAAAGAATTTTTTAAATCCATTCAGTTTTTTTTTGCGTGCTAGAGTAACAAACATATATCCATACAAACTTTCGACTTTGTAATATTATGATAAAATAATAATAATAATAGGATAATAAATTTTTACATTTCTATATTATTATAAATTTTTCAATTTGGGCGGCGGGTATGGGTAATAACAGAACTTGGATAGAACTTACACAGAACGTGGAAATTAACTTCAAAGATTTGATGAATTGTTCAAAACAACCCGTCCTTGGCGTTTTTGATTATGACCAACAACGTTCAATGAAATGATGTGGTTAAATATTGTTAAAATGGAAATGTAGGTAATCAGTTCAAAACATTTGTTATATTTTCGTATATTTGAACAAATTTATGTTCGTTTGGAGAATGTTTTGTTCAATTGGACATTCAATGTGACCATTTAACTATTTAAGTTGAGAGGAATGTCAGGTGGCTAGAAAGGCCAAGAGACTTATAAAGTTGTTTATTCAGAATACTCTCCGCTCCCATTGCCCCCTAGCGATTTCCCCAAGATATTCCTTCGAATTGCAAAGCATACATGTGCATTATTAACTTATAATATAAATCAACACTAGAGACGGCTTTTACCCTACTTCCGATGGTACAAAATAAAATATGAACAAGCAGCTTTTCAAACTAACTGACTCATGTAAAATCTTGACTTATTTTTATTGAGTGTCACCCCCCCCCCCCCCATAAAAATTGGTCCATCCTGGGGGGGGGGTCCGGTCCACCCCCCCCCCCCCTCGCTACTGACAAGTAGTGGTGCTGGGCCGTTGTCGTTCTTGCCATCCGCTCGTGGAGAAACTAAAACAAAAAAAAACAGTTTGTGGGTAGCGAAGCAGTGACTAGCAGTGCTTGTCACCGCGGCCGTCGCGTTTCAGTTGCCGTGTTGACAGGTTACCAAGCGGCTCACAACCTGTCAAGTTTTCGAGTAATTTGCGATATGTCAGATCAGAAAAATATCGAGTTTGTTCAGGAGGTTGATAAATTAAATTTTGCCGTGAACTGAGTTGCCAACCAGTTATCGGTTTCTCCATGAGCGAAGGCCCTAAGCCATTTGTTTTGAATCTATTGCTTATGCTATCTGAGGCAAGAATTTTATTAATTAAAAATACTTTTTGAATTTGATGTAAGGCGTTTTTTTTACACAATTCTGTGATAGATTGAACATCAAATTACCGAAATATCTCTGAAGTAGGGAAGTCGTATGGTTTCCTAAAGATAATTTTTATAATTATCCTTTAAATTCCCCCCCCCCCCTCAACCAAAAGGGGATATCTACTGAAATAGGGATCGAATTAATGTTAGACAATTATTATATTTGTTCCTGAGAACTCTGCGCGACCTACACCAAAGCCTTGGGATGCACTTGCGATTTGTACTAAGTCAACAGGCGTGCATTATTGTAATATCTGCAAGCTTTAAACGGTAAACCCATTGTCTGAGAGACTAATTTAACTCTGGAATATACATTTATGGACTACTATGACCTGAATTTCACACTGGAAATCGATATACATATTCAGCTATCCAACAAACCTGCATTACAATAATTGAACAATGCAGACGTGTCTCGACGAACTTCGCTCCAATCAATTCATTAGTTATGTGCAGTCTTTCACTAAAGCTTTATAATTGGTGATTATTTATTCCGTTTGCAAACACATCAATGAAATATTAACGAGTTACTACCAATATTACCATGTGACTCAGTGCAGCCTGCATAGTAAAATAACTTGAACTGTTTGTTGCCATTCGATGTTTATATTCGATTTATTTGCAATTCATTAAATGCTTTTAGTTTGTGCGTTGTTTCAATTATTTGTCCGTAGACTCTCGGGAAAGGGGCGTTAAAAGTTTGGCTTCATTTTCCGAAAGCAGCAGAAATTAAATTGAAAAGTTACAGTGAGATGGTCATCATATTGGGACCAGCGGTATTTTTTTGCATTTATCATAGAAAATTAATATTTTCATTTATTCAAGCAAATATTACGGTAGGGAAATTAAAAACTAATATTTTCTTTCACAGGTTATCAATCCTACTAATTCGGTTGAATGTGCGTTAGTCCTGCGTGAACTGTCTCAATGAACTCAAATTTGCTTGGAATTTAAGGGGCATTTTCAAAATAGGAACTGATTGTGTGAAGATTTCCGACAAGCGTTAAGTACCTAATTTTCAATTTGGGAAGCGGGTATGGGTACCGCCACCATGGGAATTATTTATTGGATAATCAACACCTTTCATAGATCGGCCCAAGTGGTTCGCTACGTTTGCTGATTTAGCAGAGGTGCCCGGGTTCATGAGTTGAGGTTTGTATGTTGTTGTTTGTTGAGGTTCATGGGTTATGGGTCCTAGCGGCGGATAAATCTATCCACCTACTGTGTGGCGGGTCCGATCGAGAGAGACTGAGAGGGAGGACTTTTCACCTCTCCAGCCAGATTCTCTCGACCCATTACCTTGCACCGCAGTTGGAGGAATAGATTGATACGTTTCTCACTCCTGGGCACACTGACTCCCAGATTCTTACCCATCTCTCGCACCTTCTACAGTCCCATAATTTCCTCTCCTTCCTTTCCAAAAGAAGAACTTCCATACGGCGTCCTCTAAAGAGAAAATATCTTACCCAGGGCGTCCTGTATGGAGCTAATGTATAAAAAAAATAACAGAAAATTATTTTAATGATGCCTGATGTCATTTTGAAATTTCTAATTATAATATCCCGTGATTTAAAACGGGTCTGCAAAAAATTAAAACAATTCCGTCGTAGATATGTTAGGTAGGTACTATAAAATAATAAAATAATAATATTCATAATTGGTGAGACCGCCTTTACGGACAACCACGCTTTACAGTGTTCTCCATGTGCCCTAATACTGCCCGAAACGTTAACTAAAGAAGGAGTGAACGCAACACGGCATTATAACCCTCAAATTAACCACAATAACGCTTTTGGCCGTGAAAATCTATTTTATAAAATGATTAAAAAAAACATTATTAGCCTTGTATCACGCCATTCCCCTTACTAAACAAATTTGTTTAAAAAATTTTACTTAGCAAATTCACATAAAAACTTTTTTGTGCAGTTCACACGCGGTAGAAGAAGATAAGAGCAGGAAGGCTACGAAGCACCGCACAAAGAGTAAACCGATTATTGTCATTCTCTCGCAGGCTAAATCCTAAAGATGTGTTGGTTAGTTTTGCTTTTTTCGTTTCATCGTGTTTCAAATCGCAACGGTGCTAAAGAAGTTTCACTTCAAAAACATTCAGAAAACTAAAGTAGACAAGAGGGAGGCAACGAAGCACAGCACAAAGAGGAGACCGTTTAGTCTATCTCATTCTCGCGCAGGCTAAATTCTATATCCTAAAAAATGTTTGAGGAAGATGAGGGTTGTGGTAATCTTTTCTTGAAAACTCTCGCCATTGTTTAACTACTTCAAAATGCCAGACTGGAAATATGATTAACACATCAGGAAGATTCATCTTGAATCTTGATTGTTCGTAAAGGTAATTTGATAGCCGACAGGTTGGGGGAAAATGTGAAAAATGTCGTGTTTTAATTAAAATTCTGAACGGGTAACGAAAGCAATTTTTCTTCAGTTTTTTGTAGCGATTCACAGCAGAATACATTATTCTTGAAAAATCGTTCTGTCGCCAAGATATAACATCGAATGGCTGATTCCGATTCAGTTATTTCAATGAATAAATTAATGCTTTTAGTGCGACGTATATGTCCACACTATTCTTACATGAATTCAAAATCATTTTCATGAACCTTAAATAACTCTAAAATCAATGCAGTTCGACTGTCCGCACTCGGAATATTTATTGCTTTTAAGACCATGCACCAATTCGTGTAAAATTCGAGATCAGGACACTAACAATAACACTCCTTATGTAAACGACGATAAAGTTTAAATTCCCGTTTAACACCAGCCGCCTGTTGTGATTTATTCAAGAAAAAAAAAACGTTGTCAAAAACCATGTTGAAACCAAGTTAAACTTCTTTATCACCATTAGTGACTTGAAATTCGGGTGAAATGGATATGCGTCACAACTAAGTTCTACACAAATACTGGGTTCTAATATACTCGTAAAGCTGTAAATTCGCAGCTCGGCGCGTGCCTTCCGTAGCGTAGTTGGCGAGGTACCTGACAAGTCTCAGCGGCCAGAGACAAACAGATTCAGGGGGTTCGAATCCTACGAAATCCAAAAACAAAATTTTTTATTTTGTGAAATCAATATCCAATCTTCAAACCACTTTAAAAAAAAACAACCAAAAGAAAAGAAAGTGACATCTAGCGGCTTTTTAGTTTCACTTCTACCGCGTGTGAATTACACACTGATTTTTTAACATTAGCTCTACACAGGAGGCTCTGAGGAAAATAATTACCCTCAGGGCCTATGTCATCTTTGGGGATGCTGTGTGGAGGATATTTACTTATAATACTCGCATACTTAATTATTATTTAAATAACCTCAAAACTTTTTGTACCTATGCTTATCTTCCCAAATATTGAATGAGAAATCTACATCTATCGGTATATCTGTTTCGTGACAATGCACGGGGGTCAGAATAACCTTGCGGCCACTCTATGCTATTTAAAACGCTTATGCATCTCGATTCCCGACTACCAAACAAGATACAGTAATACACATTAAGTGGTACTCATTGCTATTGTGTCTTCTGGCTTGTTCTCCATTTGGTGACAGTCACAGATGTATCCATAAGCGCGCGATACAGTTTGTTCTGGTCAGTTATTAAAACCACGATAAAGTTTGAGTCATGAGACAATTAACATAAGCGGTTCACATAAAGCATACGATGAACGACGGTGATATAAGTTATGCTTCATATTACACATCCGATTGATAAATAACATTTCAACGTAGAGCGGAATGTCACGTTACGATGTGTTACGATGGTTGTTGACAGACTGGCGATAATGCGGTACTTGACTCCTATCTACCGTGTAGGTAGGTACCCTTAATATGCGGAGTTCCAAAATCTGGATTCCTCCGATCCTATTGGCCGATCAGAACACAAAAACGTATGAAACCCGTCAGCGTTATGGAATAATATCTAACAGTGTTTTTAAAAGTAGTGATCACCACGACTTGTCAAAGATACCACTGCATTCATACAAAGCACAACAATTACATATCCAAGGCGCAACAGATATTCTAGCACAGCAAAGCTATAGTAGCATAGGAAGAGGAGGACAATAGAGTTAAATTTGTTAATCGGTAGACTATTTAATCACCTTTTAAATTAACTAAACACTTTTTGAATCTAGGCCAATCTTCCCAACGTAGGGAATCCCTACGTTAAGAACATTAAATTAAGAAATCTTGCTGCGTAAATGGATGATTAATCTATCGTACAGTAATTTAATAAATAACTTATGGTAGTATATAATAATAATATATCCTGAAGATTATCCTGAGATTGCAAAAATAACATCCTGAGATTTAAGGTAAGGTCACACGTAGCGTTAAAAGCGCGAGCACTTATCTGTTGAATCGCGATCGCTTATATGTTGTATACTGTTGCTGTTGTGTTGTTGAATATTTCTTCCTATGGTGGGAGAGGGGGTCAGTTGAATTAGGGAGCTGCCGCGAAATGTCATTTCTTTGTATTGCATCTGTCAACTTGACAGCTGGCATGCAGATATTTACGCAGCTCTGTAATTAAAATGACACCCTCTCCTGTTTACGACGGAGAGGGGGTAATTTTAATACATCAGGTTATGATGTAAGTATAATATTATATAGTTACATCATAATCACAATCTGATGTAGATTATGATGTATAATATTATACATCATAATCTGATGTAAAATATTATTATTCCTCCGTGGATAGAGACATCGATTGAAAATCAATTCATAAGATTTATTTCCTACAAAATTCCATCATTAAAATTCGTAGCAAAATTCTAAAATATGAAAAACGGCTGTTCTACATAAATGTATACATTTTTTTAAAGTTTTCCTGAAAAATTCTGGGGTATCTCATATTTCAACTTTGGAAAGCCAAGTTATAGAAAGGTTCTCTGACCAGTGAAGGGATTTAACCCTGGCTTACAGAATAACAGCCATCCTTCCAACCCATTAATCAATGGGCAACTACATATGTTTATTACTTTCTCAATGCTTCTATGATGTGATGAGCCATAAATACTGAACCATAACTCTGCACGTAAATACAGACCCGTAAAATTGGAATTAGATGATTAGGCAACAACATTAATTCATTTGGAGTTATTGGCCCTCATCATAAGGCTATTTATTTTGGCAGTTACTTTAATTTCTCCTCAAATCCTTTTGATGTCTAAATTAATAAATATGCATTAAATATAATCATATCATATCATATGCACAACTCTTAAACCAAAAATAAGAAACAGAAAAAGATTCGGTAGCATTTTGAAATCGAACCCAGGACCTCTGCTTGAGCCGCTGAACTAATTCGAAATATAAACATTCAGGAAAACAAATTATTTAAAAAAATATATATGTGGAATACCTTAATCATCCGACTCCGTTCATCCATCGCCACTTCACCCAACCCCAAATTCTTCAAACTGATATGCCATAGTTACAGGGCGGTTTGCGGGGTTGAAAAGTGGGGAGGCACAAACATTTTTTAAAGCATTATGTGTACCTACAATTACCTATTACGCCTAACCTAGAAAAAAAACAATGGAACCATTAATTACCACAAAATATAATAATAATAATGTGCAAACACAAGATAAACCATCAACTGCCAATTCGCCCTACAAAATTAATCCAAATAATTACAAATTCAAACAAAACTTGGTTACTAGAGTGCTAGAACTAATCGCAAATGATCGGTTCTACTTCGGAAGTGTTCGATTTGTGAGGCGCGCCTCAAACTGAATAACACGCGACCGCACAACCGCTACGGTTCATTTCGATTCCATGTGACTTCCCACTCTCCTCCGCCTACATGAAATCAGCGGCTCTTGTAGGCGGACCCTATCTCTGCCTCCCAAGCGTATATTATTGTACTACATTGTGTAGTAGCTCGGCGCTGCGAACGGAAATCTGCATACGGCAGGCAGCATTACACTGGTGTGGTGAGTTACATAATATAAAGATAACTGATCCTAGTGAAATACGAAAATAGTCATGGGTAATATTTAAATTGAAGTAATTTTAATTAATACACAAATTGTAAATTGGTAATACTTGAATTAAATTTTGTGTATTTGGGAAGGCACAGTCTCCTCTGCCTCAAAGCACGAACTACCACTGCATAGTTACACCGCCCAGCTGGAACTTTTTACGGTTTCAAATTAAAAAACTCTGGTAAATGTTTTCATATAAATATTCGAATATCGCGCCACACCAGTACAAATAAAATAACTTGAAAATTTGTAGAGACCTTAGTTGTTTTAACGTATTGCTCGAAAGAGTCACATTTTCCAGTAACGTAGCGCTAGGCAGATTGCTTTCTCTTGGAAAATAGAATTTTACTTCTTAGATTATCAAAACCCTCCTTATTCAGACCCTTCTAGTATTTATGTCCCAATTTTCTCACTTCATTTTCACAAGCTTTGTACAACACAACTTCATGAAATATGTCGCTAGATTACTAAACCAAGGTCAGCATGAAAAAACGATGCAAAATGTATAAAATAAATTGAAATAATCCTTGGTTATTTTTCATGTGGTTATTTTTGGCAAATATCACAAAGCAAGAAAATAACTTTTCCTTGCTTTGCGCGGAGACTGCGATTTTCGAGTGAGTTTCGGTATTGAATGAATACGATTCGAGTTATGTGACATTATTATTATTATTCGGACACTCTGTGCCAAGACAGAATCAGTGTGGCATTACCTTCTCTCTGATAAATCCTGCGGAGAAATGGCGTGATGGTTAGATTGGTCCATTTAGGTAATAAGGCACAAAATTTGTAAGAGTAACAAATAAAATCTTGACGTACACCTAAACAATACAAGAAATCACAACAAACGATTCCTACACCTTTACAAAATATGGGCTACAATTTCTTAAGGGGGAAGTCTGGTTCAGCCGAGTGTTTTTTTCAATGCGTGTTTTTCAAAGATAAAATTTGTTTTCGTTCAAGAAACTTTTGTTAATTGTATAAGTACATTTGAAAAAGAAAAAACACTATTGAAAATTTGATTTTATTGTCTAGATATAGCAGCCGCAAGCGGAGGGTCCGGCTAAATCGGCTGGAATTCTGGAGTCCTTGGAAATTATCTGAAACCTGAAATTTAAAACAATTACATTATAATATGAATGTGGAATGGGCATGAACCACAGCCTGCAAAAAAATGGCGACATAAAATGATAATTGTCGAAAACATAGGTCATAATTTTTGCATTAACTTTGTCCTATAGATAATTGAACATGGGCCGCTCCGTTCTCCGTTGTACTTGCTTGGCGCGCACCGCTCCTAACTATATTTCAAGGTATAATTTGATGCTATTACTTTGAGAATGTATTCTCCACAACATTTACAGTATGATTTTTAGGCAACAAAACACAGTAATTTTTTTTTGGATCGGTTGGACTAGACTCCCACATAAATCCATGATTAAAAGCTTTAGAATACACTCATAAGCAATTTACTTCAATTCAATTCAAAGACGGTGTGAAAGCTTTCAAAGTAGAATACTCAAAACTTCATGCAAATTATTTTTAAGTGCACCTACCTCAACCATCGATGCTGTAATGCGTTTCTGTAATATGGTATACCTACCTAATAAGAATAAGATTTTTCACTTGTTTTGATTCTCGATTAAAAAATTAGCCAAACTTATGATAAAGAATTTATTATTTTATTTTTGTGTTGACGGATAATTTTTTTTATATCGATATAAGTTGCCTATACACATATGTAACAAAACGCGAAACGAACCACGAATTATGATAGAGGAACGAAGTAACTGCAAGTGGAGTTTCACGCCGTTTGCTGTTGCTTCATTCCTTTCCCGCAATTCGTTTTGTTACACGCACGTGTACGCAGCATAAAATGTTTTTGATTTCCCGCCAAAATTTTCCGAAATGGTTCGATTTTGTTCGTGAATATGGCGGTGTTGGAAGTGGGCTTCTTGTTTAGTGCTAACATATTCTTCAATGGTAAACAGCTGCTAACCCTACATATAAATCTCAAGTATGCCCGACAATTGAATTTGGGCGAATACTTGATAAACCTACTTGATTCTGTGCAAAATGGGGCGGTCCGTCTGATTAAAAATCCACTGTTAACAAATTGCCATCTCTAATGTACAGATGCAATGTAGGCGTGCTGAGTCTGTTAGACAGGTATTTTAATGGAGCCTGCTCTAAGGAGCTAGCAGCTCTGGTGCACCGGTGTACGCGCGAGAAATTCGTCAGACCCGAGCGGAACACCCGTTCACATTTGATGTTGACACGGGTCAATTCTCGGGTCATTTTTGTTAAAATCGGCTCGTATTTGGAACGAGTTACTGTCATTTGTTCTTCTTCCTTCAAATAATCCGGGGTTTCCAAGACCCGCATTAATAAATCCCTTCCTGCAGCCCCTACCTTAATCCGCCTCGCAACTCTGCCCAATTGGGTGGCCAAGTAATTCCCCTGTCTTTACACTGTACAGTCAGGAGCGCTCGAGTGTGGTGTCACACAAAAAAAAAGAAAAATTATACACTATATATGTATGTACCAAAGATAACTGAGATGTATCTTTATAGTATGGATACATCGTGTATTTCTTTGTACATTAAGGAATTGAACAAATTTTAAATTGTATCTTTAAAATGCGAGCAAGAATTTCCAAATTCAAGATATGTATTTCACGCACAGAGTCACATCCAAAAAATATGGCAAAAAGCGATTTTCAATTATTTTTGGCATTTGTATTCCCAGGACACAATAAGAGCAGAGGAGATAAATTCTCCCTTGCGCGCTTCCATTGCCCCGTGTTCCGTATGGCCGTACCACCGCACCATATTCCGTATAGCCGAATACCCGCCCGACTGCTCACAGCCCACAGTTCGCAGTTCCCGAGCAGCAACCCTCGGAATAAAGCAATAAAGCAAGGACACGTGTTTTTATAACTCGGAGACTTTTTAATGCCACAATCTCTATGCCAGATCCGTTTCTGTTCCCAGTTTGCTGTTACCTCCCCTCACCCCCGCTTACAAGGCTAGACCCACCCCTAGGAATCGAACACCACAGTTTACTTTTAAAAACGTAATTTTATGGTGGAACAAAGCGGGTAAAATTGTAAAGATAACATATTTACCGCTCTGTAGTTGAAGAACGTTTTTCTTTTATTTTTCAGTCAAGATCAAAGAAAGTTATTTTAATTTGCGTCCGATTGCAGTAGTTCGTATGAACGTGCACTCGCCTTACAAATGATCTCAATGTAACACGAACCGAACGAAAGGTAACCTTAGTAAGCAAAAGTGAAGAAAACGAATAAATAAAAATAATTCTCTGAACCCCTTAGACTTATTGCTTTTTGGAACAACTCATCTAGGTCTGATGGACGGCGTGGTCCAGCGGTAAGGCCCTTGACTCGCAATCCAAGAAGGTCGCTGGATCGAATCCCGGCGTGACAAATAAATTTTATTTGATTAATTTGTGTTTTTCACAATTTACTCATTTAAAATAATATATAGTATATTTGCAGCACGTTCCAGAGTGGAAGATACTCTCAGTATCGCCCTGGTGTAAGACCACCATTCATAACGTTACTTGAAATGGCTTTGGCCGTGTTTGGCGACCAGATCTGACCAGCCAGGTACTTCCCCCCTTCCTCTTCCCTTCCCACTACCTTCAGCCTCACAACATACTCCAATTGGGGATGTCGTAGTCTCACTGGCTCCAGGCGGGAGCAGTTGGGACTCTTGTGTGGTATTCATTTAAAAAAAGGTCTGATATAAATCATTGTGTCTCCCTTACTACCATAGTGAGAAATATGATATAAGCGTTGTTAAAAAGAGAAAACACCACGCCTTAAAATTAAATCTCAAAGTTAACCACAAAAGAAGTAAAATATACACCTCTATGAAAATAATCTTTTGGATCAAAAAAAAAAAGATTTCGAAACTTAACATAAAGTTTTTTAAAATTATTATTTCGACATGGAACAACAAAAAGTGAGGTGACGATAACGTTTATAATTCGTCGAATAAAATATGTAGGTATGTGTTTTTATTTTTTTCAGAAATTTTAGTAAAAAAAATAAATTAAATGAGCCACTTTTAAAACTTTTATGTTTGCATGCAAATTTTTTATACTTCAAAAATTATATGTATCAATATAAAATTTGAAAGCGATATTTATCACCTTTCAAAAACGGCTTTTAGTTTTCCGATATGTTCAGAAATATTCCATTTATTTGGATTTTATTGTAATGCGGAAATATTTTCATCATCTGACAAAATATGGTCGAGGCCTGAGGGAAAAGCAATTATTTATTTTTTAGCGATTTTCATGAATAATCGACCCCCAAAGATTCGCGGCACGAGCATTTTCTCTCCCTATCGTTACGATTACTAGAAAAAACATTATGATGACGTTGCATACATTGTGTATGCTTTACCACAAGAACAATAGCCACCCGAATAGGGTAACTTGTTGAACGTAGGTGCTTTTAAGAATTGAAATGATTTTTTTAAAGTGAAAACTTCTTTAGCACCGTTGTGATTGGAAACCCGATGAAACGAAAAAGCGACACTAAAAACACTTTCTGCGGTGCTTCGTAGCCTCTCCACTCTACTTTAGTATACTGAAGGTTTCACTTCTTCCGCGTGTGGATTGCACACTCTGTATTTTTTTATATAATGTTTTGTATTTTGCAATCTACGCGCAGACATCATTTGATTAGCTACGTGTTTAAAATCAATTTTATTAATGTAGGTATGTGACTTTTTTTGTTTTTACTTTAGCTTCACACGGGAGGCCCTGAGGAAAATAATTTCCCTCATGGCCTATGTCATCTTAGGGGAGGTTTTTTTTAAAGGAAAATACGATGAGGAAGTTCTGTGCAGGTAATAGGTACGAGGGGTGGGTAGCAATCTGAGGGTCAGTGTGTCCAGGAGTGACGGACTTATGAGTCCATCCCATCAACTGCGATGCGTCGGAGGAATTCTGGCTGGAGAGTTCAAAAGACCTCCTCAACCACCAGTCTCTCTCGATCCTGCCCTTCGGCTTGACACATCGGCCGCCAACACCTTGACAAAGCTCGCCGCATGAACCCGGACACCCCTGCTAAGGCAACAAACGTATGAAACTACTTGGGATGACTATAAAAGCTTCCAGTAAATCATATATATCCACATTCATCACATATCTTCTTGGTGTGCCCTATCAGGTCCCCCCGACTTGGCGATCACTCTAGAAAATGTATCTCTGTCTTGCGCTGCCCGGAATAGCTCCTGCACACTTATAATGCCGGTCCACTCTCGTACATTTCGCAGCCAAGACATTTGTCTCCTGCCAGCCCCTTGGCGACCCTCTATCTAGCCTTTCAATATTAATTAACACATACATATATCACCCATACATAATAATTAATAATATTAAATGTTGCTCCAAATAAGTACAATGTAGATCAATTTCGAAACAAACGTACGGAATTCATGCGTTTATAAATTTTAAGCTTTAAAAATAAATGCTTTATCAGTCCTAAAAATATGAGATAAACGTTAAAATGCAGGTGAATTCAATAGCTTTAAACCACAGCAAACAGTTTATATTCGGAGTTATGATTTTGTAATGAACGTGCAATATCTATTGTTCAAGGCGTTTTTTTTAAATGCGATGTCGCCGAGTGGTTCAACATTCAGAAAGTTTTTTTTTAAATACGGCAAGTCAACACCAAGCTTAAAACTTTCTTAACATATTATAGGAACCGAAAAGACAAATAATTCTCATCGGATATTCAAAACGGGTACATTTGTCAGAATGCTCAGCCACTGCAACATCTTACTCCGCCCGACACTGATATAAAGCTCACGTTTGTTAGCGGTGGCATCGAACTTCCTAGACGTAAATTTCCTTGGTTTCTTTTACTGAAGCACTCGTTTTATTACCACAATGATGAAATAACTACTCGACATGTGTTGTAGATCGCCCAAATAATATGGAATTCCAGTATATAACTTTTACAAGTACGTATACTTCATTTTATTTTTATTTTATTTATTTTAGAGAAAGTTGACAGCAAATCAGAAATTACAAATTATGAACTTTCCACTGATGATAGTGATTGATAAAATGTGACATTGTAAAGGTGTTTTCTTAATTAATTTATTTTTTGGTTACAATATATGATAAAAGGGGGAGGGGAGGAACATAGGAATTGGATTAAGAGGCAAAAGACGGGAATATATAGGGGTTGAACTTTTTAGTTTGAGTCATGTTGCTTAATGAGTTTTCGTTTTATGCCACGTAAAGTCGAGTTAAAAATATCAATGTGGTAAAAATTTAAGTTAAATGAGTGTGTGGATCTGTAGATAAATGAGTTCTCTTTGGAGTCGGTCTTGCAAAGAGGGAGATTAAGGGTAAGCGACTGCCTGCTGTTGCGATTTGGAACAAGGAATGATAGGCGTTAAAGAAGATCAGGACAATCGATTAAGTTATGTGCAATTTTAAATAAAATTACTGAATCTGCTATATTTCTTCGACAAGTTAACGTCTGTATTTTGAAGAACTTTGCATGAATAATTTGTCGAACCTTCTTTGTAACTTATAAATCAGTATTTAAAAAAAAAATCACAGTGTGCAATTCACACGCGGTAGAAGCGAAAACCTCCAGAAAATAAATTAAACAAAAGTTGGGAGACTACGAAGCACTTTTTTTAGCAATGTGAATGATGATTTTTTCATTTTGTCGTCGAATACCAGTAAACTTTTTCCATACATTTGGTCATTTTATTCATTTTTGTGGTTTTTTCTTCAGAGTGGCTAGTTGTCGTTTTCTTTTGGCTGTCCATTCTGGAGTGGTTTGGCTTTGATTGAGTATTGATTTTTACAAAAATCCCCTTTTTTTAAATTTCGTGGGATTGGACCACTGGTCGGCTGACTGTCTTCAAAGATTCGTCAGGTGCTTAGTACCACTACACTAAAGGGGACCTGCGTGGGATTTGTTTCTTTTTAGTGTCGCTCGCTTCCATTTCATTGAGTTTCAAATCATAAAAAGGTTTATACATACCTTGTCCTGACATTAAAGTGCAGTCGTTCGGAAGTTATGCGCTTACATACATTTCGACGATTCGTTTTTATTTATGTAGATAAATAGATTAGTTCAACAAAAAGTAGAACAATCGAATGTTTTCGATGTAATTGAATTTTTTAAATTTTCACTGGAATTTATTTTCTGAAGTCGAATAACAAGTTTGAATCGTTTGTAAGAAATGCACCTTTTGAGTATTGTGTTCAACAACTCTGGCTGCGATACCTATAACTTCTCTTCACTATTGTATCGCGCAGTTGTTGCTTAGATTTTTAACGATTGTGAGTACTGAACTTGCCATTATACGTTCTCCACTTCAGTATACTTCCTAGGTCATTATGCCATCCACGAGATGGGTTAGATTCTTTGCTCGTATACAAAAAACCGATATAGGACGAAGCGTAGGCGAGTGACGCGGACAAAGGTAATTACTACGTGACTCGTAGAATACAATTCGGCCAATAGGCATTAAAAAGAAAATAAAGCTTACACGTTTTAAATGTCACACATCTACTGCATCGTTGCTTTTCTATAATACAGTACGGAGTGAGGTTAGGGGAGGAGAGGGGTAAGAGGAAGACGGATCTGACAGGATTTAAGCCCCAGGTGTTTGCTGCCACGTGTATCAACTGAATATATTACACCTAGTATAATATTCACATTTACGCAGACAAAATGGTTTAACTTCAGAGTGAAAATGGATTTGACCCACCGTACCGTTTTAACGACTTTACTATCTGAATAGGTACTTTATAGTCTAGGTCGTAATTCCCTCCTAAGTTTTTGTTTAGAACAACAATTAAACTAGTATTTAACGGGGCATGAAGTTAATAGTGATTCTATGACCAAATACCAAAAGCCTATTAATCTTTTGGCAATGTAAATAATGAGCAACAAAAGTTCGTCAGCAATTTGTTGTTTAACGATTTCCAAATAAAATATATTACTATTGTTTAAATTTGATAGGCGGGTATGGTTATTCATTGGATAACCACTACCTCTGCCGTAGGTCACCCCGTGTAGTTCGCTACTTTTGATGACTTACCAGGGTTCATGGGGTGAGGTTTGTCCGGGTGTTGCGGGCCGGATCGGGAGACGCCAGATGAGGTATTTTTACTTCTCCAGCCGGATTGACAGATCGCCTTTCATCACAGTGCAAGGGATGGAATCATTCGTCCGTCACTACTGTGTACACCGACCCTCAGATTCCTATCCATCTCTCATCCCTTTCCCTTCCTTAAAAAGCCCCCCGCACTTCACATACGGCCTAATGAAAATTGTTGTCATTGCAAAAAACTTGAAAAAAAATCATGATAAATGATTTATTATTAAAAGGTATTAACACAGGTAATTTCTTTTAAGTTATAAATTATACTTGATCTTACCTCAATAAAAGTTCAGATTTTTCTTAAAATTGCTTTGATGGTTACATAATTTGTGAATTTTTCGACAACCATTCTAGGCACATTTATTTATAAACAGTAACAAACAGTACATTAGTTACAGTGATGAGAATAATTTACATATAAAAGTGATTTAAACAAAGTTATTTGTCTTTTCATTAAAATAAATAATGCCATCACAAAGTGAAACCTTTCCGAAGAAGTTTTCTTCGAAAAATTAACAATTTACTGTTATTAACAGGGAATAACCACACAAAACCGGAAACATGTGATTTTTAAATCAAACTTTAGAATTATTGACTCTTTTCCACAGAAAAATATAAATTGATTTCGAAAGACTGTTCTTTTATCTAGTAAAGCTTTGTTTTAAATTTTGATAAAATATGTTTATTTTTAGTTCAATAAGGTTATACCGTAGGTCGTTTGCAGATTTGTTAAATTTTCAAACAAAATTTTGAATTTTAAAACATACATTTCAAATCATATAATCATGCAGTAAAATAAATCATTAAATTATCTGGGAACGCTAGGTTTCAGCATTTTAATTTTAGTTTAAATAAAATCATTTAAAAAAAGATCCGCGCATGTCTTTTATGACTACAATACTTCAGTTTGTCTATTTATTTACGGTCTTATGAAGAAATATATTTAAAAAAAAATCCATTCTTATTTTGCTTAGACATAATTGAAAAATTATAAATACTTAAGATCAAAAAATAATTACAAAAAGTACATAATTTTATTAGTTTTATCATCACGCCTTTCAGCATTTTTGGATTTAGGTATAAATTATAGCAAATTTTGAATGAAATAAAATCAATTTTGAGTTATAATTTTAAAAAGCTGTTACGGAGAATAATTAATCTTTCTCATTGGAACCGCCCTGTACGATTAAAAGAACATCTTTCGACGAAATATGAATTCTCGGCCGCTAGCTGGTTAATGACCCTTAAGTACCCTTGGGGTGATTTTCTCACGAGAATGGCCCTATAGAAATCATCCAACAATTATTATTGCTCGTAATGTTTCATGGTGGGTACCTGATGATATGTTTCTTTGTAGTGTCTTATTTATGGTATATATATTAAGTATCTAATTACCGGGTGATATGCGTAGTGGGTAGGTGTGTGTATATGTGTGAGTAAGTTTGTAGATGGTGGTGTTATGTTTAAAATCTTAGCTTTTTGGGGCTCATTTATCAATTTATACAGATATATAAACACCATTTATGTACCAGACTACTTAAATAATCATAATTTGGTTACCAAAAAACTATTGGTGCCGATTTAAATTTTCCGTATTACAATGGATTTTTGCCAAAGGGTGGGAACCTGAGAATTTGGGGTAGTTAACATAAGTTGGGGAGTTATGATTTGAACAAACTACTAGAAAACCAACTTTAACTTACTTTCAGGAAGAGGACTTACAGTAAATTAATGATACACCTAACTTATTTTTTATTGCGCTCTTTTGTGAAATATTACCTTAAAGGTGCTTTAAAATATTAGAAAATATCTTCAAACTTTAAAAAAAATTTCATTGTGAAAATGTTTACTAAAGTTATGAAGATTACAAAGCTGGTTGCTATTATTTGCAGATGTAGCTCAAGTAGAAGGTTTAAGTAGAATTGTTTATTAATTAATATAAAATAATTCCACAGCCGAGCTGTTGACCACAAGAACAAGTCGAAGAAACGACCCGTTCTCATGTGACAAATGTCAACCGTGTACAAATGTTGGGCACGCGTTTGGCGTGTTTCCCGACTATGCACCGGTGCCGAAGGGATCAATGATGCTAGTTCCTCGGAGCATCTACAATTGTAATACCGGTAGAACAAGGATAGCATTTCCACCCGACGCCTGTGCTTTAAAGATTGCAATCCGTCTGTTAAGATGAGAGAATCTATCAAACGGACCGCCCGTTTCTGCATAGAGTCGAGGGTATTTTTCAGGTATTTTGGAGCTCCAGATCAGAGGTGACTGCCAAATTCAACCGTGGGGCGCAAAACAGGGTTAGCAGTGGTGTACTATTTAAGCTACTATAATAAGCATGTATTATACGTATAAACCTTGCTCTTGAATCACTCTATCTATTGGTGAAAACCGAATGAAAATCCGTTGCGTAGTTTAAAACATCTATGCGCACATACATTTTTAGCGACTTCATTTTATACCGTGCAATGATGATGACATGTATTTTTGTTTATTTAAGATATGTCTAAAGCTTCCAAAGATGTGTATTAGTTTCCCCACTCTCTCTTTGCGGTAAGCTTATGTGTGTGGACCAATTATTTAACCATGAAAAGAGAGAGAAAAAAATCTATTTTAGAACCATGCCTGTAAACAGAAAATATTGCAAGTACCTACTACAGAAGGCCAAATAAGAAAGGTAAATTTGTGGAATTAATATTGAGAGATATTTAAAACAATGAACAAACATACCAATTTCGTTTGTGGTTCTGTCTGTGAATGATCGTAACTCTGGTTCAATGAATTCTATTTTTTTTAAATTTAAGTGTAATTTTAAAACTTGGAACTGATTACATCAAGAATTCAGTACCGATCTAAGATATAATATTTTAATTGTCATTTTCATAATTGGAAGTGATATTATTATATTTATTATTTGATAAGATCAAGAAAACATAGTGTCAAGAATTCCGGCATAATTTGATAACAAACATAACGCATAACGTACATTTGGTAACGTACACAACTAATCAAGAAATCATTTACAAGAAAAATGTTAAAAGAGTTGATGCAATCAAATTTTTTTCGTGAATATTTTATAATAATAAATTCATATTTTTTTCTTGATCATTCTGCAACAATAAATTCCCTTTGTTCTGATATGTTCTTTTCACAACATTTCAGATAAACAAATCAAGTATTTTTTACGGGGTGCTATAGTTAATAAATTTAAAAACATCACTGATACGCACACCTATACGAGTATTAGATCCGTCAGTAGCAAGTATTAGGCGGGTATTCTATATTATAAGAAACATGTTGTAACACAGATAAAATATGTTTTTTTGCTTGTTTATGCTTGGTGCGGCGCCGAGGGGATATTCGAGGAAATGAAGGAGTGAACGTATTTTCGAATACGTGTTCCACAGGCCTAAAAACTTTATTTTCTTGCAAACTAAAAATACGCCCTCAAAAAGGCTCGGTTAAAACAAAAGTAGAGAAGGCAGGGCGACTTTATTATACAAAACATAAATTTGGATTTATAATAATCCAAAGATAGACTAAGTATCAAGTACGGCTTCTGTGTTAGTTTATTTATTTGTGTTCTAAATTATAGAATACTAGCTTTTTCCCGCGGGTTCGTTCGCATGGTATTAGGGGGGTTCTCACTCCGCCTCCTCCACCCCCCCACCTCTCCCCCTCCTGCACCCACCCTCTCTACCCTCCCGCATTTCATACATTAATTTCAGGTACATTCAGTTTTCCAGTGCCACCTATTGCAATTTTTATACAAATTTCAAATTCCACAATGCTCGCTCACCAGTAGTTTTATAAAAAAAAAAGAATTATCCAATTTGGTGCAATCGCTCGGAAGTTATGCGCCCACACCCATTTCGGCGATTCATTGTTAGAGATAAATATTAACTACGACGCCAACATCGTTTCCACGACAACCGTTTGTTTTGCTTTTCTTCTGACGTTTGCAATAAATAACTCGATTTTCTTAGGAACGGAAAACGTAATATATATAATTTCATAACGCCAGAGTTTATTCATAACGCCAGAGCTTACCAATATATACAGCCTATATTACTCGCAAATAATGTAGCTTTCTATTAGTGAAAGAATTTTTAAAGTCCATTCAGAATTTTTTGCGTAATTTTTTGTAACAAACATACATACATCCATACAAACTTTCGCCTTTATAATATTAGTAGGATAGCTCATTAAATAATGAAGTTTTCATGACTTTATCAATTATTTGTGATAATTATTGAAAAAAAAATTGCCGTTTTACTATAAAAATATAATGAATTATAAAATAAATAAAATTAAAATGATTTAAAAGGCATTTTGACGAGTGTAAATTTAACTGACAAATGACGGTTTTATGTTAGAACACAAATACGACGTATGTAAATTGAAATTTCTTCCCAAAAAACACTTCTGAGATGTTTCGTTGTTTATTTTATTTTTATTATAATTAAAAATTGCACTATTGTTTAGAACATGGCTATTGGAATCAGATTTTATGTATTGACTTGACTCCTCGTGCATTTTTAATTTTTAATTTTTAATTATTAATATTTTATTTTATTTTATTTTTTTTTTCTTTATACTTATTTATATTTTTATTATGTTTTTTATTAAATTGCAATATTTTTTTCTTCTATTGTAAAACATTGTATATTGTATCATGTTGTTGTCCACACTATTTTCCTGCCGACAAGCTACTTGCAGTAGCTTTGCAGGTGCAATGTAAACAAGAAAAAAAAACTATTTTCTAATAAAAAAAAAAAAAAAAAAAAAAACACAAAAAATGCCAAAGTTCCTAGATTCTAAAATCATGCGAAATTGAATTCTATGAACGCTATGTTTAATAATTTGAAGTATATATAAATGAAGTAGCACATATCGGTACTAGATATTTGTTTTATCTTTTTATAAAAAAAATTCTAGGTGGTAAAATTTTCATAACGAGAACAGAGAAAATTGGTAGGTGGGTATGGGAACCGTTTATGTCTCTCAAAACACTACTTTTTGTCTATGGTCTCGTTACAAAATGTCTAGTGTAAAAGTCGGGATAATGAAACAGTAAACAGTGTTTTCCTTAAGTCATCAACGTCAAATAATAAACATTACCTCTGACATAGGTTACCCCAAGTGATTCGCTATGTTTGGTGACTTAGTGGGATGAGGTTTGTCTGGATCTTGGCGGCGGACGCGTCTGCCCACCAGCCGCGTGGTAGGCCGGATAGGGGCCCGTCACCCCTGGACGCACTGACCTCCGATTCCTACCAACCCATCATACTTCTCCTCCTTCCTATCCCTAAAAAAACCCTCCATCCCAAAGATGACGTTGGCCCTGGGGGGGAATTATTTTCCTCAGGGCCTCCTGTGGGGAGCTAATGTAAAAAAATAAGAGTGTGCAATTCACACGCGGTAGAAGTGAAATTTTCAGAAAACTAAAGGAGACAAGAGCCGAGACTGTTAAATATTAATTCAAATAAAAAGCTGTGTTTTACAAAGTGTGTTTTTTTCATTTAATACATAAATAAGGCTGTCCGTAAAATAAGGTCTTCAAGGTGCTGCGGTCGCGAGGAATAATTTTACGCGAGTTCCGCAATACTGGTGTGTAGCCTGGCTTCCCTACGCCAAATCCCCACCACGCTGCACTCTCTGCGATATTTAGTCTCGGCGTGGCAGCCGTTCGCGATCTTCCGCTGGCCGCACCCGCCAGGTGTGAATTACGGTCTATAATTAGTTTTTTTGTGCAAAAAACAAAACCCAGGTAGAAATTCATTCTCAGCTATTTGAAGTGTATGGAAAACAGTGTAAGAGTGCGAAAACGTTCACAAATGGCGCAGAGAATTTAAAAGCGTGCCGGACAGCCATCGGTTTCAGACGAAAAAATTGCCAATGTGGAAAAAAACAATGATTGCAGATCGACGGGTGACGGTTCGTGTGTATCTGTGATATGATCCCTGATGTCAGTAAGACCACTATCAACAAGATTCTGACAAAAATTTAGGGAGACCACAAAGTCTACCCAAGGTGGGTCCCAAAATGCTCACCGAAGATCACAAACAAAAACGAGTTGAAGCAGTCCGCGAATTCCTTGAGTGTTACGACACCGATAGTGAAGGTCCCCAATCACAATTGGACCCAATTGTGATTGGAGACGAGACCCGGATACACTAAAGGACACCAAAGACAAATGAATAATCCCAGTGGTGTTATTCAGATTCGCCGAAGCAAAGTTTAAAAACGAATTGCAGAGCGTAACTCACACCTGGCGGGTGAGGCGAGTGGAAGCTCCATCGCGAACGGCTGCCACGCCGAGACTAAGCGTCTCAGAGGGTGCAACTTGGTGGGGATTTGGCAAAGGGAAACCAGGCTACAGTTGCAGGATCTCGCGTAAATTCATTCCTCGCAACCGCAGCACCTTGGAGACCATATTTTACGAACAGCCCTTATAATGTCACACCACAAAGTATTTGCTTCCTTCGATAAAAAAAAATCAATGCTATTTCGTATTATTTTGCAGTAAAATTATAATCAGTGCCGTAGATCTGTGTTCCGCGTTACCCTAAAACAGAACTAATGTTGAAACATTAGAAAGTGCCGAAATCGTTACGACTTTATATTGTTTTTTGGTAGCTTAGCTTGACTTGACGAGTTGAGGTTGGGGCCGCCTCATGTCGCACGCGAGACGTGTATACACATTCGCCGTGTATGGACGTGTTAATACGTATAAGGGTGTGTATGTACGTGTAAAAACGTGTAAGGGTGTGTGTGGACGTGTATAGATGTATACGAAGCTTCGTGTTCTACGACATTATAGAGAAAGATCACGCGGCAGATTACACCCACGCACATATTAATACACTTTCAAGTAAAGTTAACAGTTTACAAGTCACACGGCTGCTTTCTACTACCTCTTAACTACAGTGTAAAGGTAAAATACGCAACGACACAATAGTTTTGCTCTTTAAATATTAATAATTAATAAACCTTATAACGCTTTCTTCGTTATCACCATTGGAACCATTTATTTGATAACCAACACCTCCGGCGTAAGTCACCTCAAGTGGTTTGCTATATTTGGTGACTTAGCAGGAGTTCCCGGGTTCATGGGGTGAGGTTTATATAGGCCTTGGCGGCGGATTACCTGGACACACTGAACCCTAGATTCCTACATATACATCATACCTTTTTCCCTCACAAAACAAAAAAAGACCCCCACACAGCATCCCCGAGGATGACATAGACCCTGAGGGAAATTATTTTCAATGGAGTTATTTCAAGTAAAGCCAATGTAAATCTCATTTACAATTTGGACACAAACGAAAAATTTTGTATGATTTTGGAAATAATTGAATTGAATTGAATATAAAAATCAATATATGTTTACTTGCTTATACGTATGTAGGTACGTATGTTTCTTAAGCATTGCTAAACCACTCATCCGATTGCGATGAAACTTTAGGGGTGGCGGTCCGTGAGTTTTCAGTGAGCTACAGTGCTAAGATTGAAAAATACGACGTCATTGATGTTGTTGTAGCTGAAAACTATTTTTTTTTATAAATTTCATCTTTTTGTATGAAAAATACTGAAATGTGGATGCGGCGCATCCCCAAACTGAAAGAATCCTAAAAATCTTCATACAAAATATATAAATTAAAATTTTTATTTTTTTTCAGCTACAACATCGATAACGTCGTATTTTTCAATCCTGCACTCTAGATCACTGAAAACTCACGGACCGCCACTGGTGTGCATGCATGCCATGGTTACTTTATACAATAGTGAGCTCTGGTTTCATGAAATTATGCGTTGCTAACCATTCATCCGATTGCGATAAAACACGGGAAGCGGGAGAGCGAGAGAGTAGGAAGAGGGAAGGCGCTCTCCGCCTGAGGGAAAGGGGACGCGGAAGAGAAAGGGGAGGCGAAAGAATGAGGCGATGAATGGGAAAGGGCACGCAGGGAAAAACAATTTATTTATTAAGTAGCTTCAACGCATGCCAGTAACTCGATAGTTTTAAATAAACATACTCAGTTAAAGGACACAACATAATGATCTACAAATCGTATCGGAAACACCACGCAATGTGTAGGTAGGTACTAGGTACTGTCACAACACGACACCCTCTGCAATGTATAAACTTCATCATTTGGGTAAATCTGTCCGAACAACTCCCAGCAAGCCATTATTGTGGCAAACCAGTCAAACAACCAACTAAACAACTTCCCGACGAACTTTTCACGTGATTTTTCATGATACTTTACTTTAAGAGTGAGTGGTGGCTAGAGAACAGAAGTTTCGCCAATTCACCTTATGGCCTTTCGATTTGAACGTTAGTTGTCTAGTTTTTACCCACCAAATCGGCATCTCTAGCCCATTGCCAGACCTACTTGGGCTGAACTTTTTGAATATCAATATACTTTTTTTATGAATACCTGACAAGGGTCCCAGCTGCTCCCGTTTTGAGCCAGTATGTGGTGCGACTGAAGGGAGTGGGGTGGGGAAAGAGATGCTGAAGAGGAAGGTGGGGGAATACCTGGCTATTAAGATCTGGTCACCAAACACGACTCACGCCATTTCAAGCAACGTTTCAATTCTGAATGGTGGTTTTGCACCATGGCGTATCTTTCACTCTGGAAGTGCAGCAAATATACTATACATTATTTTAAATGAATTAATTGTGAAATTAGACGAATTACTCAAATAAAAAATATTTTTCCACTACATGATTCGATCCCGCGACCCTCGCATTGCGAGTCAAGGCCCAAGACCACGTCGGCCGTCATACTATAAATCTGCTATAAGTCAATCAAAGTGGTACGCTAGGTTTGGTCCCTTATAAGGGGTGTCCAGGTTCACGGCGTGAGGTTTTTCTAGGTCTTGGCAGCGGATGCGTCTGCTTACCTACTGGATCGGGAAAGACTAGTTGATGAAGTCCTTTTGACCTCACCAGTCGAACTCTCGAACCATCGCCTTGCACCGCAGTGGAAGGATTGCATTCACACGTCCGTCACTCCTGGACATACTGACCCCCGGATTCTTACCTAACCCTCATACCTATGTCCTTCCCAGAACTTTCTTTCCCACACAGCATGCTCAAAGTTGACACAGGGCCGAGGGTAATTGTTTTCTTCAAGGTCTCCTGTGTGGAGCTAATGTAAACAAACTAAACAATTTTCTGAATCACCGATGGATGAAGAATGTTTATCGATTTGAATGATGTAAAAAACGTTAAATCTAAATCTTCTACATTAGATAGGCCACAATTTCATCAATCTAAAGCACCCGATGTAGGTATTCACGGCATTCAAAAAAGGGAAGTTTTAGAGTTCTTTCCAGTACCTAAATCAAATTACCAAAAATGACATAGGCACTTCCAGCAATAACCCTCAGAATTATTATTATTTTTTTTATAGTTATAACATTCTAATTTTAATATACATATAAATAGCACATCAACGACCTTTTGTCATGTGCAGCAATTCACTGTTATGCGGATGACAGTACAGTTCATGATAGCTTTTTGTTTGACAAGCCTCCAAAGGGCTCACAAACTCCAACAGCTCGTAGGGCTTTGAAGCAAAGAATGGACGGTTACCTCGAGAGTGTTTTCTCTTGGGATAAAAATAATCTCGTTGAATTTAATGTTTCAAAGACCCAATCTTGTCTGATTACGTCTAAAAGGGATCGAAATGAAAATCTAGTCTCTTTCAACGGAAGCAATCTTCCGAACAGGCCCTCCATTGATATGCTTGGTGTAACCCTAAGTGACCAGCTCAGGTATGGGGGCTCCATCGAAGCCAGAGTAAAGTTAGCCTACCAGAAACTGGGCGTACTGTATAGGGCCCGCAGATACTTTAATAGTGCACAACTGCTAACCCTGTACAAATCGCAAGTGCGCCCCACGGTTGAATTTGGCAGCCACCTCTGGTCTGGAGCTCCAAAATAAAACGGGCGGTCCGTTTGATAGATTTTCCCATCTTAACAGACGGATTTTTTTTTTTTTACATGAACTCCACACAGGAGGCCCTGAGGAATATAATTTCCCTCAGGGCCTATGTCATCTTTGAGGATGCTGTGTGGAGGGTTTTTTTTAAGGAAAGGGAGGAGAGGAGAGTTCTGGGAAGGAAAAGGGTTTAAGGGGTGGGTAGGAATCTGGGGTTCAGTATGTCCTGGTCATCTGCCTCCAAGACCTAGACAAACCTCACCCCATGAACCCGGGCACCCCTGCTAAATCACCAAACGTAGCAAACCACTTGGGGTGACCTATGACAGAGGTGTTGGTTATCCAATAAAGGTAGATGCAATCTTTAGAGCACAGGCGTCGGGTGGGAATGCTATCCTTGTTCTACCGGTATTACAATGGAAGATGCTCCGAGAAACTAGCATCATTGATCCCTTCGGCACCGGTGCATAGTCGGGAAACACGCCAAACGCGTGTCCAACTTTTGTACACGGTTGACATTTGTCACATGAGAACGGGTCGTTTCTTCGACTCGTTCTTATGTTCAACAGCTCGGCTCGTTTCTTCGACTCGTTTTCTCGGCTCGTTTCTTCGACTCGTTCTTATGTTCAACAACATGGCTCGGCTTCGTACATGCTCTTCTATTATTCTGACTCAAGTATCTGATTCACTCAGTCATGCCATGTCTTCCTCGGGCGTCCCCGACTTCTTCTACCATTCATATTTGCTTCAAATATTCTCCTTACACTCCATTCCTCGATCATTTGCTTCACATGCCCAAACCATCTGAGCGTCCCTTTCTTAATCTTACTCATTACGCTTCCATCAGCCTTGCATTCTTCGCGGATCTCCACATTTCTCAGACGATTGGTAAAACCATACGTACGCCTCAGGCAACATATTTTCAGATTAGGTACTCAATTTCGAGCCCAATCCCATCTCTTTTAATTCTTGCATACAATTATCCATGTATAGATTGTATAACCACGGTGACATTACGCAGCCTTGTTTACACATTATACCTTGTGTACGTCGCACCTCATGTACGTGCTGTACCTGCTTGTATGTAAGAGAGCCTCTTCCATTTTTAACCGGCATACCGGTTGCACTTTGACGGCCTCCATGGTCAATCCGTAGGTCGCGGGTTCAGGTTCCTCAGTGCGAGATACTCTCGCCTCTGTCCTGTTTAGTGACCAGATCTGAAGAGCCAGGTACTCTCCCACCTTCCTCTTCCACGTCTCCTTCCCCTCCCCACTACCTTCAACATCCCAATATTCTCCAATTGGGGATGTATAGTGTATATCTCCAATAGTCCTACAGCCTTACTCAGTTAAAATTTTATTCAATTGACAAACGGCCGCGGATGTGAAAACATTACTAATTAAAAAATTGTTCATGGAAAAAAATACACTTGGTTTACACGGCCTGAGAGGGTAGTTTATCTCTGTTTTATTAATGACTAGCTGACCCGGCGAACTTCGTACCGCCTAAGAATCAATAACTGTTGTGTTAACTTATTAGCTGAATTAATTTCTTTTTTTTTTTAAGTTAGAATTAATACTCAAAATGAATTAAGAAATGTAATTCACGTGGCAGCAAGACATTTGCTTTATTAAAGCGAATCGAAATGATTTACGTGGCATTATTGTACTACTTTCTGTTAAAACTATTTACTGGGTGGGTTGCACTTGGGTCGATTCCCTTCATTGAAGCACCTTGTGATATCCAACATTTTTCGTTTTGTTGTCGTTAAATATCTTCCTAGTTCCACCGGGCGCATTGAGGAAAAATAAGCCACCATTTCCATCATCAACTGCCTTCATTAACGAATCGTGCACTTCCTTCTGTTGGGGGTACAACAGTGGTACATTCGTTCAAACTGATTGGTTCAATGCATCTTGATCATATTCACGTTCACGTACCAATACTTGATTGAAAGCATCATTCATTGCAAGTTTCATTGCATTCATGAAGCGTCGATCTGGCGTTCTTATTCCTAACTTGAGTAACAAACTGCCGCACATGAGGTAACACATGTCTTCGATCAAAAACAAAGCCTGTTTATGTATATCCTCATTCACCTCGAGATCAGGATTCCCTGAACTGACACGAATTCGATGTAAAATGTCATCTTTGTACTTCTTCTTCTTTCGTATGGTGGGGGGTCAGAAGGGGACATCTAGGTCTGCGAGCCAGTCTAGGGCCTCAGGCGTTGCCCTGTGGACCTCATCAATCCCGCCGGGGAATGAATGGAGCGGGCATTCGTTGACCACATGTTCGGTGGTCTGCACCGCACCGCATTCACACGTCGCCGACTCTTTAAGGCCCCATCTATGCATCATATGAGCACAACGGCTATGGGAGCACCTTATCCTATTGATGGCAGTCCAGAGTTTGCGAGGCAATGAGAACCCAGGCTGTCTCTCAGTGGGGTCTTGCACGAGATGGGCGTTTTTGACGTTGGCTGATTGCCACTCAAGCTTCCACCTATCTTCTGGGGTGAGAGGTGTTCGAAGGAGTCTTTCTCCTTCCGTCCAGAAGGGTTTTCGAGACTTTAAGCGGCATGCCGGGTGAGAAACGACATCATCGTGTACTATATATATGTATATATATAGTACACGATATTATATACTATGTATATCTTTGTACTTGTTCCTTAGTTCATGTGGATTCGATGGGAAACATGTCGAAATAATGATAGCAAATAATGTGTTTATCAGACTGGAGATGCAGAAATAATTGCATCAGTGATTGTCATGTCCCAATGAGTATCGTTTTCAAGCGAATTGATCTGCTGACATGCAACACAAATTTTTGGGCACACTACACCATTGACTTGTGATTCAAACGATGTCGGCCCACGAACACTTACCAGCAACAATCGAAAGTAGAAGCATTCGTTACTTTTTACATGAACTGTGTAAATGCGACCAAGAGCATCAGTAGAACGCACAACCCGATGATCAGTAACTACATGGCCGTGCTTCCGACGTAGAAATCTCTTCGACAAAGCGTTCGACAAAGTGTAATAACGTGGCATCTCAGTCGGTAGAGCAACGTCCGGGCAAACATATCGCATTGGTAAATCGAAAAGAAACAGGTCAATGTTGTTACTGGAGGTGTTTCAAGCACGTTTGGCAACAATCGATGTAATGAAATAAACTCGTTGATCATTCTCTAGATGCATCACCAAATATACAACAATGGAATGTCGTTCATGAATGGGGAATGAGAATATACGCCAAATCGCCTCATTGTAGCTCACAAACTTGATAGCGTGTGATTTCATCGTTTTTTATTTGTAGTTTTAACGCCAAAAACCGCCATATCGCTGACTTTTGTGACAAATTTGCAGATGTATTTGATTGACTTCACCAAATTGCAATAGGTACTCCACGTCACAATGCGCCTTGAATGTTTTGAAAAGAAGTGGCTGTTTTCCTGGAGTTGTGCAGACATATGTTCACCATTTGTCCCCTTTACGACTGTTGACATTTAGTGTGTAAGAAATAGAGGCAGAATTATATGTTTAAGAACAAAAGAAAAACAATCAGCACATTGAAATTTGACGTTTTTGAATTTTTGGAATTCAAGCAAACTGCAATATTATACCTACCTACCACAATATTCCTTCAGTTCTTTCAAAAGATGAAAATTCGTTCCATATTTGGTTCCACCAGCATTAGTTTCCTTAGAACTGGCAATCTGCCTAGCTAGGAACTAATATCGACCCACAAGACATAATAACACTTATACACATTTTATACTTATTTTTCAATGTTATTATTATGTTATTTTTGCCATACATATCAAATGTAATGTTATAAATAAATTATAAATAAATAAATATTAAATGTATGAGGAAATGAATTTTCGTCATAACTTTCTTTTTCCTGAATTTTTGCGATGTTTTAATAGTTATTATCCTATCCGGGGCGGAGACAAATCCAACAAATCAAAGATCATCAAAATCGGTTCAGCCGTTCTCGAGTTATAAATAGTGTAACTAACCCGACTTTGTTTTATATATTAACTAGCTGACCTGACG
This sequence comes from Limnephilus rhombicus, assembly GCA_929108145.2. Classification (NCBI taxonomy): domain Eukaryota; kingdom Metazoa; phylum Arthropoda; class Insecta; order Trichoptera; family Limnephilidae; genus Limnephilus; species Limnephilus rhombicus. The sequence goes on along the minus strand of OV815286.1, from coordinate 50,876,393 downwards.
AACTTCGTACCGTCTCAGAATCAATAACTGTTGAATTAAATAAAGTTTTTTTTATTAAGTTAAAAATTACACAGTGAAGCAATCGTGGATGCGCTACTGTCCGTGTTTTGTTTTTGTCAGTATCAGAGATGGTACGGATTTATATTTTTGTGATTTTCTTACTTTTACAATTACTTACGGGAATTCAGGAGGCGGATACGGGTGCCGCCGCCCGGGGAATCATTTATTGAATAACCAACACCTCTGCCATAGATCACCCCAAGGGGTTCGCTACGTTTGGGGATTTAGCAGGGGTGCCCGGGTTCATGAGGTGACTTATGTCCGGGTCTTGGCAGTTGATGCGCCTGCCCACCTGCTGCGTGGCGGGTCGGATCGAGAGAGACTGGTTGAGGGAGGCCTTTTGACCTTTCCAGCCGGACTCTCTCGACCCATTGCCTTGCACCACAGTTGGAGGGATGGATTCGTACGTCCGTCACTCCCGGACACACTGACCCCCAGATTCCTACCCACCCATCATACCTTTTTCCTTCCCAGAACTTTCTATCCTCCCCATTCCTTAAAAAGATCCTCCACACAGCATCCCTTAAGATGACATAGGTCCTGAGAGAAATTATTTTCCTCAGGGCCTCCTGTGTGGAGCTTATGTAAAAAAATGCGTTTCATTTCAGAGATTTATTATAATTATTGTATTTTTCCTTTGGAGGTGTGCAGACATACGTTCACCATTTGTCTAATTTTCGACTATTGACATTGAGTGTGTAAGAAAGAAGGGCAGCATTATATGATTAAAACAAATGCACAACAATCAACGCATTGACATTTGACGTTTTTGAATGTTTGGAATTCATGCACAGTTCAATATTATACCCCTCGCAATATTGCTGCAGTTCTTTCAAAATAGGAGAATTCGTTCCATACAAAATGTATGGGGAAAATAATTTTCTTTATAACTATTTATTTCGTTAATTTTTGTGATGTTTTAATAGTTATTATCCTATCCGGGGCGGAGACAAATCCAACAAATCAAAGATCATCAAAATCAACCCAGCCGTTCTCGAGTTATAAATAGTGTAACTAAACCGACTCTGTTTTATATATTAACCCTCTTCTTGGCAATGTATCCTATAGGATAAATAGTTTTTATATTTTTTTCCCTCTTAAACTGGTATATGGGTAAATTTTTTATAATTAAAACTGCTTTACCCTATTCTTGACTTGATAATTAGTACCACTAGAGCCATCTACTGTTCAATTAAGAAGAACAGTGACAGTTCAAATTCACACCGCTGCAATACTTCTGTCAACAGAAGACGCACGACTAATTTGTCTGTAAGTAATCTGTATTTATTACCTGCATAATTAGAATGTAGCTATTTTAGGAATAAAAGTGTGTTTATAAGGGTTAAGTGAATGGTAAAAAAATAATACTGAATCATATATGTGACAAATCTTGTTTATTTTGCACTCCAAAATGGTGTGTATCCTATGATATACACCACCAAGTATGCATTGAATTACATTTGATTGAATGTGTATTTCCTGAGATATAATGCGTAGTTATTAATAGTTTATTATAGTTTATTAACGTCAAGTTATTTACAGTTTATTGTATTATGTAGTAAGCCCCCTTTAAAATCTATATATTTTGATTTTTTTCATTTTTCAATAGACATCGAAACTGAAGAAATACTGACTATAATACCAAAATTTGGAGCAGATTCTGATATTGAAAGTGACGAAGATGAGAAAACTACAAGTTGATTCTTCTGCAATGCGCTCTTCAAACTTGGAATCGTTTATGATGTATTGGGAGAAGATAATGAACCAATGACTCATGTAATTCTGGACAGACGTCTGTATTATGCATAAAATATGGCATAAGGCTTTTTTTTACTGATTAGAGCAATTGATTCCTATTATATCACACAAAATGATAGTTTTAATTAGCTTTTAAGACATTATTTTTAATTTTCCATAATAAAATATTTTAAGGTTGATTTGTAACAACCTGGCAATGTATACTATAGTATACAACTCCAAATAACCTATATATATATAAAATAATAAAAATATTTTTCATTTGTTTTTGTGATTCTGAAGCCTAACAAACTTCAAATATGTAAAAAAATATTTTTTAGGTTGCTTAATTCTATCGGTGCCAAGAAGAGGGTTAAGATTAATATAAAAATAAAAGATGACAGAACGAAATTTGGAATTTTTCTAAGAAAGGTTATTGGTAATAAAACGTGTTTTAGTGTATACGGGGTTTATTAATGTTATTGCAATAACACAGGTTATCGGCCGTGAAAAGTTTTTTTTTAGTAAGGCTGCTAGTGTATACCTACAGTATATATCCTCCATAGTATCACTGGCTCCAGACGTGAGCAACTGGGACTTTTGTGCGGTACCCACATAAAAAATAAACTTTGTATATTATACGAATCATTAGAGTCTATATTTTAGGGTACCTTTCTATCTACAAACACACAAATACTTTAATTATTTTTGGAATAAAGTGGGAAATGTAGAAATAATAAAAGTATTAAGGTCAGAATCCCTTGCATGTTGGGGTCACAACCAGGACGGCTGAACTATTTAAAAAGCAATTAGGTAGCATAGTAATTTACACTCTACTGTCCAGACGTTTAGCCATTTTAGGCCCAACCCGCCAAGTGGAAACGACCAACTAGCTGAAAGCCATTACCAGATAATTTATTCAGGAAAACTAGAAATGGAGCAATTACTTAAGAGGAACGGGTAGCGCGACCTTTTTCAAACAAATCTTAAAATTGTATTTGAGGCTAAAATACCTAACAAAACTGAATAATTATTTTTTTAAGTGAAAACTTCTTTCGCACCGTTGTGATTTGAAACTCGATGATACGAAAAATAGAGACGAACACAAACAGATTTAGCCTGCGAGAGAATAAGTTAGTATAATCGATCTTCTCGTTGTGCGGTGCTTCGTACTACGAAGGCTACGAAGTTCGTAGCCTCCCCTCTCTTGCCTACTTTAGTTTTTTGAAGGTTTTATTTAATTTTATTAATTGCACACTCTGATTTTTTAATCTAAAAGTACAGCAAATATCTTTGTAGTACGTATAATATATGCTACTTTATTTGTCGATGATTTAAATTATAATATGTTCATAGAAAGGATTCCAATATATACGATTTTAGAGGCAACTTTGGCAATGGTTTGTGAGTGAATTGTAATTTAAAAAAAACATTTTGCACTAACTACTATATAAATGTAATGAAAAAAAAAAAAATTGTTACTAGGTATTTGCTGTACCATTTGATTTAAAAAATCATTTCGCAGTTCGGTTTGGTATCTTGGCGTCAAATCCAAGTTTTGAATGAAAAAGGCCGCCCACTCCTGCTAGCGAAATGACAAATCCGTTTCTTCTTTGTTTTCCATAAACAAATAAATTTAATTCTAAAAATGATTTCAACCGAAAAGCAGAATAATTATAACCCCTCTGATCCTTCAGGCAAAATTAACGAATTTTATTTTCTACTGATTTTTAATGATGTTAATTAATAAGTAATTGGTAATTGATAATTAATTTGTCAAAGCTTCATTTGTTTCCATTTTACGATGGAATGCACATAGAAATGTAAAAAAGATATTTCTATTTAAACATATATTTAAAAATCACGAGATAATTGTAGGATTTTTGAAGCTGGAAGTAGTAAAATTAGATAACCGAGGGGTGACGAAAAGATGGGGGACGAGGGTGGTATTGCAAAGGAGACATAGTAGCGTTAAGGGATAGCAAGAGATAAATTTGGAAAATTCACGCTTCTCACATGGACAGCTGCATGTGGTCTGTTGACGCATCGAAAAACCTTCAGACGGAAAAACGAAAAAAACTGTATAAAGCGTCGATGACACGTGCCTAGTTTACAAGCTACTATCTACTAAGTTTAAATCGGGTAAATCGGCGAGTGAGATTGTCATGATGACACACAAAACTGTCCACTCGCTCAGAAGCGTAGGAAACTGAGGCCGCTGCTAGCGCCAGTAACAAGAATAACGGCGCCTGCGTGAACTAATTCTTCAGATGTTTGACAGTCGAAATCAACTGTTTATCGGAAGCCATGTTGGAAACATAAATAAACAAATCACGAGCAAGCGGAGCAAGCGTGTAGGCGAGTAAAGTTGACGACCTTTAACTTTTTTTTCGTAGATTGTCAACAATCTGCTAGTCGCTGCTGGTTAGCAAGTAACACGATGACACTGGGCGAGTTCACTAACAGATAGTGGATTTCCCAGATAGTAGCTTGTAAACTCGCCACGTGTCATCGACGCTTAACCAAAAGAACTTCAATAAACAGAATTAAAACATAAACAAGTTTTTTCTGAGAGTGGCATTGCAACGCATGCCGGGTACTCGCTAGCAAAATATAAAAATATCTTAAAGAAAATTTTCAAACAGAACTATAAAATTTTCTTTGAGCGTTGCTCTGTGGTTGTAAATTTATTATACCCTCTCAGCGGGAAAAACTCAAAACCGAAAGCTCTCCAAACTTTCTAAAACTTTTTTTATTTCATAAATATGTTACAATTCTTTTGTGTTAAAATAAATGAATCAGAGACCTTTATATATTTTTGTTTACATTAATCAGGACCTTAATATGTTTTGTTTAAAACCTTTTACGTTTAATCCATATGGAATAAAGAAGAAAACTAGATGACTTCCAAACAAATTTTCTCCGTGGTCGAGGGGTAAGGTTCTTGACTGGGCTCTCGACTAGTAATCCGGAGGTTGCGGTTTCAAATCAAGTAAATTTTATTTGATTGATTTGTGTTATATTACAATTTAATCATACAAGATATGTTTGCGGCACGTTCCAATGGAAGAAACACACAGTATCGCCCAGATGTAAGACCACCATTCAGAATTGGAATGTGCTTGGATTGGTAGCTAGATCTGAATAACCAGATACTTTCTCAACTTTCTCTTTTCCATCTCCTTCTTCTGTCCTCTAATTTCTCCCCACAATACACCCAAATTAGGGATGCCGGAGTCTCACCGGCTTCAGGCAGTTGGGGGAGCAATTAGGACTCTAGTGCTGTATTCGCACAAATTAGGGATGCCGGAGTCTCACTGGCTTTAGGCAGTTGGGGGAGCAATTAGGACTCTAGTGCTGTATTCGCATAAATTAGGGATGCCGGAGTCTCACTGGCTTCAGGCAGTTGGGGGAGCAATTAGGACTCTAGTGCTGTATTCGCATAAATTAGGGATGCCGGAGTCTCACTGGCTTCAGGCAGTTGGGGGAGCAATTAGGACTCTAGTGCTGTATTCGCACAAATTAGGGATGCCGGAGTCTCACTGGCTTCAGGCAGTTGGGGGAGCAATTAGGACTCTAGTGCTGTATTCGCATAAATTAGGGATGCCGGAGTCTCACTGGCTTCAGGCAGTTGGGGGAGCAATTAGGACTCTAGTGCTATATTTGCACAAATTAGGGATGCCGGAGTCTCACTGGCTTCAGGCAGTTGGGGGAGCAATTAGGACTCTAGTGCTGTATTCGCACAAATTAGGGATGCCGGAGTCTCACTGGCTTCAGGCAGTTGGGGGAGCAATTAGGACTCTAGTGCTGTATTCGCATAAATTAGGGATGCCGGAGTATCACTGGTTTCAGGCAGTTGGGGGAGAAATTAGGGATGCCGGAGTCTCACTGGCTTCAGGCAGTTGGGGGAGCAACTAGGACTCTAGTGCTATATTCGCATAAAAAAATAATTATAAAGTTCCATTTTTAGCCTATTAGCCCAGCGTCCTGTCTCAATTGCACCTGCCTGACATCGTAGATCTCTTATCCCATTTGAATTTCGTAAACATATGTATTGTATTGGAAATTTAAGACTCGATCGGACATATATTCGATACACAGACCAGGCATTTCTTGAGTTTTGCTTTATTCTATGGTATTATCGAACAAAAATGGAGAATTATTGAGACTATGTACACATTTATTGATTAGGTATTAACGTGCTCAATTTACATAAATTGTTTGTCCCGTGTTTACGTGGTATTATGATCAAAGGCATGGTTCTAGATTACAGGTACACGTAAACTGGCGAACATTGTACGATTTTCATTAATCATCATTACTTTTCATATTCAATGCAGGTATTTCGTGTAGCTACCCACACATAAAAACCGATTTTTAAAAATGCCTACCTGGCATAATACTCACATTAATCAACCAAATTATTTGTAATGCAGAAAAAACTTGTAGTAAATTAAACAAAATTTTCATGTTTTCTGGTTCACCATTTCAAAATGTCATACTAATGTACCCGACCGTTATGCCTCCCAGTGTTGTTTTATAGCCTATTTAATGTGTAAAACACAGAGATTTATGGTGAGCATTCTCATATTACTTTCCTTATTATCTCAAAACTTTGAATTTTAAGATGTCTGAGTAATCAACTGCACCATCGATATAGGCATGGCCGAAGGCAGGAGTATATACGTACCTAAACATAATATTATAACTACCAATTTAATTCAATATAGCCATCGATACCTTAAATCCTTACTGCTTGTCACATTGAGATATCACAGTCTTACACATGTGTACGTTTTCTCGTTTACCAGACAAACTGATATACTGACAATAAGTTCCAACTTCTGTTCGGAAAGTTCAACACTCGGCTGGATCGCATTCAACCCCGGTGCGCGGTGCCACCCTTTGTAAGCCGTTCTCGTGAAACATCTAACGAGCAACGTGATACAGGGCTCTACGGAAATATCCTGGCAAAAGGAAACAAACTGCAGAAAGAGGAGTTGACAAAGAAAAGAGGACAGGATAAAGATTGCGGAGAGTTTGACCAAGTTTCTATAAATGTTCTGTGCCAGCTCAAATTGAGTTAATTAACTCGCGATTTTTATGCTTTTATAATAATAATTAATCAGAAAATAAATACTTTTTACGAAAAGGCTTTTTGTCAAACCCAGACAAGCGGTAATAACTAGAGATGAAACGGATAGTTGTTTGGCCGGATACCGGATACTGGATATCCGGCGAGCTGCCAGGTCAGATGGCCGAATATCCGGCCGCCGGCTATTCGACCAATTGACTCGTTGCATGTCGTGACTGTGATTAGTTAATCATGTTAATTTAAGTTTTCGCTACTCTGCGAGGTTTTTATAAGTTTTTACTTAAAGTTTTTAGTTTAGATATTTACTATTTATGTATTTATCATTAGAGTGAATATCTCAGAAGAAAATTTAAGTTTTTTGGAAGGCCTTATGGCTTTTTGTAACTTTTTCGACTTTAAATAAAAGCCGTCGTAATTATAAGCCATTTTATTGATATTTACCTCACAAAGATCAATGTATTGCATTTTATTTTTAATTATCGTAGTTTTTGAATATACGGTATCCGGCTGGATATTGAGTTACTATCCGGTATCCGGCCGGATAGTAAATTTAGGCCGGATATGCCGGATACCGGATAGTTACCGGATATCCATTTCACCTCTAATAATAACCCATATTTTTTTAACTAAACGCAGACGATTGTTTTTATTCTGTTTTCGAAATGGGTATTTATTGGTGACCGGACAGCTCGGAATGAAATCAACTCAGAACCTCCTTTGAAAAGTGATGAAAAAAAATACATAAAAAATTAGTTAAATGGGTTAAGTTAGGTTTGGGTTACGGGCTATTTAATTTTTTTTCACAGCTTTTAATGACTTTTCAAAGAGGTGTTGTGTTGACTTGATTCCGAGGCATGTAACCATTTTTTTTCCGGAGAAACGAAATACGAGTGTATCAGTTTTCATATTTGTTATTTTTAATTTAATAAACCCAGAGCGTTTTTTACATTGACGGGCAGCAATAATCACTGTTTTAATAAATCTTCTTGGTCCGCATTAAATATAATAGTAAAAATTGCAATTTTGAAACTGATAAAATAAAATTAGAATTATATTAAAGCTCAGAAAATACATAAACGTAGATACTTATAAAGATGAAAAAATAGTTATACTTGCGCGCCATTTTTCATAGACAACTTTAATTTGGTTTTAACTCCGAAACTGAACAAAAAAGTATTTTAACCAAAAGGTGTAGCAAGTATATAGGACACTTGATACTTTTTAAAATTATTAAATATACGCCAGAAGAAATCGTTTTTTACGATTTTAGAGTCAATTTTGGTATTTATTATTTGTTATGTTGGTATTTCTGATACTATTCGCAAGCCTTTATGCCAGTACGTAGCCGACTTCATGTGAATACATTATAAAAAAAAACATAATTAATAATATTTAAATATAGAATCGGTTTTTAAGCAAGATTTTTTTAATTTAAAAAAAAATTTACATCGAAAATTTAAAATTCAGTTCGACTTCAAAAATGCCTTTAATAATAAGTTTGTACGAATAGCAAAGGAATTTATACACAGTGTCTATTTTTTTTGTACTTATGCGCTGGTGCTGGTACATACAGTAAATAGAGAAGCAGATTTTTCCTTGATGCATTTGAATGAAAATATGATTTATTATTTTGTTATTCGGCGGTAAATCCTCTCTGCACATCCCTACGGGGTCACTTAGTTATATTTTGTGTAATTATGTACAACGTATTTTTCTTAGCGACTGCACATATATGAGTACGCCGGGGGACGAATTGTCATGAAACCGCTAAATCTCAAAATATTTGAATACACCCAAAGTTCCTTTTCCGTTTCGTCTTCCTCTCCACCCAATCTTTCCGCCTCTAGGCTCCTAGGTTAGGGTGTCATAATCCCTCGGCTCCGGGCGGTGGATTGTGTGTGTGTGTGCGCGGGTAATGTATGTCACATGACTAGATAAGAGATATTATGCATAAAACGGATGAAGTTTTAATTGAATTTCATCCCCTGTTTACGTGGCCACAATAACATGTGATTATTATGGGACTTATCTGCTAAGGGTTGTTTATTTGGGAGCTAATTCTAACAAGGGTGCGTGCAGAGAGTACCTGCCTGTACATTGTACACCTACAATATGTGACAATGTGACTGCTACTTGCTACAGCGATTGAAGGAAGTGTCGTCATCATCATCACGTTTCGTATATGTGCCTGATGATGGATTGGCTGCAATATTATTCTTTTTATCATTAGCTCCACAAAGGAGGCCCTGAGGATAATAATTTCCCTCAAGGTCTACGTCATCTTAGGGGATGCTGTTTGGAAGGTCGTTTGAAGAGAATAAGTTCTGGGAAGTAAGAGGAACGAGGGTTGGATAGGCATCCAAGGGTCGGTGTGTTCAGGAATGACAGGCGAGTGACTTCGTCCCTTCAACTGAGTTGCAAGGTGATGGGTCGAGAGTGTTCGGCTCAATCCGTCCGTCACGCAGCATGTGGGCAGACTCATCCTAATAGATAATAAATCCCGTTTGAAATTACAGTTTTGGTAGCGGATATGTGGCAAACAGAGACGTACGTTGGTAATATAATATTTAACAGAGCAAGAAGAAAATAGGTTTGGCCAATCAATATTGTGCTAATTGCCCAATATTTCTGGTGAGTTCACTCAGTAACTTCGACAATAATAAAACCATGTATATGTAGGTTTTTTTGTTGTTTGTTTTTGGGGCGTTATGTCGTGTTACGCTACCTCCTCCTCACACATCTACCCTGATGGTGGACACTGTAACGCTGTCCGAAACGTTGGCTAAAGGAGGAGGTAGCGTAACACGGCATAACACCCCAAAAACAAACAACAAAAATACTTTTGGCCGTGAAAATCTAAAATCATATATGTATATGTAGGGTTCATGAGTGAGGTTTATCCAGGTCTTGGCGGTGGATGCGTCTGCCCACTTGCTGCGTGGTGGGCTGGATCGAGAGATGCTGGGTGAGGGAGGCCTTTTAACCTTTCTAGCCGGACATTGCCTTGCACCGCAGTTGGTGGGATAGATTCATACGTCTGTCACTCCTGGATACACTAATCACCAGATTTCTACCCACCCCTCAAACCTTTTTCCTTCCCAGATCTTCCTATCCTTCCCTTCCTTAAAGAGACCTTCCACACAGCATCCCCAAAGATGACATAGGCCCCGAGGGGATTTTTTTTCTCAGGGCCTCGTGTGTGTGGAGCTAATATATTAAAAAAAACGGTATCGTTTGTCTGTGTTGTGAATTTACCTTATACATTACGGCAACATTGGCGGCTAACACCTTTCCTGTCAAGACTATTGAAGAGTTGTTCAGCAATAATACTTTACTAGCGTCTGTATGATTTTTTAATGCACATGAAAACTGTATTTTTCTGAATTTAGGCTAAATTTGTCATCATCCAGAAAACAAGTTGTCGAAAGAATCAATCGCCCCAGTAAAATAATCACATATTATTTACAACTGTATTTTTATAAATTTAGTCTAAATTTGTCATAACCTAGAAAATAAGCTGTCAAAAGAATTAATCGCCTTAAAATATTTGTATAATCACATCCAATACCTATGTCGTTTCAATACGGTCAGCCTGCATGTGGTGTATGGGTAATCGGGTATTGCATAACGGTCGAGGGGTGTCAACAACAGCCAATATGAGATTTGTGTGATTTCAGTATTTTCCATATTACGTCCATGGTGCCATATGGCACTGTAAGGAATCGTTGACCTTACTTTGTACACAGACAAAAAATCAATTTATCCCAAACGTAGAAATTTTACATATTTGTAAAAATCATTATCTTTGCGGCTCGCCATAATTTACGATAAATACATATAAATTTGTTATAGACAACTTTAATTTTATTTTATTCACGCTCTACCGGTTTCGGAAAAACCCTTCCTTCGTCAAAAATCCCTAAAACATAACTCTAGTAATTTGAATAACCAAATTAATTTATCTTTTTTGCCTATTTTTTAACCCCCGACGCAAGAAGCGGTGTCATAAGATTGACTTTCTGTGTGTCTGTCTGTCTGTCTGTGTGTCTGTCTGTGGCATCGTAGCTCCTAAAGGAAGGGACCGAATATCATGCGTTTTTTGTTTGTTTGAAAGCTGACAATTCATAACAATCTGTTCAGGCGTTTCAACGTCATCAGCCCTTTTTTGTGTCGGGGGTTGCTTAAAATTTTGAAAATTTTACTTATTGCTTATTATTGAAGTAAAACTTCTTTACGCACGCTTGACTTGGGGAGTAAGCTTGTGAATGCGTGACGAGAGCGTTACGAAAAGTGTGATCGGTCGGGGCTTTACGCACGCTTGACTTGGGGAGTAAGCTGATGAATGCGTGACGAGAGCGTTACGAAAAGTGTGATCGGTCGGGGCTTTACGCACGCTTGACTTGGGGAGTAAGCTGATGAATGCGTGACGAGAGCGTTACGAAAAGTGTGATCGGTCGGGGCTTTACGCACGCTTGACTTGGGGAGTAAGCTGATGAATGCGTGACGAGAGCGTTACGAAAAGTGTGATCGGTCGGGGCTTTACGCACGCTTGACTTGGGGAGTAAGCTGATGAATGCGTGACGAGAGCGTTACGAAAAGTGTGATCGGTCGGGGCTTTACGCACGCTTGACTTGGGGAGTAAGCTGATGAATGCGTGACGAGAGCGTTACGAAAAGTGTGATCGGTCGGGGCTTTACGCACGCTTGACTTGGGGAGTAAGCTTGTGAATGCGTGACGAGAGCGTTACGAAAAGTGTGATCGGTCGGGGCTTTACGCACGCTTGACTTGGGGAGTAAGCTTGTGAATGCGTGACGAGAGCGTTACGAAAAGTGTGATCGGTCGGGGCTTTACGCACGCTTGACTTGGGGAGTAAGCTTGTGAATGCGTGACGAGAGCGTTACGAAAAGTGTGATCGGTCGGGGCTTTACGCACGCTTGACTTGGGGAGTAAGCTTGTGAATGCGTGACGAGAGCGTTATGAAAAGTGTGATCGGTCGGGGCTTTACGCACGCTTGACTTGGGGAGTAAGCTTGTGAATGCGTGACGAGAGCGTTATGAAAAGTGTGATCGGTCGGGGCTTTACGCACGCTTGACTTGGGGAGTAAGCTTGTGAATGCGTGACGAGAGCGTTATGAAAAGTGTGATCGGTCGGGGCTTTACGCACGCTTGACTTGGGGAGTAAGCTTGTGAATGCGTGACGAGAGCGTTATGAAAAGTGTGATCGGTCGGGGCTTTACGCACGCTTGACTTGGGGAGTAAGCTTGTGAATGCGTGACGAGAGCGTTATGAAAAGTGTGATCGGTCGGGGCTTTACGCACGCTTGACTTGGGGAGTAAGCTTGTGAATGCGTGACGAGAGCGTTATGAAAAGTGTGATCGGTCGGGGCTTTACGCACGCTTGACTTGGGGAGTAAGCTTGTGAATGCGTGACGAGAGCGTTATGAAAAGTGTGATCGGTCGGGGCTTTACGCACGCTTGACTTGGGGAGTAAGCTTGTGAATGCGTGACGAGAGCGTTATGAAAAGTGTGATCGGTCGGGGCTTTACGCACGCTTGACTTGGGGAGTAAGCTTGTGAATGCGTGACGAGAGCGTTATGAAAAGTGTGATCGGTCGGGGCTTTACGCACGCTTGACTTGGGGAGTAAGCTTGTGAATGCGTGACGAGAGCGTTATGAAAAGTGTGATCGGTCGGGGCTTTACGCACGCTTGACTTGGGGAGTAAGCTTGTGAATGCGTGACGAGAGCGTTATGAAAAGTGTGATCGGTCGGGGCTTTACGCACGCTTGACTTGGGGAGTAAGCTGGTGAATGCGTGACGAGAGCGTTATGAAAAGTGTGATCGGTCGGGGCTTTACGCACGCTTGACTTGGGGAGTAAGCCGGTGAATGCGTGACGAGAGCGTTATGAAAAGGTTACGAACGGTCGGGCGAGGCGAACGGAAGTTGAGAGGGAGATATAAGTTAGTGAAGTTTTACTTCAGTCGTGTGGTCTAAAGCACACTCGTTTTTTTTTAAATTTTATTTACCTTTTTTTGTACTATAAACCTCTCTGTTCTTCCCGAAAATCCCGTAAGTACCCCTTTCCCTTTATTCCCCTCCCACTCAAACACCTAAAATTTATCTTTACATAGGAATGTCTGCCAATACGCTGTATCATCGTTTTTTTTTAAATTATTGTGTAAAAATTGCATACAATTGGAATTTATTACCCGCTAAGCTACTGAAAGTAGCTTGTCAGCAGGATATTAGTTTCACAGATTAGTTACAACCACAAATTAAATAATCATAAACGCATTAGCGTAGTAACAACATACACAAATACACACTCACATATAACATACCTACCACCATTGTGATGTGGAATAGGAAAAAAAAAAATTTTTTTTTTAAATATCATGAAAAAGTTTAGCAACATAAAACAGCAATACATTAGTAGTTAATAACATGCTTGCAATTTAAAGCGTGGTAAGAAAGAGCAAAATATAATCTTAATACATAAGATTACTCCCTAAGAGCCATGATTTTAACATCAGTGAGAATTTTGTTGTTGAGCAATTTTCTTTAAATTCGTATGGCAATTTGTTAAATATTAATGGTATAATATATTCAAGGGTTCTTTGACGACAGTTGTTTTGAAACACAGTATCCTTTATTTTGTATGAGACGCATGTTGTGTGCATGATCCACCATACAATTTTATACAATACAATTTTTTGTCAAATAATAGTACGCACAGGTAAATAAATACACTGATTGATTTATATACGATACTAATACCTCGCATTTAATTAAAAACGGTTTTGCTTACTAGCAACTTTACCATGGCGTTTTGAATCATTGGTACATGTTTTATGTTGGTTTTACATGATTGACCCCAAGAAATTATTCCATATCTCACTGTTGATTCTGCAAGAGACAAATAAATCAATTTCATAGTTTTTTATGGGCACATACAATAGTTCTAATATTCTCCCGATGAAGGAAGGGTGCTTCCGACACCGGTAGAGTGTGAATAAAATAATATTAAAGTGGTCTATAAAAAAGGTATATGTTTTTATTGTAGAAATTTTATTTTGTACCTACGTACATTTTTATTATATATTTATATTTCTCTCCCATGCGGGCTTACAAACATAAGATATACAACATAATTTAGAAGATCAGTATTTTTTAACGTAGCTATTACTTTGTGGTTATCCATTATAGAAAAATTAAACAATTCAACTTTGTATTTATACAAAGTGGTTTACCACTTATATGATGCGCAAATCCGACCGGTTTCGGAACAAACGTTCCTTCGTCAGGGAAAGCTTATACTAATTTGACAGTTTCGAACAATGTTTTATTATTTTTTTTACCATAATAAAACATTGTTCGAAACTGTCAAATTAGTATAAGCTTTCCCTGAAGAAGGAACGTTTGTTCCGAAACCGGTCGGATTTGCGCATCATATAAGTGGTTTATACAAAGTTGAATTGTTTCATTTTTCTAGAAGATCAGTAATCACGAAGTAAAATTTGCCATTAAAATTGTATAGAACCCATATAGAAGAAAAGCATTATGCTAGCATTAGTATTTATCTGAGGTATGTCATTATAGCCTTCTTTTAACTATATTCTGTGCAGTTGAATACTTTTACTATTTCTGCGAAAAACAATATCAGTAACACATCTCGTTTCGGTGATCTTAATTGATCTGGGACTCGTTATTATTTTCATGATTTTTTTTTATATAATCTTTGTTCTTATCCATGTTAGTCTTACTTACATTGAATTTTCACAAAATAAAGCAATGTGTGTGGGTAATATGTTTTTTTACCATTAAGAAATAACCTGTGTGGCCTAAAAATAATAAAAAACAAACTAGAAAAAAATCTTCATTATTTGGAAAAAAAAAGTTTATGCACCAAAAATATACAACAAAATAATCAATCATGTGCTCTATACGCGGAAACTAAAGTGCTGTGCTGAAAGGGCTAACCCAGTGTTTCTTAACCGTAGTGATAGAATCGCCCCCTTACCACAATCAAATTATCCAGGCGGGCTTTATTGGCTTATTCTAAGGCGGAACATAACCACGTTTATCGGAGGTTTGCCCGAGGCTCACATTTTAATTTATTTCGGCGAATTCGTAATTGAATTATCATTTTTATTTCCATGCTTTACAAGGGATGCGAGTAATTTATATTTTAGATCAATAAAAACAGTACATTGCCATCATTTTTTTAACGTACAACGCCTTTAAAATATGTGATGAATTAATAACTTCGGGAGGTATTTATTTAGAAATATCTTAAATATTAGTAAGACATTCTTCAGAATGAATTAAAATGAACCTGGCGAAAAGGTCAAATCTCCAGGCCTGCTAGGGTGAATTCAACCTACGTCCGTCAAATACGCCGTGCCGCGGGCGCATATTTGTTTACACGCTTTCTTCACTTACTAAATAATTAGGGAATCTTAACGACGCGACGTTAAGATTCCCTAATTATTTTTTTTCTTCTTATTTTCTTTGATAGGGCAAATTCGACAGTAGGTCCGTCCAATACACGGGTCGCGAGTTACAATTTGTATACACGGCTTATTTACTTACGTCGTTAAGATTTTGAATATATTTTAGGGTATATTGTCGTCTTAACCTTTTTGAAGGCCTTTAGTTTACATGAATTACAATGACATTGAGTGTAACGTCTCAGTTAATTTTTTTTTTGTGTGAAAGTGTAGTTTATTTAACAGAACTTAAAAAAAATCGTTGTGCCTACAGAAAGTACAAAAGTGTATATCAGTGTCCATAGTTCGTGAATGGGCTTATTTTCAATATTGACACTATGTTGACTCGAACTACGGCCCTTAAATGCAAAAAATTTAAAAACGCCCACAAAGGGGCGCTGGCGCCCCAGTTAATAATTACTGGACAAACCGAATATTCCCTTAGAGGCAGTAATGCAGTCGCTTTTCTCGACAATGAAGATTTGCTGCTTTGAGATACCCATTAGGAAATTATGCCGACAATGGTTAAAAAACTTTTCGCGTTTAGCTCCAATTCACTCGGCTTGGTTCTGATAAAGTTTGTCGTTCTGATGAAGTTCGTACGAATCGTTACGAGTCATTTCCAATAAGGGATGGCCCGCTCGAGGCTGGGTAGAGGCCTGTTAGAAGCGGGGTTGTGAATAGGCTGACCCAGAGCTAACAGTGGTGTGCAGTGCGGTCACCAACCGCGCGGCAGTTTAGCCACATGAATATAAATAATAGTTTCAGGGTCGAGAAACCGAGAACACTGCGCGGTTCGAAACCGCAACGCGTCGCATGCGTATTTAGATCCGCCACCGTCACTTCATTTTTGAAGCGACGGATATTCTTTGTAATATATTACATTCATATGGTTCCCTATATATGACAAAAATGTCTAATGCGTGGAATACTGGTAGAACCCTCTCAATGATTTGATATTTGAGGACCAGAGCATTTAACGCGTTGGGTCCACATTCTTGGTGTACTGGGCGTACTGTACAGGGCCCGCAGATACTTTAAAAGTACACAAATGCTAACCTTGTACAAATCACAAGTGCGCCCCACGGTTAAATTTGGCAGCCACCTCTGATCTGGAGCCCCAAAATACCTGAAAAATACCCTCGACTCTGTGCAGAAACGGGCGGTCCGTTTAATAGATTCTCCCATCTTAACAGTCGGATTTTTTTTTTACTTGAGCTCCACAGGAGGCCCTGAGGAAAATAATTTCCCTCAGGGCCTATGTCATCTTTGGGGATACTGTGTGGAGGCTTTTTTTAAGGAAAGGAATGAGTGGAGAGTTCTGGGATGGGTAAAAGGGTTTAAGCAGTGGGAAGGAATCTGGGGTTCAGTGTGTCCTGGTCATCCGCCTCCAAGACCTAGACCAACCTCACCCCATGAACCCAGGCACCCCTGCTAAATCAACAAACGTAGCCAACCACTTGGGGTGACCTATGGCAGAGGTGTTGGTTATCCGATAATGGTTCCCGGGGCGGCGGTATCCATTCCCGCCTACCAAATTGAAAGATTGCAATCTTTAGAGCACAGGCGCCGGGTAGGAATGCTATCCTTGTTCTACCGGTATTAGAATGGAAGATGCTCCGAGGAACTAGCGTCATTGATCCCTTCGGCACCGGTGCATAGTCGGGAAACACGTCAAACGCGTGCCCAACATTTGTACACGGTTGACAGTTGTCACATGAGAACGGGTCGTTTCTTCGACTCGTTCTGTGTTCAACAGCTCGGCTGTGGAATGATTTGCCGACCTCTGTGTTTCCTCCTTCCTACAACATGGGTCTCTTCAAGACCAATGTTCACTCCTTTCTCTCATCAAAAAGACCCTCCATACATCATCCCAGATGACATATGCCCTGAGGGAAATTATTTTCCTCAGGGCCTCCTGTGTGGAGTTAATGTAAATAAAATATGTTTTTATTAATTATTAATTTAATCTAATCACTCCTCCATTGTCTATTAAGGCCAGAAACTGGTTTCAAAAATAATTGTCTATGACAAAACCAGGTTATTTAAGGTTTTTTTAACGTTTTTTAACGTTTTTTTTTGCGTTGTATTTTTTTTTACTTTAACAATTAGTGAGGCGGATATGGCTACCGCCGCCCGGGAACTATTTATTGCATAACCTCTGCTATAGGTCACCCAAAGTGGTTCGCTAGGTTTGGTGACTTGGAGGGGTGCCCGAGTTCATGGGGTGAGGTTTTTCTTAGGTCTTGGCGGCGATGCGTACGCCCACTTACTGAGAGGCAGACTGGATCGGGAGAGACTGGTCAAGGACTGATAATTTTAGTTTATAATAATTTATTATTTATGCATTAAACCGCTTACTCGTTAATACGAAATACTTTTTATCCAAACAGTTAGATTTAGCTTTATTTTTACGAAAAGTGAGTATTTATATCGGGGGAGACCAAAAAACATGCAATTTGCATTTAACATTATAATTTTGTTAAAATGAATTCACTCGCGCGGTAACCCCACGTTTATTCGTCGTTTTTATTTGAACATTTCATCAATGCTGCCAATCATAGAAAAAATATTTTTGCGTAAAACAAAGTGAATGCATCATTGACAAGTTTGTACCTGTATTTATAACAGTAAAACATGGAAAGAAATGTATTAAAATAATTACACAAAGCCGCTAGATAAACCCTGCTTTGCCAACAAACCATTTATAACCTGGGATGTTTATTAAAAGTATGATGAAATGCGAGTTTATTTTAGAGAATTTATTTAATAAGATTGGTACTTCCGACAAAAATGTCATTTTTGATTGTCTATTAGTTAAAAAAGGAACATTCCGTATTATCCGTGCATAAAACTTCGACAACACGAACGTTCCGTATTATTCGTGAGGTGGACTAACTGCATATTTACCATTAATTTTATTGCCTTTTAATGAAATCCGCATATTTGCGTCTCGTTTTGTATTTTTTAAACCTTTACGAGGCAAAAATACAATAGATTTAGAACTTCTTTTTGTTTTCACTTAAAAAAATAATTGGTATTTCTGTCACGTTTCACCACAAGTCTTCAATTATTCTACGGTATAACCAGTGAATGATATTATGATTGTGTAGAGTGGATTAATATGTTTGTGTAAAAAATGACTGGCGAAGGACCTTGATTTTGTGTTATTATCACTGCCTGAAATGATAAAATACATGTGGCATAGAAAGGAAAGGACTCACCGAAAAGGGTAAAAGAACTTGTAGGGGTGGCAATGCACTTGTCTGCTTCCTCTCCCATCCAACAGGCACAAAACAGCAATAGTCGTGAATTTCGTTTATTTTATAATACACTGCGGAGTTATTTTTAATGGCGATTAACCGATAGCGGAAGCACAATGCTACATGTTGCGGCGGGAGTTTATTACAGACTGACTATGGGTAAGATTTACGGACAGGCAATTAGGGTTAGGTAGGAAAAAGGAACTTGCAACAATATTAATACCAATCTCAAGCAGTGACAGTATGTATGCGTGCTATGTAGGTATGTGTATGTGAAGGTATATGTATGGGCGTAACCAACCAGTCTTTGGGAGGCTGATTAAACTATTCATTTTACGCCGAACCATTATTAAATTTTCATTACATTTACGAGTATACGCATAAAACGTATATTTTTCTTGGATGATTTATAAGAGGAGACTTGAAAAATAAATTCATCAAAATTTGTTGAAAAGTTTATTATTATGTATTATTGGTATTATGAGATTGTTTGTTGTAAAACATTAAGCGCCCTTGAGGTAATTTTTCACAAAAACGGCGCTATACAAAACATCAAATTTGTATATATTATGTACCTACCTCTCTAAATTTAAAAAAAAAGTAAATGTTAAAAGAACCCGTAATACTGATATCAACCAGGTTAAAAATATAAATAAATAGATAATAAAGGAATTTATTAATAAAAAATCCATTTAAATGTAATTATTGTTATTAAACACTTGTTTATAAAATTCGAACGGATTGTTTAACAGGATTTGAACAATTCATCAAATTTCGTTTCGTTCACAGAATTTTCACGTTGTGTGAAAGTTCTATTTAAGAGGTTTAAGTTTATGTCATTGTAGGCCAGTTGCTTCACAGAACAGAAATAATAACAGAAATTGAATAGAACTTTCACAGAACTCGAAAAGTTGATAAAAAAAAATTGAAAAATTCTTCAAACATTTTAAATAATTTTCACGTTCTGTGAAAGTTCTATTAAATTTTTGTGATTATTTCAGTTTTATGAAGCAACTGGCCTATAATGATAAAAAAAAACAGAGTATGCAGTTCACACGCGGTAGACGTGATACCTTCAGAAAACTAAAGTAGACAAGAGTCGGGAGGCTACGAAGCACCACACAAAGAATTGGCCGATAGGCTACAAAGCACAAAGACCGATTATACTAACTCATTCTTACGCAAGCTAAATCCTTTAGTTATTTGCGTTTCTCTCTTTTTAGTGTTGTTATTTTTCGTTTCATTTCAATAACAAAAGTTTTCACATCAATAACCGAACGTGAAAATGAACTTTCAAATATTTGATGAATTGTTAAAAAAAAATTAAACCACCCACCTCAACTTCGGAATTTGTGAAACGACCCTTCGACTTTTGTTTTGAAAGATTTTCTATATTTATTTCCAAATTCGAAAACTTAAAACAAACTACTTTTGAAAAAGACTATCGCAGACTGTCAAAAATCACGGGTTTATTGTAACTGTAGGATTTATCGTTGCACGTTGATCCCCGAAGAGTCATGAAATCTAACTCTACTAAACTTTTCAAATTATATCTAATAAATTTAAACAAAAGAAGTACACATTTAAAATATTAAATTAAAATAATTTTCTGGTAAAAACATATTACATACATTATAAGTAAGTACTTTTTGTAGTCTTGTTAAATCAGTTCAAATTTTGAAAACTAAATAAATATTATATTATTTAATATTAATATTACATGGTAGTGAATTCGCGACATGATCAGTTCAAAATTTGAAAACGACTCTTAACCCCTCCGCAACGTAAGTAGATTATAAGCGTTAAAAATAGGACAGCAGTCAAGTCAAGCGTGTTTATACGTCAGCGCGTGTGATTCATGTTATTGTTTTAGTTACATCCCTAAAACAAAAAGTAAAAGGTCGATAGTAGATCAAGCTGCACATCCCTATCAAGTTGTCTATGGAAATACATAACAGGAATTAGCTGTCAGTCGTGTAGTTTACAAAAATATTTACCCGCGCAAATTTGCTCCACCGCACTCCACATTTTAAATTTTTATTAAATATTTTTATATGAAATGATAAAAAAGTGAGGTGACAAAAGTGTTTATTACACATACATACAATAGAATAAGTATTGTTGTTTACATAATCTGTGATTTCTGTGATTTTAGTACCGTTTTCACATAAAACCTTCACGTGAGTCATTTTTACGTATTTTTAATGTTTGCTTTCTAAATTTTAATATTTACAAATGTTAATATTTATTTGTAATATAATAATTTAATTTGAAAGCCTATTTTGTAATCTTTCTAAAACAGTTTTTACTATTCGACTACGTTCAGAAATGTTTCATTTATAGAGCTTTAATTGTGAAGCGGAAATAACAAAAAGTTTTTGGAAAATGTCTCTTTGTTAGAGACACCAAAAGCAAATATTCTCGAAAATTCAGAGGGGTTTTAAAATAAATAAAAATAAAACAGAGTTCATTCTACCAGAGATGCAATAACAGACATGCTTATAATCAAAGTTTGTGTTTATTTCTATTACTTGTCAGACCCCGTGAAAACGTCTTAATTCTCGTTAATGAAAAATAACTTTCTGTTAAAAGTGTTATTTTATGGGTAGGTAGTTTATCAACTTTATTATCAAACAAACTTTTTTAATTTTAAAAATTATCTTAAAATCAAGGAAAATTTCCTAGAGTCACGCAGGAGAGACACACAACGGAAATAGGTATTTTTGAAAATAAATTTAAGGATTGTTTTAACAGAGTTTTAACAATTTCTAAGTTAAAATTCAAGTTTTGTGAAAGTCCTATTAAAGTTCTCTTATTAACCAAGTACTGTGAAACAATCCATCCTAAATGTTCTTCACGCGTGCCCTATCAGTGGGTTATTTCAACAAATAAAAATAAAGACAAGAAAAACACATTCCAAATTTCGCGCGATCTTTGAACCTATTTTAACATAATATTTGGCTGTGAAAAGGCATTTTACTTATTATTTTGTGATTTGGAAATCCTGGCCCTATTCCAGAGGCGCGTCACGGCTCGTTTGCCCCATCCGCTGGAGACGATTCCCAAAGGCGAGGGCAGTGGCGGGACTACCCTGTGCAAGACTCCGAGCCAGTCCTATATATATAAAAATCAAAATATGTTTGCCTCTGTCTATATACGTGAGATGTTATGATTGCGATGAAATTTTGGCGATTTGATGTGCGCATGCCCGCGATGGTTTCTATATACGGTAGTGAGTTCTGGCATCTTGAAATTATGCATTGCTAACCGTTTATCCGATTGCGATGAAATTTTGGGGATTTGATGGGTGCATGCCCGCGATAGTTTCTATGTATAAAGTGAGTTCTGGCATCATGAAATTAAGCGTTGCTAACCGTTTATCCAATTGCGATATAAATTTTGGAGATTTCATATGTGCATGCTTGCGATGGTTTCTATATAGCGAGCTCTGGCGTCATGAAAATGCATTACTAAACCATTTATCCGATTGCGAGTAAACTTTGGTGTGTTGTGTTAGGTTTCTATATATATCTACTGGTGAGCTCTGGCATTATGAAATTTGTATAAAAAAAATATAATAGGTGGCACACGAGCTGTTTGAAAACTGAATGTGCCAGGCATGAATGCATGGACCGCGGGAGAGGGGTGAGAACTCGGGAGGGGGGTTCGAGGAACGGGGGAAGCGGGCGAGGGAAGTGGGATGAGGGAAGGCGGAGAAGGCGGAGTGGAAACGCGAGAGGGGAAGGGGAAGGGGAACAGGATGAATGGGAAAGGACAAACGTTGGCAAAGCGTTCGCATGCCTGGAACTCGCTAGTTTTAAATAAATATCTTATTTTATTATTATTAAAAACATTGTGCTGATATTACATTGTCAATGTGGGGTAAAGGGATAAAATAAAACATGATAAAACTATTATTACTTATTGTAAACATTTAGTAGATCTCGCGTCGAAAAAAATACTTTTCTAATCTTCTCTTATATAATAAATTTCCCTTGAAAACATAAGATTTGTTAGAAGGTTTTAAATACCTACCTATTTAATTATATTATTGATTGGAGTATTTGAACAAATTATGAATATCGTTAAAAATGAGAGGAAGATTTAAAATTAATTTTTCTGATTCTGATCGTACTACTAAAAATGTGTCATTAATATTTTCATTCAACTTAATAATTGATTTGAAAAACAGCACATACCGAAGCGGTTCCAACGGCTTCAACAACATTTTGATATAGAAACCGCCACTGGCGGCTTGTCCGACGTGACGCCAACGCCCCCGAATTCAGGATAAAATACTTGATGTCGTTTTGGCGGCAAATCTAAAATGACTCATTTTAAATCGCTGTAGAAAATTTATTTCTTAACATAAAACTGAAAACCTTCGTCGCAATTTTTTTTCTTTTTTTCGAGAATAAAAAAACATTGAAAATGCCGTATTCGTCCAAAGGTCACAACCTCGATAACTTTTTTCAAACTTTGTTCAGGCAAAAATTCCAATACGCATGACGATTTCATTTTTAAAAAATAATCTTTACTGAACCGTTGATTGAAACGGCCACCATTTTAAAACGGAAGCGGAACGAGCTAATAATTTACAGATAAATGGAAAAACTTTATTATATGTGATTTTATAATATAATCACCTCCCAATAGGCTTGTTGAAAAAGTATCGATATGTCGATATTTTTAATTCAATATATCGATATTTTTAGCCGATATATTTTGATCCGATATATCGATACAAAATATCCAATATCGAAAATTGTATCAAAAACGATATTTTTTTAAATTTATGTATTTCACAAAGTCACTAGAATCCAAAATCTTATAGGAACGAACGGAAAAAGTGACTGTATTGGGTCATGACATCTGGCGGTTGAAATTTTATTTGATTTAGTATTTGTGTGTGATCACTAATACTATCTCATGTGTGTAGGTAAGTGCATAGAAATGTATGCTATTTTTTTTCTAAGCCACTCCTATGTGTTGGTTCCCAATTGTCTATGATTATTGACTATACCTTGTTCCAAATACGAAGTCCTTTTTGACAGATTAATACGCCAATATAATGTTACTGAGACGCATACAAACTTTGTATGCGTCTCAGTTTACATATAAGTTAGAAGACAGCTTTTTACTTTTTTGTATTATTGTAATTATTACCTAATAAAAATGAATACTGATAAAAATACCTTCATTTTTATTGAGATTTTTGTACATTAAAAAAGCACATTGTGTGTAAAAATTACTATTGATAATATTGAGCTGAATACACTATTATTTTAAAAACGCAAAATATCTTGAAAATTTGACCGATATATCGATATATCGTTTTTTTTCCTCGATATATGGACGTCGATATTGATATTTTAATAAATATCGATACATCGATATATCGATATTTTTTTTCACTTTCGACATTCCTACCTCCCAAAGTTTCGGGATATGAGCGTGAAACACGTTATATATTTTTATGGATAAAATAATTAATAATTACAATCACAGAGATTTTCTTACTGGTGCCATAGTTAACTCAGATTTATTTACTAGTATTTTAAAGATATTATTTTTTTCTGGAGATTCCAACATTACTTGGAGTTCCTGGGCTGGGCGAGTGGCGAATTTCGAATGGCGAGTGGTGAGACAAGCCTAACAGGAACGGGTGTCAAATAAATGCAGTCTTTATAATACTATTTCTCCCCTGTCCTAGTCAGAAGTTACCTACGTACTTCAAATCCAACCCATTTCCGCTTCCCAGAGGTCACGGCGCGATCCGGAAGCTATTTTTAACAAATGGCGGCGGCTGGGCGAAGTGAGCCTTTTCCAATAATAATAATATGATCCCCTTTACATGGGGTGTATCAAAACGTATCCAAGAAAAATAAACGGCGATCACTGTGCTTATTCGTAGTAAAGTCTTATGTGAATTTAAAAAAAAAATTAAACAAAAAAATTATTCTTTTTCATGTGTACATAACGACACCACCAACAAAATTTGTTATAATAACCTAAATCAAGCAACACTTGCACCATATGTTATAATAACCTAAATCAAGCAAAACTTGCACCATATGATACGCACCGTCCCATTCCCGAGGCATGGAACAGTCAAGGGGTCCGGAGACAACCAATGTAAATTTTCAAATTATCTGACAATATTTATTTATTACACGCCCTAGTGGGCTTTTCTTATAAAATTTTTACAAACTATTTGTATCAAAGTAAATACTTACAAATTTAAACAATAAATAAAATATAAAGATAATAACAAAAAACGTTGCAACAAAACACAAAACAAAATACCTACATAGATAAAATGTAAACAGAAACTAAGAATCCTCACGCATATAATTGAATTTAAGAGATTCTTCAAAACAATATATACTAGTAGCATAGAGGTTATTTGGTAGGTCCATAGTGCATAGGTCTATTTGTGTCTTAAAGAATAAAAGTGATAGAATATACAACATTTATACCGATTAGTTTTAATATGAAATATAACGCCCAGATTAGAATATTTATTTCCGAGACTGTGAAATCAAATTAAATGAAGACAATAAAAGTGAAACTCAATCGAAAATCCGAAAAGAGAAAAATCATGAAAAGCTTTCCGGGCAAACGCGCCACCACTGCGCCAAGGTGTTGATATCCAATTAGGTCATTTTTAACTATATCATGCTTCGACTAAGAACCACCCACATTATCTTCATTTTCTTAACGCATATTTTATTGGCAGCCATCTTTATGTATGATTGCAAGATTCAAACCCGAAGAAAATGCTTTCTAGGTAGATATGGATAAATCTGTATCCATTTTATTTAATATGCGACATCTGTTGACTTTTCCGCAAATCTTGGATGAATATATATATTTTAATTAAATGAAGACAATATTAGCAAAACTCAATCGAAACGTGGAGGCAGGCGTGGTATAATTTTTAACTTTATGAGTAAAACCTCAAATCATAATATTTAATTAAATGACGACAATATTAGCGAAACTCAATCGAAAATGTGGAGACAGAAAAATCAGAAAAAGATATTGGCACCTCTGGGACTCGAACCCAGAGCACTTGCCATCTAAGCAAAGGGTCCTGTCCCAGAGGTGTCAATATCTTTTTCTGATTTTTCTGTCTCCACATTTTCGATTGAGTTTCGCTAATATTGTCGTCATTTAATTAAATATTATGATTTGAGGTTTTACTCATAAAGTTAAAAATTAGAAATAAATTTATTTTAGAAAGAAATATATTAAATATCCGCCGGATCAAGTGTCGGCCGGATCAAATGTCGGCCGGATCAAATGTCGCCGGACCAATTGTCGCCGGACCAAATGTCGCCGGATCAAATGTCGGGTCACCAACCAAAATACACATCATTCTCCCCGTCAATGGCTAGTCTCAATTGTCGAAACTAAAACGATGAATTATTTAATCATTACGAGTATTTAACAAAAAATTTAATTGAACATTAAAATGATATCTAAATTTATTCTTCAAAAAGCACAAAATCGTTTGTTTAAATTTGTCGGGTCTACACCCTGTGTAACCCAAATATAACCGACGCTAGTGCCCATTGGCTAGTTGCAGGTTATTCGGACACGATTGCTCTGTGACCCAAAATGTTTGAAGCATTTTGGTTTTGAGTGGAGAAAAACAAAAGCAGCAGACAAGCTACAAAAATGTTTCAATTTAACTATATGTTTTACCTATTTGATTTTTTTTACATTAACTTCACACAGGAGGGAAATTCTTTTCCTCAGGGCCTATGTTATCTGAGTTGCTGTGTGATGGGTCTTTTTGAGGAGAGGGAGGAATGAACATTGGTCTTGAAGAGACCCTTGTTGTAGAAAGGAGGAAACACAGAGGCCGGCAAATCGTTCCACAGCCGACCTGTTGACCTCAAGAACGAGTCGAAGAAATGGTCCGTTCTCGTGTAACAAATGCCAACCGTGTACTATGTTATTCGCGAGCTTGGCATGTTTCCCAACTACGCACCGGTACTGAGGGGATCTTTGACGCTAGTTCCTCGGAGAATCTTCCATTGAAATACCGGTAGAACAAGGATAGCGTTCCCACCTGACGCCTAGACTCTAAAGATTGCAATCCGCTTGATAAGATATGGGAGAATCTATCAAACGGACAGCCCGTTTCTGCACAGAGTCGAGCGTTTTTTCGGGTATTTTGGAGCTCCTGACATATGTAGATGAGAGGTGGCTACAAATTCAACCTACATTTGTACAGGGTTAGCAGTTGTCTACTATAAAAGGATCTGCGGGCCATGTACAGTACACCCAGTTTTTGGGAGGCTAATTTAACTCTGGCTTCGATGGAGCCCTGAGCTGGTCGCTTAGAGTTACACCAAACATATCAATGGAGGGCTTGTTCGAAAGATTGTTTCCGTTGCAGGAGACTAGATTTTTATTTTGGTGCTAAACCATCTATATTATACACGAGATATAATTATCATGGTTATTGGTTATATATGTTACATCAGACGAAATAAGATATAACACCTAATAAAATGACATACTCATACTGATCACAAAATATTGCAATTATAGTATTTTAACACCATGATACATTTATTTTTCAGGTGAGTACCGCCCAAGATTCCAAACTGCTCCTAACCGTCTGGATCCAGTGAACAGTCGATGCAGGCATCACCAATTAGGGTATGTTATGAGGCTGAAGGTAGTGGGGCGGGGATAAAAGGTGGGGAAGTACTTGGCGATTCATTTCTGGTCACGAATCACGGCTAAAGCAATTTCAAACAAGGTTTCGATTCTGAACGGTGGTCTTTCTCTAGGCAACACTGAAAGTGTCTCCCACTCTAGAACTTGCCGTAAACAACTACTTACTGCATGTCATTTTAAGCAAGCTGAAGTCCCCGGCGATGCCCGGGCTTTACACGAAGTTTTCGAAATCAAACGTAGACAGTGATCTTCCTCTTGTTTGTAAGGTCACATGTGCAAAATTTCATCAACCTTAGCATAAAACTGTAGATTTGCATACAAATCAAATCGTCCACCACGTACAGACATTTTCATTTATATATTATATATACCAACCAATTTACACAAAACCTTAACAAATTATATACTTAAAACTTCCTCGTGAATAGTGATCTATAATGTGAAAACCGCATGAAAATCCGTTCAGTGGTTTTTGAGCTTATCGCGAACAGAGACACGGTGGACTGTAATTTATAATATGATCAAATAAAATTTACTTGCGAACGCCGGTATTTGAACCCGCGTACTCCGGATTCATAACCAAGGATCGTAAGAACTCAAGGAAGCCGTGATTATACCTACTTAATAAAAATTATACATTTGTTCGTGGAACAACATGTAATTTGGAAAAGGGAAACATTCATAGCTTTATTTTTAGGTAAAAACAAACTACTTAAAATGCAACTCTTAATTTTGGTTTTAAAGGTTGGACACACATGAAAATATTTGTGCTTCCAAAATATAGTGACAGTGAAATATGGGAGAAAGCATTATCACTATCGAAACTGTTCCTGTCACACACAGACGAGACGCTGAGAGTTAAGAGGAATGAGGTGAAGTAGATTCTGAAGCTGGTTTAGTAGTTCGGGGGAAGTATTTATGTTCGAACTAGAATAATATCAAGGAAATACTGCCGATACTTCACAAAAAATTATAGCTTTCTTTTAGACCCGTGCACCTAAACCATCTGATAGTGACTTTAATCACTGTTTGTCCTGATCCTATTCTCAGTGGTGGTTCTTCACAGGGGGACAGAAGGGAACAATCCCCACGAGATATCTCTGATATCTATTCTCCCGAAACTTTAAACCTATTAAAAAAAAAAAATAGTCGATGCTTGGTCCCAAAATATTTTTTGAAGTGAAACTTCTAGAGCCGGGCTGTGATTTGGATTTCGGATGGAACGGAAATGACGATTAGTGCACCTGCTGCGCTCATCGGCCGATTTGATAATGATGTCACTTTTAAAGGCTCCTATTGGTTGGGATATGAAACGGAAATTACGCGAGGTCTGCGCTCATTGGTCGCTTTGATTAAGACCTCACTTTTCAAGTATTGGTTGAGATTATTTTGGAAAATTTTCGCTTCTACCGCGTGTAAACTGCACTCGATTTTTTTTACATTATCTCTACACTTAATTTGGGAGGCGGGTATGGGTACCGCCGCCCCGGAAACTATTTATTGGATAACCAACACCTCTGCCATTGGTCACCCCAAGTGGTTCGCTACGTTTGGTGACTTAGCAGGAGTGCCCGGGTTCATGGGTTGACGTTTGTCCAGGTTTTGGCGGCCGATGCGTATGCCCAACTGCTGCGTGGCGGGTCGTTGAGGGAGTTATGTTGAGGGAGGCTTTTTGACATTTGCATCCGGACTCTCTCGACCCATCGTCTTGCACCACAGTTGGATTCATATGTCCCTCAGTCTTCATACCTTTTTCCTTCCCAGAACTTCTTATCCTTCCCTTCTTTAAAAAGATCCTCCACACCGCATCCCCCTAGATGACGTAGGCCCTGAGGGAAATTATTTTCCTCAGAGCCTCCTGTGTAGGGCTAATGTAAAAAAAACACAGGAGACACTGAGGAAAGTAATTTCCCTCAGGGCCTAATTCATCTTTGAGGATGCTGTGTGGAAAGTCTTTTTGTGGAAAGGAAGGAGCGAATCTGCGGGAGGAAACACAGGGGCCGATAAATAGTTCCACAGCCGAATTTAATAACTACTAAATTTAAATACTAAATTTAAACTATTTCATACTAAATTTAAACTACAAAACGACCCATTCTCATGTGAGAAACGTCAACTGTATATAAATGTTGGGCGCACTTTTGGCGTGTTTCCCGACCTAATGAAATCTTAAAACATAAAATAAAAAATAAAACCTTCTGAAAAAACAAATAAATACGTAAAAAATAAGAGCTTTTTTACAATCAAACTAAATATTAGCCAGTTTTATAAGAAGTATGTAAAATACAAATGTAAAAATATATAAACAACTTAATTAAACACATTTAAAAAAAAATATTTCCAGAAATAACATATAAAAATTATTGAAAATTTATTTTGAGATACCAAGGTAAAACTCACTAGTCCTTTGATGCATTTCATTGTAACAGACGCGCATGTGGATACATTCCGAGGCCTTTACCTACATCCTTGAATTTCTTTCTCGATCCTTGCCTTGTTTTAATCATACTTTTCTAACTGAATTAAAATTACCCGAATCCTTACCCATCAATCTGTCTCTTGACGAATCACATTTATGAAGATCAAATCCTCGTACTATTGTACCACCTACAATTAAATGTTGCTATTACTTTCCAAAATACACTGACTAAAGAATATATTTTATATTAAGATCTGAATATTTTACAGGATTAAATAACATGTGTTCACAATTATGTCATCTGCATGCGAACTCTATCGAAATTACTTTAAATAGACAATAAACAGTGTTAATTTCAAGCGACCTCCCAGGTAAGGGAACGTACCCATACTACGTGACCCGTTCAGGGGGGGGAGGGGGATCTTCAAAATAACACGCAAGTCACAATGAAAGGGGGGGGGGGGGGCTTAGGTTTTTATCATGTAGTCACAATCGTACAATATATTTTGACATAAGTTTTATCTTGATAATATTTTTTCCACTTGTAATTATAGGTATGCATGCACTCTTGCCGTCACGCAGCAAGAGCCGTATTAAGAAAGACAAATAATTTTTTTAAAACTTTTTGTTAGCAAGAAACGATTCAAAACTATATTTATGATTTCCTACGTGAAAACGTAGGGGGGTGGGGGGTCTTGGAATATACTTCACGTGGTCACCGGGGGGGAGGGGGGTTAACGGGGGGGTTTCCCGTATTCATTCATGTTTAGGCAGCATCGCGTTCATTGGTCAAAACATTGTACATATATTTTCGCATCGGTGATCAATGAACCGATGGATGCAATTTTTAGCCATAATTTGTTTTTAATTGTTTGTCTAGTTTTTAATTTTTCTTGATTTTAGAAATGTATTATGTACAGCGCCTTTGGGGTGATTTTTCACAAAAACGGCGCAATATAAATCATCATTATTATTATTATTATTGGCAATTCGTGACCTTCGTAACCCCTTACGTGACGAAAATTATTGGACCGTTTGTTTCGAAATAAATTCAAAATTATTTTGGATTCTTCTTGTAGCCTTCACCTTGGACATTTGATTTTACCGTTCTACAAGGGACTTCTCTGGAGATCTTCCAAATCTACACATTTCTAAGCTATTCTAGAAATACTTGTGTAAAAATACGTTGGCGTCGGCCTCGTCATATTTTACGGGTGGTGGCTGGGCTGCTGTCGGGAGGTATTGAAATGACTCCCAGAGTTCCAGGAGGCTAATACTTAATCCTCGAAAGCTTTCCGATCCCCGCAGCTCACAGGCAACACAGGGAGCATACTATCCATGCAAATACATTTTATATTATGCTTCTATCACTCCGGGCAGTGGCACTCATACATTTATTTAAAAGAAAAATGGAAAATGAACAACTTAAAAATGAGACTGTTTTCTATAAATTAGGTGGGTAGGTAATTATTTCCCGCTACAAACGTATGCAGGATGATTCACAAAGTAAGAAATAACAGCATCAATGTCACATTTCAAATTTCAACAAGTGGTTCGCTACGTTTGGTGGCTTACAAGGGGTGCCCAGGTTCACGGGGTGAGGTTTATCTAGGTCTAGGTTCCCTCAGATGACATATCATATGGAGGGTATGTTTGAGAAATGGAAAAAGAATAAGTCTGGAAAGGAAAATGTATAAATCCATCCCTCCAACTGAGTGTAAGGCGGTGGGTCGAGAGAGTCCGGCCGAAGATCAAAAGGCCTCCCTCAACCAGTCTCTTTCGATCCGGCTCACCAAACAGTGGTAGGGCAGACGCATCCGTCACCAAGACCTAGACAAATCTCACCCCTAAGAACCCGGACAAACCTGCCAAGGTAGAGGTAAGGCAGAGGTGTCGGTTATCCAATAAATGGTTCCCGGGGCGGCGGTACCCATACCCGCTCCCAAATTAGCAATGTTCCCAAATGGGAAGCGAACCCAGCATCTCTGTCTTACCGAAATGAATGAAATGAAATTTAAATGGTCGAGTTGGTTAAGGCATTGTACCAGTAAGACAGACAGATTCTGGGTTCGATTCCCAGTTACGATCATTACCTTTTTAATTTTTCTGTGACTTGTTCTATTTCATGTTTCGTTTAGATTTATTTTAATGATATTATATTACATTGATGGGTACAACATTCAAACAATATTCCAGTCAAATTGATATTTTTGTTGGTGCCAATTAGTCCACTGCAATCGTTCAGATGAAAAGAATAATTTTAATATAGAATCTTAAATTATGTAATTTTTCTAACCTAATGAATTACGAATACTTGTATTTATTCATCACGATATTTTTCGTACCTAAAAGAAAATAATAATGCAGGTACCTCGGTTTTCTTTATTTTCAATCCACAGTTTTCCGAAAGAAATAATAAAGACAATTTTTCTTTACCCTTTGTTTATTCTTCTTCGATTCTCCCTAATCACCTCTCGTCTTCACCGCGTGTTTTTCTATCCCCAACTAACCTCCCACCTTTCACTATCTTTTCTCATTCTGATGATAATTATAAAAATAGTGGGGTATTTTCCTAATAATCATTTATACGTTTCTTCGTTTATTTAGTAGAACAAGCTCGAACGGGAATAAGTGTTATTTATTACAAAAATTCATTTTTATTTTACTAATTTATTTAGAGGGTTTTTAAATGATTGGTAGTACAATTTTAACTTGACAGATAATTTTGAAAATTAAAAAATAAATAATAGGGGCAATACATGTTCCTCTGGACATTTCCCAGTTTTTAGTAAACTTTATTTCCTTTCTTCAAAACTATTAGCAATTTCTTTTATAAAATGACATATTTTGGAGGTCAGATAA
The DNA here is from genome assembly GCA_929108145.2 of Limnephilus rhombicus. NCBI lineage: Eukaryota > Metazoa > Arthropoda > Insecta > Trichoptera > Limnephilidae > Limnephilus > Limnephilus rhombicus. The sequence continues at coordinate 50,843,775 of OV815286.1, read as the reverse complement.
ATGGTATTGTGTAATCCGATTTTTTATTTACTATTTATTTTGTATATTGTGAAATAAATGCAATTAACATAAAACTTGTTTTTTGTCCAGAGGAACAATTCCCTGTATGTTTCTCTGGTCACTGTGTAATGTTCCTCTGGACAGTACTTGATCCTCTGTACAGTGAACAATAAATGCTTTCTAAGTCATAAACACAATAAAACAATAACAGCAACACATAGAGTGGTAGAAGAAGTCGGGGACGTCCGAGGAAGACAAGGCACGATCAAGTGAATCAGATACTTGAGTCGGGCCATGTCAAAAGTCAGAATAATAGAAGAGAATATATGAGACGATGTATGAATGTGAGTGAGGTAAAGAGTGTGTGCCAAGACCGAGATGTTTGGCGGTCCGTCCTCTCTGCCTACCCCTGCGGGGAAACGGCGTGATGGTTAGTTAGTTAGTTAGCAGTATATAGTTTATTTAAATAATTAAACAGTTGCTATGGTCTAGAATATTTTTCTTGCCTTAATTTTTTCTTGATTATGTACTGTCATAATAGGTTGGTAAAACCTATTTTAGAGTAAATTTTTTTATATAGGTGAAAAAATATTCACAAAAAGGATTACTGGGTTAATGAATGGCTTACACGTGACTACGTGCCAAAGTATTTTTCCTGATTTTTGCCTACACAATTCCTAATTAACTAACTAACTAACCATCACGCCGTTTCCCCGCAGGGGTAGGCAGAGAGAACGGACCGCCAAACAACTCGGTCTTGGCACACACTCTTTGCCTCATACACATTCATACATCGTCTCATTCATTCTCTTCTATTATTCTGACTTTTGACATGGCCCGACTCAAGTATCTGATTCACTTGCCATGTCTTCCTCGGGCGTCCCTGACTTCTTCTACCATTCACATTCACGTCGTATATTCTTCTTACACTACTTTCTTCGTTCATTCGCTCTACATGCCCAAGCATAATGAGCTTAAGCATAATGAGCTGTAAGCATAATGAGCATATGTTCGAGCTTGTAAGCATAATGAGCTTGTTCGAGCTTACATATACATATGCATTACACAATTCCGCTAACCATAATAAAACAATATTTTATTGGAAAAAAGATACATTTATGTATGCGGCATTTCCCAACAAATCGTGGCTAAGGAGGTGTTCCCTCGTTCTTCCCAATTTACGGCGTGGCACTAAAATATTAATTAACAGTTAAAAATCGTCAATATTATTTATTCTATATAAGCTGTACATAAGAATACAAAAAAATGTCCAGAGGAAAACGGAGTGGTCATTTTTTACAATTTCAAACGATTCTCATTTTGAAGTTAAGTTATTAGAAAGATAAATACCCTCGCGGCTTCTTGGAAAAACATGCATTCCAAAGTAGAGTTTAAATAATACAGACTTTTAAGTTTTCACAGCATAAAGTCACTCAATAAAAACAAAAACAAAAAACTTTTTGGATGAAAAAAATATAATCATCGTCCCTCACTTTAACTTTGACAAGAGAGAATGGAGATTAAATCAGTGTTATCAACTTTAAAATGCGCATTTGTTGACCGTACTTAATTAATACAAAAATTGATAGTTTAGGAAATAACACTACTGTCCAGAGGAACAATCGTCCAGAGGAACACGTATTGCCCCTAAAGATAAAATTAGATAAAAATGTCAAGTATTGTTATAGAAGTCGTATTTTTACACGAATACAGTATCAGTAACAGATTCATTGCTTGCTTACAGCATGTTAAAACTTGTTAGTCGACTTAAGAAAAACTTCCATTGAAAAACAAATGACGTTAATTTTTTTATGCAATAAAGGGTAGTACGCGTAAGCATGAAAAAATAAGCATAAGAAAATAGTTTTTCAGTAACGTTTCGCAAGGAGTCACTTTCGGAGGCGTATAATACATACGCACCGCACAATCATAAGCTGGAGTTGTTTTGACCTAAATGCAATAAATACAGAGAATGCTTCATGCCTAGTGATTTATTTTATTTATTTATTTATTTATTATTAGTTTCAATAGCAAGGTTTGTACATGTATGTATAATGTATAGTATAAGTATAGATTCTTTTTTTTTTCACAGACCTCCTCACTAGGATTTCCTGTTCTGAGGTGGCCTGTAGTTTTTTTTAAATATTTGTATTTGGTTATGGATTGTCTTTATATCGTCTTCACGATGTTTGTAATTTTATTATCACTTTGATCTCTCAGCCATGTTTTTACTTTTGTTTTAAATATATTCATTTCCTTTATATTTTTGATTTGATCTGGTAGAGCATTGTATAATTTCATAGCATGGAATTTATTATTTCTCTGTCCAAAAGATGTGTTCAAACTGGGAGTAACCAGGATGTTATTGCTTACTGCCCTGGTTGAGTATTTATGTTGGGCAGTGGAGTATACATATATGTTTTTTTTCAGTTTAAATAAAATATTTTTTGAATAAAGTTTCTGTACATTGAAGACTTGAAAGTTATTAAATATTTCTTCCGTCGGAGTTCTAAGCGGAACTTTCAGTATTGTCTTTAGTACTCCTTTTTGGGCTATATTGAGTCGCTCTGTGTGAGTGCTCAAGGCAGACCCCCATCCAGTTATACCGTACTCTATTTGTGATTGACACAAAGCATAGTATACTTTTTTAATATCGTTTATGTTGAGGATATTACGAATGTTTCTAAAGAAGTATATGTACCTGGTTAGTTTTTTTGTAATTACGTCAATTTGTGAGTTCCATCGGAGATTATCATCAATCTCAATTCCAAGATATTTGATGCTTTTGGAGTGTGCTATAGTGGGACAGAGGCATGATAAGCCTAGATTTTGTTGATAAATTCCTTGGCATGTGTGTAATTTGAGATTTAAGTCCTCCGACGGCTGCCCTCTGGCTGTTATAGAAAATGTAAGATATTTTGTTTTATTAACATTAAGCGTGAGGGAATTTCTTTTAAGCCAGGTTTGCAGGAGACTAAGCCCGTGTTCCGCTTCTTTGTAAGTATTTATCCAATCTTTTTCGTTAAATAAAATTACTGTGTCATCAGCAAAACTAATAATTTTTCCTCTTGTTTCTAGGTTACAGATATCATTGATGTATATCAAAAACAATATTGGTCCTAGTACACTTCCTTGCGGTACGCCATGGTTGATTAGGAGAGGTTCGCTTTTTCTCTTATTAATTTGAACGCTCTGTGTACGCTCCATCATATAGCTTTTTAGCAAGTTTAGTGTTGTATTTGTCATACCAATTTTTGTAAGTTTAGCAAAAAGTATTTTGTGGTCTATTGTATCAAAAGCCTTTTGTAAGTCTATGAAGATTGCCAAAGTTTTTTCTCCACTGTCTAAACTTTTAGTGATCATATCTGTAATTTTTTCTATGGCGTCACTAGTACTTAAGTTCTCCCTAAAACCATTCTGTGTTTCCGATAATATTTTATTGTCTTCTAAGTAGGATAAGAGTTGTTTTTTTAATATTCTCTCCAATATTTTTGAAAATGTGTTGAGTAGGCTTATTGGTCGGTAATTGTTTATGTCATTTTTACATCCTTGTTTAAAAATTGGTATAACAGTAGCCTTTTTGAGAGCCGTAGGGAATATGCTTTCAGTTATAGACAGGTTGACTAAGTATGTTAGAGGTATGATAAGTTCTTTACAGAGATATTTTATTGCATTGGTTGTGATTAAGTCCTCCCCCGAAGAAACATTTGATTTTAGAGAAGAAATTGTGTTTTTGATATCATCAGCTGTAATTTGCTTAAACTCGAGTTTCTTTCCTTGTTCAGGGGGTTCATTTATTAGTATAGCGTCATTACATTGTGTAGCTTGCTTTGCTAGATTTGATCCTATATTTATGAAAAATTTATTGACGTATTCAAGAATTTGGTCAGGATTATCAGCGTATGTCCTTGGGACATTGTTTATATTCAGCACGTCAATTGATGTCATGGTAGCAGATTTAGAACTGGTTATTTCATTAATTATTTGCCACATTTTCCGTGGATTTTGTTTACAATCTACAATTTTTTTCTTGTAGTAGGTTTCTTTTGTATATGTAATAACTTTTTTGCAAATGTTTCTATATCTTTTGTAGAATCTTAACATGTGTATATCGTATGGATTTTTTTTTAGTTTCTTGTGTAACTCGTCTCTTTTTCTTATGCAGTTTATAACATTCTGTGTAATCCATGGTTTAATGTGTACATTTTTATGTGAGATTTTCTTAATAATTTTTGTGGTATTAGAGAGAATATTATTCTGAAAGAGTTCTATGAAGAAATTCCATGCATCATTTGCATTGTTCATACTTTGCAGTTTTTTCCAATCGGTACATTGTAGATTATGTTTAATGTCATTCCAGTTTATTTCAGTTTTTTCTATTGTTTGTGGTCTTTTCTTGATTTTATTTGCCTTGTTTATTTTTATTGAAAGTATAGTTGTATAATGATCTGTTATAGTTGAGTTAAATACAATAGTTCGAGTAATATCTTTTGTTTTACTCATTATATGATCTATGCAACTTTCAGTGCTGTCCACTTTTCGAGTAGGTACATATTAAGCTTACCAGTCCATGGGATGCTAGCATCTGCAGATATTGAATTCTCTTGGGATTTCCATTTTCTAGGATATTTATATTTACATCTCCAATAAAAAATATGTTTTTCGTGTCTTTTAGAAGGCAGAGTTCCTCGTCTACGGATTTAAGAAATGGGTCGATGTTTCTTGTAGAAGGCGATCGGTAGATTGCTAATATAGCCTTTTCTTTTCCGATTTTAATTTTTAGACAATTGGCATCTGTGATAATAATTTCCTCAACTTCGGCTTTTATTTCGTTTTTAATGTATATAATTACACCATCGTTTTGTCTTTTGTTATTCAAACTTGAGTAAGTGGTATATCCAGCTATTTCCAAATTCATGTATTTATGATTTATCCAACATTCAGTAAGTATTATTATGTGTAGATTAACTTTTAAATATTTCAGTAAAATTTGTAATTCATCAAAATTTTTTCTGATGCTTCTTATGTTTTTGTGCAATATATTAAAAGAGTTGTTGTTTATCATTGATAGGTCACTTGGTTCCGAGGTTAGTATAGTGTCAGTCATTTTTTACTTTAATTCATAAATGTTGTTTCGAAGTGCCTTTTTTTACACAATATTTTTAATATCATCTATATGTTTGATGTAGATTATTTTTTCGTTTGGCATTTTTCGAGTCATTATTTTTCCATCTTTACACCAAACGTAAGAATAGTTTTTTCTTTGGCAGCTTTTTTTGTTTTCCAGAGCAGTTCCCTTTGATATGGGCTCAATTCTTCTGCAATATAGATTGTTTCAGTAGTGATGTCTTTTATGTCTTCATAATTAATATTTTTCCTTTTAGAGATTAGATTATCTCTAGTCGTTTTATCAGCAAATTCCACTAGCAGTTTTGGTGGCGCATTGTTTCTTCTATCAGGAGTCCTTTTTACTTCAATTATCTCCTTGTGCTGGATATCCATTCCTGCCGCCGCCGCAACTTTTTTTACGATTTCAATTTTGGGTTTGTTGTTTGGACCTAAATGAGATAAGTACAGAAAATGCATTGTGCCTAGTGATGGTTTTGTTGTTTGGACGTAAATGCGATAAGAATAGAAAATGCTTCGTGCCTAGTGATGGGTTTGTTGTTTGGATGAAAATGCGATAAGTATTGAAAATGCTCCGTGCCTAGTGATGGGTTTGTTGTTTGGATCTAAATGCGATAAATAAAGAAAATGCTTCGTGCCTAGTGATTGGTTTGTTGTTTAGATCTAAATGTGATAAATATAGAAAATGATTGTGCCTAGTGATGGGTTTGTTGTTTGGATCTAAATGCGATAAATATAGAAAATGCTTCGTGCCTAGTGATGGGTTTTTTGTTTAGATCTAAATGTGATAAACATAGAAAATGCCTGTGCCTAGTGATGGGTTTGTTGTTTGGATCTAAATGCGATAAATATAGAAAATGCTTCGTGCCTAGTGATGGGTTTGTTGTTTAGATCTAAATGTGATAAATATAGAAATGCCTAGTTATGGGTTTGTTGTTTGGATCTAAATACGATAAACATAGAAAGCGCTTCGTGCCTAGTGATGGGTTTGTTGTTTAGATCTAAATGTGATAAATATAGAAAATGCTTCGTGCCTAGTGATGGGTTTGTTGTTTGGATGAAAATGCGATAAGTATTGAAAATGCTCCGTGCCTAGTGATGGGTTTGTTGTTTGGATCTAAATGCGATAAATAAAGAAAATGCTTCGTGCCTAGTGATTGGTTTGTTGTTTAGATCTAAATGTGATAAATATAGAAAATGCTTGTGCCTAGTGATGGGTTTGTTGTTTGGATTTAAATGCGATAAACATAGAAAATGCTTGTGCCTAGTGATGGGTTTGTTGTTTGGATCTAAATGCGATAAATATAGAAAATGCTTCGTGCCTAGTGATGGGTTTGTTGTTTAGATCTAAATGTGATAAATATAGAAAAAGCCTGTGCCTAGTTATGGGTTTGTTGTTTAGATCTAAATGTGATAAACATAGAAAATGCCTGTGCCTAGTGATGGGTTTGTTGTTTGGATCTAAATGCGATAAATATAGAAAATGCTTCGTGCCTAGTGATGGGTTTGTTGTTTGGACCTAAATGAGATAAGTACAGAAAATGCATTGTGCCTAGTGATGGTTTTGTTGTTTGGACCTAAATGCGATAAGAATAGAAAATGCTTCGTGCCTAGTGATGGGTTTGTTGTTTGGATGAAAATGCGATAAGTATTGAAAATGCTCCGTGCCTAGTGATGGGTTTGTTGTTTGGATCTAAATGCGATAAATAAAGAAAATGCTTCGTGCCTAGTGATTGGTTTGTTGTTTAGATCTAAATGTGATAAATATAGAAAATGATTGTGCCTAGTGATGGGTTTGTTGTTTGGATCTAAATGCGATAAATATAGAAAATGCTTCGTGCCTAGTGATGGGTTTGTTGTTTAGATCTAAATGTGATAAATATAGAAATGCCTAGTTATGGGTTTGTCGTTTGGATCTAAATACGATAAACATAGAAAGCGCTTCGTGCCTAGTGATGGGTTTGTTGTTTAGATCTAAATGTGATAAATATAGAAAATGCTTGTGCCTAGTGATGGGTTTGTTGTTTGGATCTAAATGCGATAAATATAGAAAATGCTTCGTGCCTAGTGATGGGTTTGTTGTTTAGATCTAAATGTGATAAATATAGAAAATGCTTGTGCCTAGTGATGGGTTTGTTGTTTGGATTTAAATGCGATAAACATAGAAAATGCTTGTGCCTAGTGATGGGTTTGTTGTTTGGATCTAAATGCGATAAATATAGAAAATGCTTCGTGCCTAGTGATGGGTTTGTTGTTTAGATCTAAATGTGATAAATATAGAAAAAGCCTGTGCCTAGTTATGGGTTTGTTGTTTGGATTTAAATGCGATAAATATAGAAAACGCTTCGTGCCTAGTGATGGGCTTGTTGTTTAGTAAGGCGGGTCACGATTGTATGGGGGAAAAAAAAAACTTGTTTTGGTTTGTCTGTTAGTGATAAAAGGGTGTTAAATGAAGATGTAAAATCACGTATTTTTTTAAATTATATTTGGATATCATCTTCTTCCTCCGGATTGAGTTTGAAATTTCACAAAATAGAGAAAAACCCACCCTTGTTAAATCTCTAAAAAATATTAGATAAACAATTAAAAATGAACTTTTTTTCAATAAAACACAAATTAGAGAGAATATTCTGACTTATTTATTAAAAAAATATATGATTATAATTAACATTATCTCAAGACAGTGTATTCAAATACCAGCAAAATCCTCCTTACTCTCAAATTTCGGCATTATTTTGCGAGACTCAATCTTTGCCTTAATAAGACCTTCTCTTGCAGACTTCGTACATAAAGTAGTCGAGGCTTCAGTAACAGTCTTTACAGCTCTTTCAACTGCTTGAGTATGACATGGCAGACGCAGAAGAGGCAATTTACCTTCTCCCCCCTGTGCTACAAATAATTGAAGATCTTCATCCGATATATTCATCAGTATTGGGGGTTCGGTTACATTTTGCTGCCAATTAATAAGGTCGTAGTAATATGATGCATCGAGGTTTATGTTTGGAAGTTGGAACAGCCTTGTTTTACTTAGTTTCTTACTGCGTGCTTTTAGAACACGATGCGCAGCTAATTCCCGGATATGCTTGTGAGGGTCAGTTAACATTGCAAGTAGTAAATTTTCGGGGTGTGCGAAGTAACTGTTTCTTTCTATGACTGGATCAATTATAGTTTTTAGTTCAGGGGATAAGTATCTAGACGCTGAAATTAGCTGCCATAGGTGACGTGCTCCATCTTTACATGTGGGATGAGTTTTAATACTGAACCAAGTCGGAGCATAAACTTTAACAACGTACGTTGCTAAAATAATAAGATTCTCTGTAGGAGCTTCCGTTGCAACATAAAGACGAAGAATTCGGTTATCTGGCATGAGACATTTTTCCAGGAGATTTGTGGCCTAAATCTTCAGGTAATTCCCCCACCGTAACTGCAGATACGATTTTATACAAATATAACTGATCTGTACTTAGGTCTTTAGTTAATAATTCAGGCAACTCTCCGTCAATTTTCTGAAAATGAACAATAGGCTTTTTTTTACAGTTTTCTAAACCTAGTCCTATTGTCCCTGAATATGTTTGAGGTCCAGATGTCTTACCGTCAAGATGTGTGAACAAATGACGAAATGGTAACTCGTTCATGTGAAGCAAGCAAATTATCCATTGCAATGGTTTATCCAAACGTTTTTCAAGCAAACGTATTATACCTCCATGTTTTCCAACGTTCATGTTCGTTCCGTCACATCCAATAGCCATTAATGGTTCAAATGGTATTTCTTCCTTTAAAAAATAATCGACAATTGTTCTTTCTATAACTTTCGACGTGCCAGAGTTTGGTGCAATATAACCCAAATATATTGAGTCTGGCTCTTTTATCATTGAAATATACTCTTCAATGATTACTTCTCTGTAATGCCTCCCCCCTTTTTCCCTGATAATTAATGTTTTATCTTTCCGGCCATCAAAATATAATGCGGGTATTTGTAAAACTATGTGTTGTGCCTTAATATTTTCCCTTGTTTTTTTTCGTTCTCTGCGAAGTTTACTTTTGTCAATAACTGGAATATTAGACTTGATGTCATACAGAACTGCTGAGACAATGGCTGCCGCTGCTCTATCCGAAACTCCATATCTATCACAAGTTTTCGACAGTGTAGAATAATCAATAGTGACCGCAACATGCTTCTGAGGCATTTGAGATACAACATTTGGTTTGAAAACATCATTGCAATCGGATTCATTTGATGAAGAAGACGTGGAAATATCGATTAGAGAGGTAGTTGGCTTACCTGTGCTTTCCTTTTTAGACGTACGCAAGGAATTTTGCTTCAGAAGTTTTCTTTTCAACGCAGTTTTCATTCGTTTTGTTGTAGCGGTATCTACATTTCCTATTATCATTTTTCGTGTAGTACGTTGGTCACTAATGAAACTCTGTTCATTTACAGGTATTTTTTTATCTTTAGGACAGTCACATTTACTGAAATCTTTGCATTTGCAAGACGAAATATCAAACAGCACTTTACTTCTGCGACGGAATTCCTCCATTTTTTTCTCCGGTATTTTAGGATGTGACTTAAGAAGGTTTTTGCATTTAAAATGATATGACCTCAACATGCGTGCTACTCGCGAGTGTGTAACGATGGGAATAGAAGCCTTTCTCCATATTTCTTCAATTCGCGCTGTCACAGTACACTCTATTTGCTGAAATTTGGGTTCTAGTTTGGTCTCTTGATTTAATTTTATTTGATGCCTGGTCCACTCAAAAAACTTCATAACATCACAATAAGTTGGTAAAACATTGTCTTTAACGTCGCAAATTTCACCAAATATGGGACTTTTTAACGCATTCCGAGTACGTTCCATTGCGAAAACTTGTGCAACGCGACCTACCGCTTAGAGAGCCGTAGCGATACTGACTCCAAACTCCGACGTCGGTTGCGCAGAGTCACTGCGCTTAGTGCAATCGGTGCTTCCCCCGCCCTCACCTCGAGCCACTAATAATCAAAACTCGGATTTTTTGTAAATGAATTCGTAAATACGTACCATATTTGCCATAGAATATTACAAAAAATATAGTATAAAGGATTCGTAGTAACTTTTATACACACTAGAAAATACCTCTAAAAATGAAAATTTTCAAAACTTTGAAGTGAATCCGGAGGAAGAAGATCGTATCAGAAATTTAAAAAATTTTAAACATGTCGGTTTGAACCCATTTGGCACCCTTTTATCGCTAACAGAATCTAAAATTATCATTTTTTTTAAATGACCCACCTTATTGTTTAGATCTAAATGCGATAAATATAGAAAATGCTTCGTGCCTAGTAATGGGTTTTTTGTTTGGACCTAAATACCATAAGTACAGAAAATGCTTATTGCCTTATTTTTTGGGAAATATTCCCGAAACAGGGAATATTGCAGTTGCGTCCGTCACCAAGTCCTGGACAAACATCAACCCATGAACCCAGACACCCCTGCTAAGTCACTAAACATAACGAACCACTTGGAAAAGGTGTTGATTATCCAGTGAATGGTTCCCGAGACGGCGGTACCCATACCGGCATCCCAAATAAAATATAAAATAAAAACTACTAATACTAAAAATCTACTCCCTCATTTCGTACATTAAAAAAGAAATCCATTTGACTTAAAGTATTGGCTCATCGGTGGAATAAATATCTCACAAAGAACATAACCATCAATAATATTTATATAAAGGTTATGGAAAACCTCTCATTCATTTCTGATAACCTATTGTGTTGAGATTTACGGTTCTTCTTTGTACGAATCCACGTACAGAAGCATTGTTAGGGCAGCATTCATAGAATATCATATCATAGAATACAATAAATTACCCCTAGATGTACGATCGAAAGAAAACTACGACAAATATTTAAAAATATATATTAAAATACTCTAGTACTACCTCATAATTTTACTAAGTGTTTAGATTTATATTTTTGCTTTATCAATCATTTGAATAATTTATTAACTAACCCATATTTTTATTACTTTTATCGTATTTTCTCATAAAATTATTAGTGTCCGACCGAAACAAGACATTCTGCCGAAACCGAAACCGAAACTTTTTAGACATGTTAAAAATCTATTGTTTACTGAAATTTGGTTTATTTTTTACACTTATGCAGACAGTTGTTAATGAAATAAAAAAAAAACAATAAATGAAGTGTGTGAAAAAAACGATTTTCTTTAAATTACTTATATAATTTTTTTTTTAATTAACAAAATCGTTAACTACTTCTTGGAACAAAACTTTATCAATAATCAACACTTACATTACAATGGAAGGACCCCATTAATTGAGTATTTTAATTGTACCTAATTGCGTTAACAATCACAACATTCTTTTTACACGTGTTAATTGAAGAAAAAAAACAATAATTGAAGTAGGTACGTGAAAAAATATTTTTTTATAAAACAAACAAAAATTATGAAATTAACAAACGTGTTAGCTGTATTTATTTTTATTTTTTATTTTTTATAAAAGAAAGAAAAACATTCCCGGGTTACGAATAACCTAACAATGTTTGAAAATCTCCTACTACCACCACAGAAAGCCAAAAATGTTGCTTGTGTTGTGATGGAGGATTTAGCCAGCCGAGGAATCGAACACGCGACGCTCGGGTGGGACCCAAGCGCTATGCCCACTCAACCACTGACCAGTCAATGTATGTAACAAACATGTATGCGCGAGAAATAACGCACAACCTCACAACATAATCACGTCGGACCGGCCGGTGAAATCAGCTGATGATGGCGGGTGACACACGAGTCACGAACTCACCCGAAGTCCGCCGAACGACACGTGACAATTCGTTTTCGGTGCGACTGAAGGTTCGGCAGACTCTCTGCCGAAACCGAAACTGATGCCGAAACTAGATTTTGTTGCCGAACCTTGCCGAAACCGAAACAGAAACTGAACCTTCGGTCGGTCACTAAATATTACCAATAGTTTTTGTAATAATCTTTTTAATTTAAATAGACGTAAAAATATTTATTTGATCTCTCCTAAACAGAAGCAGCTGCTTTATTAGAGGGTGATTGAAAAATTGATGTTAGATTATGTTGTAAAATTGTTACTTTAATAAATGTTTCAATTAATAAATAAATTAAAAAAATTAAAAAATACAGTGAGGTGCTACTTACTCATACTCCTTCTGGGGGCCTTCGCTCATGGACAATCTGAAATGAAACCAGTTGTAAACGCAATTCGTTCGTGAGCCGCTACCATGGAAACCTATTAACAATGCAACTGAAATGCAACTGCTACACAACCAGCAGTGCTGGTGCGTTAAAAACTGGTTTTATTTCAGTTATTTGTTTTTGGGGTGTTATGCCGTGTTGCGCTACCTCCTTCTTTAGCCAACGTTTAAGACAGCGTTGCAGTGTCCATCATCAGGGTTGATCCGGCAGATCTGGTAGATGTGTGTGATATAACAAAAATCATTTTGGTCGTGAAAATCTTAAAACGTATCTGGTTTCATTTCAGTTTCTCCGTGAGCTCTCTCCGCTTACTCTCAGGAGCCAGTGGGTCAATTCAATTCAAACACTCAAAGTTGAAAGCATACTAAAGTGTTCGATAGGTGTGGCAGGAGGCCCTAAAGAAAATAATTCCCCTCAGGAGCTGTGTCATCTTTGGGGATGCTGTGTGGAGGGCATTTTTAGAAAAGTAATATAGGCTGTTCTGGGAAGGATAATGTGTGAGGGGTGGGTAGGTTCCGGGGTCAGTGTTTCCAGGAGAGACGGACGAATGATTCCATTCCTCCCACTGCTGTGCAAGGAGATGTTGGTTATCCAATAAATGGTTTCTGGGGCGGCGGTACCCACACCTCTATCCTAAATTGTAATATGAATATGAATCGTTTAGTTTTATTAAAAATAATATTGTTCCGCAGTTAATTCATTAAAAATAATAATATGTGTGCACTATATTTGTGGCACGTTCCATAGTAGAACATACTCTCAGTATCACCGAGGAGAAAGACCGCATTTCAGAATTAAAACGTTGCTTGAAATGATTTTGGCCGTGTTTGGAGGCAAGATTTGAATAGCCAGCTTCTTTGGAAATTCAATTGAACTATTTATTTATTTATAAGTACATGTTACATAACTATATTGATTTTTATATATAAATACCGCCCAATAGTCCCAACTGCTCCCGTCTGATCATGGCATCCCCAACTGGGGTATGTTTGAGGCTGAAGATAGTGGGAAGGGGAAGGAGATGGGGAAGAGGAAGAGGAAGGTGGGGAAGTACTTGGCTATTCAGATCTGCTCACCAAACACGGCTAAAGCCATTTCAAGCAAAGTTTCAATTCTGAATGGTGGTCTTACACCAGGGCGATACCGAGAGTATTATCTACTCTGGGACGTGCCACAAACATACTATGTATTATTTTTAATGAATTAATTGTGAAATAACACATATTAATTTTTTTAAATATATTTTCCACGCCGGGATTCGATCCCGCGACCTTCGGATTGCGAGTCAAGAGTCTTACAGCTCTACCACGCCGGCCGTCATGATTACAAAAGAGACATGACAGATGTTTTGTAATTTTTTTTAAATGTTTTCAAAGCGATTAATATAATTTCGACATTGATGCATTACCACGAAAAAAATATTTTTTGTAATAAGTACGAATTTTCAAAATCCAAGACATAAACGTAAGAAAGTCAAACTAAAAACTTGCAAACAATAAGCTCTTTGAGTTGCTCCTGATCACTGCTAGCGTGCTGTGTCACGCTTAATTTTTAAAACATGTTTATGTTACCATGTTTAAATTTTCTTCACAATAATTAACAACGCAATATGAATGTTTAACTACTTTTATTATAGTCGGCGAAAAAACTATTAAAAGTACGTGATTATTTCCCACTATAACGATAAAATCTATATTACATAAGTGTGGTTAGTTTTTTGGATAAAAAAATATTATAAATCTAAAACTCCCAACCTTTGAGTCCTCGAAAGAAACGAGCAAATTAAAACGGAATGCCAACCCCTTCGAGGTGTTATTGTTATTAAGAGGAAAACCGCCGCAATTAAAACAGTGCGATAAAAGACGAATGTAGTGGTTTATAGAATATAAAGTTTTTAAGAAGGAGGCTAAGCCAAGATTAAAGCTGCCTGCAATAAAATAACACTTAAACATAAAAATAATTTCTTTTGCTCTCTTGAACCCTATTTTTATTAGGGTGTAAGGGGAATGATTGTCCAGGGCAGGACTTAAATGGATACACCCGAGTTTTTAATAAGTTCTAATTACTTCTTCTACAACAGCAAACTTATTTTGTGGCACCTGATTTAAATTAATAAATTACTTCGTTTTTACCACTTTTCTTGTTTACAAAACCAACATGTTTCGTGAGCAATGCTCACTTCTTCAGGGTTTTTTATTGATACTTTAAATAAAAAAAATTAAAAAAGTTCTAATTATTAATGCTTCCGAGATTGTAACTCTGGTTCATTGAAAATAAATACTCGTAGCAATAAAATCCGCATACCTCAAACACACCTACAAAATTTGGGATAAAAACTCTGAACTATGTTGCCTACACACTATAATATTCGCTTTCAGATAATATGTCCAAGGGAATCCAACAAAATAAAATAAATTCAGAGTGATGCTTTAAAAGAACATTTTTTAAGTACGTTTAAGGATGAAACCATGTAATTTTCTTGCCGTGTTCAATTGTCTTGTTTCATTTTCTCTACTTTTCTTTTCCATTTAGTTGTAATCATCCAAATATGTATAACCTTGGATACGATTTTAGATTTTCACGGCCAAAAATTATTTTGTTATTAGTTTTTGGGGTATTATGCCGTGTTGCGCTACCTCCTTCTTTAGCCAACGTTTCGGACAGCGTTGCAGTGTCCATCATCAGGGCAGATGTGTAATAGTTAGGGGTGATGTTAGTACTAATCTACTTAGGAGCGATACCGTGCCGCCATCTCCATTCCTCTACGAGCTAGCGCTACAATATACTTCAATATGTTTTTTTGCGTTTAGCCTTGATGTAACCGTCAATTACCGGATACCAAGAACTATTGAGTTTAGCTCCGTCGTCTATTCATATTTATAGGATTTTTGTCATTTTCAATTGCCTCCGTAATAAGGCGTGCTCTATGAGTTTTTAACTAACTGCGAATTTTAATTGCGAATTTTATTGGCGGTCCGCACACAGGCAACTTGTTAAAGACCAGTTGTCAAACGCGACTAGCATTGCTATTCGCGTTTCAGTTCCAGGTTGACAGGTTGCTATGGTTACACCTCGCGTTGCCAGGTTGACAGGTTGCAATGGTTACACCTCACGAACTGTCAAGTTTGTGTCATATAGCAGGAACATATTGATTTTGTTCAGGAGGTTGATTAAATTATTATTATATTTAAGGTTGATAATTGATAAATTATTAATAAATTATATTTTTGTTAAACAAGCTGTTATAATTATTGAAATCTTAAAGTTGAGTTGCGCCGTGAATTGAGTTGAATTGAGTTGCCAACCAGTTTTCGGTTTCTCCATGAGCGAAGGCCCTGTGTTAGTTTCAAAACTGTAACAGATTTTGCCAAGAATTCAGACAAGCTATAAAGTACCGTCTATCTATAAAATATATATTTGATACGTGTACTTCTTTGTTTATTAACTTTCTTGTGATTAATCTTAACAAATTTAAAGTCAGATTTCGTGATGTTTCAAAAATCTCCGCTTTTTAGTTAATATGCAATCATTTTTACATGATCATGGTTGTATTACAGAATTGTGGATGCAATCATGAGAAACAATTTTAGGAGTTATGGTGATGTTAGCGTGAAGAGATCTGATGTGCATAAGCTTCGTTTTTTAAGATTGATTATTAAACCTACATCATGTGACCATTTTTGAAGAGTGATAAAGTCAATTTGCAGTAAGTAAAGCACTCGCTATATACCTGAATATATGTACTTAGTAATAAATATGTTGTTAGTAATAAATATGTGATGTGATAAATATTGAAAGATTTTATCAACATCCAAACATTATTTAATTAAAGCTGTTTGTCAGCTCTTCTCAGTTGGATTATAATCTAATATACTTTGAATGTTTATATTCTTCACAAATGTTTACTTCTAGAGTTTTTACTTTTATCATGTACTTTACGTAGTAATTTTTTAGTTCATAATATTTTGTATGAGGTTTTCTTTTTCTTCATATTTGTATTTATAATAGCTTACTATTTTACTTAATGCTGTCACTTTAATAAGGGCTTTTTAATTTTTTGTCATATAATTTTTTTTTTTCATTTCAAATTTTATCTATTTATTTATTAATCATTAACGCCCTTTTGGGCTTTTACCCACATTTACATTTTTATATTTTAGTGCATACAGGTGTGTTTAGAATACAAAGAAAATATAAATAGTTTTTACACACGGTACATAGAAATAAAGTTGTTAAGTTAAAAGTATAGCATTATACAATAAAGAAAAAAAATTAAGTTTTATATGTATATACGTATATAACAAATAATAATAATGGTGAGTTTTTATATATGTGCAATTTATGTGTTGAATACATAGCGAAGTTGATTTTAAACAAAAATACATACTACCGACTTGCACCGCACTAAAATTAATATATAAAACAATTCCATTTTGACCAATTACTTTATCGTCAGAATTTCTACTTAAAGAATTCAATTTCCGAAGACGAAATACTTTATACCATAAATATACCAATCCCCTTAAAATGAGACAAATTATTGCAATTCCTATGTAAAAGCCGTTATTCGACGTTAATTCGTATTAAATAAACCTGCTATTAACAAAATCCTCATGCAAAATAACTAATGCAGTGTCATCAGCATAAACATGTTATAGTTGATATCTGGTTATAATTTTATTAGCCTAACATATTCGCCTTCAGAATAAGGACGACTCAGATGAGAATAGCCTCAGCCGCGACGTGAACTCGTATCATCTGATGCCGAACTATCGATTTAATAATAAAACATACATAATAAAGTACAGGTCTGGTACCGTTCGTAGGTGTAGTACGGTAGGGGATGGAGTGGGTTGGGGTTGCGGTCGGGGTTGATTTTTTGATTTTCCATTACACCCCATTTAATATTTCACGAAGCCAGTGTCAAATCGCCATTACCATCCCCTACATAGGTCAGAAGTTAGGTCAGTTAGATCAGTTATGGGTGTTTTACTCGATACTCTTTTTATCGAATAGATTTGATTTTTCGTATTTTCATTTGGATTCAGTATGAAAAATAGAAAAATAGTTTATTTTTATGCCAATTTTTATCCAGTATAATATTTTGCAGCAGTTATCATTGTTTTGGATGACTTTATTTAACGATTGTGAATATTTTCATATTAATAACTAACTAACCATCACGTCGTGTCTCTAGGCAAAGAGAGACCGACTCTTTTTATATTGTGAACTTCCATATTCTGTAATTTTTTTTTTATGTGAATACCACAAAAGAGCCCCAAATGCTCCCGTCTGGAGCCAATGAAACTATGGCACCCCCAACTGGGGTATGTTGTGAGGCTGGAGGTAGTGAGGAGGGGACGAAGATGGGGAAGAAGAAAGTGGGGAAGTACCTGGCTATTTAGATCTGGTCACCAAATACGGCTAAAGCCATTTCAAGCAATGTTTCAATTCTGAATGATGGTCTTACACCAGGGGAATACTGACGGTATTGGAACGCGCTGCAAATACACGTATGTGTATATATATATACCTACGTAGGTATGTGTACATCTTATCTTATCTGTTTCTTTTATAAAGGGTGGTCCAACCATAACGCACGATGTTAATTGTAAATAAAACAAAAAGTTTTCAGAGAATTATCTTAATTTTTTTATTACGATAGAAAGATCTATGATAATTATGTGTGAAACAAAATACCGGCCAAATGCTCACCACGGCTTCGGTGGCATACCTTTATCCGATGGTCCATATTTTCAATGACGCTGAGGCATAATTGAGGCTCAATGTCATTAATGCGCCGAATTATCTCATCCTTTAGCTTTGAATTGTTCTTGGCTTATTGACGTACACTTTTTCTTTTAAATATCCCCAAAGAAAGAAGTCCAACGGTGTCAAATCACATGATCGTGGTGGCCAATTGACATGGCCACGACGTGAGATAACACGACCATTAAATTTCTCGCGCAAAGAGCCATTGTTTCGTTGGCTGTGTGGGAAGTGGCAGCGTCCTGTTGGAATCACATTTGATCCAGCTCCATATCCTCAATTTTTGACCACAAAAATCCCGTTATCATGTCGCGATAGCGAACACCATTCATGGTATCTGCTTAGCCGACCTCATTTTCGAAGAAGTACGGCCAGATGACGCCGCCAGCCCATACACCGCACCAAACAGTCACTCTTTGTGGATGCATCGGCTTTTTAACCATCACTCGTGGATTTTCATTTGCCCAAATGTGGCAATTCTGTTTGTTAACGAATCCACTGAGGTTAACGCCCATTTTCATAAAACTCTTCAACAATCTTAACGCGCTGCTCAATTGTGTACCTCTCCATGGTTGAATTTGTCAAAGACTGAAACAAAAAAAAATGTCAAATAAAGTTAGGCAAAAAACTTGACATAAGGTGTGGCTCACAGGCCGACCTGTGGCCGACCCCCAGGCTCATGAGTCATGACTGAGGGTGGTCTTCCCCATCAACGAGTGATGGCCGGAGAGGACGTACTTCAATATACTATCATTAGAAGTTCGAAGAAGCTCGGCCGCTGTACTTTTTCTACAAAAATAGCCAGATCCGTTGTAGATTGCCCAGAACTCTTAGAACTCATACAGATACGAGTTCCTAATAGACGAACCAGATCAGACGCGATTCTTAGCCTCCCTCGGTGCAACACAAATTCTAAGCAGAATTCTTTCATCAACACTTTCAACACACACTATACACAAGTTGACATTTTTAACTCTGCACCACACTCCTTAAAATCACACAGATGCTCTCTCGATACTCTACAATAACAATAACTATAGATACCCTCTAATACAACCACCACTCTATGAAGTTCCTTTTTTTATTTTTTTTCTCTTTTAATTTTTTGTCACGCATATTTTTATTACTATACCTCAACTTAACCGGTCCCCCCATCCTTCCCCCTTCCTATTCCTACTTAAATAACTCGGCTCTTAAAATGTAATTTTTCATTAGTAAATATCTCTGGAATCACTACACTTGCATACAATACCTCTGTGGAAACCTGTAAATGGTTCAATTATTGTGACTCAATTACTACTTGCTCTTTTATTAATGTAAACTGTTGGTCTCCCAAATAAATAAAATAAAACTACAGACGGCCGGCGTAGTCCAGTGATAAGGCTCTTGACTAGCACTTCGAAGGTCTCGGGATCGTATCCCGGCGTGGCAAATAAATTTTATTTGATTAATTTATGTTATTTCACAATTTATTTATTTAAAATAATATATAGTATATTTGCGGCACGTTCCAGAGTGGAAGATACTCTCATTATCGCCCTGGTGTAAGACCACCATTCAGAATTGAAAAGTTGCTTGAAATGGCGTTAGCCGTGTTTGGTGACCAGATCTGAATAGCCAGGTACTTCCCCACCTCCATCTTTCCCATCTCCTTCCCTTCCCCATTACCTTCAGCTTCACAACATACCCCAATTGGAGATGCCATAGTCCCACTGGCTCCAGACGGGAGCAGTTGGGACTCTTGTGCGGTATTTCATGTAAAAAAAAAAAACTTAAATTATTATAACAACTTTTGTCTAAAAATTGCATCCACCAGTTCATCTATCACTAACATAAAACTACATGTACCATGCATTTGACCAATGAACGCGATGCTGCCTAAAAATGTAATGCATACCTACACGCATCTAATTACCTATTTAACGCGTTTTAGAATTTTAGAATTTATACAAATATTTTCCATTTTGTTAAGTCACAATGGAGCAAAGAATAACATTCACGTTTGAAAATGCCCTAAAGAACGCAAATAATCGCTTCCATAGAACATACATCCATAGGAATTGGTTATATAAAGGAAATGCTCATATCGGCTCGCAGGCCGGAATAAAACCCCTTGAAAAGGAGCATTCATCATTTCCCGGAAATTTCCATGTGCGGGGATATTATGGGAGAGATATGTGCTGATTCACCAAACGACCATATTGCGCAGCCACCCAATAATTGGTACCTATAGAATAATAGCATCATATATAATTTTGCGCCTTTTCAGATATCATTGTTATTTTCTTTCGTTAACATTTAAATTTTACATTTACATATGCTCTGACGCTATAAAGTTGCCGTCCTTACATGTACCTCGGAAGCATACTAGATGGAATATATTATTTTACGACGATAATAACTTCGTGTTCAAATCTGTTATGGATATAATACATAGATCGCTGTTATTTTCGGTTTGAATTTTGACACATTCAAACTCAAATTAGTTCTGCACCTTTTTAATTAATGTAAATAACGACTAATCATAATTGATGCTTATTTTTTATTACTGGTATATAAATTTTATGGGTTTTAAAGGTGTACGTATTTATTTCTGTACTTACTAGCTGGGTTACCCGGCTTCGCTCAGGACAACATTCGAGAGTGTTCTGAAATGTTTCACATTGATGCCGATTCCCTACTCCCGAACCTTCCACAATTTTCCAGAATGTTCCGGGATGTTCTGGAATGTTGTGGAATGCTCTCAAATACTCTTACTGGGGTGTTTGGCTTCGCTCAGGGAGTTGATGCGTGATTGAATTGACGTTTGAATCCACGACAGATCTTGCTTTATATACCCCATATGGGTAGCCCCATATAAAAAAGACTTCAAATGTTCCGTAAAAACGAGAACTTTCTTCATAGGGGGATTGAGGGCTACCACACAATATAACTCCCGTTAACGTACCTGGACTCGTCTTTGAGTTTCAGCGGCATGCACATTATACACTTTTTTTAATAATGTATATTGAAGATTAAGATCATTCAAACTTCTAGAACTTTCCAGAACCTTCTAGACTCACCGACACTCTCCGCCACTCATTTCTGAAAGCTTCTAGAACTTTCTCATTCCATTACATCTTAAAGCATTAGGGAACCTTCCAGAAATATTTAGAACTTTCTAGACTCACCAACACACTCCATCGCTCCTTCCAGAACGTTCTAGAGCTTTATCGAACCTTATATTATTTATTTAAGAACTTTATACAGATTTATAGAAATTTCTAGAAGTTTTCGGAACCTTCTAGAGTCACCGACGTTCCAGAACGTTCTACAGCTTTATCGAACCTCATATTATTTATTTCAGAACTTTATACAGCTTTATAGAAATTTCTAGAAGTTTTCGGAACCTTCTAGAGTCACCGACGTACTCCGCCACTCCTGCCAGAACTTTCTACAGCTTTATTTAACCTTCTTGAACTTTCCGGAACCTTCTAGACCCATCGACATATTCCGCGACTCATTCCAGAACTTTTTGCAGCTTTATCGAACCTTATGAAACTTTCCGGAACCTTCTAGACTCTTGACATACTCCTACACTCCTTACAGAACTTTCCAGGGTTTTATCGAATCTTCTAGAAGTTTCCGGAAATGTTTAGAGTCTTTTTGAAATTTCTAGTCTTCTTAGAACTTTCAGCCCTTAAAGCAAGCCCTTTAGGTAAAAACGGGTACCCTTATTCCCTAGGGGGGATAGAGATATTGGGCGGGTAGGAGATAAGCCGACGTAGCTCAGTGCATAAAGAGCAGTTGACCGGATATCAGAAGGACGCGTGTTCAAGTCCCGTCAGCGACATGTATCTTTTCTCGGGAGATTTTTTCAATGTCGATGAGTGTTTTAGGCTAATAATTATTGCTTATAATAATTAAAAAAATAATTATTCAATACGGTAGGACGATTTGGCCTCAAGTCCAAATTTAAATTCTGTTTGAAGAAGGGCGCGCAGGCGTTTCTCTTAACACCATAATCAACCAGAGTAACAAAAAGGTAAGTTCATTTTAGTTCGACGTCTTCGAACTTACAGACTTCGCGCTGGCCTAAACTTTTCCACAACCATTCATTTAACTTGCTATATTTGATTTATCACCTTTCTCCCACATCCCTCTGACCGTGTGTGTTTATCTTCATAATATAAAGGGCCATTAACCAGCCAGCGGCAGAGAATTCAATTTTCTGTCGAAAGATGTTCTTACGATCGTACAGGGCGGTTCCAATGAGAAAGATTAATTATTCTCCGTACCAGTTTTTTTAAATAATAACTCAAATAATTAAATAATTTATACCTACATTCAAAAATGCTGAAAGGCGTGATGATAAAACTATTAAAATTACGTACTTTTTGTTACTATTTTTTTATCATAAATATTTATAATTTTTCAATAATGTCTAAGCAAAATAATTTTTTTTAAATCTTAATAAATCTTATTTCGTAAGACCGTAAATAAATAGACAAACTGAAGTATTTTCGTCACAAAATACGTGCGCGTTTTTTTAATGTAGAATTAATTTAGCTATAAATAATTATTTAATTAATTTTTTTAAACTATAAATAAAATTCGGAAAAGTAGATTTCCCGGATAATTTATTGATTTATTTTACTGGATAAAATGTTTTATGATATAAAATGTGTGTTGAATAATACAAAATTTTGTTTGAAAATTTAACAAATCTGCCAACGACCTACGGTAAAACCATATTGTACTAAAATTAAACATATTTTCTCAAAATTTAAAACATAGCTTTAGGTACTAAATAAAAGAACAGTCTTTCTTTCAATTTATATTTTTTTGGGGAAAAGAGTCAATACGTCTAAAATTTGATTAAAAATTGACATATTTCGGGTTATGTCTGGTTATTCCCTCTTAAAGTACGAGTATATTGGCGGCCCGTTTCAGAGGATAGGCGCTTTCAGTATCGCCCTGGTGAAAGACCACCATTCGTAATCGAAACTTTGCTTGAATGGCTTTAATCGTGTTTGGTGACCATACGAACAGACAAATACTTCCCCACCTTCCTCTTTCCCATCTTCTTCCCCTCCCAACTACATCAGCCTCACAATACACCCCAATTGGGGATGCTAGGCAAGGCCCAGACGGTTGGGAGAAGTTTGGATTGTTTTGGGGTAGGTGCTCACATAAAATATTAAACGGTAGTTTTTTGCTAAGGTTTGGACATTAAGACTAATTATTATTAGTAGTACCCAAATTACGAGAGTTGTTCTTTGGGAGTATTTCACCATTTTCTTGACATCCTATTCATAGGTAAAAAAGGTTAAGGTATTTTTGAATTATTTATTTATAAAATTTATCAAACATGTGTAGTGGTTACCTACGAATATTGGCCACTTATATATTTCGAATAAATTAGTTTTAGAGTTTTATATCTTTTGGGATTATTTATTTATTAATATACGTCATCCTGTGGTTCAATCAAGAGGACGTGAAATACCCCCTAAACCATATTATTTAAGGCTATTTACTTAATAATTAAGGTACGCCTCATACGTCATACATATGTCTGGTAATGTTATATGATCTTGAAAACAAGCTAATGGGTCCAAGTGGTTAAAGTATATAAATTATTTTTAAGCGATCTAATTTTCAAATGAAAATCACTTTATTTTGCGTTAATAGTGCTTCATCTTAACTGCTCTTGTAATGAACGTTGATATTTATCCAAAGAAACCAGTTAATGGAAACGACCATACAGTATTTGATTAACTTGATCATGAGATGCCTCATTCAGGCTCACCCGACCTTTTCATGTATTCAATTGCATGTCATATATTCCCCGGGAAATTCTAACAGAATTAGCGTACAGAAATAAACTGGCAGAGATATGTAGCGTGCAGTATATGGTAATTGCAGTACTGTGTTTCCGAATACGGGGCGCAAGCGAATTAAATGTTCTTGGGGGCAATGCGCATTAATAGTTATTTACTTTTTCTTACATATTTTTGTTAAAAAATCGCATAGTCGAAAATGCAGTCATCGTTGAAGATATTAAAAAATAGCAAAAATAAAATTGGTCCCAAAAGTGATCCCTGGGGAACACCGTTGGTAGCGATTAATTCATATGAAGTAAAGCATTCCATTTGGGAATGTCATGATCCTACTGACTTCGGGAAATTGAGACTAGCTCAAAAAGAAAACCTTCATAAAAAATCTAACAAATCTCCTGCGGTAATTTTTTTTTTTTTTTGTGGATTGACCTTCTTTCACAATAATTTAGGAACGAGGTATATGAGGGAATAATTGCATTTTTCTCAATTTTTTTGCACAATTTTTTTATTCCGTCGTGTCTACGTAAAGTCGGGTCCAAAGCTCGTCATTTGTCTTGATAAAATCATTGACAGTCCCACAACAAGTCAATGATTTTATCAAGTTTGTCAATGTTTCGAGTTTAGTTGTGCTTTCCATGTTCGACGGAAAACATTTCCTAAACACTCCATCCCGGGTGAAGCGGGAAGGCAGGCGGGGGGGGGGGGATTAATTTTTTGACAGATGTCGCGCAATGCGGTCGTGTGGGGAGAATTAACTCGGGAATGCTCAAAGCTCAAACTGCAACGCACGATTGTTATTGTTCGAGAGCATCGGTCGCTGCAAGACCCAAAGTCATAAAATAATAATAACAATATATGGCTGTTTATGAAATTTGCGTTTCTGTGTAAAATCATTTCAAGGGCACTGCACAAAAACATGTTACGCATCCACGTTCCGCGCGGAGAATATTCCAGGCGTTTCTCGATTTAAACCTTAATTTACGCACCAGATTTAAATGTCCGGGTTTGATTTTCCCCACAGGAAAAACTAAACCCTTTCACACACTTCCCAAATGATCATCTGGTCAATCCACGTTATGCAATTGCACTATATGTATTATAATTACAAAACAATACAAGAACAACATGTCAAACTACCAGAGACCAGATGGGAAAATAATTCACCGACTCCAGATATTTTCATATCAGAGGGTTCGGCTCTGTGGAATTCCTAATTGAACCTATAAATCCTACTGATCCCTCAATATAAATATTTAAAAAATCTTTTGTAATCCTACATGTATTTAAAATTACCGATTTTTGCATTTTTATATATAAATTCTTTGACAAATCTAATACGCCTAAATTTTGAATCAGAGACCTAGGTATAATGCCAGTAGCCGAAATAACAAATGGTAATATTTTTATATTCCGAGAATGCCAAATTCTTTTAATCTCATTTCCTAAATCTGTGTAATTTCTAATTTTTTCAGAAACAGTTTTTTGAATATTACAGGAATTTGGAATAGCTACATCAATGATATAAGTTATTTTTTTAATTTTGTCATGTAAAACTATATCAGGTCTATTATGACTAATTGTTCTGCCTGTTAGTATAGTTTTATCATAATATATTTTATAAAATTCATTTTCTAAAAATGAATTTGGTTCATATTCATAA
This sequence comes from Limnephilus rhombicus, assembly GCA_929108145.2. Taxonomy (NCBI): domain Eukaryota; kingdom Metazoa; phylum Arthropoda; class Insecta; order Trichoptera; family Limnephilidae; genus Limnephilus; species Limnephilus rhombicus. The sequence continues at coordinate 50,818,183 of OV815286.1, read as the reverse complement.
TATGGTATTATATTACGGCAGTCAATCAAGTTATGTTTAATTACCAAACTTTGGTGGATTATTTTTAAAACCTGATTGTGCCTAAATGTATACTCGGACGGCGCTAATATAGAACATCCCGATATAATATGTTCTATAGTTTCCGGAAAAGCCAAACATTTTCTACATAAATCATCAATTTGATTTATATCTTTGATTATATGCTTCCTATAATTTTTAGTATTAATGACTCTATCTTGAATGGCAAGCATAAATCCTTCTATTTCTGCGCTCAACTCTCCAATACTCAACCATTTGTTTGACGAAAGTTTGTCAACATACGTTTGGTTGAGATAATTGAAGTGTTTTGCATGAATAATTTTATTTGACCAGGAATCTAATAATTCCTGGTTAGTATTTATAAGAATGTTGGCATTCTCGTCATATAAATTTAAAGGTGTAATGTTTATATCTGCTTTGCAAATTATTATTATGTGCATTTCTGAGCTATTAGCTTTCCTATGGAAAAAATTTCTAAGCATTTCTACCTGATTGTGTTTCAAAGATGTTATTTTGATTACACCTCTACCTCCTAAATTTCTAGGTAAATTAATTCGTTCTATAGCTGAATTTGGATGATGGCAATTAAAATTTGTTAACGTAGTTCTAATTAATCGTTCTAAATTATCTAAATCTGTATTGGACCATTTAATTATGCCAAATGAGTACGTTAATAGAGGTATTGCCCAAGTATTTATTGCTTTTACTAAATTTTTAGCAGATAGATTGAATTTTAAAATTTTTCTGATCCTAGTTTGAAATTTAATCCTAATATCATTTTTAATACTAGTGTGATCTAATCTATTCGATTGCGGGTATCCTAAATATTTATAAACCTCATCCCCTTTCATACTTTTATTTTGAAATTTCTAAATATACCCTCGTCTCCATCTACAATTTTGCCTTTCTCTATATGGATCGTTTTACATTTATCTAAACCAAAAGTCATTTTAATATCATCTGAAAAAATTTTAACTACCTTAATCATTTTCTCTAAATTTGATTCAGAATTTGAAAATAATTTTATATCATCCATATATAATAGATGTGAAACTATACTACTCTCTCTTGTATTACCCTTAATTTTTATTCCAAACTTGCTTTTAATTAACATTTTAGACATAGGATTCAATGCTAAGCAAAACCAAAGAGGACTCAATGAGTCTCCTTGAAAAATCCCTCTTTTTATTGAAATGCCCGGTACTACTATTTTCTTACCTTTTAAATTTACTAGTAAATCTGTATTCCAAAAGGACATAATATTTTTCAAAAAGTTAATTATAATTGGGTTAACTTTATATATTTTTAATATTTTGATTAGCCACGAGTGCGGGACACTATCAAAAGCTTTTTGATAATCTATATAACAAGTATGTAAATTACGCTTTTGATTTTGAATTTGTTTTAAAATTACAGAATCAATAACTAATTGTTCTTTACATCCCATATGTTTTCTGCGACAACCTTTTTGTTGTTCAGATAAAATATTTTTTTCATCCAAATGAGTATGTATTAAATCTGTCAAGCAAGAGGTTAAAATTTTGTATATTGTCGGTAGACATGTAATGGGTCTATATTGAGAGGGATTATTAATATTTTCGCTTTTAGGTAACATATAAGTAATGCCCTTAGTTAGAAAATTAGGAAAATTTTGAGGTTGTTTGACAAGTTTTGAAAGATTTTTTGCAAAAAGAGGATGTAAAGTAGTTAGACGTTTGTACCAAAAATTATGTATCCAATCGCAACCCGTGGCTTTCCAATTATGAGTATTTTTTATAATTTTGGCTAACAATTCAACCGATATATCAGAAAAACTCATTTGTTCAATGTCTAAACAATTGAGTTCTTCATTTTCTATCCATGAACCTGCCTCATTATGTTTTATATCTTTACTCCAAATGTTTGTCCAAAAATCGCGCATATCTGATTCAGATGGCAACGGAATATTATTATTCGAAATAATATTTTGTTTATCATCAAGTTTGGAATAAAATATTTTCTCATTTTTTTTAAATAATCTATTATTATTTCTTTTATTATACGTATAATTATATCTTTTTAATCTACTAGCTTTTACACCTAATTTTTGTTTTAATAAATCTAATAAATCATTGATTATATTTTCATTATTATTACTACCAATGTTATAACCAAATTTTCTCCCAATTTCATCTACATGTCTCAAAATATTTCTACTTCTATTCCCATTTTTATATTCAATTACTCTAGCTATACTACTTCTTAAAAATACTACATCATTTTCTAATCTAATCTGCCATTCTGGTTTACTATAACTATGTGATCTATCATCAGAGGATGTTAATTTAACTCCTAACCTAGTACATATAGTGATAGCACTAGCGTACACTATCGTATGAAGATCTAAAAAACTAATATCGTCAAATATTATTTTTGGTAAAATTAAATTATTTAATTCAGAAATTAATTTAGATAATTTTTTTGACGTATGCAATTTTGGTAATTTTGGTCTAACTGTGGGCTCTATATCTATATATATATTTATATTATTATGAAGCAAGTTAGCTAATTCTATTACATTATCATCTAGTAAGTTTAAATTTGCAATGTTGATTTCCCTAAGATTATGAATAGCGTCTAAGTTATTTGAATCTGCTGTAATATCATTAGATTCTTCTACTAGAATATTATCTAAACTGTCTTCATTCAATGTATCTAATATAACATTACTACTCGTATTAATTTGTTCTAAATTATTCTCTAATTGCAATCTATCTCCTATTTCCTTTTTTTATCTGATTTAATGTTACTGCAGGGATTAAATTATTTTTGAAAATTGCCCTTTTTTGGTCAGCTAATCTTTGTTCGTTTACTTGGGCAACCGGATAATTTTGTGAGAAAAGTAAATGTAATTTTTTCCTATACAATAACATATCTGTTTCTAGTTTCGTCACATAAAAATATGAACGAACGATGAACACATTGACATCGTTCGTCCATTTCATTCTCTGCCTAGGAATACCTGCTTTTGTTTTTTGGGGTCTCAGATTATCAATGTTCATCTGTAAAGATGACATAATCGACCCATTTTCATTTCCGTTGGTTGAAAATGACATTTTGTCACCATTCAAAACAACTTGGAAATGATTATTATTATTATTCCTACATTCCAGTAACCAAGCAACTGTCGTCGTTACCTAATACTGTCATTTGTCAACAAATAATTTTCAATTTGGCCAAATTAAATATTTTAATGTAAACTACCCTTCAATACTACAAATCTATAATAAATATTATATTTTAGAATAATGTTATCAAAATAAAATATATAATTAAATTTACCTGCAAAATATATTTCAACGTAATCTCAAAATACTGTTGTTTACCTTGGTTACTGAAGCCCTCACAAAAGGAAAAATTTACGCACCAGATTTAAATGTCCGGGTTTAATTTTCCCCACAGGAAAAACTAAACCCTTTCACACACTTCCCAAATGATCATCTGGTCAATCCACGTTATGCAATTGCACTATATGTATTATAATTACAAAACAATACAAGAACAACATGTCAACCTACCAGAGACCAGATGGGAAAATAATTCACCGACTTCAGATATTTTCATATCAGAGGGTTCGGCTCTGTGGAATTCCTAATTGAACCTATAAATCCTACTGATCCCTCAATATAAATATTTAAAAAATCTTTTGTAATCCTACATGTATTTAATAATTATATTAATATTTGTAACTATATTATAATTTTATTATGAAATATATTTATTATAATATTATGCGTAAGTATAATAATATTTTAAACTCGTGATTATTTAAGCTCGCTCATTACACACAACACGTAACCTCAAAAAGCCGTTCGGTTTGTTCTTCCATAAATATGACGACCACACCGCGCGGCTCCTGTCAAAAAATGAATCCCCCCCCCCCGCCGGCCCCCACCTGCCTTCCCGCTCCACCCGGGACGGAGTGTTTAGGAAATGTTTTCCGTCGAACATGGAAAGCACAACTAAACTCGAAACATTGACAAACTTGATAAAATCATTGACTTGTTGTGGGACTGTCAATGATTTTATCAAGACAAATGACGAGCTTTGGACCCGACTTAAGGACAACTTATTGTTACATTTTGTAATTTTTTTTTTACATTAACTCTACACAGGAGGCCTTGAGGAAAACAGCCTATGTCATCTAGGATGCTGTGTGGAGGGTCTTTTTGAGGAGAGGAAGGAATGAACATTGGTCTTGAAGTGACCTATGTTGTAGGAAGGAGGAAACACAGAGGCCGGCAAATCATTCCACAGCCGAGATGTTGAACATAAGAACGAGTCGAAGAAACGACCCGTTCTCATGTGACAAATGTCAACCGTGTACAAATGTTGGGCACGGGTTTGGCGTGTTTCCCGACTATGCACCGGTGCCGAAGGGATCAATGATGCTAGTTCCTCGGAGCATCTTCCATTGTAATACCGGTAGAACAAGGATAGCATTCCCACCCGACGCCTGTGCTCTAAAGATTGCAATCTGTCTGTTAAGTTGTGGGATACTGCACACAAATTAAACGTGATATTTAACGTTATTCTCAATTACTCGACATTTCAATCAAATTTCATTAAAAATAATGTCTGAAATATTTTTAATCTGTAATTAGTCGCAGAACAGAGGTACACGGGCGCGCTTTTGCACTTCTGTGAGTTTGAAGATGTGTGGAGTTTTTAGATGAGTTTGAAGTTGTGTGGAATCAGATTGTTTGTGTACTTGTCATCGAATAAAAGTTTTGGTTCGTGCTTTAAATGACATTAAAAATATGACATATTTTTGTCGCCTTGGTTCAAAGTTACCGTTTTTTTCCAAATATTTTTTTCCATGTTTTTGTCTTCAATGGAGTACGAATAGTAAACTTCACAAGTCTTCCCTCCAATTTTACAAGGATATTAATGCTGTGTCTTTTTTGTACACATAAAGTTCAATTCATGACTCAGTTGAAGTTGGCAAAAAAATCCGGTTTGCTGAGAATAATGTAAGATAAATATATCAATTATTTTGATTTTATTGTAAAATTAGGTAGTTTACTTATCTAATGCAATTAAATGAATCCAAAAAAAATGTGATGTTTTTATTGACTGAATAATGGCGATGTTTTTATTGACCCACCTGGCAATGGAAGGGTCTCGGACGATGATTTCGCCAATGAAGAAGTTACATTTTTCCATCTTTCATCCCGTCAACAATTACTCGCACCTAACAGTCTTACTTTGCTGAGGAAACTACCGTAACGTAATTATTTCCATGGTCATTATTTAGTCGGTACTTACTCAGAATTAGTAATATTAATTTCGGCGTGCCATTGGCAACGACTACGAATTTTGACAGAAAAAGGTTGGCGGTACCGGGACGGTTTTGAAAAGAAGCAAGATGGCGAGAGACGTAAATTTGCGGAGAGAGTCGGTCGGAGTTTTTGGGTTGATTGTTAAAACTCGTGATAAGTCGCGTGAGATATATTAAAATGAACTGGCAGTGTAATACTGAAATCAACCGGTCGTTCGGGCATAGAGGCCTGTAAATTATTCTACCATGTTGGATTTGACTTTGCTACTGGTGTATTATTGGCAAGTGGAAAATGTTGAGCTGTTTCCTCTGCTTTTGCCTTGTTGAAGGGATTTCGACTGACTCTTGGAAAAAGAAACGGATTCCTCTGCGACCGGTGCATGCGCACGATTTATGAAGGGACGTCTTTACCTACCCACATTGGAACCCTTGATATATTCGCAGCGTGCTTTTGGAGGTTGCTACTTTTCCGGGCAACCTAGCTGGAAGTTTGCGGTTGGTGACAGAGGAACAGTAATGTTCTCCAGGATGTCCTCTATCAACCAGTGCGGAGGGATCCCTTTTATGTAACCTTCCCATAACCGGGAAACTAATATCTTTTGCAGATGACACTGTACTGATAACTAGACACAAAACCTGGAAAGGAGCATTCGACATAGCTCAAAACGACATACGCCAGATAAAGAAATGGTTAGATGATAATCTCCTAACCCTTAATGCTGGAAAAACAAAATTCTTAACCTTCAGTCTTTCTGCTGCAACCCAACCTACCAACAATCAGAATATAATAATTCACTCCTGTCTAAGAACTTGCACTTCCTGTAATTGCCCAAACTTGGAACACGCCACCCACATAAAATATCTGGGGGTCATCATTGATCAACACCTTCGTTGGGATCAGCACTTGGCCAGTCTAACCACACGCATCCGCAAACTCTCTTATGTCTTCCGAACCCTAAGAAATATCCTTACTACCTCAACTCTTAAAACTGTTTACTACGCTCTCTGCCAATCTCTATTAGCATACGGCATTATAACTTGGGGTGGCTGTGCACAATCTATCATCGAACCTCTACTAAAAGCCCAAAAAATGGTAATACGTGTCATTAACAAGCGACCGACAAGATACCCCTCCAAACGACTCCTCATCGAGTATAACGTCTTAAACATACGGCAACTCCATTTAAAATTTATGCTAATACATTTCCTGTTCAAATACAAAAACAAAACTCTCTTACAACACAACTACACCACCAGAACAATAACCAACAGACACTACAATGTACCTACACTACACACCACGTCAGCTCAAAGACAATTTTTCTTCCTAGCTCCTAAAATCTTTAACCTTATCCCTGAAAACTTAAAAACGTTGAGTCAACCCCATTCCTTTAAAAAACAAATTACGAAATGGATCCTTACATTTGGGATACATTACAATTTTAACACCCATTCACTCTACACTCTATCGATTTAATCACTTTTCAGACAAAACATAATATATCTCTATTTTCTAAATTAGCGGCATGTATGTACAAGATTATTTAGTATGATCTATATCTAACAACTCCTCAAATTTCTCATTTTATAATAATTCTCTAACTTCTCCATCTTCTTCTTGTAACCCAATCTAACTATAAGTATATCATTTTCTTACTATAGAGCAGGCAAAACATAAAATATCTTTATTTACTATCTAAGCAGCATTATATGTATAAGACTGATTACTGTGAACTATATATATATATATATATATATATCAATAATTCCTTAATTTACTAAAAATTTCAATCTATACTAACGAATGTATATCCACTAACTGTAAACTTCACCCGCCATAACACAGGGTCATCCCTAGCATGGAGGGTGAAATATCACAAAAAAGTATATGTACTGTTGATAATTCATGTATTAAATAAATAAATAAATAAATGGCTTCAGCCGCTGTCTTGAATTCAACAGAAAGACGGTTGCGGCCAACCGACTTAACTCCGTTCCAGACAGGGTAGATTTTATTTTTAAACATAAAATGTCCAAAGTCCACATCGTATAAATTTGATTGTTTTTCATCCTTTGAAATTTTAGTCTTGTATGTAATGTATGATGGTCTAACAAGATTATTATACAGACGTGACATCTGTAAAGGAGTAGTGGTAGGGCGCGTGTGATGGAAGGGCTGGCCGAACTTGGGTTTGAAATACAGGCTGCTAGTCCTAGTGAGGTTAATATTTTTGTACGTAAAAAAATAAGAACGTATGTATGGTGCGAAATTATAAATAAATAAAAATAAATAAATCGAGGAAGAAGTGGACGGAATTACATCCTGTAAAACAGAAAAATTATTTTGAAGGGAGTCGTTTTGCATGAAGTTTATTTTACAATGCATCTGTTCAAAATCGGTTGCATTTCTATTATCTGCTGGTTTTGCAATTTTTCTTTTTTAGGACGTAATCGTTACAAAGTCTGAATCTTCCGGAATATTAACCGCGATCATTTTTTTCGTAACACCCGAGGATTCAGATAGCAAACCATCATCTGGGGGATCAGGTGGTTTTTCTTGATCCGTTTTCGAACAAAACTAAATGACACAAATCGAAAAAAAATCTTACTGATCCGAAGAACCAATTACATGATACGAATACTTACTGTGAAAACTAATATACAAGTTAAAACTATATTACACTAATTTACAATACTATTTTAAAGCTATTATTTTTTTTTAATGATTAATTTTGTAAAGAGGAATGAAATGACGTTGGCAGAGTTAGACGGTAGCCTTTATTTTTCATCACAAGAGTTAATCCCTTTCCCATCATTAAATTCTAAACTAGAGAAACATCCATGTATAGTAAACATGAACCGTCAAATACTATTAACTTCTCTAGTAATTGCATTTTTATGGAATGATTGTATTTTTCACTATTTTTAGCATTCTTTGATTCGTACGTATTTTATGTGTTATTTTATGTATTTTAGAATCTTCGATTCGTTTAGGTCTATGCTCACAAGTTATATGTTAGTTTTTGTAAAACTAATTCAAGTCCTTAACAACATTTCAACTAATAAGAATTAATAAAAGTAAAGTAGTATTTTATGAATATTATGATAACACTTAAAAACAACAATGAACCACCAAATGGTCGAACGCCAAGAGCGATGTCGCGCCAAATTATCAAAATCCTGTGTGACGCCCCAAAATCAAACCCAACTGCGTTTGATTATATCCCGCCAGATTTCGTAATTTTGGCGGGCTTTGAAGAATGCAAATTATTTTCAACTACGAAATCAACATTTAAAAAAAAAACTTTTATGTATTTAACTTCGAAGGTGAACATATAAATACTAATATTTTTTACTGGAATTTTCCTTATTAACTCTTTGGGATTCCGGGGCCGACAAAGTACGGGAACCGCTGGTTAGTTCTTAGTCTAGCGCATTTGTTATATGAAGCAAGCGTTTTTGAGAAATTGTTAGCCACAAAATCATGAATGGGGCTTGGCATTAATAATGTTGAGAAGTACCGATGTGGTGTACATCCCATGGGAAGAGGGAGGAACTGCGACTAGTGGATGCTACTAGCGGTGGAGTGGGTGGTGGAATGAGGCAAAGGTAAGGGCGGTTGCTTAATAAGGGATGGTTGGTTGCAAGTTGTCAGCGGCTGAGGGGTCGCGACATGTCTCGGGCAAGTTGTCATTGACCCACTGTGACTGAAACTAAGGCGAATTTTCAGAGCGAATTCTGTTCGTCCTACATGCATTTCCACTTAGAGCAAAGTTGTCAACGCGAGGCGCACGGTAATGCGCAAATCATTAATTATTTACTAGCAGTTAAAAACCCGCTCCGCAGGATTTTGCTACTGGGCTCTGCGGCGGTTTTTGGTTCGGCTTCGCCCAGTGTGAGTGTAAATGACAATTTTCTAATTCCGATAGGAACTGGTTCCAAAAATAGCCGGTTCCTCGGATCCACTGTGATCCAGTGACAGCTAGTCACCGGTACAAAAATAATATGTAGCCACGTGGTATTATTTTTTCCAATTTGGGAAGCGGGAATGGGTACCTTTATTGGATAACCAACACTTCTGCCATAGGTCACCCCAAGTGGTTCGCTACATTTGGTGATTTAGCAGGGGTGCCCGGGTTCATGGGGTGAGGTTTGTCTAGGTCTTGGAGGCGGATGACCAGGACACACTGAACCCCAGATTCCTACCGACCCCTTAAACCCTCTTCCTTCCCAGAACTCTCCTTCCTTTCCTTTAAAAAACCCTCCACACAGAAATCCCCACAGATGACATAGGCCCTGAGGGAAATAATTTCCCTCAGGGCCTCCTGTGTGGAGCTCGTATAAAAAAATATATATTATTCACAACTGCCAGTTACAATAATAATCATACTATCGTCAATCTCTCCATATCCGGAGAGATACACGAAATTACAAATCCGTAGTACTTACGCCTGCCAGGCGATGCTAATAACGTAAGCTAACGTAAGTGGCGCCATCTTTTGGCATTGCTTTAATTCGGTCCTATTACATGTATACTCGACCTATGATTTTGCGGTTTTGCGTAAGGTGCGGCGTCAGAGTTCTACAGGTAGTAGGATTCTAAAATTTCTACCGTACAGACGTTAGTGTAATAATAACAGATTAATATTTGTTTAATTTTTTTTAGTACAAAATCGCATTTATTGAAAGATCGGCTGAGATGGAGAGCGAGGGTAACACTTTTTCCTTATTTATTATTTTCAAGTATTTATAGAATTCTCTTTTATTTTTAACTTTCTATGCTTAACAATATTATTATTTAATTTACATCGAAAAAGTCGTCTACCTAAATTTAGGCAGTCATCACTCAAGGTCTAAAGAGATGAGACCTGAATATTGGTTGCTATAGTTCAACTGGTTATAGATTATAAAAAAAGAAAGAAAAGACCAAACCATAGGGGGGGAAAATTCCCAATGAGCGCTTTTATAATTACCGTGACTATTTACGGTTACGGTTCCGTGACGGCCAAAAGGGCAATAAACATACGTTCCTTATCGCTACAATGCTGCAGCTCTTTCTTATACATTAAATAATGCTGAGACACACAAAATACGTGAGTCTGTTTCCTCCAAGGTACTACTTTTTCCTTGCGTTTCATTTTCTTTATACGTGTGAGGAAGATGAATGATAATGATGGTATGTTTCCTTTGGGGGAGGGGGTGCAGACATACGTTCATAATTTGTCTCAATTTCGACTGTTGTTATCTAGTGTGTGAGAAACAGCTGCAGCATTATGTGTTTAAAAACAAAAGCAAAACAATCAGCGCATTTACATTTAACGTACCGTAACCGTGAATCGTCACGGTAATATTAAAAGAGTACAATGGGTCATCTAAATTATTATTTCGGAAACACCTCCCTTTAACGAACTTTAGTCAAATTTAAACAATGCAATAAGTGGGGAAAACGTAATATGTCAGCAATTTATTCGGAAATCAATAAGGCAATTGGTAATAAAATGAAATGCAATTTGATTTTCGTTTTAAGTAATTACAATGCAGAACTTTTTAAAAATAAAATGGTTTTTTAAAAATTTATAACCACTGGAGCGACCACGCGAAATAAATAGATTGCTCGCGATTTCCCAGAAGATCATTTTTTTTAATTTTTCGCCAACATCAAAAAAATCATACCTTTGAATTTCATCATCAAACATAAAAAATTATTTTAGTGCTATGTAGCCAATGAATTAACCTGTGTTTTACCGTTTATCTCATATTTATAGGATTTATAATAAAATATATTTAAAAAAATCGTTAAGTTTATAACCGCGCGAATCCTGCGTGTTGTCACTTTGAAACCGTCGTGAGGGATACTTTTTCGAGTCAACATAGAATATTTTCGATTTCTGTATGTTGTCTGTGGTATACTTGATAATGAAAGGTGCAAATCTATGGAAAAAGGACTTAATTTTAACCGTAAACAGCTGATCAAAAATTCGACGTAAAAATATTTTAAAAAATACATATTTTTAACATCGTTCTAAAATAGTCTACAAAGTTCGGATTTGGGACATCTATGGTCATAAAATTTCAATAGCTCCGTTTCGAAATTAATGGCTGGCCGGGAAAATGTTTTAAATAATTACTTCTTCTTCTTTGTGTGCCGTATCAGGTCCCCCCGACGTTGGCGATCACTTTTGAGAATGTCTCTCTGTCTTCCGCTGCCCGGAGTAGCTCCTCCACGCTTCTAATGCCGGTCCACTCTCGTATATTAGGCAGCCAAGACATTTGTCTCCTACCAGGCCCTCGGTGACCCATTATCTTGCCTTTCAATATTAAATGGAGCAAGTGATACTTCTTCCCTCGAAGTATACGACTCAGGTATGAAATTTTCCTGATTTTTATTAATGTAAGCAGTTCTCTATCTGCTCTAGCCCGCCTGAGAATTTCTGTGTTGGTGATCATGTCAGTCCATGGGACCTTGAGCATTCTCCGGTGAAGCCACATTTCAAAAACCTCTAACCTGTTCATGGTATTTACTTTCAAGGTCCATGTTTCACATCTATAGAGCAAGACCGACCACACATAACATTTTAGCATTCTCTGCCTTAGTTTTAAGCTGATATTGTCATTGCAGAAGAGGGATTTCATTTTAATGAACACAGTTCCTGCTGCTTCAATTCTGCATCTAACCTCTACATCTGGGTTAAGAGTCTCCGTGAGAATAATGCCGAGGTATCTAAATCTTTCCACCTTTTAGACATTGCAACCATTTAACTGTATCACTGATTCAGAGTGATCTAGTCGTCAAAATATTATCCATTTAGTTTTATTGATGTTGATTGTTAGGCCCAATAATTACAATGAATGTTTTACGAATGGTAGGAAAATGTGGTCCAATTTTGGACGACATCAATCGCAGAAAAATAAAAGTGGTCCATTTTTCGACCATGAATAATATTATTAATATTAAAAAATACAAAAAAAAATCTTTACGAATTCTTAGTCGTGCATCATTGCAAGAATTTGGATGGATTAATGGTTTTTAAGTTATATTTCTACGATGTTTACCTTTAGAATTAGAACCAGTTTGGAATTTTTGAAATTATTTATTTATTTAATGTTTCTACACAATTGGAATTTTGTCAACAATTCAATTTTTAACCCCACTAGAACAAGCTTGTGTTGAGGTTAATAATTTTATAAAGTAATAAAATAACTCAAAATAATATTGGAAGAACAATATTTTTTCATTAAAGCATCAGGATAATTTGTTTTCTTGTCGGAACAACTGGATAGGTCTCACAGAAATTATTTTGTCATCCTCACAATCATGGTTAGAAATATTATCTGAACGGTGTTAGATAAAGAAAGCATCGCGCTTTACATTAAAATCTAAAAATTGAGATTTCTGATATTTCAAAAATTACGTATAGAATAAAAGTTTATGACAATTTTATGAGCTTTTACTTACTATCATAAATGTTTTCTCTGCGACTCACCGTTTTCGAGTTATAAGCGGAAACCCGAAAATTGGAATCTTCTCCCATCATCATCCCTAGACATCAGGACTTTCAGTATGTTCACACCCTAAGCACCCTGAACAAGTCTCTGAAGGAATCGCTTAAGTTCCTGCTCACGCACTCTACACCTCCTTCGTTGACTGGACAATGCGGACCATTTCTCATTGGTGTTAATCTTTTTTTTCATAGCCGGGGACTAAGAGATTTTCAAAATGTTGAAGTCCTTACATAAAACAAAACTAAAGACTTAGAACAAAACCTTTCAACGTAGTTACAGTAGAAACTTTTACAGATCAACGCAAAAGAACAAAACTAAAGACTTCGAACAAAACCTTTCAACGTAGTTACAGTAGAAACTCATACAGATCAACGCAAAAGAACAAAACTAAAGACTTCGAACAAAACCTTTCAACGTAGTTACAGTAGAAACTCATACAGATCAACACAAAAGAAAATTCCTGTGAAAATGAAAAAAAAGATTTACTTATTAAGGTGACGGATATTCAGACATTTCTTTTGAATAATTACCATATACAAAGACATCGCGTAATAATTTATTTTAATTCGTATTTAAGTATAAAAGCGCAAACAAACTCGACGACAGTTTACTTTAGTTCGCGCATAATAAACTAAACCCAATGTTACATTGTTGCCTTTTGCTCTACTCCCCACAGGACTGTATTGTCGAGAACTTCTATTGTATTTCGGTTAACAAAGCCATCATCGCAGTCATAAAGCTAAGTGTAACCAAAGATTTTACTATAAAGTAAACAGCAAATGGTTGATTTAGTGCAGAGATTCCAAAACATTTTTGCTCTGTAGATCACTTGCCTTTTTTTTCCGTACACCCTCTACCTACCGAATACTGATATTTCCTAAACCTACCCGTCAAATATGTTTTTCATAAGAAGAATGGCTACCGTGCTAAAACTTCTTTCCACGAGATATGAAGATGGAAAAGCTATCAAAAATATTATTGCGCTAGTCCGTAATGCAGGATAAGCAACAGGTATTTCCTTTTAAAGTGCTGATATTCCTTAATTAACTGCCCCTTAAGTGTTTCGTTGGTGCTTATTCCGATCAGTTTGTCTTATTGCTTATGGCCTCATGGGTTAAACATCTGGTACATATCCTAAACGAAGATATGAAGGATCTAGAAGATATGGACCGGAATGCTCTCAAAACGTTTCTAATACTGTAGCGACAATGTCAGGAAATTGCTTTATAAAACATACTGAACTGCTCTGTATCCTTTATTAGTGTAGTTCTCCATCATTGCAGAAGCCACATTTCTACTTATAATGATGAAAGTAGGAGGATTTTCATAATTGTGAGATTATTTATATATGTAAGTAAGATAGCACATAGAGTCACGTGGGGTAACTGTACGCGGAGTGTAAGTGTTCGCAGTGATGTTTCCGACAAGAACATGCCTATTTCGCGCCCGCGCGTTCCTTAATTCAGTAGCGTTTTGGGTCGCATTGAAGCAGGACATGTAATAATAATAATAATAATAATAATATAATATCTTTATTGAACAAAAATTTAAAGATTTATAACTACAAAAAAAGTATACAATAGTTTAAAACTTGCATAAGTACAAAAGATAATAATGGTAAACAATATACATATAACAGTAGGTACTTAAAGAATAGAGATTTATAATTATAAACGTAGGTTTCTCGTAACCTGCCTCACTAGGCTAGCCTGTGTTGAGGCAGTAATTTTACGTCAATTTATAATTCTGTGAAAATACCTACACCTATATTAGAAAATAATCGCACAATAGATTGGTTGCATTAATAATAACAATAACATAGGTGCAATAGTGACAGCATTGGTTCATTACTAATTTCGAATTTGGGTGAGTGCACCGGTAAATGCCCTATCATTATTTTTTATCCAAACTTTTATGTTTTTTTTTAAATTTTTTTGTGAATCACATTTTTTTATACTAATTGGAAGAATGTTGTAAAGTCTTGTTGCAAGGTATCTGAAGCTACGTTGACCAAAAGTAGTATGAGTTATGGGAATTTGTAGTAATTCTTTGTTATTGTTTCGAATACAGCGAGTATTTAATCTTGTGTATAGTGAATCCTAATTTGAAAATAAAAATTGGTAGGTAAATAACTTTTTTTCGTACTTTTTCTTAAATTTTGTCATCTGCTACCGACATGTTAGCTTACCGATGTGTGCTATTGTGTAACCAACTGAGTCAGAGCGATGTGGTCTACGATAATTTTTGGTGAAATATTGTTAGTTACACGGGTGCAAAGTGATAATTCTAATAAAGATAACCACTAATCTGATTTTAACACTTATCTACGGTATGCGAATACTTACCCCGCACGGGGGTTAAGTGTACGCAATCGACATGCTTTTTTTTTTTTTTACAGTGAATACCGCACAAGAATCTCAACTGCTCCCGTCTGGAGCCAGTGAGACTATGGCATCCCCAATTGGGGTATGTTGTGAGGCTTAAGGTAGTGGGGAGGGGAAGGAGGTGGGGAAGAGGAAGGTTGGGAAGTACCTGGCTATTCAGATCTGGTCACTAAACACTGCTAAAGCCGTTTTCAAGCAACGTTTCAATTCTGAATGGTGGTCTTACACCAGGGCGATACTGATAGTATCTTCCACTCTCATATCTTCGCTTGTAAACATTTGTATATAACTGTTTGATTTATGAACAACATGAGGTTTTTATGTTTGTTTGAGATGCCTTAATGATCTATCATATCAATAAACAAAAAACTTGAGTAAAATACCTAAAGCGTTTTAATACAAAGATTACCCCACGTGACTACGGAAACAGCGCTGCGGGCGAAATTTTTTTAACATGTTTTGAAATATCACAACCAACGAAGTTAGTAGCGTTGTACATTATTGAAACCTACTCGGACGTTGCTGGTTCTTAAAAACTTACATTAATGTTTTCTTCACAAGAACTAGATGTGCCAAGAATGGTGGGAAGGAAAAATCGTTCGTTCAGAGATCTCCCTTTCTGCCCAGAAGGGAGTACTTCGCGGGTCACATCTGGCTTTCGGGCCGCCGCTCGCTTCTTTATGATGTTTATACAGGATGTATATATATATATATATATATTTATCAATAAATAATTGCATGCAATATGAAATCAGTAATTTCTGTGTATATTACAATTACTATATGTAAACAATCGGAGTTGTGTGTATTATGTCATTTACCGAATGCCTGAATGTTGACGATTACTAAATGTAAATAGGGATACACTTACTTGTACCCCCATTTAAATCTCGTCGACCCCTAATTTTTTTTTCGCTCACTTGGACCCCGGAAATTCAAAATAGACCCCTGGGGTCTATATAGACCACTTTGAGAACCTCCGATTTAAAGTTTTCTATTCCCAGCGCCGGATTTATACGATAGGTTATCTTGTTAATTAATAAAAAACAAAACTAAAAAAATAAAGTTGCTTAGTTACTAATAAAATCTATTAATTATTATCGTATGGGGAAAATACGAACTGAACTAAAATAGTTGCCGAAAATCGGTTTAGGTTTCGGCTGAAAACCTGGTTGATTAGTAATGGGGTTATTACCTGAGGTGGGCAAATTCCTTCACATGCCCGAGTTTTTTGTGACTGACCGAAAATAGATTTTCAGCCGAAACTATAACCTAATTTCGGCTTCCGTTTTAGTTTCGGCCAAAGACGTAATAAGCACTTTTTTGTTTAACCATATGTAGTAAGGATTCACTAAAGTTAGTCTTAAATAAAATGCAAAATTAAATAAAAGACAGCGCTTTTTGTTTTGTTGTTATGTAGCAGTGCTTCAATGTACTCCACATGTATTTACTTTAACTTTAAATGAATTCAAAAATATTTTTTTTTTTATTTTTTTTTTTTTATTGTAATATAAAAAATATGAGTTACATATTATATACACATATATTTTACAAAATATTAAATTAAAGGTCTTTTCTGGTCATGTATACCTTATCAGAAAAGAGGGGCTCTTGTGCCTGATAAGGGAGCCACGATTCTTATTTGCGTTGTAAGTTATAATCTGTTTTGTATAAAATATTTACTTTTTACTGTAAGTTTTTTTGAAAAATTTTTTATTTTATTTATTTGTTCTGATTGGTTGATGATGCAGCGTAATTCAGAAGGGAGGTTATTATAGTTTTTTATGGCTTGGAAAATATAATGATTTTGCATTTGAGTTGTTTTAAAATTAGGTGTAATAAATTGGTTTCCATTTCTCATTAGTCATTTCCATGTCTCATATAGATAGTTAGAACTTATAACTTTGGTAAATAAATCAGTCTAGTCTTTATTAGTCTTTAACTAATTACAACGGCAAAATGTTGACCGAATCCGAAACTGGGGCCGAAGCAAACCGAAACATAGGTCGGTCACAATGGGTTAGTAATTAAGTTATACAAAAAGAGCAATTCTACTACATCTATAATTATTTTTTTAATATTTGGTTTGAAAATATTCAAGAAATGTATCGTGTTCGTATCTCTACAAAACCCACGAAGTTCCGGTAAATTCGAGTGGGAAGGAATGTGCATAACCAATCATTCGTTAGGTTACAGTCGATCAAAAAGATTTCGTAATTAGCGGTCTATAGGGGATGGTATAATAATATTTACTACTAAAAGGGTTCGGTTTCACCATATCCTTTGATTTCCGTGAATAATTCCTCGGAGATTGCCAGTCTACGAACCTGAAAAACAGTGTGTAAATAATCGTTTTGATCGTCGTTAATTTTAGGTTTTTTTACCAATCACACTTCAGGGAGCTATTCGTATGCTGGACCGGCCCTGTATTATTGCATTGGCCGAATTGTTGAAATTGCTTCTGTAGAACCAAAACATTTATTTTAGAAGGAGGTTTCTAACGGTTTTCCGAAACAAAAATAATAAAGCTAACCACTTAGTCAAATAAATCAACAAAGAGTTTTCGTATTAAACTAATTACCAATATTTGTTAATTACCAAATTGTAATATTTAATTACATCAAGACAATATTTGCGAAACTCAACCAATATTTTGGAGACAGAAAAATCAGAAAAAGATATTTGCACCTCTGGGACTCGAACCCGGGACCTTCTGCTTTCATGGAAACAGCTCAACCAACTGAACTAAGGTGTTTATATCCAATTCAGTCACGTTTAACTGTATCATATTCGACTAAGAACTACCAACATTATCATCATTTTCTTAACGCACATATTATTGACTGCTATCTTTATATATGATTGAAAGATTTAAACCGGAGCTAAATGCTATCTAGATAGTGTCCGGTGTCTGTATAAATTTTTATCCATTTTATTTTTAATATGCGATATCTATTGACTTTTCTGCAAGTCTAGATGAATATTTATTTTTATTTAAAAAAAAATGTATTTCGGGTTTGAATCTTGCAATCACATATAAAGATAGCAGCCAATAATATATGTTAAGAAAATGAACATAATGTTGGTAGTTTTTAGTCGAAGTATCATACAGTTAAAAGTGACCGAATTACCCCAATATTCACTCCTTCCTTCCCTCTAAAACAGTGGGTCCCAACCGGTGGTCCGTGGACCGCAGGTAGTCCACGAGATCTAAAATGTTATTACAAAACCGAATCTAAAGGTATCCAAAAGCTGATTCGTAATCCTTTTGGTATTAATGATGGAGAGGTAGCTGAAGAAGTCCAAGAAGAGCACATGGAATCGCAAAATTATAGTAATTGCAAGGACGTTACCCTACCGCCGTAGGGTACCGCCGCCCCGGAAACCTTTATTGGATAACCAACACCTCAGCCATAGGTCACCCCAAGTGGTGCGCTACATTTGGTGATTTAGCAGGGGTGCCCGGGTTCATGGGGCGAGGTTTGTCTAGGTCTTGGAGGCGGATGACCAGGACACACTGAACCCCAGATTCCTACCCACCCCTTAAATCCTTTTCCTTACCAGAACTCTCCTCTCCTTCCTTTCTTTAAAAAACCCTACACACAGCATCCCAAAAGATGACATAGGCCCTGATGGAATTTTTTTTCCTCAGGACCTCCTGTGTGGAGCTCATGTAAAAAAAAAAAAATTGAGGGAGAGGTCGATACAGACGGTAGTCGATGGTTTCACCTCTTCCTCACACTCGATAAATGCTGGTGTCCCGCAGGGATCGGTTCTGTCTCCGACTTTTGTCATGTGCACCAATTCACTGTTATGCGGATGACAGTACAGTTCATGATAGCTTTTTGTTTGACTAGCCCCCAAAGGGCTCACAAACTCCAACAGCTCGTAGGGCTTTGAAGCAAAGAATGGACGGTTACCTCGAGAGTGTTTTCTCTTGGGGTAAAAATAATCTCGTTGAATTTAATGTTTCAAAGACCCAATCTTGTCTGGGAACCTTTATTGGATAACCAACACCTCAGCCATAGGTCACCCCAAGTGGTTCGCTACATTTGGTGATTTAGCAGGGGTGCCCGGGTTCATGGGGCGAGGTTTGTCTAGGTCTTGGAGGCGGATGACCAGGACACACTGAACCCCAGATTCCTACCCACCCCTTAAATCCTTTTCCTTACCAGAACTCTCCTCTCCTTCCTTTCTTTAATAAACCCTACACACAGCATCCCAAAAGATGACATAGGCCCCTAAGGGAATTTTTTTTCCCCAGGGCCTCCTGTGTGGAGCTCATGTAAAAAAAAAAAAATTACGCGATTAACAGTTTATCATTATTGTACCTTTTGGTCCCTGTGAGAACAAATACCTGGCCAAAAAAAGCGGGAAGCAGGAAGCTGGGAGCGATAAGAAATGATAAGTAAAAATTATCGAAATGCAAGAAACGAAAGCCAAAGCTCATCCCATCCCTATATTCCTGCTCATCCTACATTCCATTATTGGTTTATTAGGTTGCCATGTATACCGGAAGATTAAATTCCAACCTTCTTCCCATCCTCATGTGTTCCAAGTCCTAACAAATAAAACGGTGTAACGGTCTCACCGGGACAGGAGTGTTCCTGGCTGGAGTATTCAATCGCATCGCATCGTATAGTAAATAATCTCAGGAATCATTGGCTAAAGTTAGTCAAGTACTTCCCTTAACACCCTGTATAATTAGTTAAATTAATTAAATGTAGAGACGTTCAAATAAAAAAAAATAGCTTCCTTGTGAGAGCCCTGAAGGAGTAACCATAAGTTACTTATACCGGGGTGGGTATGCGGTGGAAACCTCCAGTATATAATTAGTTAGTGGAATGAGTAACTAAATTTATATCACATGTATATAATATTTATTATGCAACAAAATTCTTCTCGCCGGCATTCATGGCAGCTGTCATACCAGTATTTGATGAGATATGTGCATAGGCATCCAAATTGGTAGACTTGTCCTAACATAAAATTTCGACGAACAGCACGCAAACCACGTGACCATTTTTTTAGCACCAGGAGGTTTCAAGAATGCTTTGAATAAATTACAACATCAGTCGTGCAATGACCGCCGAAGAGCGACCATTGAAATAATCAGATCCTGCGCAACGAAAGTAAAGATTGACAACAAAATAATCCGGTTTGCAGCGCACTACATTGTGGGATTTATCTGTGAAGGGTTTGAATATTCGTTTTTAACCGTCTACAAATCAAATTGAGGTGAGTAAATTATAACACATTTGTAAAAGCCTCCGTGGTCGAGGGGTAGGGCTCTTCACTCGCAATCCAAAGATCGTAGGATCGAATCCCGGCATGCACATATAAATTTCATTCATTTAAAATAATAAATCAATCAATCATCAAACGGCATTAATAGCCTTGCGTCTGTCGTACATACTCAAGATATAATACATAAATAGACACAAATGGAAGTGCTACCATCTATATTATTAATACGCTAAAAAGCTACTTTTGTAATTCAGTTTCGAATTCAAGAATTCGTCGAAGGATGGTGCCATTTACATTAGCAGGTCGCATGAGAACTCCCCCCCCCCCCACCCGGGTACGAGTACTACGGCATTGTAGAATTTGTTTATCTCTCCGGATATGGAAAGATTGATGGTAGTACTTAGATTTGTGAGTACCTAGTACCACGCGGCAATATATTACAAATTACGTCATTGCCTTTCACGGATCCTTTTCTCGGTTACTAGATCATAGTGGATCCGAGGAACCGACTATTTTTGGAACCAGTGCCTATCGGATTTATAAAATATTCATCTGTGCTCAAACTGGGTGAAGCCGAACCAAAAGCTGCCCGTAGAGCCTAGCAGCAAAAACACGTGGAGCGGGTTTTAACTGCTAGTTGTATTTTATTATTTTTAATTATTATATTGTAGCATGTTCCATACTCTCAGTATCGCCCTTGCTTGTGGTGACTACCTTCAGCCTCACAACATACCCCAATATAGGATATCATAATCTCACTGGCTGCAGACGGGAGCAGCTGGGACAAGTTCGAGTAGATTAATTTATCTTCACTGCCAACTTTTTACGTTGTTACGCAATGTTTTTTTACAATATTTTACAATTTATCATGTGTAAACTTTTTTTTGTAATATTTTTCTTGACTTATACTGACAGCACGGGCAGTAATCATAACAATATGTGTTTATAAATGTAAATAAGTATGTTAGTCGTAAATAACTAATTGTAAGACTGTTGCAAGTCGTGACACGAATAGAGCAGTAACAATACTGCCCTGTTCGTGTTATGACTTGCAAGTGCAAACTTGGTAATAAAAACAGTTCTAGTCTTAGTTGAAAGTCATTAGTTATCAAACTTAGTTATAAGCCACTTGTAGTATATAGGTATAGATTAAATGTATAAATGAATTTTCAAAGCGCCCTTTTTTTAAAGACATTGTGAAAAGGACTAGTAATTCGTAAGGAGATTTTATTTTAGAGAACTAATTAGAGATATTACAATGCGAGCTGCCTGTATACTGTCAGATTCATTTATTGAAAAATCACAGAAAGGGAGACGGTCAAGCCACCTCCCCGCTGGTCTATCAATTTGGGTGTCTGTGAATATGTGAGTATTTGTATTGCAGGGTTGGGAGAAACAGTGTTCAGTCTCAGTCTCCGGTATAACATTGCGATTAGAGGAAATCCATCATGGGATTACTTTTATAAATTGCTCGAGAAGAACGTAGCCCTCCCCCGACACCCAATTTATGGGTAGCAGTGCATACCTAATAAGGTATCACTCCACTTTCTAAAAAAGTAATTTCATGGAAAAGACGGTTTTTGTACCAAGAAATTCAGTGATTCTGCTGAATGCTATCATTAAAGTTATTCTGTTTTAGCCAGAATAACATCATTAAAAAATATACATCTTGTGCGTACCCGAAGAACTTTAACCATTGGAGGGGACCCCACCACTTTCTCAACGGCTCTATAAGGAAACATAATATGGTTTCCTCCTTCACCGCACACGTCAAGACTCTACTTTTTTTTGAACGAAGCTACATTTATTTGAACGACTCTAGAACTCTAGACCCTCCATCCGGGGTTATTTTATTTGTTAGCGTTATAAACAGTCATTACAAGTTCATATATAACAGTGTTAGAGATAGTCATATCATTGACCAATAAAATAACGACATAAAAATTTGAGACCATAATAAAAAGAAAAACAAACAAAACAATATATGTATGTAATATAAACAGTTCTGAAAAAGTGCATCTACTCACTTAAATCTACAAAAAATGTATTTTCAAGGGTAATATATACTGTAACATTTTTGAAGAGGTTATTTAATGCAAACTGCTGAAATCAAAAAAGAAAATGTAATGAAAAAGAAGAAAAATGAAAATGAAAAAGAAAGATTAGGAATTAATGAAACATTAAGTTTTCCGTTGAATATTACTTTTTACGAATAGTATGAAGCTAGCAAGGTTCGTATTTAACATGTCAATGTCTGTGCATAATCTATTGAAAGTGCTACAGCTTCTTCTTATAAACACATTTTGAAGATAATTAGCATTGCTCTTAGGAATATAAAATATGTCTGGAGATCGAGTGACTCTTATTGGACATCTGAAATTGATTTTTTGTAATAGGTAAGGGCTAAATATAAATAAAGCATTACTAGGTCTCTGATATCTCTGCGTTGATCAAGGGTTTTGAGGTTCATAGAGACATAATTTACATCATTTCGCATGCGAAACGAAACATATTTCAAAAACTTTTTGTGGACTCTTTCTATATTTGATTTATATGTAGAACAATGAGGGTTCCATACTGTTGAAGCATACTCTAGGTGGCTCCTGACGTATGATATGTAGAGAATCTTAAATGTTTGTGGATTTTTGAAAACAGAACTTACTCTAAGTATAAATCCTAGCATTTTCAAAGCCTTAGACGTGATGTGCTCGACGTGAGATTGAAAAAGAAGCTTACTGTCTAATAGAACTCCAAGATCTCTAATTTCATTTACCCTATTTAAAAGATTGTTTTTAATTATGTACGGATATAGTATAGTGTTTTTCTTTCGAGAATAAGATATGACGGAACATTTATCTGCATTCAAAAGAAGGCGGTTTTCTAAACAATACACATTGACCAGGGAGTTCAGGTCATCCTGGAGCTCTATACAATCCATCTCAGATTTAATGATTTTGACAATCTTTTTGTCATCCGCATATAGGAACAGCTGAGAATTACGAATAGTTTTGTTAACATCGTTCATAAAAATGTTGAATAAAAGGGGGCCAAGGTGAGATCCTTGGGGAACTCCTGAGATTACGGGGACAAAGCTAGTTAGTAAGCAGTATGCAAGTACTTTCATTAACACTATACAAAAGATAAATAAAGTAGCAGCCCGTGGAACAATTCTTCTGAAATCTATAGAGAAAAATATATACAGATAAAGGTGTTAGTAGATAAAAAGAAAAATAAGAGCTGAGGAGACCTGGATAAGAGAAATAACGAAAAAGTAACAGCAATAATATAATGCAAGTATTTGCAATAATAACTGAGAGAAGATAAAATGCATAAAAAGAAAATGTACAAAGAAGGTATTCCACAAACCACCAGGCAGTCCCAATGACAATGTGCATGACTATCGGCCCAACCGCAGACGAAACCCGGAGTCCGCGCCCTTTAGCCGACTCCCCGATTTTGCCACGAAGAAATATTTGTGGGAAGAACTTTAACCAGCGATTCCTAAGTATATCTGGATTTAAAATAGATTTTGCTGTACGATAACACTTTTGAAAATAAAATATAATTCTATCGCACGTCGCCACTGGTCGCTCCGTCACGTCTGTACGGTGTACGGTGCTGCTGGAACGAGACGGAATGTGGATCTCGTGATATGCTAGATTGTAGTTGAAAAAATGTCACTGTACAGCTAATTGACATCTACATTTTTACTCCAAATTTTCTCATAAATCGCTGACAAAGTCTTTCGGATACGTGCTGTTACAACCTGTATATATTTTGGCATTATGTATATATATATATATACATATTTTTTTTAATATATATACATTTTTCTTAATTTGGTAGGCGGGTATGGGTACCGCCGCCCTGGGAACCATTTATTGGATGACCAACACCTCTGCCACAGGTCACCCCAAGTGGTTCGCTACGTTTGGTGACTTGGCAGGGGTGCCCGGGTTCTTGGGGTAATGTTTATCCAGGTCTTGATGGCGGGTGCGTCGGCCCACCTTCTGCGTGGTGGGCCGGATTGGGAGATGCTGGTTGAGGGAGACCTTTTACAACCGGTTACCGCTGTCCGGGCCGCTCGGTAGTACAGGGGCCCGACCCTCAGGCTCACGACTGAGGGTGGGCTGCCCCATCAACGAGTGTAAAAACCCCGCCGCTGCTGTTGTGCCGGTTCGTGACCGGAGGGGACCCAGCAGTAGTGTTTGGGGCGCATTTAAACACTTAAGCGACACTTTTGATGACCTCTTGCCCCGCTACCCTACGGCAGAGTTTGTGGTCCTGGGGGACTTCAATGTTCATAACGAACCTTGGTTGAAGTTTTCAGGATCAACAGACTCGGCTGGATGCCAAGCGGAATCATTTGCCCTTTGCTACGGATTGGAGCAAATGGTTCAGGAGCCCACAAGGGTTCCTGATGTCCAGACTCACCGTTCCAATCTGTTTTTAACTACTGTGCCACACGGTTACAAGATTGAAGTCACAGCGCCTTTAGGATCGTCTGACCACTGCCTGGTGACGACATCAATCCCTGTAAACTTCAAACCACCAAACGAGAGGCTGAAGAGAAAAGTGTGGCACTATAGGTCAGCAGATTTGTTCGGTCTGCGGGCACATTTTAATGCTTTCAAGTGGTCAGCTGTCTGTTTTCGGACTTCGGATCCTTCAAGATGTGCCCAGGAAATTGGTGAAGTCATCACACCCGCGATGGATGACTTCACCAATTTCAGTATGAAAAAGCTGAGGATCCGGCATCGGGAAGTACTCCATGTTTTACGAGGGCTTGATGTTAATAAAGCTAGTGGGCCTGACGGAATACCTGCCCTGGTACTGCAGAGGTGCGCTGCAGAAATAGCTCCAATTTTGATGAAGCTTTTTAAAATGTCCCTGAAAACTGGCTCTGTGCCCTCTGGTTGGAAAAAAGCGGTTATCCATCCTATTCCAAAGAACAAAATTAATAACGACCGTCAATACGGATTCCGGCGGAACCGCTCGTGCGGCGATCTTCTCGCGTATATGACGCATGTTTGGGGGCGATGCCTGGAACGTTTCGGTGAGACCCAAACGGTTGCACTGGACATCTCCAAGGCCTTTGACCGGGTTTAGCACCGAGGACTTGTCAACAAACTGCATTCTTACGGAATTCCCGCATCCTTGTGTACTTGGATTGCCGACTTGTTGAGGGAGAGATCGATTCAGACGGTAGTCGATGGTTTCACCTCTTCCTCACACTCGATAAATGCTGGCGTCCCGCAGGGATCGGTTCTGTCTCCGACTTTTGTCATGTGCACCAATTCACTGTTATGCGGATGACAGTACAGTTCATGATAGCTTTTTGTTTGACAAGCCCCCAAAGGGCTCACAAACTCCAACAGCTCGTAGGGCTTTGAAGCAAAGAATGAACGGTTACCTCGAGAGTGTTTTCTCTTGGGGTAAAAGTAATCTCGTTGAATTTAATGTTTCAAAGACCCAATCTTGTCTGATTACGTCTAAAAGGGATCGAAATAAAAAATCTAGTCTCTTTCAACTAAGTGACCAACTCAGGTATGGGGCTCCATCGAAGCCAGAGTAAAGTTAGCCTCCCAGAAACTGGGCGTACATACTGGATACGGACGTATCGAAACCGGTTGCAAAAAAAATAAAATTAAAGTAACAAATGTACATCGAAAATTAAAACTTTTCAAAACAAAAATGTCTAGAAATTGTTACATAGTCAGTGCCCAAGAAATAGAAAAAATGTGCTCACCTCTAATTGGATTCATCGCTATAACCATTTTGAAAATGTAAAATTACGTAGTAATTATAATGTGATATAATGTATTGGAAAGCCAATTAAAATATATACATTAAAGTTTTAGAGGTATAAAATGTAGTTCTAGAAATAGATTATCCTATCTTGACTGATGGATTTAAACTCTCTAAACCTCTAAAACCATAAAAAGAAATATCACACTTTGTTTTCCGATCTGATGTTCTGACTTCTGATGGACGTAATTATTTTGTATTGCTAGGGATCCATCTGGCCTTTCGATCTTTATTGAGTCCTTTTTCAAAGTGGTTTTTGTGTGATTTTTTTATTGACGCCTCGAGCCTCGCTACAATAATTCACACTCAGCCGGTATATTCCATTCTGTTTTATCTCCCCAAAAGGCATTTATTTATTATACTCGCGCTGGTTCCCTCGGCTTTACAGCCTAATCTTGTATCCATATTTCGAAAGGCCCTATCTTCACGCTAACTCTTTACATGCTACGTGGGAATCTCCCTCCAAACTTATCTTGGATAAACTTTCTACCTCAGGTCGGAATATTCCTTCTGTAGCTTTAAATTTTATTAAAGGTCAGGCTTTTTTATTATATTGTCACAAGTGAAAATGATTACCGGAAGGTTTATTCGCAAAACTTATAAATGACGTAGATAACGTTGATGGTGGGACGGCGTCGGTGGCGAAAAACTTCCGTAAAACTTACCTTCAATAGAGGACAGCTTTCCAACCTATGATATAACGGGAAAGGCAGCGTATTAACCATCCAATTGGGAAGACAACGTTATATCTAGACATCTGATTATATGTGAAGTGCTTTTTAATCCCAGTGATTAAAATTACTTGAATTGTGCTCGAAAATAAGATTGAGGTTTAAAAAATAAGATCGAGGTTTTGTCTACTATGTGCATTCAGCTGTTGCCGTAACCGTTCGTATATTAAACACGAACTACGATAGATGATACCCTTCTAAGATGCTACTTAACTGACATCTGTTGTGACACTACAAAACTACGGCAACTAACTATGTAACTAATTGTATAAAGATACTAACAACATCTGTTGAAGGATGTTGAAACAACATTACTAATCCTGTATACCAGTGCTCCCCAACCCCCGGGCTGCGGCCCACTACCGTGCCGTGGACCAAATGGTACTGGACCGCGCAAGGGCCTGCTTAAAAATCAAAATTACGTAAAAAAATATTCACGATATGTCTCGATAGGATGAAAGGTTTTTGATTTTTCGCTGCAAGACATTTTGGAATTCACGGATATTCAGGAATTTATCGTCACTATCATCATCTTTTATGATTTATTCATGATTTATAATCAATTTTGAAGCGCGCAATTTCGTACCTTACTTCCAATAGTAACTCTAGAGTAACTATCGGTTTTCGGAAAGTAAATGCAAAAGTTAAAAGTGAAGTAAAACAGGCGGTTAAATTTATTGACAAACGCATTTTTGTGACATTTAATAGTAGCAATTTATTTTACTCTAGCACCCGTTGAAAAAAACGGCCCTTAGTTTTGTACCTCTATTCCACAAAATATGACTAAAAAAAAAGTCACGAGAAATTATAATTTCAATTTTGAAATCGACAATTAAAAACGCAAATCCGAGTTCCAGAGTTCATTGAAATATAGTTTTAGACAGATATACAACAGACATTAATGTATTAATAAATGAACACAAACCACGGGAATCCATTTATTTCTCTAATTTCTCTAATAAATTGACACATTTGTCTTAACTATAGCCAAATTATGACATATATCGTTCACGGATCTTAATTATTACAAGTGAAAAAAAAAATCGCTTTTCTGAACAAAAGTCGAAAGTGGACTCCCGTGGAGTATCTTTTAATAAGTCTACGCCTCGAAGACATTGTACGCCTCATACTTTATACGTATGTCTGGCCATGTTTATTGTCGTGAAAACAAGCTTATGGGTCCGTGTAGTTAAGGTACAGAAATAATTGTATCTTTATACCCGCAATCTAGTTTTCATATATTACTCATTGTTTTATGTCAAGTCTTATTATATAAATTGTTATTAGTTTTTTATTGATACAACTATATTATTTATCACGTTTTACTTAAATAGTGTAATTATTTGTAAAATTTTAATGTAAAAGCCCGCTACAGCCGACTCTTTTCAGGGCTGAAACGTTAGCATACATATTTGCCCAACAATTCTGGGTATTAGTTTTCTTTCAGCATTTAAATCAATGGGAAAGTATTGATTAGGCCCTTTCCTTCAGTTAACTGTCGGATATCACGCAATGTTGGTTCACACAAGCGAGCGGCGCATTTATTAAAACTCGTGAATGATTACGACCTAAAAACGCGATGAAAATGGTTTCGAGAAATGTAAAAAGCTGGCCGCTGTTGGCAGCTTTTGACACAGCCGACCAGCTCACAGCTGAAGGTAGCTTTTTATATAAATTATTCCGTAAAAGGTTACGAATTATGAAAAGCTATTTCTGTACAGTTTTTCAAAGCTCGACCTCACTGCTTCCTCGTGAATCGTGTTGTAAGGTAAGTTGTTTATTAGAGCACGCTACTAAAAGTTAATTGTGCCAATAGTTGATGGTTAAAACTGAAACTTCTAGGAATTCTACCGCTCCGATGAACAGCTACTTTTATTAGCTGGGTATCCGGCTTCGCTCGGGGAGTTGATACGAGATTGAACCGACGTTCGAACCCATGACGTATCTTGCTTTATTCACCCCTACCAATGGGTAGCCCCACTTATACAAAAAAGGCTTCAAATGGTCCACAATGTTCCAGAACATTCGAGAGTTTTCTGGAATGTTCTACAATGATTTGGGATGTTCCGGGATGTTCCCTAAAGTTCCAAACTATTCCTGAACTGAGATGTTCTGGAATATTGTGGAATGCTCTTGAATACTCTCGAATGTTCTGGACTGTTCTTGAAATTTCTAGAGGGTGAACTTCCAGCCATTATATCTTCAAAAGCACGCCATTCAAGTTAAAAAATGAACCTTTTTCAAGAATGGGGGATAGAGGGCTACCACACCATATAACTTCCTTGATCGTGCCGGGACTCGTTTATGAGTTTTAGCGGGCCGCATACTTTAACACACTTTATTTTATAATGTATATATTGATTACGTAACAGCCAATTCTAAGACTTTCTAGAGCACAATCAAATCCCACGTACCTAGCATCATCGAACAGTATCAATACGGTATCGTCTGCGTTGATTAAATTTCAGAACCAGCTTCGAGTGCATGTCTGACGCCACGCCATATGCGCGGCGCCGCAAATAACATCTGTGAACTTGGAATTTCACACAAAGCTACTGTTATAATTCGGATTCGAATTCAAGAATTCTTCACAAGGTGTGGCTCCTTCCGTCAGCAGGTCGGATGGGGACGTCTCCCCAGGTATAACTGCTACGAATTTGTGAATATGTAGTATCTCTATATATTACATATGACGTCATTGCTCTGTCTCGGTTACTTTTTCCCGGTGACTAGCTACACTGGATGACAGTGGATTCGAGGAACGGGTTATTTTTTTGGAACCAGTTCCCATTGGATTTATAAAATGGTCACCAATACTAACTGGGCGAAGCCGAACCAAAAGCTGCCCGCAGGGCCTAGCAGTAAAAACCTGTGGAGTGGGTTTTTAAGAGCTATTAGTTTAATTACTGTACCAACTTGCAACGTAATTCCGACATGAATCAATTTATTTTTAATGAATGCGTAAGATGCTGGATTTTAAACAAAAAATTATTCCTATAAATATTAACTGAGAATATATTATCGCGGGTTTATTTTTAGTAAATGTTTTGAAAAGTGGGATACGCTTATAAGGCTATTTTCAATAGGTTAATAGTTAAAAAGACCACTCCGTGCAGTACTGGACGGTCCGTTTGATAAGATTCTCTCATCTTAACAAATGCTGTCCATGTTCTACTGGTATTGTGATGGAAGATGTCCCGAGGAATTAGCGTCATTGATTCCTTCGGCCCGGTGCATAGTCGAGAAACACACCAAACGAGCGTCCAAAATTTGTATACGGCTGATATTTGTCACCTGTGAACGGGTCATTTCTACGACCACAGCTTGGCTGTGGAACAATTCACCGGCCTATGTATCTCCTATAACATGGGCCACTCCTTCCTTTGCTTAAAAAGACCCTCCACCCAGCGTCCCCAAAGATTACTTTTTTTTAAATTAGCTCCACACAGGAGGCCCCGAGGAAAATAATTCCACTCAGGGCCTGTGTCATCTTTGGGAAAGCTATGTGGAGGGTCGTTTTAGCGAAAGGAAGGAGAGGAAGTTCTGGTAAGGAAAAATGTACGAGGGGTGGGTAGGAATCTTGGGGTCTGTGTGTCCAGGAGTGACGGACGTATGTATTTATCCCTTCCACTGCAGTGCGAGGCAATGTTCGGAGAGAGTCCTGCTGGAATGATCAAAAGATCTCCCTCAGTCTCTCTCGAACCGGCTGGCCACGCACTTGGTGGGCAGACGAATCCGCCGCCAAGATCCGGACAAACCTAACCCCATGAATCCGGCCACCCCTGCTAAGCCACCAAACGTAGCAAACACCTTGAGGTTACCTATGGCAGAGGTGTGGATTTAATGTAAAAAATGCACATTTGATTTCAAAAACACTTTATCAGTTAGATAACAACTATTTCAGAAACCTGAAATGGAAAATAATGAGTTGATAGGTATTTCGTTCAAAAAACGATTAATTATCGCCTTTTATATGTTTTAACCTAATAATATTTAAAAAAAAAAAAAAAAAACCTTTTTTAGATTCATATTTGGGGAGAAAAAAAAACTAACCTTGAAACTGTCACATCAACAACAATGGCTGCCGAGTGAAAAATTAAATTAAATTTTAATGAAATTTATTTTTATTTTTATTATCATTTCCACCAAAAACATAGTTTACATAAATATATAATTTAAACAATTTATCGGAAGTCCCGCGAAGCTGCCACATAGCTGCTTGTCTGAAGGTTCTACCTCAATATACACACGTTAATATTAGAAATAAAAAATAATTATATGTGTAATTTCAAAAATGTAAAGGAAATTTAAGACCTCTGTAAAAAGATTTAATATTACAAATATTTAAATAATATGTAATAAAAAAAATAACATAACAACCAAATTTCTAAATTTTCTAAACATATATATATATGCCCAATAATTATATTTACAGTGGAATACAATATTTTAATACTCTTCCCGAAGAATTTAATAAAATGCAGATTTGGTATCATTTAAGAAAAAGATACAAATATTTAAAAAAATATAATTATCTTTCTTTTTTTCTTTATAGATTTCTTATAGATTTTTCATTGATAAGCCACATTATTACAGTTTTCATTCTTAAATTCTCATTTTCCTCTAAAGCAAAATTATTTTTGAGCTTATTAGAAATCACTGATACAGTGATAAGCTTATCACTGCTTAATTAGGTACTCCAGCGTTCATTAATAACTTTTAAAATGCATTTTTTTCATTTTACGGAACCAGAAGTAGATGTTTCTAGTTGTTATCTAACTAATAAAAAGAGTTTTTGAAATAATCTGTGTCCCATTTTACTGTGAATTTACCACATTTGAATTGACCTCTACTCTACTAACAAAAAAAAATACAAGTGTGCAGTTCACACGCGGTAGAAGTGAAAACTTCAGAAAAGTAGACAAGAGTGGGGAGGCTACGAAGCACCGCACAAAGAGGTTACCGATTATGCTATCTCATTCTCTCGCAGGCTGAATCCTATAGATATATGTGTTTGTCTCTTGTTAGTGTCAAATCACACTTGTGGTTTTTATTCTGCCTTCATTCATTGTACAATTTTGGAAGCAGATATGGGCACCGCCGCCCAAGGAAACATTTATTGGATAACCAACACCCTTGCCATAGGTCATCCCAAATGGTTCACTACGTTTGGTGTTTTAGTAGGGGGGCCCTGTTTCATGGAGTGAGGTTTGTCCGGGTCTTGGAGATATATGCATCATGCGTGAATTGGTTAGGTGTTAAATGTTAAGTAGAAGGGGCGTTATAGAATATGTGGGGGCACAAATTTTATGCACGTTGGGGGCCAAATGTTACGTAAAAGAGGCGTAGGGTGCAAAATGTTATGCAAAAGAAAACGCGATGAATCCACCTGTGAACTTTTCTACTTGTCGAAGTAGAGCGCCCAATTCTGTAGAAAAACAGAATACGTCCACAGTTGCATTCAAAACGCTTTCTTTCTGGAAAGTAGGAGAGCATAGAATTCTTCTCAGGATGCGTGGGCACTGTGACATTTCCATCCTGACTTACCATTAGGGAATTTGAGTTATAATATTATAAATGACAACCAGAGTATTTTGCGATTTGAATCAACATTCACTATATTATCCAATAAATCGTTCAACATGGAAAATCACAGATTTATTACAAGGCGAATAAAACAATACTATGACTTACCCTCTTTTGCGACCTTGACCTTGTTAAGCTATCTAAACTGCCTAAGAGTATGCGTAGCATGCATACAGCATGTGATGGAGCTTGGCGTCTCGTCCAGCATCCAACAGGCTGCCTGATGCGATCCGTCCGATGACGTGATGCCAAACCTCCCTGGAAGCATCCGGAAGGCGAGAGATGCGCTGGTGGCCTAGCTTGGCCAGCAGTACGAGGCCCGTCCTACGGAGCCATCATACCCAAATGGATGGTTTTATTCAAGATTCGGTGACAACCAGAGTGCGGTACGGTCCCACCGTCGCGGTATGTTGAAATATTCCGTTCCGTGCGTGTTGAACGGTTCCGCCGGGCGTCAAAAGGTTCGCCCAAGAGAACAGCGGATGTTTCGGCTTAAACCGCGGAAATCGAATAAATATTCATTACTGTGACTAGCGATCACTAGCGGGATTCCATAAACTCATTATCTGCGTTAATACTTTTGTCACACGCGGTGCCGTTTGGCCATTGATACGCCCGAAACTTAGTTTTTCGGAAAGAACAATTCGAACATTTTTCGAACCCCGTAAATTACAATGTTAGTTCGATTCCCTCTGCATTACGAAAAGTTACTCTGTGTACGGTATTATTTACACCATTATCAAATTTTACAATTGACTGTCCCTGCAAAACGGCGTCTGCCCGCTCCGTTTCACGTCGAGAGTGAGTTCCACAGAAAAAACCCTTCCGCTCAATGCTGTCAACCTGCCGTGGATCCGGAATAAAACCTTAAAATAACTCCCATATAAGTACTTGACTACCAAGGCAATAAATTAAAATTGTTAATTATGTTATGACGCATCCACATCATAACAAACTTTGAATGTCTCCAACAGGACATTGCCATTCACTGCAGTAGGAGGAATGGATAACACGTACGTCACTCTTGGAGACACTGACCTCCAGATTCTTACTCACCACCCATACATTTTCCTTCCCAGATCTTCCTCTCCTTCCTTCCCGAGGGAAATTATTTTGCTCAGGATTTAGGACCTCTAGAGCTAACTTACAAAATTAATATAATACTGATTAACTTTCATGTGCTAGTGGAACGGTTCGTCAGAAGGTACCTTACCATTGTAACAATTCAGGTACCAATGCAGAAATAAACTCAGTAATGAATCGACTGCACAGTGCAGGGAATAAATATTACATGTACACCAACGGTACTGAATGTCTATCAGCCTATAAAAACATTTTTATTAAATCTGTATGTCTTCTTGATAGCTTTGAAATGTTTATAAATTTTCAATGTGTATCGATATTTATATGAAAGTGCATCCTATATTTTATTTATTTATTTATTTACGGACTTACGTCCAATTTAAAACAAAGTATCACGAAGTATCACGAAGTATCACGAAGTATCACGAAGTATCACGAAGTATCACGAAGTATCACGAAGTATCACGAAGTATCACGAAGTATCACGAAGTATCACGAATTATCACGAAGTATCACGAAGTATCACGAAATATCACGAAGTATCACGAAGTATAGAAATGAACAATGTAAGAATTCGGATGGTACATGAAAGCAAAGACAAACAGTGAAAATAGAAGAAAAAATAAGTGTCAAGACCTTGCAAAAATTAGGGTGAATATTACATATCTTCATTTGTTTAAAGAGCGACAGAAATCATTTAAGCTAATACCAAAAAAATCAAGGTCTTGACGTGAGTTGACCAGTCTACACATTCTGGACAGTGGTGAGTTATAACCATAGTTAGTCGAGTGGTGATTGAGGAAAAGCGGGTCTTTATTTCTACGAGAGTCTACGAGAGTCTACGAGAGTCTACGAGAAGGTATATTAAATGTGATGAGTTGTAGTAACGTAGGCGAGTCGATTAAACAGTTAATAATTTTGAAGAAACAAATGAGATCAGATTTTATCCGACGGTCTTCTAAAGGAGAAAGGTTTAGAGTTTGTTTAATTTCAGCATACGAGTAATTGCCTCGCTCTAATCCTAGCCTCCAAGCAATTCCCTTTAGGAACCGATGTTGAACGGATTCAATATGACGAATATGGACAGCATAAAAAGGAGACCATATAATACAAGCATATTCAAGATGGGGGCGAACCAAGGAGCAGTAAAGAGTTCTTAGGGTATTTATGTTTTTGAAGTCAGAAGTGGTTCTAGTGATGAACCAAGTAGCTTGAGAGATTTATTAACAATCATATTTATATGTTCCCGGAAAGAAAGCTTGCTATCAAGAGAGACACCAAGATCTTTAATAGATTGAATAGTTAGGCAATTATTATTTAATTTGTATTCGAAAACAATCGGATTTTTAGATCTGTAGAAGGACATAATTTTGCACTTATCGACATTTAGTTCCAAGCAGTTAATTTTACACCAGTCATTGAAAGAGGAAAATATCTGATTGGAAAAGAAGGCAGTCATGGTAGTTTTTGATTATTTTTAGGATCTTATTGTCATCAGCAAAAATCCAAAAGCGTGTGTGAGAGAAAATACGAATAATGTCATTTATAAACAATTTGAAGAGAAGCGGGGCTGAATGTGCTCTGTTTGTTGTTTTTCAGTAAAAAATTTTATACTTGGTACTTATTTAATTTGTTATAATCTCATTTCTTGGATTAAATCAAATGTATTTTTAATTTTATCATACGTAAAAGCCCTAATAAACTCGCGGATCGGTGTTGGCCCTCTGGCCGTTTGTTTGTTTGACCCTGTACTAGATCCTTGATTTTTCTCGGTTTTTGGGGTGAAGTAATTCACAAAATTACAGGTAAACACTTTCTACGTCAACCGGTTTCATGGCACTGCCACCCCTGCCATTAGGTTTACTAGGGACCGGGTACTAGGAACAGGGTGGTTACGGGAGAGTAAATACTGGTAAGTGAGGACGATCATAATTTACGTATGCTTCGTCGAGAAGATTTGCGCCTTTTATCATTTCCCTTGATCTTTTCCTTGAGCATTCTTTGCGGGGACCATTTCTCACCATTACGCGCGTGACACGCTAAGAGGGCGACATCTGATAGAATGGGTGTAAAGCGGAGCCTATTTATTATAATTTTTCATGTTTAAAACTGAAAAAAGACGACTTACTTTTTGTTAAGAGAGGGTTTTTTTATTTAAGTTTATTTAGGAAACATACAGTTATAAATACTATCTATATGTGAATGTGTATAAATTAAAATAATATTATTTTTTTCAAAAAAGCAAACATTTTAAATAAATAAAAAGAAAATACTTTATATTATGTCACAGTGTCATACCGCCTCCCAAATTAATTAAGTTTCATTTATAATAATTTTTTTCATGGTTACCGATTAGGAAAGTTTTATAATCGTTTTATTATAATATATTAGGAAGCAAGTAGATATTAAAATTATAAAATTACATAGTACAATAGTAAGAAATGAATAAATAAATTACATTTTGGATTTAAGTAGTGTCCAACCGAAACAGGACTTTCCACTGAAACCGAAACCGAATCTTCGGTGTCTGTCTCAGTTTCGGCCGAAACCGAAACCGAAACTTTTTAGACATATTGAAAATCGATTGTTTACTGTTATTTGGCGTATTTTTTACACTTATTCAGACAGTTAACACGTGTTAAATTAAATAAATAAATAAATAAAAACAAACAATAATTAAAGTATGTGAAAAATAATATTTTATTTTATATTACTTCAATAAAACAAACAAAATTTATAAAAAACTAGCTGGTCGCGGCATGCGTTTCTATGCCATTTAATGAAGAAATTGTTTCTCCCTGAGTGTCCTTTCCCATTCGTCCCGTTCCCCTTCCGCCTGCCCTTCTTCTCCTGCGTCATCTTTCCCTCTCGCGTTTCCACTCCGTCACCTCCACTTTCTCTCTCCCCACTCCACTACCCCCTCCCTTCCCCCGTCCCGCGAACCCCCCTCCCAAGTTCCCCTCCCCCCTCCCAGGTCCCCCTCCCCCCTTCCAGGTTCCCCTCCCCCTCCCTCCCTCCCGCTTTCCATATATTCGGTTTTCAAACCTCGCGTGCCACCAATAGCAATTTTTAAATACAAATTTCAATAACAAACACACACAAAAAAATTATCCAATTTAGTGCAGTAGTTCGAAAGTTATGCGCTTATCAACACATTCAGCGATTCATTTTTATATGCCCTAGTGAGATATGCAGCTTATGTTTTTCATGTATTTCTTATTTTTCAATAAATAAATAAATATTATAGATAGAAGATAACAAAACATTTTAACTACTTCTTGGAACAAAAATTTGTCAATAATCAACACCTACATTATAAAGGAAGGACCTCAGTAATTGAGTATTTTATTTTTTATTTCGTTTACAATCACAAAATTCTTTTTATACGTGTTAAATGAAATAAATGTAAAAAAAAAATATATTTTTTTACATAATTCAATTATGAAACAAATCAAAATTAACAAACATGTTAACTACTTTCGTTATTTATTTTTGGGGTGTTATGCCGTGTTGCGCTACTTCCTTCTTTAGCCAACGTTCTGCCGGATCTGCCCTAATGATGGACGCTGCAACGCTATCCGAAACTAAAGACAAGATAAAGATAACACCCCAAAAATAAATAACGAAAATACTTTTGGCCGTGAAAATCTAAAAACGTACGTTAAATTCATCTTGGGACAAACATTTGTCAATAATCAACACAGGAACAGGAACAACAAGATCAACAGGAAGGACTATTTTGCTGATGATGGCGGGTGACATACGAGCCACGAACTCACCCGAAGTCAGCCGAACGAGAAGTTCCAAAAAGTAGTTAACGTGTTTTATTATTTTTTTATATTTTGTTTGTTTTATAGAAGAAATATAAAAAAAATGTATTTTTTCACATTCTCCAATTATTATTTTTTTTTAATTTATTTATTTTAACACGTGTAAACTGTCTGAATAAGTGTAAAAAATAAGCCAACAGTAAACAATCGATTTTTAACATGTCTAAAAAAGTTTCTGAAAAAGAAACTGATGCCGAAATTAGATTTTTTTGCCGAAACTTGCCGAAACCGAAACCGAAACCCAACCTTCGGTCGGTCACTACATTTAAGTAGATACATTGTAAGATTAATTTTATTTTAAACGTTTCAAGGTTAAAATAGAAAATGTCAATATCTCAGGGCATTGTAAGATTTGTAGATACGTGGCTGATATATATATTTTTTTCTTTTTTATTGCATTACTAGTTTTAAACCGTGAACACCAACTTAAATAGTCAAAATTAAAGTGAGAAATTAAATTTCTACGTAGAAGAGCCGGGCCATGTCAAGAGTCAGAATAACAGAAGGGTATGTATGAATGTGAAGGAAGCAAAGAGTGTGTGCCTAGATTGATGTTTGGCGGTCCATGTTCGCAGTCAATCCCCGCGGGGAAACGGTCTGTTGGTTAATTAGTTAGTGAGTATGCCTTGTGAAATATCATCAAATTTTCAAATTTTATAAAAATCATGAAATGTCGTTAAACAACTTTAAAACGTCAAATTCGGACGAAAAAATTGCAATAATTAAGAAAATTTGAAAGGTTCATTCTTCTGTTACTGATAGCATTGTGTTTTGAATTCACAAATTTCCATAAAATGTGAATAAAAAATATGGTGTCAAACTAAAACGGGATTGATATCAATGAATGTATTTATACAGCCATTATTTATTCACTAAATTGATGGATGATATTGTCGTTATTAATTGTCATTAATGATGATTTCATTATATTAAATTGAAATACCGGTCCCTTTGTGAACGCATCAATGACGTAAACACTGTTCAATAGGTATAATTATATGTACCTAGTGTTACCATTACTTGACATGTAGTCTCTAGTATCTATTTAGCATTGACAACTCCATTCGTATCCCATTAGAGCAGACCGCAATAATTTACATTCCTGCACACATACCCATGTGTATAAGAATTTGTACCTAATATATCAAACATGAGATCTAGATTACAACGGTGGAGAGGGTATTGGTCACCGAATAGATAATACAAACTAGAAATGCCTTCCATGTGGATTTGAATGGGAACCAGTATCGCCTTTAGGTTCTAGAACTCGAAACGAGGTACTTGGGACTCTCAAGTACCTCGGAACTGTCACGAAATCAATAATTCGATAAAAAATTGTGGTTTAATTTTGTGGTAAAAATGATTACAATACGTAGAATAACAAAAATTAACCAATATTAAAGCTTACTTTGTTGAATTAGTACGTGATTAGCGTGTTTTTTTGTCTTTTTTAGACCCTATTTTTTACCTGCCCACCCCCTTAGTGTGCCATTTAAACGCCCCCTAATTTTCTATGGGTCTTTTACTGCCCTCCTGAAAGTCTCAAACGCCCACTAGGGGGCGTTATCGCCCACACTAAGAACCTATGACGTACACTATGCACGCGTTCAAAATCAAGTTGAGACGAGTGGCAGGATTAACGAAATGGGATCAAATAAGATACTCAACGATCCGAGACGATCTAAACATTGAACCACTGCTACTCTTCATAGAAAAATCGCAACTGAGGTAGCTTGGGAACGTACTAAGAATGTCTGATGACCGAATTCCTAGGAAAATACTGAGTGCGATTCCAGAGGGTAGACGTCCAGTGGGCCGCCCCAGACGCGGTTGGCGAAACAACTTCACAAACTGTGTGAGGAGAGGATGGGACTGCCGTGGACGGCAATTTTTTTTTTTTTTTACATTAACTCCACACAGGAGGCCCTGAGGAAAATAACTTCCCTCAGGGCCTATGTCATCTTTGAAGATGCTGTGTGGAGGGTCTTTTTGAGGAAAGGAAGGAGTGAACACGGGTCTTGAAGAGACCCATGTTGTAGGAGGGAGGAAACACAGAGGCCGGCAAATCGTTCCACAGCCGAGCCGTTGAACTCAAGAACGAGTCATAGAAACGACCCGTTCTCATGTGACTAATGTCAACCGTGTACAAATGTTGGGCGCGTGTTTGGCGTGTTTCCTGACTATGCACCGGTGCCGAAGGGATCAATGACGCTAGTTCCTCGGAACATCATTCATTGTAATATCGATAGAACAAGGACAGCATTCCCACCTGACGCCTGTGCTCTAAAGATTGCAGTCCGTCTGTTAAGATAGGAGAATCTATCAAACGGACCGCCCGTTTCTGCACAGAGTCAAGGGTTTTTTTTTAGGTATTTTGGAGCTCCAGACCAGAGGTGGCTGCCAAATTCAACCGTGGGGCGCACTTGCGATTTGTACAGGGTTAGCAGTTGTGTACTATTAAAGTATCTGCGGGCCCTGTACAGTACGCCCAGTTTCTGAGAGGCTAACTTAACTCTGGTTTCGATGGAGCCCCCGTACCTGAGCTGGTCACTTAGAGTTACACCAAGCATATCGATGGACGTCCTGTTCGGAAGATTGCTTCCGTTGAAGGAGACTAGATTTTCATTTCGATCCCTTTTAGACGTTATCAAACATGATTGGGTCTTTGAAACATTAAATTCGACGAGGTTATTCTTACCCCAAGAGAAAACACTCTCGAGGTAACCGTCCATTCTTTGCTTCAAAGCCCTCCGAGCTATTGGAGTTTGTGTGCCCTTTGGGGGCTTGTCAAACAAAAAGCTATCATGGACTGTACTGTCATCCGCGTAACAATGAATCGGTGCACATGACAAGAGGTCATTGGTGTGCAACAGAAACAAATTCGGTGACAGAACCGATCCCTGTGGGACGCCAGCATTTATCGAATGCGAGGAAGAGGTGAAACCGTCGGCAACCGCCTGAATCGACCTCTCCCTCAAAAAGTCGGCAATCCACGCACACAAGGATGCGGGAAGTCCGTAAGAAGACAGTTTGTTGACAAGCCCTTAGCGCCAAACCCGGTCAAAGGCCTTGGAAATGTCCAGTGCAACCGTTTGGGTCTCACCGAAACGTTCCAGAACCGAGCAGCAGTTCCAGCAGAGTCCGTTGGTCCTGAGAACTTTAACCAAGGTTCGTTATGAACATTGAAGTCCCCCAGGACCACAAACTCTGCCGTAGGGAAGCGGGGCAAGAGGTCATCAACAGTATTACTTAGATGTTTGAAGAGTTCGGACGTATCTGAAACGCCAAGGTTCTGTGAGCGGTATAAACACGCGTAAAATCTTACCGTACTGGCAAGATTGACACGCACCCACATTACGTCGAATCTGGAGTTCTCCAGATTCAACAGTCGCACACAGTTGACGTCACCTCAGCTCGTTGAGACAGACACCTCCTTTGGGTCTGAATTTGCCTGCGAGTGTGTAGCCCGGGCAATCCAGATAGGAGGCGTCTGTAGGCAGGGCTTCTGACAGCCAATCTGGGCCCCAAGTCTAGTAGACTATACCGTACCCCCTCCCCCCAACTTACCGGGGGGGGAGAGAGAAAACAATTAAAAATGTCATGCTAACCTGCTACTGCTAGGAAACTATTTCATTACCTTTTCTTATCTTATACCATTATACCAATCATTCGAATTTAGCATAATTACTCAATGGAAATGTTTAAAAAGTTATGGTGAATACTCAAAAAAAAAACTTGTATTTATTGTTTTAGGCTATTGTGTCAATGTGTGTGTATTTACATATTCTTCCTTGTTCATTATATTTAAGGTTGAATTAAATTATTATAATATCAACACAGATACGTTAGTAATGGAATACTAAATTGGAATATTTTTAAAATTATAGTAAAACCTCCACAAACTTTAAAATAATAATATAGGCAAATTAAAATTGTCATCTACAATATGTATGGCCGACACGATGGCGTGCTTGACAGCTGGGCCTACGGAGCGTGCGGGAGTGTCATTGGCTTTTATTCGTCAAAAATCCTTGGGGCCCGGGTCCCCCTTAGGCCCGGGCCCCAAGTTTCAGACTTGGCCAACGTACCCTCTCGGCGGTCCTG
This sequence comes from Limnephilus rhombicus, assembly GCA_929108145.2. NCBI lineage: Eukaryota > Metazoa > Arthropoda > Insecta > Trichoptera > Limnephilidae > Limnephilus > Limnephilus rhombicus. The sequence continues at coordinate 50,776,548 of OV815286.1, read as the reverse complement.
TCTGTAGACTCGGCTATCTGCGTCTCAGAAAGGAAAAGAAGGTTAGGACGTTGGGAGAGAAGGTGGTGGTGGACGAAGTTTAAGTTTTTGTGCAGGCCGCGAATGTTGGTGAAATTCACCAACAGTTTTGGCCTGCACCGGGGACTCCTGCTTCTCGCCGTTGTGATAGTGATATTACTGTAGTTTGTGCAATTCGTGATTTTATACGGTTTTTTTTTGGGATTATTAGGAGAAAGGAAGGTCCGGGAAGGAAAAGGTATGAGGGATGGGTAGGAAAGCTGGGGATCAGAGTGTCCAGGAGTGACGGACGTATGAATCCAACCCACCCCCTGCGGTGCAAGGTGATGGGCTGGGAGAGTCTGGCTGGAGAGGTCGCCCAATGCTCCCCAAACGCTACTGCTGGGTCCCCTCCGGTCACGAACCGGCACAACAGCAGCGGCGGGGTTTTTGCACTCGTTGATGGGGCAGCCCACCCTCAGTCGTTAGCCTGAGGGTCGGGCCCCTGTACTACCGAGCGGCCCGGACAACGGTAACCGGTTGTAAAGGGTCTCCCTCAACCAGCATCTCCCAATCCGGCCCGCCACGCAGAAGGTGGGCCGACGCACCCGCCATCAAGACCCAGACAAACATTACCTCATGAACCCGGGCACCCCTGCTAAGTTACCAAACGTGGCGAACCACTTGGGGTGACCTGTGGCAGAGGTGTTGGTCATCCAATAAATGGTTCCCTGGGCGGCGGTACCCATACCCGCCTACCAAATTGAAAGGTGAATAAAAATACCACATAAATAAACATAGGTAATAAGTACCAATGATAAAAAATATGTTAATAATCAGTAACTGAAAGTAAATGGGTTAGTAGTAGTGTTTTGTGAACACCTCACTAGGAGGTTCGCATATTTTAGATAAAGTGATATTCTGCCGCCATAAGTAAAAACACAGCATCGTCCATGAGACTCTCCGAATGGACACTGTGGTTCTACCCTACCTATGGCGGCATTATATATTAGTAATCCTGTGCTTGTTTTGAGATTATCGCTACATAATATATCTCGTGAGTGGCATTTTCAAAACAATTTATTCCTTACTACACCATTGGAAACTCGACAGTTGTGGACAGAAGTGTAAGGTGCATATCACATGGTACAAGCGTGTTGGCATTAGATTCTTGTGAATGGCGGCATGTTAAAGAAAAAAATTAATTGTAAAATGTACCGTTAAAACTGCAATATTATAATATTATAAGCTTAGAAATAGCTAACCACAGTCTCTTTCAAGTACGACCTGATACACTGTATGCGAGAAATCTCATCCCGGGCAAGCCGGGTAGTTAAACTTGCAAGTCGTAATACAAAGCTAAGGTTTTATTTTAAGTCATTTGTAAAATGCGAGGTGCTTTAATTGCAGGCGGAAGCGCCATTTGCGTTTTCTGTATTGCTTTAGATGCCGTGATGTCGAATGTAAAGTTTAAAGAAAGTTTTAACAACTCTAATATTATGACTAAGCTTTATTGTTCTTTGTTGCATTTTGATGTTGTTTTATATAATAACACTTGGAATCTATTTGGATAAGGTGCAACAGTGCGAGAAGAAACGTTCAGTGGGTAATCTAATTGGCTGGCCTTGGAAGGAAACCGGGCGGCATTTTGTCCATACACACATATTTTTTATTTTTTTTTTTATTTTTTTTTTTTAAATTGTACAACAGATTTTTATCCAATTACTGTACAATTTTCTGCTCCTCGTTGAATTTTGACACTGGTGCAATTATTTTTTTAATGTAATGTAGATATCGACAACTAGCGTGCCGGTACGTTTTCAGTTTTAGATAATTTACTTTTTGTATGAGTTAAGACCAAAGATATTGAAATACAAAAGAGATAAGCTAGATATGCGTCTGTGGGCGAACCCTACCTAATTGGAGTAGTTTGCATACGAAAAGAATTTGTTCATTTCGTTGATTTTTTGAAGGTGTGCATTAGTATTGATTAACAATATAGTGTGAATACGGAAAGAATTAGTTCATTTAGTTTAACGTTTGTTTAGTTTATTCGTTAATTATTCGTTCATTTAGTTTAACGTTTGTTTAGTTTATTCGTTAATTGGTAAACAATATCGGTGGCACCCGGAAGGGCAGTCCCGCAGTAAAAACTGCGGATAGCACATCTCATATATTTAAATATCTTTGGTTAAGACCCTTAAAAAATCATTAAAATTGCCTGGTTTGAACTCCATCAAGAGACAATTCAAACTAGACAATGTATTAAAAAAGTGAAACTACAGTTATATTCATTATACGAGTACAATTTTATTCTAATTCAGTTGTTAAAAAATCTTAAAAATCAGTCCTGTTTTAGATGAGAAAAATGGTGAATATAAAAACTTCGATTTTAACTATTTTATTTAGGTATTATCAACCTTAAATGCAGTTGTCCCTTTCGCTCGTATTCGGGGGGGGGGTGATAACAAGCTCCTAAATAGTAGTGAAATTATTAAGACATACCCCAGTACAGTATGGTACAACTGATGGGTATATTAAATTAAATCGTTAATAATTATAGTATCCATGTATTACGTAAGTCCATAGGAGTTGTATTTCACTTGAGATGAGAACGGTACTTAAATCTTAACCAATTAATGCATTAATAAAAATAATAAAAAATGGAAGAAAGTGAATGAAAAGAAAAATAGATTTTTTGAAACTTTATGAGTACAGTTAAATGGTTGCAATCAAAATCAAAATCATTTATTGTACAATATTTTCATTTAGTACAAAAGGTATAATGTCGAAAAGGAAGAAAGATTTAGATACCACGGCAGTATTCTTACGGAGACTCTTGACCCAGATGTAGAGGTTAGGTGCAGAATTGAACCAGCAAGAACAGCGTTCATTAAAATGAAATCCCTCTTCTGCAATGACAATTTAAGTTTAAAACTAAGGCAGAGAATGCTAAAATGTTATGTGTGATCGGTCTTGCTGTATTGATGTGAAACATGGACCTTGAAAGTAAATACTATGAACAGGTTAAAGGCTTTTGAAATGTGGTTTCACCGGAGAATGCTCAAGGTCCCATGGACCGACATGATCACCAACACACAAATTCTCAGGCGGGCTAGAGCAGATAGAGAACTGCTTACATTAATAAAAATCAGGAAAATTTCATATCTGGGTCATATACTCGTACTTCGAGGGGAGAAGTATCACTTGCTCCATTTAATATTGAAAGGCAATATAGAGGGTCGCTGAGGGCCTGGTAGGAGACAAATGTCTTGGCTGCGAAATATACGAGAGTGGACCGGCATTAGAAGTGTGGAGGAGCTATTCCGGGCAGCGCAAGACAGAGAGACATTTTCAAGGGTGATCGCCAACGTCGGGGGGACCTGATACCTGACAGGGCACACAAAGAAGAAGGAGTAAAATCTCAAATTAAAATATTTAATTAAATGAAGACAATATTAGTGAAACTCGATCGAAAATCTGGAAATAGAAAAATCAGAAAAAGATATTGGCACCTCTGGAACTCGAACCCAGGTCCCTTTGCTTATATGGCAAGTGCTCTATCAACTGAGCTAAGGTGTTTATATCCAATTCGGTCACTTTTAACTGTATCATACTTCGACTAAGAACTTCCAACATTATCTTTATTTTCTTAACGCTCATATTATTGGCCGCTATCGTTATATATGATTGCAAAATTCAACTCGAACTAAATGCTAATTTGGGAACTAATTCAATTTGGGAGGCGGGAATGGGTACCGCCGCCCCAGGAACCTTTATTGGATAACCAACACCTCTGCCACAGAACACCCCAAGTGGATCGCTACGTTTGGTGATTTAGCAGAGGTGCCCGGATTCATGGGGTGAGGTGTGTCTAGGTCTTGGAGGCGGATGTCCAGGACACACTGAACCCCAGATTCCTACCCACCCCTTAAACCTTTTTCCTTCCCAGAACTCTCCTCTCCTTCCTTGCCTTAAAAAACCCCCTCCACACAGCATCCTCAAAGATGACATAGGCCCTGAAGGAAATTATTTTTCTCAGGGCCTCCTGTGTGGAGCTCATGTAAAAAAAAATGTATATGGTGGCTGGATAATTTTTTATCCATTTTATTTTTAATAGGCGGCATCTATTGACTTTTCTGCAAGTCTGGGATGAATATTAAATGCGGTTTTCACCAATAGATAGAGTGATTCATGAGGAAGGTTAAGGTATATTTATAATTTGTCCAGTTTATGTATAAAGGGAGCTATAAGTGGTATTCCAGAAAACAAAAACGTAAAAATTTATGATATGAATCATCAGGTTACCGAACTCTTCTAATATCGGTTTAAAAGCCATATTTTTATATTTATTTATTATTTTTATTTTTAAAAATAATCCGTTAAGGACTTTTAACCAGCCAGCGGCCGAAGATCCACATTTCGTCCAAAGATGTTCTTTCGATCGTACAGTGCGGTTCCAATGAGAGAGATTAATTTATTCTCCGTACCAGCTTTTTTAAATTATAACTCAATATCGATTTTATTTCATTTGAAATTTGCTTAATTTATACCTACATCCAGAAATTCTGAAAGGCGTGATAATAAAACTATTAAAATTATGTACCTTTTGTAATTATTTTTTTATCATAAGTATGTACAATTTTTCAATAATGTCTAAGCAAAATAAATGTGCAAAAAAATCTGAAATATATTAATTTGTAAGACCGTAAATAGATATACAAAATAGAGAAATTTTCGTCATAAATAAGTGTTTGGATATTTTTTTCTACGATTTTATTTGAACTAAAATTAAAATTTTGAAACATACGTTTACTAGATAACGTATTGATTTACAATAATCTATGATTACATGATATGAAATATGTCTTGTAAAATAAGATTTTTCGTTTGGGGCCATTCATTTATTACTTAAGACGAATTTTGCTATTTTTCGACCCCCTCCCCTCCTATTATAAGAAAAAAAATAAGAATAGGCCGACCCCCTCCCTCTCTGTTTAATATTTATTACGTAAGAATCTAAAGGAAAAATTAATACACGTTTGGTTTGTTATAATGTTTATTTTTCGAAATAACAATTTTTACAAATGTTTATTTGTACTTACAAAGGTACTAATAATTTTAACATTACGCATTTTTTTATCTTACGTAAGAACTATCGAGACTCCCTCCCACCCCCTCGTAAGAAAAAATAAGACATGGTCAACCCACCTCCCCCCCTAAATCGTCTTACGTAATAAATTAAAATTTAACAAATCTGCCAACTATCTATGGTATAACAGCTTTGTTTCTCTTATCTGTGGTATAACCTTATTATTCTAGAAATGAACATCTATATTTTTTTGTGGAAAGAGTCAATACGTCTAAAATTTGATATAAAAATGACATATTTTCGGTTTTCTCTGGTTATACCCTCTTGCATCGATTCTGCAGATTAGTTGAAATAGGAAATGAAGATCACATATTTACTCGAGTGGCAGTGAAGTATTATACGAAAAAATAGCACAGTCGTCAGTCGTTTCCAGTCATTATTCGAGCAGTGGTTTCTTTTCGCTTTGAAAAAAACAGTTTTCCGAGTTAATACCGTTCCCAATAGATATCAATTTATAACGGAGGACAAAAACAGTTGGTTAATTTATCTTAGGACTGTGAACATAGAAGAAAGAAGAGTACAAGAAATGCCATGCACGTGTTTTATTATTCAAATATTTGGCCATTTGGGCTGTAAATTTCCAATACAGAACTGTGTTTCATCATGATTTCAAAATTCAAAAGGGATGTAGATCTAAAATATCAGTCGAGTGTAAGTGAGACGAACGCATGCTAAATTGACTAAACGGAACATAGATTTCCATTCAAATTTGTATGGAAGGCACTTCTAGTTTTCTTATTTATTCTATGACTGCGAATATTTTTCAGCTGGGTTTAGTCTAGTAGAAGAAAGCTATTAATAAAGACATTTAAAGAGAAACGATATATTTATAAAATTGTTCACTTTGGATCACTCTCTATAAAAGACTTTAAACTCGTAGAGAAGTGTATACATACACCGTCGTATAACAGGTGCATAAGAGTGACTTTTGTTCATCAAAACAACGAAACTATTAATATAAAATAACTTTGTGTGAAATTCCACGTACATTTGTGGCGCGGCGCGATTGCGTGGCGTCAGACATGCACTCGAAGCTGGAACCACTCAGACGTTACAGTATTAATGTTGTTCGATTATAGTCATACTTTCGTTGTTTTGATGAACGAAAGTCACTCTTATGCACCTAGTCTATAATATCTATCAGTTTGGGAGGCGGGTATGGGTACCTCTTAAGCAGGAGTGCCCGGGTCTTGGCGGCGGATGCGTCTGCCCACCAGCTGCATGGCAGGCCGGATCGAGAGAGAAAGGTTGAGGGAGCCCCTTTGACTTCTCCAGCCATACTCTCTCGGAATATCACCTTGCACCGCAGTGGGAGGGATGGATTCATACATCCTGGACACACTGACCCCCAGATTCCTACCCACCCCTCATATTCTTTTCCTTCCCCTACATCCTTTCCTGAATAACCCTCTAAACAGCATCCCCAAAAATGACATAGGCTCTAAGGGGGATTATTTTTCTCAGGGTCTCCTATGTGGAGCTAATGTAAAAAAACAATGTGTGCAGTTGAAACGCGGTAGAAGTGAAACCTTCAGAAAAGTAAACTTGGCGAGAATGAGACGAAAGCAGAGTATCAGGAGTAGGATAATTGTAGGGTTTATTTTATTATAAAGATGTTTTAAATTTTACACAACTGATAAAGAACCGATGGGTTTTGACAACTTGGGAGGCGAGTACGGGTACCGCCGTCCCGGTAACTATTTATTGGATTTTACCAACGCCTCTGCCATAGGTCCAGGTCTTGGCGGAGTGTATGTCTGCCCACCAGCTGCGTGGCAGGCCGGATCGGGAGAGACTGGGGAATAAATTCGGTGTTTGGGTTAAATTCCTAAAAAATAAAACTAGTTATTTTTATACTAATTTGGGGTCGGGGAATCCGAATCTGAAAGAATTAGGCGGCGGCAAGCAATATTAACAGAATTACACGACTTTAAAAATTTTTATACACATACAGGAAAATAGCCATTTTGGAAGCATTTTGATTCCTAGAAAATCAAACTAGTTATTTTTATACTAACTATGGGCCGGGGAATCCGAATCTGAAAGAATTAGGCGGCGGCAAGCAATATTAACTGAATTAAACGACGTTAAAATTTTCTATACACACACACATGAAAATAATCATTTCGGAAGTATTTTGACACACGCAGTACAAAGATCATAGAAAAACAAGAAATATACAAAAACATGTGCCGGCAGTGTTACCAGCTCTCAAAAATATTTATCCCTATATCAATAATTTCCGACACGATAATTCTTCACATAACACATTAACCTGATGAATTACGACTATCTCAACGGCGTATTCTTAAACCAAAAGTATGAAAATTCGTAGTCTTAAAAATGCGTAACCTAACCTAACCTAACGTTAGGTTTGTGTAACATGGTTTGTGCCCCTTTATACCGCCTGCTCGCGTCCCTAACCTAACCTAACCTAACCTAACCTAACCTAACGCTAGGTTTGTGTAACATGGTTTGTGCCCCTTTATACCGCCTGCTCGCGTCCCTAACCTAACGCTAGGTTTGTGTAACATGGTTTGTGCCCCTTTATACCGCCTGCTCGCGTCACGGCAAAAAAACATCCCTGTTTTCAAGTAGTTTAGCGGCTACGCTAGGTTTGTGTATCATGGTTTGTGCCCCTTTATACCGCCTGCTCGCGTCACGGCAAAAAAACATCCCTGTTTTCAAGTAGTTTAGCGGCTACGCTAGGTTTGTGTAACATGGTTTGTGCCCCTTTATACCGCCTGCTCGCGTCACGGCAAAAAAACATCCCTGTTTTCAAGTAGTTTAGCGGCTACGCTAGGTTTGTGTATCATGGTTTGTGCCCCTTTATACCGCCTGCTCGCGTCACGGCAAAAAAACATCCCTGTTTTCGAGTAGTTTAGCGGCTACGCTAGGTTTGTGTAACATGGTTTGTGCCCCTTTATACCGCCTGCTCGCGTCACGGCAAAAAAACATCCCTGTTTTCGAGTAGTTTAGCGGCTACGCTAGGTTTGTGTAACATGGTTTGTGCCCCTTTATACCGCCTGCTCGCGTCACGGCAAAAAAACATCCCTGTTTTCAAGTAGTTTAGCAGCTACGCCGGGTTTATGTAACATGGTTTGTGATACAGAAGAACGTGCCCCTTTATAACGCCTACTCGCGTCAAGGCATAAAAACTCCACAATACTAGTTGGTGTACCTTCCTAAAATATTTGAGAATCAATTATAAAAAATAAGTACTTAAAATGTAAACATGTTATTTTACGTTATAAATATTACTGCTTAATGGCAACACTTAATTTTGTGTGGTAAAAACATCTATGTTATCGTGTTTTTCTATGATCTTTGTACTACATGTGTCAAAATACTTCCGGAATGATTATTTTCATGTGTGTGTGTATAGAAAATTTTTAAGTCGTGTAATTAAGTTAATATTGCTTGCCGCCGCCTAATTCTTTCAGATTCGGATTCCCCGGCCCATAGTTAGTATAAAAATAACTAGTTTGATTTTCTAGGAATCAAAATGCTTCCAAAATGGCTATTTTCCTGTACGTGTATAAAATTTTTTAAAGTCGTTTAATTCAGTTAATATTGCTTGCCGCCGCCTAATTCTTTCAGATTCGGATTCCCCGACCCCAAATTAGTATAAAAATAACTAGTTTTATTTTTTAGGAATTTAACCCAAACACCGAACTTTAGCCGAGACTGGTTGAGGGAGACCTTGTAACCTCTCAAGCAGAATTCTTTTGGAACATCGCCTTGTACCGCACTGGGAGGAATGGATTCATACAACCGTCACTCCTGGACTCAATGACCCCAGATTCCTACCCACCCCTCATACCTTATCCTTCACAGAACTTCATCTCCTTCATTCCCTCAAACGACCCCCCACACAGCGTCCCCAAAGATGACATAGGTCCTGACGGAAAATATTTTCCTCAAGGCCTCCTGTGTGGAGTTATTGTAAAAAAAAAACTCTTTCATACATTGTGCAAATGTTAGTTGTTGGTTAGTAGTCATGTAAAATTTAAAACATGTTTATTGTTTGGCCATCTACTCGTATGTATATAAAAATCAAAATATGCTTGCTTCTTTATGTACATAATTGCAACATAATGGTTCCTTGGCACCATTTTTTTATTCAGAGCATGAGAAACTCCCTCAGGATGGTGGGAAGGGAGAATGCAGTTTTCCCTCCGGTAAGGATAGTTAGGCTAGGGGAATAAAAGAGTTTATCCAGTAACAATTACAACTATATTTAAACCTTCAATACAACGGTGCCCTTCAAGGGACCGGGATTCATTTCCCAAAGAAAACATAACCTGTTCTGAAATTTAAGAGGCAATTAACTAAAATAAAGAAATAGCGTACCTGCGGAGCATGGTTCTAAACAAATTACTTATAAATTCACGCGAACACTTTATTCGGCTTCACACAGCGTGCTGAGGAAGCACGGGATGTAGTCTCGCTCCATCTCCAGTTCGGGCACCGAGAAAAGACCCCAAGGAAAGCCTCCAAGTAACCAGACGATTCGCCAGGGAGCAAGATCCAAGCTCCCGATCAGGACCAGTGCTCCGATTTGAGCACACCAAGGAGCACTGGGTAGAAGCCCATTTCGATCAGCATGCTTCATCCGAAGATGAGCGCCAGGAATCCATCCATCGGCGGATATCGCGACAAATATGGTACCGCCACGACCGTAGCTATTTACCGAGCCTTATGTACGCCAAGCCATCGACTGCGCTCGCCCCGATTCCTGAGATATTTCACACTCAATTTTGAACACGGCGGTGTGTTAGCCTTAAAACATGGCGATCTCACAAAGACAAAGATCGGACAATTCAAAAAGAATGCGATCCACACACTCAGCTATATACGAATCACGGTTAGAATTAGTGTCATATTGACCCGTAACTGTGACATTAACACATAATGAACACAAACTTGTAAAATTAGGCGACGATTCGAATTCACGTCGGGCTCCCGAACGGCGAGAATCCAAAAAAGTGACGCCGGAAGTTTAACAATACCGTTGCCAATCGAAAAAATCCAAAATATTGCGATTCAACAATTAAAGTAAGCGGCCAGGTGAAGGTTTATTAAGTCAGGAAAATAATTATTATTAAGTAATGATTATTATCGTGACATAATATATAAGTGAGTATATGAGACGTATGTGTATTGCTATAGGTATAAGCATAGGAAATGTTTAAACTTTCAAAATATCTTTTTTAAACCCCTGAGAAGGTTTCTGGATTATTACAACCACGTGACAATACATCTGAAAAGTTTTTTTAATAATTACAAAAACTTTTGCAAAACTGTCAAAACTTGAGAATGATATTTTGCAAAACAAAATTCAATTTTCGAAACTTTAAAATAACGAATTTATTTGAAGTATTCGCGTAGTACTTTGAATCGAATCAAGAATTATAGATATTTTAAATAGGTACCTAATTTGATTTATTGTTCTTATAATATACAAAAATGAATATTTGTAATATTAAAAATGAAATTTTGAATAAAAAAAAATTGTAATACGTGGTACGCGAGCTGCTTGAAAACTTAATGTACTGGGGCTGAATATATGGAACGTGGGAGGGGGGTTGGCGGGACGGGCGAGTAGGAGAGCGGAGAAGGAAGGCGGGGAAGGTGATAGGGGAACGTGGGAGGGGAAGAGAACGCGGGAGGGGAACGGGGACGCACGGTAAAGGACATGCAGGGAGAAACAATTTATTTCTTTAAATATGGCATTGCATTGCACGCCGGGAACAAGCTAGTAAGTTCATAAAACATTGGTCTCAGATACCAACGTGACATAACCTCGTGGTTATTCCGTCAGTAATGAGAATCTTTTTGTGTGTACGATCAATAATCAGAATGTTGATGATTCAAATAAATGCGCGTTTTTATCGTGCAATAAATAAAATAGAAGACCGAGCTTTCCATATTCCTTTACAAATTGCTTTCTGAAACACACCTGTCCTGCCTAACTTCCAACTGCCTTGCGGAGCGTTCGGTTGCAATGTACAAAATGATTGGACATGTTATTATACAAACTTATTAGCTGCCCCATTAAAAAATTCTCCTATGGAATTTTTCTTTCTCAACTGTAAAAAATATTTTATATCGAAGCTTATCTAAATTTCTTACAACTTTAATGTTTATTTTTAATTACCTATAATAATAATAATAATATTTGGATGATTTATATAGCGCCGTTTTTGTGAAAAATCATCTCAAGGGCACTGTACAAACTTATAATACATTTCTAAAATCTAAAAAACTACAAGCTAGGCAAACAAATATAAACAACTTAGGCTAAAAATTGCATTCATCGGTTCATTGATCACCGATACGAAAATATGTGTACAATATTTTGATCAATGAACGCGATGCTGCCTAAAATTTAATGAAAACAGGACCAAACTTACCTGGGAGGTCGCTTGAAATTAACACTGTATATTGTCCATTTAAATAAATTTAGATAGAGTTCGCACGCAGAGGACATTATTGTGAACACATGTTATTTAATCCTGAAAAATATTTTAATATTAATATGTAATGTATTCTTTGACGAGTGTATTTTGGAAAGTAAAAGCAACATGTAAAGGTGGGAGGTGCAGTAGTACCTATAAGGATTTGATCTTTCTAAATGTGATTCGTCAAGAGACAGATTGATGTGTAAGGAATCGAGTAATTTTAATTTAGTAAGAAAAGTGTGATTAAGACATATGATAGACAATACAAGTATGATACTCTCAAATAGGTATATTTAAATTACGGGTATGAGAGCCCAAAAAGGAAGGTTTTTAGTTTGAACCTAAACTCTGTTGGGCTTGTTATGCATCTTAATTCCGGAGGGAGTCTATTCCAAGCCTTAGGCCCAGATACTCCGAAATCACGATCTCCAAACATAGTATTTGGCTTTCGTTTAGGTTCTATTAGTCTGCCTTTATCCACAAACCAAATGTTTTACGTAGCTGGCCTCCGTGATTGAGGGGCAAGGCTCTCGACTAGCAATTCGGGAGTCGCGGGTTCAAATCCCGGCTTGGGCATTGGAGGTTGCCCACCACTTTCCCACGGCGTTCTAAGGAAACAGATGGTTTCCTCCTTCACCGTACTCGTCAGGACTCTAATTTTTTATTTATAAAAAAGCTACTTTTTATTTAAAATGACTCTAGACCCCCAATGTCCGGGCATACATTGTTAGCAGGCAGTATGCGAGTGCGTACATGTTGTTAGTTATTTATTTCACAGTATCACGTCTCATCTCCGCCACCTGATGTAGCTGAAATAAAAGTTTATTAATATGCAGAATTTAAAATAAATACATAATTTCATGAGATTGTGTAACTTAACCAAAGCAGCTGAGCTACAGTCACCCGGCAGTCCCGCCGAGGATAAGCGGAGCCATCAGTCCAGTCGCAAGCGAGACTCGGTGTCCGCGCCCCTAAGCCGGCTCCTCGGTAGGCCCTCGAAGAAAGTATTGGGATTAAGGGCAGAAAGACCTGAAGACACTAGCGATGAAAGAGAGCATCGGGTCACCGGAGGCAGGGCGGAAGGGAACCGGTCCGCTACGGTTGGTCTTCTGGCCCGCTCATGGCGACGGGGGAGGCGCGGACGGGTTATGCAGCGGCTACCTTGGGAGTCATCTTCTCGGTTGTTGCACGGACGATCTAGTCCACCCCCTTGATGGGGTGTAGGACAATACAAAAATGAGATGATAGTTCAGTTCCAGCTCTTTGAATGATACAAGTCAAGACACGAAAAACTTGTTGATATATATCTTAGATTTAGAAAAAGAGTGCTAGAAAAATGCAGGTATAGTTAGGATACGCGAAGGTTATTGATAATATCTATTTAAACAAAAAGGAAAAAAACAAGTAATAGACAAATTTTAGATGTTAAAGAGGTTGTTGAAGATGATAACTAAGAAAACATGATATATATTAATACAAAACATGATACATGAGTAAACAGTTTCAGTGTGAATAACAAAATGTAGTGCGTAATATCCGGGCAGTAGTAGTAGTATAAATATTGTAAAAGGGTGACCGTGGATGCCAGGAGCAATTACACCTGGATCCTAAACACATAATGAAGTTAAATTTAATCATCGACTCTAAGTTCAGGCCTTCTCTCAACCCAAATCCTTGTATATTTCCTTAGGCATTCGAGATTCTCCTTGTTTGACACGAGATCCGCATTCCATGCTGGTCTCGTAGTTACTTTCAGACCTTCCAACATTTCGTCCCTTGCGTCCGTCAAAATCTCACAGTGCCACAGAATGTGCTCGGCTGTTTGGTTTGTGTCACCACACGCACAGTTTGGATGGGGAGACAGGGTCGGGCTGTGCAGTCTTCCCCTGAATTCACCATGACCTGAAAGTATTTGTGTTAAGTGATGATCCAATTTGATGAACTCCCCTTCCATTCTGGCTTTAACTGACGGGAAGAAGGAGAAAGTCCATCTGCCCGTATCCGATCTATCCCAACGTTTTTGCCATTCATTAAGAGTGAGTTCACGCATCTCTTTCAGCAGTCGAGGGAGAAGTTGCCCGGCTTGGGCAAGTAAATTTTACCTAATTGGTCATTCCTCTTTCTGTCGTGGGATCTATGACAGAAAGAGGAATAGAGTGCTGTAGACGATGACCGCCGATAAAAACAAAAAAACACCAACTAAAGTAGGAAAATGAAATAAAGAAAATCAATATGAATTTCGAAGAGCAATTGAGTGTATGATATTTTCTGTCAGTCCGTATTTAGCCAACACAAATAAGCTCGATGGTTTGCCCACGCGAGAACATGATGCCGAATGAAATATCAAAATAAGGCGACGCTTCTCGTGAATGTCTTGCGCATGTGTGGATGAATGTTCGATGAGGCGGACGTAGCGCCAGCTGTCATTCAACAACATAAATAATTTCGTTCTGTTTGAAATACGAAAGACGGTTAAATTTATTCATACAAAAATACAAAAATAGCGATTAAAAAATGGGAGGGTGGGGGACGTGGGGTTAAAATTTAAGGTTATTTGTATTTTTGATGCCAAATAAAAAAAAACAAAAAAAAAGGAGATAAAATAGATTTTTTCTGGATAGGAACACCCTAATCACCTAGCGGTATGAAATATACTTTAAAACCTATTCTCATACCTACCAAATATACTTTAAAAAATTCATAAAAATCGGTCAAGCCGTGTCGGAGGAATGCGACCACAAACACCGTGACACAAAATTTTTATATATAAGATATTCGCGGCACGTTCCAGGGTGAAAGACACGCTCAATATCGCCCTCGTGTAAAACCACCATTCAGAATGAAAACGTTGCTTGAAATGGCTTTAGCCGTGTTTGACTAGATCTGTATAGCCATGTACTACCCCACCTACCTCTTCCTCGTCTCCTTCCCGTCCACACTTAGGTACTTTATGATTCACAACATGTACCCAATTGGGGATGTCATAGTCTCAATGGCTCCAGGCAGGTTGGGAGCAGTTAGCTCATTTATTCAGTTCGCCACAACAATCAGCGGAAGGTGATAATAATTTATTTTTTTAATATTCAACGCATAATTGAAAGAGACTGATTGAGGAAGGCCTTTTGACGTCTCCAGCCAGACTCTCTCGGCCCATCACCTTGCATCACAGTTGGAGGGATATATTCATACGTCTGTCGCTCCTGGATACACTGACCCCCAGATTCCTACAAACCCTTTTTCCTTCCCAGAACTTTCTATTCTTCCCTTCCATAAAAAGACCCTCCACACAGCATCCACTAAGATGACATAGAGGGAAATTATTTTTCTCATGGCCTCCAGGGAAGTAACGTAAAAAAAGCCCAAATATGCTCATAGAGCAATGCACTGTACCCGTGTCCTTCTGATTGCCGGTCAGCTGCTCTTGGCCGGCAATCAGAAGGACACGGGTTCAAGTCCCGTTGGCGGCAAGTATCTTTTCTCAGAAGATTTTTCAATGTTGATGAGTGTTTCAGGCTGATATTATTGCTTATAATAATTGTTACCCTTTGTGCTATGCATAAAAATCTTGTCTAAACGTTAGTTTATAAAATTAAAAATAATAATTAATATTTGACAAGTTTAAGTATTTCCCCAATAAATGTAGTCATAATTTGTCTCGACGCCACCTAGCGAGGGATTTAACACTTACAATGTCTCTCTCGCAAAAATAAAGTTGGTTGTTTTCAGGTGGAAAAAATATAATAAGCCGTAATTGTTGAATGAAACACTAGTATATATTGAATTATTTGGCGGGTATTTGATAAGCCCCCATAGCTCAGTGGTCAAGAGCAGCTGACCGGCAATCAGAAGGTCACGGGTTCAAGTCCCGTTGGCGGCAAGTATCTTTTCTCGGAAGATTTTTCAATGGTGATGAGTGTTTCAGGCTGATAATTATTGCTTATAATAATTGTTATTAATTGTATTAGATATCTACGAAAAAATAACATAATATATTATTATATCATATATGCGGAAAATACTTTTCCTCGGGGTCTACGTCATTTTTGGGCGTGCTGTGTGGGGTCTTTTTGGGGAGAGGAAGGAGTGAACATGTGGTAAGAGGGAGGAAACACAGAGGCTGGCAAATCGTGCCGCAATCGAGCTGATGAACTCAAGAACGAATGTCACGTGACAAATGTCACCCATGTACAACAGGGTGTGTCAATTATGTTAACTTTTGAATTCAGAAATGCCTGGAGTCTCAAAAATTGCCTCTTACAAAGAAAATGAGAAATGCATTTAAAATTTTTTTAAAGCATTAGAAATCAGAAAAAAACCTAAAACATGTATTTTTAAATTAGAGTAATTAATATTTTTTTACAATAAAGCGAGTTAATAGTGAAAACCAATTTAATTTATTTTTACATATTTTATTTTTTATTTTTAACTTTATGAGTAAAACCTCAAATTGTAATATTTAAATAAATGAAGACAATATAAGCGAAACTCAATCGAAAATCTGGAAACAGAAAAATCAGAAAAACATATTGACACCTCTGGGACTCGAACCCAGGACTAGAACTCATTTAGTTCGGGTTTGAATCTTGCAATCATACATAAAGATAGTTGCCAATAATATATGCGTTAAAGAAAATGAAGATAATGTAGGTGGTTCTTAGTCGAAGTATGGAACCGTTAAACATGACCGAATTTCATATCGACACCGTGGCGCAGTGGTTAGCGCGTTTGCCCGGAAAGCAAGAGGTCCTGGGTTCGAGTCCCAGAGGTGTCAATATGTTTTTCTGATTTTTCTGTTTCCAGATTTTCGATTGAGTTTCGCTTATATTGTCTTCATTTATTTAAATATTATTTTTACATTTTCAAATAGCTACAGATCAAATGCAACTTTTGAGAAACCAGGCGTTTAAAAATAAGGCTTATTTTCTCTCTATGGAGAGCAACAGAGCTACTGTACAAATGTTGGGAAAAAAATGTCGGAAGACAAATAAATTGTTTAACTGTAAAAAAAACTTATTATTAGAATTTATGCATTCCATTTTTTCCATGGTTGGAAAAAAGACATGGTGAAAAGTGACGTTATTCAAATGAAATTCATTAAACCGCACGCCGCGCGTCGTTCATAGTTCATACGACGACGCTCGTGATTTAACACACTGTCTATACATTTAACCGGGAGACGAAAAATTCAAAATCAATTTTTAGCAGTAGATATTATTATGTCGAATGAAATTACTAAAAAAATTAAAACGTTTGTCAACGCAAAATTGTTTATTGGAGTGGTTGATTCACCGAAGGTTTATAAACCAGTGTAGAACAAAAAATCATGCACAATTTTTGTGATTTTTCCATTTCTATTTCGAATGGCATTCTCTAACCAAAGCGATACTGAGAGCACAATTTACAGTTTTTTAAATCACCGAACTCAATAACGAGAGGTTAAGAGACAACAACCCACTGACGGCACTAATCGGATTTGGGGCTCTGTATTTTAAAAAAATATACGGAACGATCAACAAAGAAGCAATTTTCCAAAAGATGAGGTATTTTGATTTTTTCGTTCCGCCGGAGGGCCAACTCTTCCACGTTAGCAAATCAGCGACAAAGGGAATAAAACAGAAACATGATACAATAAGAAAGGATTCCAAATCTTTTCTCCGTATTTCTTTGAAATATATTTTACCTAGGGGACTCACCGTCATATAAAATGAAGACTTTATTTCTGCTAACAACGGAGTGAAACCGTATGGCGAATAAGTTCTACCAAGAGTATTGCAACAGAATCCTAAATATTTGTACTCAAGCAAGAAAAATAAGAAAGCTTACCAAATAATAATTATTTTGTTATTTAGGAGAGATTTTACACCTCCCTCAACGCATAGATTAATTATTTTAGATTCAGAAATATACTGAAAACATGATTACTAAATTACTAAGTAGAGATGCTTTATTTTAAGTCATGTGTGAACGATGACAATCTTTCTGGTTATATTATAAATTATAATTAGTAATAATATTATATTATGTTTACATTAAAATTCAACAAACATTGTAATGGACCTTAACATGGACCTTCCTTTCTCCTCATAACCCAAAAAAAAAACCACCTATAAAATCATGAATTTAACAAATAACAATAACATCATTATTACAACGGCGAGAAGCAGGAGTCCCCGGTGCAGGCCAAAACTGTTGGTGCACAAAAACTTAAACTTCGTCCACCGTCACATTCTCTCCCAACGTCCTAACCTTCTCTTCCTTTCTGAGACGCAGCGCAGATAGCCGAGCCTACAGACGCCTCCTATCTGGATTGCCCGGGCTACACTCTCACAGGCAAATTCAGACCCAAAGGAGGTGTCTGTCTCTTCAGCCGAGCTGACGTCAACTGTGTGCGACTGTTGAATCTGGAGAACTCCAGATTCGACGTAATGTGGGTGCGTGTCAATCTTGCCAGTAAGGTAAGATTTTACGCGTGTTTTTACCGCTCACCAGACCTTAGCGTTTCACATACGTCTGAACTCTTCAAACATCTAAGTAATATTTGTTTTTAACCACTGTGCCACACGGTTACAAGATTGATGTCACAGCGCCTTTAGGATCGTCCGACCACTGCCTGGTGACGACTTCAATCCCCGTAACCTTCAGACCGCCTAACTAGCGGCTGAAGAGAAAAGTGTGGCACTATGCATCAGCAGATTGGTTTGGTCTGCGGGCACATTTTAATGCTTTCCCGTGGTCAGCTGTCTGTTTTCGGAACTCGGATCTCTCAAGATGTGCCCAGGAAATTCGTC
This sequence comes from Limnephilus rhombicus, assembly GCA_929108145.2. Classification (NCBI taxonomy): domain Eukaryota; kingdom Metazoa; phylum Arthropoda; class Insecta; order Trichoptera; family Limnephilidae; genus Limnephilus; species Limnephilus rhombicus. The sequence continues at coordinate 50,758,147 of OV815286.1, read as the reverse complement.
CAATCCACTGTTAAAGAAACTGGTGTGGGCTCAAAGCCGTGGTTCAGTCGACAATGCTCTGAAGCAGTGCGATGAAAAAACGCGGCTTACCGAGCCTACAACACATCTCGAACGTCCGAAAACAGAATAGTATATAACAAAATGACAAAGGAAACAAGAGGATCATAAACCGGTCAAAATTCGAGCACGACCTGCAGATCAGCAGAAAGCTGGCTGCCTGCCCGCACGGCAGCAGACCTGACGGCTCTCTAGCAAATACCGCCGCCGAAAAGACTAACTTATTAGGCAAAATGTTCGCGGAAACCTCGACCCTCGATGATCAAGGTGCTACCCCGCCGTCGGTTCCTCATTGGGGTTTTCATATGAAAAAGCTGAGGATCCGGCATCGGGATGTACTCCAAGTCTTACGAGGGCTTGATATTAATAAAGCTAGTGGGCCTGGACGGAATACCTGCCCTGGTCAGGCGCGGCTGGCGCAAACGTGCAATGGGGCGCTGAACCGCCAAAAAAATTCAACATCATTTTACAACTCATCGTATTTCTACGTAATGTGTTTATTTATTAAATTGATAAAATTGAGCACAATCTTTAAATTTAATTATAATTATTTATCAATCTAACAATTAACAATGTATTACGGCCAAATAAACGCATTGTTCCCGAACCCGCCAGTTACGGCGGCTACCCGCTAGGAGCGAGGAACCGAGGTAGGTACAATGCCAAACCGCGCGCCAGAGCTAAGCGCCCCGTCATTTGAATGATCCTCGTAGTAAAAAATCCCAAAACGTCAGAAACATGTCATACTAAAAATCGGCTGACCGTGCGCTGCACGGCCGACCCGAAGAGCTTCGGCATTCTTCGGAAATATTCCGAAGCTTTGGTTCCAGCGGTAGTAAGGTTTGAACAAGATAATATTAAGTAATAATATTTCTCTTCTAAAATGTAACCATTAGTCAAAGGGTCAGCTATGCGTCTCGTGTGACATTATCTTGTTCGAGCCCTTGGGATGTACCTTTTTGACATTATTATTTGTTTGTCACCCATTGATCGAAGTTGTCACGACAGTAAATGGCGATATTGGCGATCCACGCCGCAGAGTCTTGTGTGTTAATTATTATTCGTTTCGTATAACGTTTCTTGTGTGTTAATTATTATTCGTTTCGTATAACGTTTCTTGTGTGTTAATTATTATTATTGGATTATTGCGTTATTATTATTATCTTTGGAAGGTTGAGTATTTTTAAATGGATATCACACCCACCCTTTCCACTAATCTTCTAATAGATGTAATATCAATAGTAATGGAGTGTAAAATGCTTCTAAAAATATTGATACCAGAATAATTCTATAATAATTGGATAATTACTAGAGCGCCGTTTAAGTTATGTTGCGTTGTACAATTTATTATGAGTTCCTAGGCTATATGTATTTTTATTATTTGAATGATACATAAAACATACCTACTTACCTGGCAGGTCAATTCACTATATTAAACTCTAGACATCAGCATGTTTTTACATCGCACGATATTTTTACTATTACAGTTACATGATATTTTTAGATACTTAGCAAATAATGTAAAATTATGCATGATGTCTAGATTTTTTTTAAATATAATATTAACCTTTCGTTTTTTATGAATGGCTTGGTGAACCACCTATAATTTGAGGCACCGGCCGCGCCTGGCCCTGGTATTGCAGAGATGCGCTGCAAAAATAGCTCCAGTTTTGACGAAGCTTTTCAAAATGTCCCTGAAGTCTGGCTCTGTGCCCTCTGGTTGGAAAAAAGCGATCATTCACCCTATTTCAAAGAAGGGTGACCGCTCCAACCCAGCCAACTACAACCCCATAGCAATCACATCAGTTCTGTCTAAGGTGATGGAACGTGTGATCAACGACAAACTGCTCACATACCTCGAGAAGAACAAAATTATTAACCACCGTCAATACGGATTCCGGTGGAACCGCTCGTGCGGTGATCTTCTAGGGTATGTGACCCATGTTTGGGGGCGGTGCCTGGAACGTTTTGGTGAGACCCAAACGGTTGCACTGGATATTTCCAAGGCCTTTGACCGGGTTTGGCACCGAGAGCTTGTCAACAAACTGCCTTCTTACGGACTTCCCGCATCCTTGTGTACGTGGATTGCCGACTTTTTGAGGGAGAGGTCGATTCAGGCGGTTGCTGATGGTTTCCCCTCTTCCTCGCATTCGATAAATGCTGGCGTCCTACAGGAATCGGTTCTGTCACTGACTTTGTTTCTGTTGCACATCAATGACCTCTTGTCATGTGCACCAATCCATTGTTACGCGGATGACAGTACAGTCCATGATAGCTTTTTGTTTGACAAGCCCCCAAAGGGCACACAAACTCCAGTAGCTCGGAGGGCTTTGAAACAAAGAATGGACGGTTATCTCGAGAGTGTTTTCTCTTGGGGTAAGAATAACCTCGTCGAATTTAATGTTTCAAAGACCCAATCATGTTTGATAACGTCTAAAAGGGATCGAAATGAAAATCTAGTCTTCTTCAACGGAAGCAATCTTCCGAACAGGACCTCCATCGATATGCTTGGTGTAACTCTAAGTGACCAGCTCAGGTACTCAGGGCTCCATCGAAACCAGAGTTTCAGAAACTGGGCGTACTGTACAAGGCCCGCAGATACTTTAATAGTACACAACTGCTAACCCTGTACAAATCGCAAGTGCGCCCCACGGTTGAATTTGGCAGCCACCTCTGATCTGGAGCTCCAAAATACCTAAAAAAAACTCTTGACTCTGTGCAGAAACGGGCGGTCCGTTTGATAGATTCTCCCATCTTAACAGACGGACTGCAATCTTTAGAGCACAGGCGTCAGGGTGGAATGCTGTCCTTGTTATACCGGTATTACAATGGAAGATGCTCCGAGGAACTAGCGTCATTGATCCCCTCGGCACCGGTGCATAGTCGGGAAACACGCCAAACACGCGCCCAACATTTGTACATGGTTGACATTTGTCACATGAGAACGGGTCGTTTCTTCGACTCGTTCTTGTGTTCAACAGCTCGGCTGTGGAATGATCTTCCGGGCTCTGTGTTTCCTGCTTCCTACAACATGGGTCTCTTCAAGACCAATGTTCATTCCTTTCTCTCCTCAAAAAGACCCCCCACACAGCATCCCAGATGACATAGGCCCTGAGGGAAATTATTTTCCTCAGGGCCTCCTGTGTGGAGTTAATGTAAAAAAAAAAAAATTAAAATATGTACTTAACAATTATAATTGTAAACATCGTAGTTGAACATTAACATCCTGTTAACAAACTGCGTAATTGCGGTTTTTGCTAACTTCAACCATTTTTCAATAAGTATTTTTCGGGAAAAAAATCCAGTGATTAAAGAAAAAACTCTTTCGGTTTTTCCAGTTGTTTTTAAGCCGATATATTAAAATAACAAATTATAAAAACTTTTTGAATGTTTGTAATTGGTATAATTTCACTTGTTGTCCCTTTTCCTCTGATAAAAAGGGCATTAGCAAGATGAAAAGTTGTTTCTCGGTGGATTTTTGCATTTTGCAAGAATAAAAATAAATTCAGTCCTGGGTGTGTGTTGTTTAGGACAACTCTAATAATTGTGCGGGATACCACCTGAGCTATGATAAATTATCAAAAAATATGACAAGACAAGACAGTGTTTTAGCTAACCCGTTTGCATCCAGCGAAAGTGTGAATGGAACATAAGATTTCCTTTAGTTCAGAATGGTGATTCTGTATCTTTTGCGACAACTTTGTACACGTCCTATCGCACTAAAACTGAAGTCACACGGTTCACTCGAGTGAAGGTTTACTCTATGAAATGTTCCATTCTCGTTTCACCGCGTGTTCAGACGGTTCCTTTGAAAGAAGAGTTCACTCGACATTCATGCTACGAAGTCGTCGAGCGTAGTCGCGGCGCGCATTGGAATTCGTTTGGAAGTCGTCGAAATAAATTGAATATTTATTAACGTATCCAAAAACTAAAAACCGTTTGGAAAGGTGATAAAATATGCTTCCAAAATTTATTATTAGAAATAACCACGTAAATTTTTCAATAGAATAATTTTTAATGTAAACTTCTAAAAGTTTAAAAAATAGCTCTCCTTGCGTTTATTCTAACTAAAATTACTGGTAACAAAAAAAATAAAAACACACACTTATTTTGTTAGACAAATAAATTATAAACGTTTCTGTCACTGTTTTTTACTGTGATGTAAGGGAGAAACAACGATTTTTATGAGACGTGTGGGATTTATTTCGAAAAGCGAACTAAACGGAGCATTTTGACGTCTAAGCCGCTCCGGCTACTCGTCCTCACGCCAGAACATTCTCGGTCGACTAATTCGCGAGTGAAAGACTGTTCACTGAGTGCTCACACACATCATTCGCGTCACGTGATGTTAAATTCCGGTTGCGAAGGAAGCATTCCAACATTGTTGGAATGCTTCATTCGGCACTGTCTCTCTTCACGTTCGTGTTCACACGGTTCATTTCGAGAGAAAAAGGCGGAATTAAATCACGAAATGAAAGATAAATAAACCGTGTGACTTAGCTTTAACGAGCTAAATACTGAACTTGTGTTAAGACACTAACTCTTAAAAGTAGTTACCCTAACGCCAGTACATCAAAATAATACAAATGCCTGTACATGAAAATAATACGACAAACGCATATTCATTTATGAACGCCTATTAGGCTTACATGTTAGTAGTTTTAATAACTAATAAGTAGTATTCTTTTTTTTAAGCCGGCAATTATAGCATTTAACACTCGACAGGCATAGACAAGACATTGAAAGCCGTAGAAAATCACAGAAATTTGACAGTCGATATCGCACGATGGAAGCCTTCCGATATCCGACGGATTTTGCCTTTTTTGTCTTAATTGTCTGACTTAACGCTAAAGCTAACACAAAAAATACAGAAGCATCCTTCATGTCTAACTGGGTATATTATTTGGTCTCTGAGTGACTCCAAGAAGTCAGTTGAAACGTTGGGGCTTTGTTCCATATGTAGAACCTTCAACCTGCCCATCCCTGTCTTACAGCCCTCATGAATACTGCAGGAGGGGGGGGGGAGCTGCGTTCTCGCCTTCCCCTCACTATTCTTGTAGGAATTTACATATTATCCAGGAAGTTAACGTCTCCCGCTTCCGGTCTTTCCCACATTGTGAATTTGAATCATTTTACATTACCTCAACCGAAAAGAATGAGTGATTGATTTTTTTGAAAACATTCTGAGTTTTGTATTTTGAAATGGGGACCATCATTTGTTATCATTATTACTGATATGCTTAATAACTTGCGTACCTACCTAAAAGCATAATCAAATACATGAACCCTTTGGGCCCAAAGTTTTTCAAACGGTGGTATTCTATGCTCCAATTTTTTTAAATTTAATTTTGCATTGTGTTCATAATTTTACAATACCCACAACTACTCACTTTCCTTCTTCTTCTTGTGCCCTGTCCGTTCAACGGACGTTGGCTATCATGTTGACTATGCGGACTATGTTTACAGCGGCCCGGAACAGCTCTACGGTAGACTGGCCAAACCACTGTCTAAGGTTTTTCAGCCATGAGGTTCTCCTTCTTCCAGGGCCCCGTCTTCTGGCAATATTTCCCTGTATTATGAGATGCAGGATCTCATACTTCTCTGGATGTCTCATCACATGTCCAAGATATTGAAGTTTTAGGATTTTTATAGTTTTAATTACTTCTTTTTCTTTATTCATCCAAACCGTAACATCTTCATTCCATAAGCGTCCATGCTTCAATTCCATAAAATAATATCGAAAACACGTAGCATCTGACCATTCGCATTCGTAATCCAAGGTTGAGATCATGACTCCAGAACATTTTTTTCACGCGGATTAAGTTTGCAAGTGCTTGCTCAATGCGGTATTTGATTTCAACCGAAGGATCCCATCCATCATTTACATTGCAGCCCAAGTGTACAATCTACCTTCTCTAGTTGTGTTCCAGCAATATAAAGATTTTCATCCAATGAGTTATTTATGCTTATGAGCATGTTCCTCACTTTCCACACCCATTCATTGGCATAGTTAGGTACGTACCTACGTAGTCAATCAGTCTTTAGGTTACGGTAGATCAATCTACCGAAACCCCGGGAACCACTTATTGGTTAACCAACACACCAAGTAGTTCGCTACGTTTGGTGAGAACCCTAGCGTACCCTATTTCATGGGGTGAGGTTAGTCTAACTTTTGGCGGCGGATGCGTTTGTTCACTTACTGCGTGAGGCCCTCTCACGACCCTCAGACCCTCTCGACCCATGGCCTTGCGCTGCAGTGGGATGAACGGATTCATACGTCCATCACTACTGGACTCACTGTCCACACCTACCCCTCATGCCTTTTTTCCTTCCCAGAACTTCCTATCCTTCCTTTCACTAAAAAGACCCTCCATACAGCATCCCCAAAGGTGACAAAGGCTATCTCATTATCTTGCAGGCTTAATCCTATAGATGTATGTGTTTGTCTCCTTTTAGTGTCGCTATTTTTCGTTTCATCGAGTTTCAAATCACTACGGTGCTAAATAAGTTTTCACTTCAAAAATAAAGAATCGGTTACAACGTCCTCTACTTTGTCCAAAATCTTCTATATTATACACAAATCGGTGTTTGTGGTCGCACTCCTCCGAAACGGCTCGACCGATTTGTATGATTTTTTTTATGTATAGGTAGGCATGAGAATAGGTCGTAAAGTATATTTCATACTGCTAGGTGAATGGGGTGTCCCTATCCAGAACAGACGAGCGGGCTGGCAAACGGGCGGTGTGGATTTGATTTGTATGCAAATTAACAGATGGTGGTGTGGTTGTGTAATGTCTGTGTGAATTGTATGAGTGCAAGCGAGATAGCATGCTTGCGCGAATCTATATAAGGCGATGCGTGCTAGATCCGTCCTCTTTTGTGTTAGGCAGCTCCACAATAAATCCTAGTACAGTATTCCGTTACTCTCTCTTCTTTGAATACTACCTACCAATATTTGTCTACACTTCCAATGTAAGTCCGCTGGACCTTACAACAGACTCAGCCTGTAGAGCTGATATCAACATATCGCAACCGATATTACAGGTTGGTTAACCAAACAGTAGATGGCATTGTGTTTCGTTAGCCACAGCAACGCGTGTCTGTGTCAGATAATATATTAATATATTTCACATAGATTTTCTTTAATAATTAATCATTGGAGTTTCGCGTTACAACCATGAAATACGATGAATTGTAAATAGATATATCTCACTCTTCTTTTCAAATCCGCATCTCCACATTATTCTTCAGTAGTAACCTAATTTAATTACCAATGCACACCAACCGCTAACAGCGAAGTGAGCGGTGAACACTGAACAGCGAACAGCGAACCAGATAATTGGTATTGCCAGACGTTGCGCGTTAGCGGAAAGTGGGGAAGTGGAGAAGAAAACACAAAACACATCAGGGAAAAGTAGCGGCAAATGTTTATTTCCCCGGATACCTCGACTTGTTGGTTATTCAATACAATACAGATGGAAAACACACCATTATTAAGTCCTAGCTTTATTGGCCTCTTTCGGATTGAAACTCACTTAGTTATTACTGATTTGGAGATATCACGAACGGAAATGTAAAATTTATATTATACTAGCTGACCCGGAAAACGTCGTTCTGCCATATAATTTTTTTCTAGTGAATATTTTGATTGTTAAATAAAAAATAACGAATGTATAAGTGTGTGGGGATGAGATATATGACAAAAAGAGGAATGGAGCGCTGTAGACGATGACCGCAGATAAAAAAAAAACACCAACCATTCATTTTCTCAATTTAATGTATTTCATAGTAACGGACATATTCATTGTTTGATCTCTTAAAAGTTAAAGTGAAAAAAAAGTTGTATATTTTGTATCCTAAAGTAGGAAAATGAAATGAAGAAAATCAATATTAATTTCGAAGAGCAATTGAGTGCACGATATTTTTGTGTACAGATGAGGTGGACGTAGCGCCATCTGTCATTCAACAAGATAAATAATTTCGTTCTGTTTGAAATACGAAAGACGGTTAAATTTGTTCATACAAAAATACTAAAATCGCGATTAAAAAATTGGAGGGTGGGAGTACGAGGGTGAAAATTTGGGGTTTTAGGTATTTTTGATGCCAAATAAAAATAATAAAAAAAACACAAAAAAAAAATAATAATAATTTCTGGATAGGGACACCCTAATCGCCTAGCGATATGAAATATACTTTACGACCTATTCTCATACCTGCCAAATATACATTTTTAAAAAATCATAAAAATCGGTGGAGCCATTTCGGATGAGTGCGACCACAAACACCGTGACACGAGATTTTTATATACATAGACTAGCGAGTTCCTACCCGGCATGCGTTGCAACGCCACTCAAAGAAAGAAACTGTTTGTGTTTAATTCTGTTTATTGAAGTGCTTTTGGATACGTAATATTTTTTGTTTTTTCCGCCTGGCGCATATACAAATAGATCAGAAGGTATTCCGACGCGTGAGCAGACCACATACAGTCCCTTGAAAAAATTTCCCCCTCCTATCCTTTATCGCTATTATGGCTCCTTTGCAATCCCTTCTCCCACTGTCCCTCCCTTGTCTCCATCCATCCCCCCCCCTTCTTATCTACGTGTGCTTTCCCGTGCGTCCCCGATCCCGTCCCGTTCCCAACCCGCGTCCCCTTCCTCTCCTGCTTCCGCTGTCCACCTTGCCCGCCTTCACCCCCTCCCGCGTCCCACCGCGATCTCCTCCTTCCTCCCGCATTATCCTCCCTGCCGCTAAACTATATGAAATACGCACATTTTTCTAACAATTGTATTTTTGAAGTGAATTCTATAGCCCCGCTGTGATTTGGATTTCGGATGAAACGGAAATGACGATTACTGCACCTGCGACGCATCAACTGTGCTCATTGGCCGCTTTGATTATGATGTCACTTTTAAAGGCTCCTATTGTTGAGATTGAAACTGAAATTACGCGAGGTCTGCGCTCATTGGTCGCTTTGATTATGACCTCACTTTTCAAGTATTGGTTGAGATTGTGTTGGTAAAGTTTCGCTTCTACCGCGTCTAAACTTTACTCGAAATTTTTTTCATATAATATTCACCATTATATATAGAAACCTTCACGGGTGTGCGCACAACAACTCACCAAATCATCTCAATTAATATTATTAATCGCGATTGAATGAATGCTATAGGAGTGAATATGGGACAAATGAAGAGTCAATCATTTTACTACCTCTTAATAAATTGCATTAAAAATTGCCAAAATGCTGTTATAAGAAAATGTTTTCATTACCAGGCAAACAATAGTAAAAGCGAAGGAATAAAATTTTCCCGGAAAGTGAGAGGTCCTGGGTTCGTGTGCCAGAGGAGCCAATATTTTTTTCTAATTTTTCTGTCTCCAGATTTTCGATCGAGTTTCGCGTATGTATATTGTCTTCATTTAATTAAATAATTGAATAAAATTTGATTTGTAAAGACACGCTTATTATTATCGATACAATATAAATAATACAATTGATTTCCATGTGAATATTTTACGCATCATTAGATAATGCAAGGCTTACTTTCTAAGGGGTCTGGGCGCGCAACGGCCAAATTACGAAGTCAATGTCGTTGCCGCTAAGTAAACTTTAACTAAGTAAAATAGTCTAATCACTGTTTATTATTAAGCTTGCGGTAAAACAACATACAAATCAGCAGTAACAACAAGTACAATAACAATGGGATGCCCGGCTTCTTGGGGTGAGGTTTGTCCGAGTCTTGGCGGCGGCGGTGCCCACCAGCTGCATGGCAGGCCGAATCGGGAGAGATTGGTTGAGGGAGATATTTTCACCTTTCCAGCAGGACTGACCCTAGATCACACTGACTTAGGAGACTGACCGCACCCCTCATGCCTTTTTCACTTCCCAGAACTTTAACTCTTTCCTTTCCCCCCTTATATCCTTCACACTCCACAGGCCTCCTGTGTGAGCTAATAAAAAAAAGGTTTTACTTGATAATATTTTTTACTTATAATTTCAAAAAGATATGAGATTTTCTTAGTTTTCGTTCAGATATTTGTTTTTTTTTTGGCTACCACACTAGGCTGCCGTGTTGTGGTAGTCGTAAATTTAATATTTTAAATAGGATTTAATAAATACTATTTTAAAAAGATGATTAAACATACTAAATAAAAATTAAGAAATACTTAAAAGTAAGTGAACAATAATGAGAAAAAAATCATATTTTAAAGAAAAATAGATATAAAAATTCAAATTCAAATTTTGAAATACATAAACTAATACTAAAGTGTTAAGAACTCAAGTGTTCTACACAAATATATAAATTAAAACATAGTATATAAATTAAAATTATAACCAAAATAAAATTAAGTGAAAAACTAAAAGAAAAAAAATAATAACATTTTAAAGAAAAATAAAAATAAAAATGGAAACAAAAATTTTGAAATGCAAAAATTAATAATTAAAATGTAGTGTTAAGAACTCATGTATTCTTTAAAAATGCTAAAAGGCAATCAAACCTCCATTTGTGAAATAATGAATTTTACCTACTACTGGCAACGATATTGACGAAAATATTGAATTCATTTATGTACATAAATTCACGAAAATGGTTGGCGAGTAGCGATGGTAAATATTTACCACGAGTACTTACAGTAATTTTATCTATGTACGAAGCTTGTTACGGGATTCCGAGATCCAACAAGTCACAACTTATGGTCTAAATGTCTAAATAAATAATTGAACATTCCGAGCCTTATACGGACTAGGAGAATACGAACCCCTTCATCCCTCAGCTCCCAGTAGCAAGTTTTTACAAGGCCTCCGAGACGAGGGTCAGGAGTCAGGAGGAATTCCATTGCTTCCCATCCAGCGGGAGTAGCGGATAACTTCACACCGCCTCACATTGCTGCGATTCCAAAATAAGGAGAAATTAAATTATTTAAATACCTATATATTATAATTTAAAACAAAAATAAATTAAATAGCACTTATTCGTACCAGATATTACAAATATGTCAGTTTAATTCGGTATTTTAAACTCAAATTCAAAATTAAGTTTTGTATGAAAAGGGTCGAAACGGACCGCGCAGCCATACCTCTTAAGGTGTCGGGTATTGAGTGCTTAGTCATATTATATATATACACATACAAAAATTTCTTGCCTAAAAAATCTTCAAAGATAGGTCTCGCAATTTTTAGGCAGATATTGGCACATTGCTAGTCAATCCAAGGGAGCTTGCTATGCCTCAATACAAAGGACTGTGGTTTCAACAATTCCCCAATTTTTTTTCCAAAAAAGAAATTTCCTCACTTACGTATTCGAATGAGAATTAGATATTGTTCCGTTCCTTCCCACCTTTTTAAAATTCACGTCCTTGACTCCTCAGATTGTACATTCTGTGGTCTAGAAGTGGGAACTTTATGACATATTTTTTGGTTGACCCTCTCTAAACAAATATCCTCTCTTCCACCAAGCCTTACCTAAAATGGCCTTCCCCCATTCAACATCTCATCTCTTTTGTCTATACACACAAATAAAAATCGAAATATCCTTCCTTGGGTATATGTATTTATATATGAGTAGATATATGAGTATGCGAGATGTGATTTTCTCACGAAAATGGCGCTATAAAAACAACCAATAATAATTATTATTATTGTCGATGTATTGCTATATTTGAAATGTTTGAAACTTTCAAAATTTCTCTTTAAACCCCCGCGAAGGTTTCTGAATTATTACAACCACAGGACAATACATCCGAAAAGTTTTTTAATCATTACAAAACTCTTACGAAACTGTCAAAATTTGAGAATGAAATTTTACAAAACAATGATAGTTAAATGAAAATTCAATTTTGGAAACTCTTTAAATTAATGAATTTACTGGAAGTACTCGCCTAATACTTTGAATGGAATCAAGTATTGTTATAGATATTTTAAATAGATACCTATGTTAGATACCAGATTTGATTGATTGTTTACAATATACAAAAATGAATATTTGTAATATATGAAAAATGAAAATTTTAATAAAAGATTGTAATAGGTGGCACGTCAGCTGTTTGAAAACTGAATGTACTGGGACTTATTATATGGAACGCGGGAGGGGCGTTGGCGGGACGGGGGAGTGGGAAAGCGGGGAAGGTGGAAGGTGGAAGGGGAACGCGGGAGGGGGAGGAGACACGGGAGGGGAACCTCATGAAGGGAAAGGTCATGAAGGGAGAAAAAAATATTTCCTTTAATGTGGCATTGCAAGGCATGCCGGGAACCAGCTAGGCTTTAATATAATTTTGAAATTTGCCGATTTGAATAAAATTACAATATAAATTCGCCTTTCCTCTCTCCATAATTTGAAATGATGGAAACTATGCTATTTATAATCTTTATATATGAAAATCTCGCGTAACGATGTTTGTTCGAGATAAAAACTACTTAACCGATTTTGATGAAATTTGGCTTACTGTGTGTAATTTGGTTCAACTTTAAAGATAGAATAGTTTTATTTATCTCGATTATTGACCTCAATAATTATTATTGCGAATTAAATGTTTATTAAATGCTTGTTGTAGGACAATGCTTTGTAATTATTTGTAAGTTATAACACAATTCTTGGTAAAATGTTATTTATTTAAAGTAAGTTCACAGATCACATATAGTAAAAATAGTCACAATGTATCAATTCACAATAATAATAATTAACTGAGCAAGGGATCGGAGGGAACCTTGCTGTTTAGTCTTTGGGAACAACAAAACTGACTGTGGTTCTGCTTAGAGGGTCGTACCATAGGACGAAGCGCAACTAAGGCAGCAGTCGGGGTCTGGTTGGTGCTTTACTTATGGTAGTAGAATACTCCTTAGAGGGTCGTGCCAAAGGACGAAGCGCAACTAAGAGAGCGTACTAGTCAAGAGCGAGCTAAAGACGAACTGGTTTAATTTAGGGCTCGCAGCTCTTTATATAGGCCATTCCTTGTTGCGGGGCGTGGTTTATGTAGCGACTCGAGAGTAGGAAATGCGCAGAAGGCGTCTGCGCAGCCTGGTTCGCCTAGTTTTGGGTGAGCAGGATGGCGCTGTACGGGGGAAAGAGATGGTGTAGTGGCAAGCGTAAAAACGGCGCGCTACATCGTTCCATAAGTTTCTAACAGATGGTCGTGTAAGTTAATTTATTGACACAATAGGCCACTTGCATCACATTTTTAAAAAAAAAATTCCGGTTAAGACAAATATTCTAAGACATTTCGTATTTTTTTTAATCGTATTTTTGAAACCCTGGGGATTTTTTGAAAATTTCAATCCGAAAAATCATACCATTTTTTATAAACCGGAAAGACGGGACATAATTTTATAGGTGCGAAAAAACGATAATTACATAGCCGAAAATCGTTTAAAAAAAAAAACGTTTTCCACTGCAATGGCACAGGAGAATAACGAGGCATACCAAAAATATTACATCTCATAAATATTTTTTTCCTTGATCCATCTTGTTGATCATAAATCATTATAATGTACAACGTATATATTACTAAATCCAATGCAGTATACTTGTACTTGTAAATTATAATAATAATAAGAATATTATAAAATTTGATTTTGTTAAAATCAGCACCATAACCATTATACCTCCAAAACACGTACCAACTTCTAAAATGTAAGGGGTTCTCTTCAGAACTTCTAAAATGTACGGGGTTCTCTTTTGTCAAAAAGTCAAACCAAATGATAAGTGCGAAGAGAACAAAACAATAAATCTAGTGAACGAATTAAAAAATTCGCCTGAAATCAAAGTGATGCCATATTAAAAAAAAAAAAACAGTGTGAAATTTTACAAAATTAATAAGAACATTTTCTGAGACGGGACATTTTCATGTAGTGACGTCACGAGCCCAAATAATGGATTTATTTATTTAAAAATAAAAAAAACTGTACATTTCTAAAAAAATTTACTAACATTTTCGCAATCTTAATAAAAAGACCTATCCACACGATTTTTTCCAAGTCGTTATGAATTCAATGCAAGTGGCCTATTGGTTATGAAGGATAGATAACCATCCAGTAGATGGCGTTGTGTTTTGTTAGCCACAGCAACGCGTGGCTGGGTCAGCTGGTTATTTATAAAAATAATTTGAAGTAATTTGAAATGAACACCCTTGAAGGATGAAAGTCAGAAATATTGTGAGAAATATTATATGTATTATAAGAAAACAATTATGTACCATAGTTAGCCTTCATTCTTAGAATAAACGTAAAAAACAACAACAAAAGCAACAAAAAATAGATCTTTAGTGCTGATGCTCATCTCTAGGCTTTGTGTCCATTCAGTCATTTTACAATTATAGAATGCATCATCTCCAGTGGCGGATACAGCGCCCCCCCCCCCCCCCCTTGGCCACCCTAAATACAAGAAAATATTTCTTCAATCATTCGCTCTACATGCCTAAACCATCTAAGCGTCCCTTTCTTAATCTTACTTATTACGCTTGTATCAGCCTTGCATTATTTTCATATTTTTTTCACACTATCATACATGGCTTTCTATAGCATTTAGTCCTTCCTCTGCCATTTTCATGCTTCACTGCCATACATCAGGGTTGGTACCCCGGTGCGTAGTCGGGAAACATGCCAAACGCGTGCCCAACATTTGTACACGGTTGACATTTGTCACATGAGAACGGGTCGTTTTTTCGACTCGTTCTTGTGTTCAACAGCTCGGCTGTGGAATGATTTGCCAGCCTCTGTGTTTCCTCCTTCCTACAACATGGGTCTCTTCAAGACCAATGTTAATTCCTTCCTCTCCTCAAAAAGACCCTCCACACAGCATCCCAGATGACATAGGACCTGAGGGAAATTATTTTCCTCAGGGCCTCCTGTGTGGAGTTAATGTAAAAAAAAAATCACTCCATTGTGGACTGCTAGCTTCGCTTCTTTCAACAGTTTTTTATTAGCGCCCACGGCGTTCAGTCCTCCATAAATGCGGAGTTACCTGCATTTACCCTTCTTTCAATATCTCTATCAGCCTCCCCATCTCTCGTAAATATACTTCCCGAATACATAAACTTATCCACTGTCATTTTTGGGTAACTATTACAAAATATACCTATTATTATTTTTTAAAAATGCCTTTGTAGATGCTATGTGAAGGGTCATTTTAGAGAAAGGAAATAGTGGAAGGAAAAAGGTATGATAGGTGGTTAGTACTCTCTGGGTTAGTGTGTCCAGGAGAGATGGACGGATGAAACTTTCCCTCCCACTGCGATGCAAAGAAATGGGTCGAGGGGTTCCTGCTGGAGAGGTTAAATGGTCTCCTTCAACCAGTCCTTTCCAGCTCGCCACGCAGTACGTGGGCAAATGCTTCCGCCGCTACTTTGAAAAATCACATCCCACGAACTCAGGCATCCCTGCTAAGTCACCAAACTTAGCGATCCACTTGGGATGACTTATAGCAGAGGTGTTGTTTATCCAATAAATAATTCCCGTGGTGGCGGTACCCACACTCGCCTCCTAAATTGAAACTTTTGCTTCATTCACATTCATACGTCGTTTCATGTAAAGGTGCCCTTAACACGTCCCGACTCAAGTATTTAATTCCCTTGATCGTGTATTCCCTTGAATGCAGCCCTACTGCTCCCTGTGGCCAGCCAAGTTTTAAATGTGCGGTCCGTCAATCTTTTATTTATTTATTGAAGTGGAAACTTCTTTAGCACCGTTGTGATTTGACAACACATCCATCTGTTTATTTTAGCCTGCGAGAGAATGAGATAGTATTTTTTTACATTTACTCCACACAGGAGGCCCTGAGGAAAATAATTTCCCCCGGGGCCTATGTGATCTGGGATGCTGTGTGGAGAGTCTTTTTGAGGAGAGGAAGGAATGAACATTGGTCTTGAAGAGACCCATGTTGTAGGAAGGGGGAAACACAGAGGCCGGCAAATCATTCCACAGCCGAGCTGTTGAACACAAGAACGAGTCGAAAAAACGACCCGTTCTCATGTGACAAATGTCAACCGTGTACAAATGTTGGCACGCGTTTGGCGTGTTTCCCGACTATGCACCGGTGCCGAAGGGATCAATGACGCTAGTTCCTCGGAGCATCTGCCATTGTAATACCGGTAGAACAAGGATAGCATTCCCACCCGACGCCTGTGTTCTAAAGATTGCAATCCAATCAGTCTGTTAAGATGGGAGAATCTATTAAGCGGACCGCCCGTTTCTGCAGAGAGTCGAGGGTATTTTTTAGGTATTTTGGAGCTCCAGACCAGAGGTGGCTGCCAAAATCATATAGTCGGTCTCCTCTTTGTGCGGTTCGTCGTATTTTCCCCGTTGTCTACTTTTTAGTTTTCTTATATCCTTAGCGCCCCCCCCCCTTGAGTTTTTTCTGTATCCGCCACTGATCATCTATAATGACCCACTTCATCATTAGGGAACGTACCCATACTACGTGACCCGTTTAGGGGGGGGGGGGGTATCTTCAAAATACCACGCTTGGTCACAATGGGGGGACTTAGGTTTTTATCACGTAGTAAATCTAGATATTTTTTTTCATTCCACACCTTTTTAATATTTTTCCACTTGTAATTATAGGTATGCATGCACCCTTTCCGTCACGCAGCAAGCGCCGTATTAATAAGGACAAATATAAGCCAAATAATTTATTTTTTTAAACTTTTTGTTAGCAAGAAATGATTCAAAACCATATTTATGATTTACTACGTGAAAACTGTAGGGGGAAGGGCGGGGGTCTTGGAATATACTACACGTGGTCACCGGGGGGGAGGGGGGAGGTTAAAAATTGCAAAAAGTGGGTCACGTAGTATGGGTACGTTCCCTTACCTGTGATTATTTTTGAGAAATAGTTCTTCAATCTGTTAGAATATCATTTATTATTTTTAAATAATAATCATCGTTATTATTTCTTAATGTGGTCCTTAACCTTGTATGGGATTGAATCAGTGTACAACTCTTTATCCTCGCCTATTTATCAGTGACGGTTTTATATTTTTCATAAATTTAGGCCACTTCATTTGCGCCGCCCCTTCCTCCTTTTTAAAAGTTGCCACCTATCATAATCACTCACTAAAAGGGTATAGGCACAAACAAGGCCGTAGCCAGAAAAAAATTTCGGGGGGGGTTTTGTTTGGCGGAACAGTGATTATTAAAAGAAATTAAATGGTGTAACGTATCAATCTTATCATGTATTTTTATAATTACACAATTAAATTTCAGCTTTCTTTGCAGCGAACAAATCAATTACCTTCTCGATGCCAATATCAATTTCGGGGGGGGGGGTTTGTTTGGCGGAACAGTGATTATTAAAAGAAATTAAATGGTGTTACGAATCAATCTTATCATGTATTTTTATAATTACACAATTAAATTTTAGCTTTCTTTGCAGCGAACAAATCAATTACCTTCTCGATGTCAATATCAATTTCGGGGGGGGATCAATCCCCCCTGATCCCCCCCCCCCCTGGCTACGGCCTTGGGCATAAATATTACGTTGTTTTGTTGTATTTTGCAATAGATGATGAAGGGAAGGTGTTTTTAGTTCTAATTCTAACACTAATTCGTAAATTTCCACATCCATTTTGGAAACTTTATAAGAATATAACGTTGACTCTACATTATTGGTTGTTTATCAGTAGTGTAAAAGTACGTTTATAAGGCCCTAAATGTACAGTATACACTGAGTGTACATTACCGAAGCGCACCGAATTTTCTATCACCGTTAGGAGTGCCCGCAAGTGCTTTACGTATATAATAATGTTAGGAGTGCCCGCAAGTGCTTTACGTATATAATAATGTTAGGAGTGCCCGCAAGTGCTTTACGTATATAATAATGTTAGGAGTGCCCGCAAGTGCTTTACGTATATAATAATGTAAAATAAAAAATAAACTTACGGGATGGTAGTTTTAGAACTATTTCGTTTAGACAAAATTGTTTCCAAGGAAGTAGAGTCATTAATCCCTGCGGCGCCGGTGTGTAGTTGGGAAACACGTCAAACGTGTGCCTAACTTACGTACACGATTTATCGACATTTATCGTACGAGAACGAGTCGTAGAAACGACTCGTTCTTAAGTTCCAGAGATTTGCCGGCCTCTGTATTTCCTGATTTTTCCCGTATTTCTTGTTCACTACTTCCTCTCCCCAAAAAAACAGCATCCCCAAAGATGATTTATGCCTTGAGGGAAATTATTTTCCTCGTGATCTCCTGTGTGGGCTTAACGTAAAAAAAATAAAAATTCTAAGGTTCAATAAAATTAAAGTAATGATTATAGTGATCTTTTCGGGATATTATGCCGTTTCGCGCTTCCTTCTTCTTTAGCCTATGTTTCGAACCCATCATCAGGGCTCAGGGCAGAAGTGTGCTATGATATAGTGTGATGATGAGCTGTGTTACAGGGTGAACACTGTAATGCTGTCCGAAACGTTGGCTAAAGAAGGAGGTAGCGCAACACGGCATAATACCCCCAAAATAAATCAGTAAAATGCTTTTGGCCGTGAAAATCTAAAACCAAAGTTATGATAATTCGAAAACAAACCTAAAATGCGGAACAAAAGTAGCGAAAATATTTTATTTATTTTACTTGACACAATTATTTGTTAACTTATAAAATATAACGATGTGGTTTTCGTAGGAGATGACTTACTATATAGGTTAAAAAAATACCCGATCACACTGAATGATTTTATTTTAATCAAAAGGTGTGACATAATACATACCTTCAGTGGCGTAGCTAGCATGGGTGGCATCTAGGGCGGATAACGTGGTGTCACCCCCCTCCCCAATTTCGACTTCTTAAAAATTAAAAGCATTACTACCTATTCAATGTGTAGAAAATTGGTCCGTCCTAGCGAGGGGGGGGGGGATGGCTAGAGAATTTCAGGGATAAAAATTTCTACATAAATATAGGCTATTTTCGCCATGTCGGACACAAAATTCTCCCGTTCCGGGGCACTCCACGGGAAGCCAAAGAGCTACGAAAATATAATAACAAATATCCTTCGTAATTTTTTCAGTGACCCCCCCCCCTAGCTACGCCACTGCATACTTTAAAGATACCATCCACACAGCATGCCTGCATATGGCATAAAAAGTGAGAAAAGGTTGAGCAGGTTCATTGGTGAACACTTAATAACACCCTTTATTCAAAAGGTTATTGGACCACTTACAATAAAATTGGCCAATCACCAGCATCATTCCCCTGCCAGCCTATCATCCTTTCCTCTGCCACACATCACAGACACTAACACCGTATAAACTTTGTATTTAAGGTGACTGCAGCATGGACAAGGACCACTTGAAAGAGAACAACAAACACCTCAGCAAAGGCGTCAGCTCCAAAGAATTACATCCAGGAATCATCACCAACACGGTCAGAATATCAAAAAGTGAAGAAGCAGTTACGCAAAACACGCTGTCAATTACAAAAACCAATAGCATCAAGTCAGAAAAGGACGTAAGATTCGCAGCTGCGCCATCATTTGTAATAGATATTCCTGAAAAATCTACACCAGATAAGGAAAGACACAAGGATAAAGAAAAAGATAAAGATAAGGACAAAGACAAAGATAGAGAAAACAAGTCCCCTAGAGATGGAAAAGATAAAGACAAAGATAGAGAACACAAATCACCTAGAGATGGAAAAGATAAAGACAAAGATAGAGAACACAAATCCCCTAGAGAAGGAAAAGATAAAGACAAGGAAAGAGATAGAGAGATTAAATCACCTAGAGATGGAAAACTATCAAGATCTAGAGATTCAGACAGTTCCAGAGATACGTTTGAGAGACAGGACTCCAAGCTTAGTCACATAGGATCCCCCAAGGTTCCGAGAAAGTACTTCCACAATTGGAAGCAGGCTTGCGACAAGACAAAAGACAGGACCAAGGAATTGTTAAAGAGGTGGCGCACTCTACCAGAAACAGATGGGCCGATGGACGAGTTGGATGACAGTCACGAGGATTCAGGAGAGAGCAAGGAGGCGGGGAAAGGACACGGCTGGAGTGTGCATGTTTGGAGTAAGTTTTTATTAATTCTACCGACTAATCTAATCCGCCTATCGATCTGTTCATTTATATTAGGTCCTTACATATGAAATTGGCGTTTTGACGTACTGGCAACTTTGATCTCAAATATCTTCTCTTTGGTTAGGAATTCCAAATTCAAATTTATACAGCTATTTACTCATGTATTTGTGTTTCGAAAATTATAAATTTGTTTTTTCCTTAATTGTTTTTTTTTCTTTGCGTCACTTAGTTTACAAAATGGAAAACTTGAAATATCGCGTTACTTACGAGTTCGAGTTCCACCGTGGCACCAGTGCTGCAGAAACGGCTCGAAGGATTAATGATGTATATGGCGACGGTGCCGCAAAAGAAAACACAGTGCGTCTTTGGTTCCAACGTTTTCGTTGTGGAAATTTCAACCTGCAGAACAAGCCCCGTGGACGGCCGGAGACCAAAGTTGATAATGAAGAATTGAAGGCTATTGTGGAAGTGGATCCATCGCAAACCACGTCCGAGTTAGCTGCAGGCTGCGGTGTTAGTGATAAAACTGTTTTAATCCACTTGAAGCAAATTGGGAAGGTGAAAAAGCTTGAAAGGTGGGTACCTCACGAATTGAGTGAAGCAAATCAACAAACGCGCGTTAGAACGCTAGACCACACACTGCACAACAGACGGCTATCAAATTAGAGGAGCTTCAATTGGAATGTCTAAGACATCCACCCAATGCCTTGCCCCAACAGATTACCATTTTTTTTCGAAATTTGGATAACTTCTTGCAAGGGAAAAAATTCAACTCCGATGGGGCAGTCCAAACCGCCTTCAAAGATTTTATTGATTCCCGTCCGAATGGTTTTTTTAGTAAAGGGATCGATGAACTACCTATGAGATGGCAAAAGTGCATAGATAGCAATGGTACATACCTTGATTAAAAATATATATAATATTTTTAAAAAAATCGACTTTATGTTCCTTCCATACAAAACGCCAATTTCATATGTAAGGACCTAATATAAAGGAGAGTGTCTGTGTACTTGTTGCGGACACGAGTTTTGATTTTTATAAAAATCTATAATTAAAATCACTCCCAAAATTGAATTGAAATATCTACTCATTGTTAAAATTTACTTATCCTGCTGTCAAAAAAAGACGGGACGATTAATCTTTCCTTATTTTTTAATGACCCACTTGCAAAAAAAGTGTTTTGGCTTAGAAAAATAAATTAACATAAATTAAAATAAAAATATACTTCGTACTAGAAAGAAATTGGACGGTTCCTGTTTGATATAATAAAGGTGTTCCAAGTCCATAACGATTCCGCAAAATCCTCAATACATTTGTATGTTGTTGTAGCAACTTGGGTAAACCGGTACAGCATAGACGGGGGGGATGGGGGTGCAGAGGGAGATGAGGAAGAGGAAAAGCCGGAGGGGCTGTCTCCACTGCAGCAAGACAAGATGGGCCTCTTCTTCACCGAGCTACTTGACCTCGACAGGGACGACCTCGTCAGTGAACAGGACTTCGAACACTTCTGCGAGGTATAACTAATTAAACTAATAAAGGGGTGTACGATTTGAGAGCTTCACAGCCAAAAGTATTTATTTCCTTCTTCCTTAGGAGGGCTTCCTCCTTCATTAGCCTACATATACACCAAACCAAATGCCGAAATATCCCGAAACACCTGACATAAGAGTGTTGACACACGCAGCACGATATCACTTCTTCACATGCCTTGATAGTGGACACTGTAATAATAATAACAATTGGATAATTTGTAGAGGGCAGTTTTTGTGAAAAACCGTCTCAAGGGCGCTCTACGATTTATTTTATTTATTTATTAAAAGAATGTTGTACAATGTTTAGTTTTTTTGTGGTATTTCATTCGCCATGCTAAGGATATCCCTGTGTTATGGCGGGTGAAGTTTACAGATTTGAAATTATACATTTGTAATGCTTGATAAATAAAATTAGAAGTTGTACAGATTAAATTTAATTGCAATATTTTATAATAATAATAATTAATTAATTGATAATAAAAAATAATATAAGTTGATAAATAATAAGAGTTAATTAAGAACTCAATTGTTCAGACATTAAACAAATGAGTTTTTCTGATATATTGGTTGAATTGTTAGCCAAAATTATAAAAAATACTCATAATTGGAAAGCCACAGGTTGCGATTGGATACATAATTTTTGGTACAAACGTCTAACTACTTTACATCCTCTGTTTGCAAAAAATCTTTCAAAACTTGTCAAACAATCTCAAAATTTTCCTAATTTTCTAACTAAAGGCATTACTTATATGTTACTTAAAAGCGAAAATATTAATAATCCCTCTCAATATAGACCCATTACATGTCTACCGACAATATACAAAATTTTAACCTCTTGCTTGACAGATTTAATATATACTCATTTGGATGAAAAAAATATTTGTCAATATAAAAAGGTTGTCGCAGAAAACATATGGAATGTAAAGAACAATTAGTTATTGATTCTGTAATTTTAAAACAAATTCAAAATCAAAAGCGTAATTTACGTACTTGTTATATAGATTATCAAAAAGCTTTTGATAGTGTCCCGCACTCGTGGCTAATCAAAATATTAAAAATATATAAAGTTAACCCAATTATAATTAGCTTTTTGAAAAATATTATGTCCTTTTGGAATACAGATTTACTGGTAAATTTAAAAGGTAAGAAAATAGTAGTACCGGGCATTTCAATAAAAAGAGGGATTTTTCAAGGAGACTCATTGAGTCCTCTTTGGCTTTGCTTAGCATTGAATCCTATGTCTAAAATGTTAATTAAAAGCAAGTTTGGAATAAAAATTAAGGGTAATACAAGAGAGAGTAGTATAGTTTCACATCTATTATATATGGATGATATAAAATTATTTTCAAATTCTGAATCAAATTTAGAGAAAATGATTAAGGTAGTTAAAATTTTTTCAGATGATATTAAAATGACTTTTGGTTTAGATAAATGTAAAACGATCCATATAGAGAAAGGCAAAATTGTAGATGGAGACGAGGGTATATTTAGAAATTTCAAAATTAAAAGTATGAAAGGGGATGAGGTTTATAAATATTTAGGATACCCGCAATCAAATAGATTAGATCACACTAGTATTAAACATGATATTAGGATTAAATTTCAAACTAGGATCAGAAAAATTTTAAAATGCAATCTATCTGCTAAAAATTTAGTAAAAGCAATAAATACTTGGGCAATACCTCTATTAACGTACTCATTTGGCATAATTAAATGGTCCAATACAGATTTAGATAATTTAGAACGATTAATTAGAACTACATTAACAAAGTTTAATTGCCATCATCCAAATTCAGCTATAGAACGAATTAATTTACCTAGAAATTTAGGAGGTAGAGGTGTAGTCAAAATAACATCTTTGAAACACAATCAGGTAGAAATGCTTAGAAATTTTTTCCATAGGAAAGCTAATAGCTCAGAAATGCACAAAATAGGCAGATATAAACATTACACCTTTAAATTTATATGACGAGAATGCCAACATTCTTATAAATACTAACCAGGAATTATTAGATTCCTGGTCAAATAAAATTATTCATGCAAAACACTTCAATTATCTCAACCAAACGTATGTTGACAAACTTTCGTCAAACAAATGGTTGGGTATTGGAGAGTTGAGCGCACAAATAGAAGGATTTATGCTTGCCATTCAAGATAGAATCATTAATACTTAAAATTATAGGAAGCATATAATCAAAGATATAAATCAAATTGATGGTTTATGTAGAAAATGTTTGGCTTTTCCGGAAGCTATAGAACATATTATATCGGGATGTTCTATATTAGCGCCGTCCGAGTATACATTTAGGCACAATCAGGTTTTAAAAATAATCCACCAAAGTTTGGTAATTAAACATAACTTGATTGACTGCCGTAATATAATACCATATTATGAATATGAACCAAATTCATTTTTAGAAAATGAATTTTATAAATATATTATGATAAAACTATACTAACAGACAGAACAATTAGTCATAACAGACCTGCCCCCTAGCATGGTCGATCGATATAGGTTTTATCGAAAATGTCGGTAACTTTCGATCGCTCCCGAGCACGACTGCAGGCCGCTAACGAATAAACAACAGTTTACGTCAAATATATTTGGAACCCCTAGTCATTGCGAACTATTGTTTGTTCTTTAGCGGTCTACAGTCTTGCTCGGGAGCCATCGCAAGTTACCGACATTTTCGATAAAACCTATATCGATCGACCATGCTAGGACCCCTGATATAGTTTTACATGACAAAATTAAAAAAATAACTTATTTCATTGATGTAGCTATTCCAAATTCCTGTAATATTCAAAAAACTGTTTCTGAAAAAATTAGAAAATACACAGATTTAGGAAATGAGATTAAAAGAATTTGGCATTCTCGGAATATAAAAATATTACCATTTGTTATTTCGGCTACTGGCATTATACCTAGGTCTCTGATTCAAAATTTAGGCGTATTAGATTTGTCAAAGAATTTATATATAAAAATGCAAAAATCGGTAATTGTAAATACATGTAGGATTACAAAAGATTTTTTAAATATTTATATTGAGGGATCAGTAGGATTTACAGGTTCAATTAGGAATTCCACAGAGCCGAACCCTCTGATATGAAAATATCTGGAGTCGGTGAATTATTTTCCCATCAGGTCTCTGGTAGGTTGACATGTTGTTCTTGTATTTTTTTGTAATTTTAATACTTATGTAGTGCAATTGCATAACGTGGATTGACCAGATTATCATTTGGGAAGTGTGTGAAAGGGTTTAGTTTTTCCTGTGGGGAAAATTAAACCCGGACATTTAAATCTGGTGCGTATAAAAAAAAGAGTTCTTAGGCTCTTTCTAGTTTTATCATTTACAAACAGATTCAGAAAACATACTTACCTGGCCGGTCACTTCCGATAAACATACTTTTAATAAAAAGTTTATGCTTGGAGATGATACGACTTTGCACACACACAAACTTTATTTAAAATACTGGACATTGCATGCTTTTACATTTGCTACCCTCCATTACTTTTGAAATAATTTTTATAACATTTATAAGTATAATTAAAAAAATATATATTTGAAAGACTGAAGAATTTGGGACTCTTTAGGACTGGAGAATTTTTATAAAATAATCTCAAAAAGCTTTCAAGTGCTTACTTACTTACGTTTTTACAGAAAAATTAATTATTTACAATGTCTCCGACCGAAACAGGACTTTCCACCGAAACCGAATCTTCGGTGTCTGTCTCAGTTTTAGCCGAAACCGAAAACGAAACTTTTTTAGACAAGTTAAAAATCTATAATTAATCAGTATACATTTGCCCTGAAGAAGGAACGTTCGTTCTGAAACCGGTCGGATTTACTCAAGTATAAAAGTGGTTCAAACAAAGTTAAATTGTTTCATTTAAGTTAAAAATCGATTGTTTACTGTTATTTGGCTCATTTTTTACACTTATACAGACTTATTACAATTATTCATGTGTTAAAACGTGATAACTGTCTGAACTTCACGTACTTCAATTATTATTATTTTTTTTATTTAACACGTGTGAACTGTTTGAATAAGTGTAAAAAATAAACAAAAGATTTTCTGCCAAAACCGAAACTGATGCCGAAACTAGATTTTTTTTCCGAAACTTGCCGAAGTCGAAACCGAAACCTAACCATCGGTCGGTCACTAGTTTTTGACTTTATGGATACGACTGTCTGAAAAGGTGAGTTTTAAGTTTAGCTCTAAATTCTGCCTAGTAAAGTTATGCGAAGAGCAAATTAAATAATCTTGAAGAGGTAACTCTTTTCTAATATTCGTTTAGAAATCTCATTTATGCAATCCTCACAACTCTGGAGCTATGTAAATTGCAGAATCGTATTAAATAGGCGTCAACAAACGCTGTGAAAATAATATTTATAATTTCGCACACCATCAGTTAATGATATGCTCCCGGTATTTCTGGCACTAAATTTGATATATAATATTTACCAAAAGAAAGGTATCAATGTGAAGTTTTAACTTTTTTTACATTAACTCCACACAGGCGACCCTGAGGAAAATAATTTTCCTCAGGGCCTATGGGTTCCTTTTCCCTCATGGGTCTTGAAGAGACCCATGTTAGAGGAGGGAAGAAACACATAGAGCTGCCGGGTTCATACTAAACATATTATGCCCAGCAGCCAAAAACGATAATGGAAAAATGTTGGATATGAAATTTTTATGAATGTGCCTAAAACAATTTATTGTTGCAAGAGAGAACCCGATTATATTTGTGATTTCTATTACTATCCAAAAAAATACTCATTTGCAAATTCCTAGAAAATTGACAAATCTGTAAATGCATTTTGCCACCTTGACATTGAAAAAGTACACCCACCATGGGAAAGTAATTATAATGATCACATCACAAACAACACAAAAAAAGAATGAAAAAAATACAAAAAAAAATCTTTTGTAAATTATTTCCATAGAAAACACCTTTTGAAACTTAGGGCCAGTTTCTTTTTCGTTATTTGTTTTTGGGGTGTTATGCCGTGTTGCGCTACCTCCTACTTTAGCCAACGTTCTACCGGATCTGCCCTGATGATGGACACTGCAACGATGTCCAAAACGTTGGCTAAAGAAGGAGGTAGCGCAACACGGCATAACACCCCAAAAACAAATAACGAAAATGCTTTTGGCCGTGAAAATCTTAAAACTTATCTTAGGGCCAGTTGTTTCACAGAATTTAAACAATTCATCAAATATCAAAGTTGAAATTCAAGTTCTGTAAAGGTTCTATTCAAGTTTTGTTATTGTATCATTATTGGCCAGTTGTTTCACGCACCTGAAATAACAACAGAACCTGAATAGAACTTTTGCATGATTTGTTGAAATTCTGTGAAACAACCCGCCCTTAGTTTGCAATAGAATTTGAGATTTGCAATTTCATTTACTGATTTATTCACGACAGGTTGTTTCACAGAGTGCTTCAAATTTTAAAGTTAATATTCAAATCCTGTGAAAGTCTTAATCATGATTTATCATCAGAGTATTGTGAAAGAACCGGCTCGATGAAATAATAACAGAACTTGTATAGAACATTCAGAGAACTTGAATTTTAACTTTTAAAATTGCTGAATTGTTCAAATTCTGTAAAACAACTCATCCTTTAGTTTTGGCGCAGCATGAAAACCTTTGTATTCTTCTTAGCGGTGAATGTGAACAGCCAATACATTATTGTAAATCTGTTTCCAGAGACTGGCACATTTTGCGGATTGGTCCACCACATCCCCGGAGTTCCACATCTTGTTAGAAGTTAAATATGAGTTCATCGAGAACTTTATACTCCCCCTGCCTGCACAGTAAGTGGTAATAAATGTATGCACTCTTTATACAAAAATCACTCTTTCTTTTAGATATTGTATAAATTTATTTTTTTTAAATTAAAAAGTAACAAATTTGTGGGGTGACCTCACAGTTGTTCCCCCGACAGTTGGCCCCCTGAAATTATAATTATTAAAAAATTATATTTTGTGGTGTATCGTAAAAGCTTCCGCCTTGTAGACACAGATGGCGGTGATATCATCTATGGGTAGTTTCCGCTAGATGGCAGACAGCGTAGTGCCTAAGTTCTCCGTCAGGGGATTGGAGAAGCTCAGAGGGTGTGTTTCAGTAATCACTCACCAGAACCATTATAGCTAACTTCTAGTTAGGTAGACTACCGCAGTCCCAATTGTATGTGCGAAGTTTAGAATAAAACCAGATAACAACAAGAATCTATTTATTCCAAGAAGTTATCTCCATCCAAGTGTGTTGGAGAATCTGCTAGTGTGTCTTCAAATAACAGAACACTACATATTTATTTTGTGGATTATTATAAAATATCATTAATAAAATATTGGTACGGTTTTCAAACGAATTTATTTACAGTGTCAATTTTTGTACTTATATAATTGCTGATATAAACAAGTAGTTTTATCCTTGATACATTTGAATGAAAATACGTTTTAAACCTTTGTTATTTGGTAGTGCATTCTATGCTCACCCCTTCACCGTACTTACACCGTATTTTCCACAAACCGACTTCATATTGTATAAATGTATGCCGGGGGGCGAGTTTCGGGGATCAACTGTCATGAAACCTACGTATTTGTGGAAACTATGATGCGATGTCTTATTTTTTCAAGTTTACTAACAGTATTAATTTTTGTGGAATATTTCTGACTAGCTGACCCGGCCGCGCATTGCTGTGGCTAACGAAACGCCCGCTCCCTTTATATATTATTTATTTCAACCAATTTACACAAAACCTTAAAAAATTATATACCTAAACCTTCCTCATGAACCACTCTACTTATTGTTGAAAACTGCATGAAAATCTGTTCATTAGTTTTTGAGTTTATCGCGAACAGACAGACAGGCAAACACATCGGAGGACTTTAATTTATAATACGTAGAGATTATCTCTAAATTTAACAATGTTTGTTTTAGAATGACAAATATTTTTTTTATGAATGCTTACAGCTTCTACAATAATCTTATATATAAAAATGAATCGCTGAATGTGTTGCTAAGCGCAAATCTCGAGAGCAGCTCAACCGATTTCGCTAATTCTTTTTTTAGAATATTCCTTGAAGTACGAGGATGGTTCTTATGGAGAGAAAAATTAAGAAAATTGGATAATTTCAGAAAACCTAACCACTATCGCACGTTTGACAGTTTGCGTGTTTGAGAATGACATTTTGCAAAACAATGATTGTTAAATCAGGATTCTATTTTTGAAAATCTTTAAGTTGATACATTTATTTAAAGTAAGTACCCCCCTAATAGTTTGAATTAGATTTTTTAAATAGGTACCTATGTTAGGTACCAAATTTAATCTACATGACAAATGGAAATTTGAATAAAAATTGTAAAAGGTGGCACGCGGGCTGTTTAAAAATTGAATGTACTGGGATTAAATATATGGAACGCGGGAGGAGGGTTGGCAGGACGAGGGAGCGGGAAAGGGAAGAGGGAAAGCGGAGAAGGTGGAAGAGGAACACGGGAGGGGAAGGGGACGTGTGAGGGGGGAGGGGAACTCGGGAGGGGGGTTCGCGGGACAGGAGAAGGGGGGGGGGAGTTTAGTGGGGAGAGGGAAGGTGGAGGTGAAGGAGTGGGAACGCGAGAGGGGAAGAGGATGCAGGAGAAGAAGGGGAGGCGGAAGGGGAATGGAACGCATGGGAAAGGACACTCAGGGAGAAAC
Source organism: Limnephilus rhombicus (assembly GCA_929108145.2). Lineage (NCBI taxonomy): Eukaryota > Metazoa > Arthropoda > Insecta > Trichoptera > Limnephilidae > Limnephilus > Limnephilus rhombicus. Next base: position 50,728,852 of record OV815286.1, on the reverse strand, counting down.
AATTTCTTTATTAAATGGCATAGCAACGCTGCCGGGACCAGCTAGTTATTAATATATAACACAAAGACAAAAGTCTGTTTCTCATTGATGTTTTGTGAGGATATATCACTGTCGGTAATTTATTTATTAATTTTCGGGAAATCGACGGTTTACATTTATTTCAGTTTGTACATAGTATTAAATAGCCAAAATAAAACCAATTGTGGATTTCCTCCTTGTGACTTTACTTCTACTGAGACAGGTTAATAAGAATAAATAAATTAATTTTATAAAAAAGGAATATTCGTATTCATATCCACCAATACGTTAGCGTTATATGCGTTTGGCTAAACTGAAACGACTTATTCTTGAGTTCAACATCTCGACTATGGAACGATTTGCCGGCCACTGAGTTTCCGCCTTTTTTCCCTCAGTTTATAAAAAAAATTATTGCGCTGCCCATACACAAGTTTGTACATTTAATCTTTCACACAGAAAATCTGGGTGAAATTTGATTACATTTGGTTAATTTTCATTTATTCTATTGACAAAAAGGTCACTGTTCAGCTATGCATTCAGGATTTCTCCAGTCTCCAGTCTCTAATATAATATAATACACAAAACAAATAATTAAATTAAATTAAAATAAAATAAATTAAATTAAATTACATAACAAATCAAACATAATTAAAAGAAATTTCCAATTTAAGACACATAATACAATATAATTAAATAAATTTATAATTTTTAAAAAATAGGTCAAATTTCATAAGTAATGTAAATCAGAATTCAAAATAAAGCAAATAATCTTAACATAAAAATTCAAATATAATCACTTCAAATATAAAATATAATCAATTCAAATATAAAATATAATCAATTCAAATACGAAATACAATCAAAATTAACAATATAATCAAATCAAACACAAGTACGCATTCCTTCATTTGTAAATATTATTAATTAAGATGTGCAGTTGACTGTGCAGTCAGCAACCATTCGCCGCAGAGCTATTCATGTCGATATTCTAACAGACAGTGGTATTTCATTCCAAAATTTTGATGAGGAATAGCTGAAACTACCCTCAAATAGAGCAGTTTTATGTCTCGGGAGAACGAGTAAATGGTCCTTTTGTCATGTACTGCATGCTTGTCATGTACAAACAGATAGGAAGGAACCTTCGAATGTATCAAATTGTATATTTGACAAATTTGATGAAACTTCCTTCCGTTTGACATATTTAGGATCCGATGCCGATAGAGATAAGGCGAGATATGCTCGCGTCTCGGGACATTGTGGCAATATCGGACACATGCATTTTGGACACGTTGCACTTGTTTTTGCGTTTTCTTTAATAAATTTATAAATTATCTTATTCAATTGGGCAGTTATTTTGTGTAGTTGCTGATGGGTTGTTTTGTATATTCAAGATACCGAGAAAAAGCATACTGGAGGAGATTATCAGCGGGACTGCCGACGGGAACGGTGGATTGTCAGATGTGGCTGGCAAGATGGCCGCTGCTTCTTCCCGAGTGCGGCAGGTTTCACCGGTTTCCACTCTTCCTGCAATACTTCTGTAAAATACTCTTTGGAATCATCAATAAAAGCGGTGAGAACTACTTATTTTAAAATTAACAATGTCTCGAAACAATAATCCAATAATAATATGTACATATATAGCTGCCAATGGTTCTCCAATGAAACAAAATTTTATCACATCTACCGGATCTGCCCTGATGATGGACACTGCAACGCTATCTGAAATGTTGGCTAAAGAAGGAGGTAGCGCAACACGGTTTGTGCAGCAAAGTCATGTTTTAACTCGACCGTTTGGCACTTAATCTGTCTGTAAATTTGTTTGTGTTAACTTTGATTATGGTTCGAAAGTTCTTTTTAAAAAATATGAAATTGAGAGGTTAAAAGGTGTCCTTCAACCAATCTCTCTCAATCTAGCCCACTACGCAGCTGGTGGGCAGAAGCATCTGCCGCCAAAACCCAGACTAACCTCACCCCATGAACCCGGGCACCTTTGCTAAGTCACCAAACATAGCGAACCACTTGGGGTGACCTACGGCAGAGGTGTTGGTTATCCAATAAATGGTTTCCGGGGCGGCGGTACCCATACTCGCCTTCCAAATTGTAATTATTAGATGAAATTATCTGAGCCGAACTTATCTAAAATTATTATTTTTTTATATTGACTCCACTCTCCTAGGAGAAAATTATTTCCCTTGGGGCCTTTGACGTCTTTGGGGATGCTGTATGGAGGGTCTTTTTGTGGAAAGGAAAGAGGTTTTCTTGGGAGTGTAGTACTGGGGCTTCCCATTATCTTCCGTACCGAGTGAGTCATTAAATTTGATACAACCTTTCCTCTAGTATTCTGGATGCAATCCCTGCCGATATCAAACACCTTCAGCCTTACGCCAGTACTGGTAGTTACTGCTCCCCTCGTGATAGATCCATTGTGTTCTGCAAAAACACCTTGTGGGCACCTTGTGTAGGAGGTGGCTCTTCACCATGCATGATGGTCTTTGTGAGAAAAGTACCAGATGACTATTCCTCCCCTTCCCTGGGCGGTGTTGGGGGGTTGTTGGTAACTGGGGGACCAGTGTTAGGTCATCCCTTGACAAATGTACTTCCCCCACCACAACGTTACCTCTGAAAAAGCGACCTACTCCAACATAACCTGTATTTCTGTGAAGGTTCGGGAGAAATAAGCCGCCAAGAGTTACGAGCCTTCTACATGTCTGTGGCCGGGCTGACTTCAATACGGTGTGATGAGATAATTGACACGGCATACAAACTTCTGACTTGCGTAAGTATAATAACTAATTAAATTTACAGCAAAATGTTGAGTAAAAACACTGACTTAATACAAACAAGTTTTTCACAGTTTTTTTTTAATGTCACATTTCACAAGAGCACCTTGTGCACCTGCCTGCACAGTGTAAAAAAAGGGGAACTATATTGCCTCCCGGTAGAGCAGCGTTGTGAGGCTGGTTAAGGTAGGGTAGTTAAACTCGGTAACTTATCGGGGTGTAAAAAAGGATTTATTAATGCGGGTCATGAAGAGGCCCGGATTGTATCAAAGGAGAAAAATCAGAAGGCGGCAGCCCAATTATTACAAAAATGAGTCGGAAGCCAACATCAACTACTGTGGGATCAATGCTGCTAGCTTCTTCCAGAAGGTTCCATTGAAATAGCTGTAGAACAGACTTAGCATGCCTACATTGCATCTGTGCATTAGAATTGGCAATCAATCTGTCGGCATATTCATATTGTTTAAAAGAGTGTTGTAGTTCAATTAAATTGCTACAATACCCGTTTTAAAACTTAGAAAATGTAAGAAATTATTTTTTATTCTTTCAATAGCTGAATATTGTAATGTGGGTTCCAGACGGGAGAATTGCACTCAAGTTGACTTCTAACAAAGACTTTAAAGAGTTTAATGTACTTATATAAAACTTGTCATAATATTTTTCTGACTTGCTCACTGTATTGTTCACATTTCAGAATGAGCAGCTGACACTGAACTTCGAGTCGTACAAGAGGATCTACGCTAATTGGCTGTGTGGAAAGAGCCCCAACGGGCCGGGACAGTGGGCTGTCGTACCCCCGCGAGGGCCCCCTTGCCGCGAGCCCTTCCCCGTGGACTACAGCGCCCTCAACACGGACCCCGCTCGCCTCGAGAAGTACACTCCCAACATCAAGACCAATCGGCACTCCGTCATTGTGTAAACAATTGCACGCCTTAAACAAGGCTTTTGTAAATTAACTGGTCAATTTCAATCGACTGAGAAAGGAAAAAATAAAGAAATTTCACAACTTTTTCGATATTAGTAACTTTGTGATGAACTATTAATAACAATGCGTCAACCTGCTTTGGATACAATTATGGACTTAGGGAGCGTACCCATACTACGTGACACGTTTGGGGGGGGGTCTTCAAAATGTCATGCTTGGTACAAATGAGCGGCGGCGGGCTTAGGTTTTTGGTCACCGGGCGGGGGTTAAAAATTGCAAAAAGTTGGTCACGTAGTATGGGTACGGTCCCTTATCAGGGGCACAGCAACTTAACCTCTTGGCCAGTGAGTTTTTGCAAACTTACTGTAGGTATGTAAAGAATTGTATAGTTTTTTTTTCTTTATATAATATCGAATATACCAAGTTTATAAACAAATAAAAAAATGATAGGGGTTTTAGTAATCGTGAATCATCAGTTTTGCAACAAGTCCGAATGTTTTCTAAAAAAATAACTCATTCAATTTTATCCGCAGACCTACTTTTTTGCCTATGTTCATTCCCTATATTTGCCCTTTTTTCCAACTCGCCACACTTTCTCTCCGGTGGCAACACTGTAGTGAACATTACCCTTATGTTTGATTAAGTGATTAAGTTGCTGTACTGTGAAGGTACGGTTGCGTTCAAAACTAAATGGCATGCTAATTTCAAAAAAAGGAGAAGTTTTTGATTAAAATTTAATAATACTTCTTTAAGTATTAATTATATAAATTGTTAATGTTATTTTGGATAGGAATTGAGCACAATTCACAAAACATTACCTAAAAATACAACAGTTTATCATTTGGGAAAGGTTTCTGTTAATTTCTTTAATAAGTACATACCTACCATGTCCCAGGATATCTAGCACAGTCGATCGACAAAGGCATTATCGATAATCTCGGCAACTTGAAATCGTTCCCGAGCATGACCGCAAATTGCTAACGGACAAATAACAGCTCACAGCAATTAGGTGTTCTTAACCACTGCAATGATTTTTGCCCTGTATTTCCCAATGACGTTACATATTATTTATATAACGTCATTGATATTTCCGCCATTTTAAATGTCTCCGATTGCTTTTCGGATAAAAAAGGCAATTATCTCCTTTTTTTTCAATTATTTCTGACTTTCACCCTTCAAGGGTGTTCTAGCCCATCATTTAAAATTACAGAGAAAGGAAATGTGAAATTATATATTAATTTTATTTAAATGAGCAAATTTCAGAATTAAATGGAAGATTGGAGTCGAGTTCAGACTTAGAAGAGATGAAATGTTGAATGGAGGGGAGGCAATTTTAGATAACGCTTGATAGAAGAGAGGATATTTATTTCAATTGTCTCCCTGATTCGGCAATTTTTTTAAAAAGAATATTTGTATCTCCCACATTTGTTATTTTGGACTTAAAACGAAGCTATTGAAATGCTTTATCTATTTTGACCATAGATGTCGCAAATTTCAACTTCGTAAACTATTTTATAACGATGTTAAAAATAAATTTAAAAAATATTTTTTTCATGCAGAATTACTGATCAGCTGTTTACGGTTAAAATTAAGTCCTTTTTCCATAGATATGTACCTTTAATTATCAAGTATACCACAGACAATATACAGAAATCGAAAATCTTCTATGTTGAGTTCGAATAAGTACCTCTCACGGCAGTTTCAAAGTAACAATCATGCAGGATTCGAGCGGTTATAAACTTAACGATTTTTTAATTTTTTTTTTTTAAATCCTACAAGTATGAGATAAATGGTAAAATATAGGTTAATGCATTGGATTGTACAGCACTATATTACATTTTTATGTCTCCATGTTAAAATTCGGTGGTATGATTTTTTTAATGCTGGTGAAAAATTTTTAAAATGATCTTCAGAAAATCTCGATCAAATGGAGAAAAAAGTTCTAAAATGCGCTGTCGTTCCAGTGGTTAATGATGAGGGATAATGTAAAGAATGACAAGTTATAACTCCTTTATCGATCGGCCGTGTTAGAACCCAGAGAGAGCTCGTATGTTCGTCACCGATGATCGTCCTCTTCTTTCTCACGCATCTTTTGTGAAAACAAAAAAGACAGAAAATACTCGAACAATGATGTCACCTATAACCTCTCTCTCTGGAACTTGTATAAAACACAGAAAGTTGGTGTCAGAGGTAATCACGCTTTAATAAAGAATGCATACAAAAGTGTACAGTATAATATATTATTAAAAATATGATATTTTTAAAGTAACTTATGAAAAAGTTTAGGTATGTATAAATGCTAAGAAATATCAATAACCTTTCAATATACTTTAGTATTCTAAAGCACACAAGGAATCATTGTGATTTCATAAAAAATGTACATATTTAATAGTAGACCATTCCCACTTATCACAAACACAATACTTCCAGAATAGAAACATTGTGAAAAAGTTGAGGTATGTACGTATTTAGGGTTGCCATAAGGGGGGTCCCCACGCGCCATCGCCCCAATCGCCCGTCACCCCTCACTCCAGCCCCTACAACCTCTTTGTAGTCATCACAGCCACGGAAAATGTTCATTAGTAAACAGCTCTGCCGCATTGTGCAGATTTAAATTGAGATATTATAGGTTTTATCGGGACAGAGGGCTCGATAATAATGACAGTCCCGATATATCGGGATGAATGGCAACCCTAAATATGTATTACATACTCGTAATTAAGTCCAGGGGGGTCAAGCTCCGAGAAATCGATAACTTTACAATATCGGATTGATAGGCGTAACTTCTGACAATTTTATATCGATGTACCGAGCACGGTTTCACTGGTGACAGCCAAACCGATATTGATAGTGGAATAAATAAGAAATCGATACACGCTGGCAACCCTGGAGGTGTTTTCTAAGAATTCACATTCCGAAATGTCAAATGCCAAACAGTTGCGTAAAAATATTAATAAACTGAATTGAAATATAAACTGCATTTCATTACATGCATTGGCAGTCTGCATTTACTTTTTGACACTAAGCGGGATTTAATTAGTTACTGAGGTCTTTCGTCATATCTGAACCACTTTCATTTCTTAAAGATCGAACAGAATAAATTTATTATGTCTTAGGTGCATTATTTAAGTCTATGGATTGTGTATACGACTTCTTTCAATTCTAAGAGCTTCGTTAGTTCAATACTTAACTTATCTGATACTATGGAGGTGCCCTAAAATTTATCAATCATCAGTCGGACTATATGCTTTATGAATTTTGCTGTTGATGAATTGGTGACCGTGCTCGCAAATATTGATAACTGACCATAGATAACGGATTTAGTCAATACTGTATTGAGGGTTTTATCGATTGTCCGTGCTAGACCTTCAGAAGGTATGTAAAACAATCATATCAGTGAATTAGTTGTACGTAATTTTTGATGATACGATCATAATATTATTATTCCTACATTGTTAGAACCATTCCAATAAATATGATTTATGTAAATATTGTAAATATATGTTACCTCTCTAAAAAAGACCAAACAAAGCAAAGATCAATATTTAAATCTAAGATAAACATCTATTTAGTTGTAAGCATGTATAAATAGGTTCCTACATTAGAGCACAATCATGTTATGGAAGTTTGACAAATGCAATTGAGAAATAAAGTATATATTTTGCTAATTTAATACTATCTGTGTTAAATAAAAAAAAACCTTTCCTTATCGAAAGAAATTAATGTTTTCCACTAACTTTTACACCGGTCAACACATATTTTGGTGCCTAAAGACTTATTTTTCATATAGGAACTACTTGTAATTTAATTTTAAATAATGGCAATATTCGTTTAGTTACCACACTGAAATGCATGCACGTTGGACCACGCTTCCGAATGACAGAGTGGTGTTGAAATTGGAAGGTTACAGAAGGGTAAGAGAATTTCAGAAATAGGCTATTTTCGTCTAAAAAGACCGTCGGGTGTCACCTCCCATCGGGTGTAGTGTCACTCCCCCGTCGGGTGGCACCCGGGGCGGTCCGCCCCCCCGCCCACTCCTCGCTACGCTACTGGTTACGTGTCCAGATCACTCCAGGGTCACCAATATCGCAGGTAATATTCAAACAAATTAGCTTTTATTAAGCACTCAAATTTACAAAAGCAACAATGTCAGTTATCAGAAAGGCTTGGAAAAAGGAAGGTTAGTATGTAAGAAGTTCAATGTTATTACAAGCGACACTCGAGACTTTCAAAATCGCTCTGTCATACTGTCATTTAGAAGCGCGGCCCAACGCGCATGCATTTCAGTGTTGCAACTGAATGAATATTGCCATTATTTAAAATCAAATTACAAGAAGTAGTTCCTACATACATATAAGTAAGTACTAATACAAATATAAGCAATTATTTATATAATATTCTGTTCTACTTACATAATATGCATACAGTAAATAAGTACTTGGGTTCTAAAAATGACATCGGATTAATCTGCTCTATCAGTTCTAGTTGTTAAGGTGACAATCTTCGATTATGATACCTACCTAATTTGTCTGTTTTTACGTAATAAAGCATGAAATATCTTTTATATGGTGACACCAATACTAAATAAAGTGGCCAATAAGTCGTAAATCTCCAAAAATTGAACTACTTAATGCAAAAAAAATTATAACATAATTTGAAATCAGCCTTCCAAGCATACACAATGTCAGATCTAATTTAAATCCTTTTTTTTATGTTGACCTGAGTTTTCAATAATATGCCACCAACGTGCCTACTTTAGCCACCATTCTCAACTTACTGTAAGTAGTAAGTCATATACGTCAACGACTTGAAAACAACTCCACCAAGACCAGGGTATAACTTTACCGTAATCCTTAATATGCTAAGATCCATAGCTGTTAGTTATCGTAAGTAGCACAAAAATTCAAAATGTTACAAAAATATGTGTTCATTTCTAATTAGAAATAGTTTTGCAGTAAAATATAATTATTTATGTTTAACTACTTAACCCCTAGGGGCTGGACCCCTGCATTTGCAGTGTTGAAAAATCGTGCCCACACACGGTACGAGGTACTGCAATTGCAGTGTCGACCTTACATACATTCATTTTGCTTTTGGATATATCATCTACTGGATTAATTAAAGACAAAAATAAAAACTTCACTTTATTAAGTATGGTATTGTCTTTTTGTTGGCTTTAACAAAAATATCTTTTCAGTGTTAAAATTTCTTGTCAGCCCCTAGAACTTTTCATGAAATATATCCACCCATTTTTTAAATGCTCTGAAAAATTAATGTTCAATAAAATCATAAAATATCTAATGGACATACCATGTGTAATCCACGGTGGTACGCAGATAGGTTGGTATGTCACTCACATCTTCTATCCTTGCACACACTTTGTGTCATTCTTTTTTTATGTTCTGCTTCAAACACATTCCTATTTGATTCACTTGATTGAGACATGTCTTTCAGAGATATCACTGACTTCCTTCTTTCACTTGTCACTTCTTTCTTCATCCTATTCTGTAAGTATGGTTTTCTTAATGCATACATGTATATCAATAGACTCACATTTGTCGCCATTCCTTTTGAATTACTTCATTACAACAATGTATGACTAACATGCATTGTTAACGTGCCAGAGATCTATTTTCAGCTGCATTCAAAGTACTTTAGTTTAGCTTCTTCAGGTCTCCTGGTGTGAACTGCAACTGAACTGGAAACAAACTGTTGCATTTCACACTTTGCTCAATGTATCTTCAACGAATGCTAATGAGATTGTACTCAAAATATTTTGTCCCTCAGAAACAGTATGTAGGTACATACTTTCCGGAGTTATTTTTGTATTATTGTAATGCTTTGAATGTTAGAAATGATAAAACTTAATAGGGACTATGTATTATCTTTGAGCACTGCTTGTACTGGGAATAAGGGTCCAAAGGTTGTCAAATTGCTATTTCCACTATACGGCTACATCATTATAAAGGTTAACACTGTAGCGACCACTTTCGCTGTCAATTTTTACGGCGCCCGCTTCTGCTAAATCCATCGCAGCACCATTGGTTTTATAAGGAATGCACCAGAAATACCTATCTACCTACCTGCTACAGTGCAAGCCGCCGCCGGCATCTACCTACGGCCGATAAGTACTTCTACCGCACGGTAACAATTAGTACAACACCTGGAAGGTTCGTGACTTAACAGGCGGCTGCAAACACAGTGACTAGTACATTCGAGTACTTTCTGACGTACACATTGCCGGCGAATGGAAAATTACTAATTAGGTCAGCCATGCTATAAAAGCGGGTGTTATCCTGAGCGAGACCAGTCAAGCCACAACGAAGTGCTTCGCTTAGTGCTAAGACTAGCAGTCTTAGTAAACCAACCAGAAAGCTTCTCACAGAGAATTTAACTAACCGAACATACATGGTTTTACCACACGTATGCCTCAGGGGTCTCATTTCTATAGCATTTAGTCTACTTTCATCCTTCGTCTGCCAGTTCCATGCTTCATCACTATACATCAGAGTAGACACCAGCCCTCCATTGTAGACTGCTAGCTTCCCTTCTTTGGACAACCACGTCCAGTCCTTCGTTAATGGAGTTACCTGCATCCCTTCTTTCAATATCTCAAACAACCTTTCCATCTCTCGTAATCATACTTCCCAAATACACAAACTCATCCACCTGCTCCAAGTATTCATCAATCACAACAATAATCATCATTAACTCATTCTTCATACATACTTTGTTCATTCTAGACACAAGACACTGCAGATCTTCCATACTGTTTAAGTTTAAAATTTCAAAAGTCTCAAATTCGAAATTGTTGGGTACGTTAAGGTTTAGGTATATTGTTAGGTACATTTAGATATATTAATACATCTAGAAGTACTTTTGGAGAGTTTCATCTTCTCTACAAAGAATTTCAGAATTATGATGTTTTTTATACATTTATGGATGAAGCAGGAAACATTTGACTTATTATCTATTTTTTTTTTTTAATTTTACTATGGTACATTTTGGTATAATTTGTTAGATGGGTATAATTTGTTGGATGGTTGTACAAAGGCTCTCTTTTAATACCTGCTTCTAATTAAACTTTCTCTATCTTGCAAAACCACTAGGTGACACAATAAAATTAACAAACACATTTGTTCGCCAGGATACTCACTAGGTGACTAGCAGTCACATAGCATGGCGCGAAGCATACAGTGTGGCCTTTGTAATAATGTAGTGCACGTCCATTCAATCATTATGTCACCCAGCTCGTAGCATAACTCTAAGCACCAAGCGAAGCACCTAACTGTGTGGTCGTAGCCTAAATGGACAATGTCAACAGAATCAAGTCAGCAACAGAAAGCACTTTGGGAGGCAGTTATGGGTACCGTCGCCCAGGGAACCATTTATTAGATAATCAACACCTCTGCCCTAGATAGTGACTTAGCAGGGGTGCCAAGATTCATGGGGTGAGGTTTGTCTGGGTCTTGGCGTCGGATGCGTCTGCCCACCAGCTGCACGGCAGGCCGGATCGGGAGAGAATTATTGAGGGAGTCCCTTTGACTTCTCTCTCGGAACATCACCTTGCACCCATTGGGAGGGATGGATTCATACGTCCATCACTCTTGGACAAACTGACCGCCAGATTCCAACCCACCCCTACTACCCTTTTCCTTCCTAGAACTTCCTCTCCTTCCTTTCCTAAAAAGACACTCCACACAGCATCCCCAAAGATGACATAAGCCCTGAGGGTAATTATTTTTCTCAGAGCCTCCTGCGTGGAGCTAATGTAAAAAAAACAAATTCACAGCAATGTATTTCAGGAAGTATTTGTTTATCACATTTATACACCTTGCTTTGCCCACAGTTCATAGTACCATTAAGGTTAATTAATGATAATCACAAACTAAGAAAAAATATTCCGTTTATTGGAATAACTTTTGAAGGTTAAACACATCTATTTAATATTTAATAATTGAAGAAGATAATACTGATAATTGCTACCGTTACCTTTTATTTTCTATGTCTTGTTCTGTTTCGTGTTTTAATTAGATTTATTAGCATGATTATACAGGTGTAAAGGGACGTACTTGACTTACTCTAACCAGTGATTCCTGACATTACTTGAGTGAAAAATGTAAATGAAATTTTAGTCTCCGGTGACTTTTTGTGATTCCGACATCATTTGGAGTAAAAATTGTAAATGAAATTTCGGTCTCTGGTGACTTTTTAGTTGTCTTTTTTTTCAAATTTTTTTTTCTTCAAAATCAACAAAAAACTATTTCTTTCACACGTCTTCACTGGTCATTCAGCCGAGCAACCAACCAAACCCTCACCACCAAATACCAAAATTTCAGTTACATTTTTTACTCCAAATAATGTTAGGAATCAATGATTTAAGTAAGTCAAGTATGTCCTTGTAACAACCTGTATATTCATCTTCAATGATTGAAAAGAAAAAAATCTAAACGGCACAATTCAATAGAAATATATTATGTTGGTAGGTATCCCCACAAGCAACAAAATAATTAATTAAAATGGTTATTCATTTGGAAACATTCCTTATAAAGAAACATTTATAGAAACTTTTTCTCAACTGGAAACAAATAAAAAAAAAACTTATTATATATCTTTAATTCTGGCCTTGTGTAAAATTAAACCGTTTTTCGTTTGACTTTTATGAATCATTTCACATGAAGATTTCCATCAAGAGCAAACGATGTTAAAAATTATGTAACTCAATATTGTTTTCATATTCTCACAAATTCCATATTAAAATGTAAAAAACACACATGTATATCAAATGGTTTTTATTAAAAATACAAAACTAAACCCCTTCCAATTTTATAACCTTTCTCCTATGCTGCCGTCTTAAGCAAAATGGCAGCTGTAAATTTTAAACGGTCACTCTCGTGTTTATGAACCTATTATAATAACAAGTACATCAGAGACCACTGAAAAATTTCAGCAACTGCCCTTTTGCTTATGACGGCAGTACATCTGGCCCATACAAATAAAACTATACTAAATAGTGTGGGCAAGAAGACACGCTTTGTTATATTCACAGGCTGAGTACTCAAGAGTGAGGACAATGATTACATATGTTAATATATAAAACAAAGTCGGGTTAGTTACACCATTTATAACTCAAGAACGGCTGGATCGATTTTTATGATCTTTGATTTGTTGGATTCGTCTCCGCCCCGAATAGCAGAATAGCTATTAAAACATCGGAAAAATTCACAAAAAAAAATTTATGAAGAAAATTCTTTTCCTCACACATTTTGTATGGAACAAATTCTCATCTTTTGAAAGAGCTGCAGCAATATTGTAATAAATATAATATTGAATAGTGAATTCCAAAAATTCATAAACGTCAAATGTCAATTCACTGATTGTTTTGCTTCTGTTCTTAAACATATAATGCTGTCCCTCTTTCTTACACACTAAATGTCAACAGTCGAAAATGAGAAAAACGGTGAACGTATGTCTGCACCCCTCCAAAGGAAAAACACAATAATTATAATAAATCTCCCTCACACGTATAAAGAAAATGAAATGCAATTCCCTTAAGTAAGTGGAAAAGTAAGAAAATCACAAAAAATATAAATCGGTACACAAAGCCATTTCTGATGCTGACAAAAACAAAACATGGACAGTTGCGCATCGATAATTGCTTCATTGTGTAATTTTTAACTTAATAAAAGAACTGAATTTAATTCAGCTAATAAGTTAACACTACAGTTATTGATTCTTAGGCTGCAACTGAGTTCACCGGGTCAGCTAGTTAATAATATTATTTGATGATTTTAATAAAAATAAATATATTAAGACACAAAAATTTAATACATGTTTCCACTTTTTAATAGCATGATGCCTGATCTATACAATCAACGAGACTTTTCTCACGTATTGCGCAGTTGTTGCTTGGAAGGTTGACTGGTTGTGTAGTGCATGGGTCGGTAACCTGCGGCCCGCAAGATTCTCGCCGCAACGCACGATATCATACACAACGGAGTTAAAGGGAGCGAGAAAGGGAGCAAAGGACTAGCGAAGGGGGAGCGATTAGCAAATCAACATGATAGGTTTGCAAAGTGATACCACACATAAAATGACTTTTAAAGGAAAAACTTGGTGGATTATTATGGGGGTTTGCCTTCTGAAAACTACAAGGAGTTAAAATGGTTTGCTGAGCAAATAATTACTATGTTTGGTAGTACATAAATTTGTGAGCACCTTTTTCAATTCTGAATTATCGAGAAAACAAGTATTGTTCTCGGTTATCAGATTCACATTTAGACGCAATACTATGCGACTCTACTTCAAAAAGGCAAGCTAATATAAGAAATCTGGCAAGTGAAATACGACCACAAAAATGCCATTGATTTTATTAACTACAATAAGTGTCGTAAAAATATACAATAGGTGTTTATTTTTAAAACTAAAATATTTGTCCACAAATATTGTAGGTTTTTCTTTACAATAACTCGTCCTGAGGAAAATAATTTCCCTCAGGGCCTATTTCATCTTAGGGGAGGGTCTTTTTAAGGAAGGGAAGGATTTGAAGTTCTGAGAAGGAAAAAGGCATGAGGGATGGGTAGAAATCTGGGTGTCAGTGTGTCCAGGAGTGATGGACGTATGAATCAATCATTCCAACTGCAGTGCAAGGCGATGAGTCGAGAGAGTCCGGCTGGAAAGATCAAAAGACCTCCCTCAACCAGTCTCTCTCGATCCGGCCCTCCATGCAGCAGGTGGGCAGAAGCATCTGCCACCAAGATTGGAGATACCTCACCCTGAACCATGAACCCGGGCACCCCTGCTAAGTCACCAAATATCAGGTATATTGTGATGATGACACGTGACCCAAGTGCGGCCCACATAAAATATTTGGCCCTTTTACAACAAAAGGTTGCCGACCCATGGTGTACTGTGTTACCAATACGTCAGATAGTCTCGCCAAGAGTGTGCAGCAGTCATCAAGTTCCTTTCATATCCCTCAGATACCCGTCAGGCAATTTACTCATCTAGTTTACATTAATGAAGAGGCACTGGGATTTTATTCATAACTACTGACTAAAACATGTAAATAACGACAGGTAAAATAAGTAACAATAATATTTTTTTATAATACTGTAACAAAATTTGGCAACCTTAAAAAATACATACATCGTTGTATAAATTGTTACAATCAACATCTTTTTGATCTTAATTTCTTAAAAATTTTAATAGATCCAAAAAACTTTCAATCACAAAATGCACAGAGTTCGGAAACTAGCGGGAAACTGGAGAATCTACACCAGTGGTTCCCAAAATAGTCCGTACGGACCCCCAGGGGTCCCCAAATTGATTTGGGGGTTCCTGAACGACGTCAGGGGGTCCGCGGCAAGATTTGACACATTTTTATTCATATGGAAGTTTCGTCGGGGGAGGGGCGTAATGGGATGGGATGGGGCAGGATCCATTTCGCCCTACCCCGTATCACATTTCGCCCCCTCAGTTGTGATAAATATGCCGTCCCACCCTTTACCATTCCGCCCGTCCGTGGGCCAAAACAGTTTGGAAAAGGGGTCCGTGGCCAAAAAAGTTTGGGAACCACTGATCTACACCATGCAGAGAATCAAAAAACATTATTTTTATTTATTTATGATTTATGATAATAGTAATCATGAAGTAAAATGCCATTTAAATTACATAGAACACATGCAGAAGAATAGCAGGTATTATAACATTGATTTTAATTATTGAGGTATGTTATTATAGCCTTCTTATAACTATATTCCGTAGTTGAACACATCTACTACTTCTGAGAAAGTATTTCCAACTGCATGCAAACTAGGTTCAAGCAAGTTTTTGAATAAAATTTTTTTTTGAGAATTAACGGATTAAAACGGTCCAAGAGTAAACATGGCTCCAATTTGGAGCCATGTTTACTCTTGGAGACAATAATCTGCTGATAACAGGTAACTTCTAAGCGATTGATTTTTTTTCAAATTTTACCTAAAAAATACAATTTTGGACTCGATTTAATCGAAAATCAAAGCTCAAATCAAAAAAAATTATACCACACAATCAACTCCAAATGTGATGTAGATTCACCATGTAGATTAACACTAGTTTCCAGATACCGTGTACATAAAATAATATGAACTTCTTAATGTTAACATTTTTACACCGCACACAAGAACTGTCCAGAGCTAGTGGGACTACATGAATTTGTTTTTTTTTTTTTTTAGTATGGCAAACTGTGGGAATCAGTCTCCGTGCATTGAGTAGAATAAAAAGAAATGATATTTTTTACTACCTATATATTACATATTAAAAATTGGAGTTTGCATGAATCTAAAAAGTCCCGGACAGAGCATTAATCTAGGGTGAGGGGAAACTGCCTGGCAGCCATCTTGAATGACAAACTTTTGAAATGTGTATTCAAAGCGGTATATGTAAACCATTATATATAATTTTTGTTATTTGTTTTTGGGGTGTTATGCCGTGGTGCGCTACCTCCTCCTTTAGCCAACGTTTCGGACAGCATTACAGTGTCCATCATCAGGGCAGATGTATAAATGTTAGTGGTGAAACGTGTGCTTAAGTACTTCGAAGCAATACCGTGTTGCCAGCTCCACTCCACTGAGAGCTGGCATTAAAGTATACTTCAATATGGATTTCTGCATTTAGCTTTGGTGTAGCCTTCAATTAGCCATTATATATATTTATATATAATATATATTATATAGCCATTTTATATTATATATAAATATATATAATGGCTAATTGAAGTCATTATATATAAATAATTTTTTTTTGCAAAATTAATGAGTAAAACCTCAAAATGTAATATTTAATTATTGAAGACAATATTAGCGACTTTGGAGTGAAAATTTGAAACAGATGAATGCATCAAGATAGCAGCCAATAAAAACATGCTTTAAGAAAATGAAGATAATGTTGGTAGTTCTTAGTTGAAGTATGATACAGTTATATAAGACCGAAGGGGATAAGAATGGCTAGATAGAATTAGCACAGTGGTTAGGACACAGCCCCGGCAAGAAAAATTTAGGTAGATTTCGGCATTTTTCATGCATTTTCTCCATCAACCCGCGGCTTCAAATTGTTCTCGAATATCTCTGTTCAGGGCATTTTAGTTTCTTGGGAGTTAGACTCTACATTCTGAAGGAAAAATAGTAAAATGACATAAAGAATAATATGTATATCATGCAATACGGAAAGCCCCTTTATTCTGGAAAGGTGAAGAAGTGGGCAAATGGATTTTACTAGTTTTAATTTTTCATTATTATGATTAAAACTGAATATTTTTTTTTACTATATGAAAGGGGGTGCAAGGTATTTTAAGATACAATAAAGAATTATTATTGTAATTTAGTTCACAACCCTAACCTTGTATAATCTTAAATAATTGACAAGTTATACATAATTAATTATACACAATAATAATATAACGGAATGGAAGTAGCTACAATAATAAATAGCTAAAATAACTACAGTAGCAAACAATAAATAAAAAAAAACAGAAAAGTTTGTTAAGGAATTTTTGAACACATAATATTATGTAATGATATTAGAATCTACAAATTTGTTTACCATATTATAATAAATGTGACTTTTTTCCTACATACCTTATTTTTGATATTTTCATTATTATTGTATTTATACTGTATTCATGGAATGCAATCAATATATGACTTTCAATTTAATTGAATAAGGTTTGTAATATTGTATTGGTTCTTCAAGTCAGTTTTCCGTGGTTCCATTCAAATCCTTTTTACATACAGACCATACCTCAAGCCACGAATATGATCACTAAAGCCGACTGCTCATCTGTGAGCTGTAACCATAATCGTTATCGAAAATAGTGTGAACATGGCTTGCGAGCTGACGACTGTCGGTTTTTGTTTCGAATAAGAGGGTGCTCTACGCCGGCTTGCCGTTATGATTACTGTGTCTGTTACAGCTCGCAGACGAGTGTGCAGCTTAACACGCACTTGAGGGTATGGATTACCGTTGACAGTTCAACTGGAGGGGGAAGGTTTATTGTACTCTTTCAAGCACGTCACCAAGCTCCTGACCAGATGTTCATCCGTTATGTTGATAGTTTCTCCTGACGAAGCGTTGCTGCCCATTTCTATTCTATTCTGTAACACGGGTAGCTGCTTTTTAGTTTTTAAAGAGCCGTGAACTTCGTAAACCCCGGTGTTTAGGATACGGTTAATATTCTGCAAAGAGACGCCCGCCCCCGCCATGATCACTATCCGACCCTCGGCCTTGGAGACCATTTCCTTGATCAGATTACAGGCCATATCCGAGCCTGCCGAGCCTTGTTGGCCGCTGGTCAAAACCCTTTCAAATTTTAATTCTATAATTGTTTCCAAAGACTGCAACGGGTTTTGGCAAACGTCAAACGCTCTGTGAAATGTAACAGGCAATGGATGAGCGCCAGAGATGATCTTCTTGCACGAGTCTTCGTCGATGGATCCATTGATGTTCAGAGCTCCAAACACAAACCCATTGACTCCGAGGTTCTTGAATATTTGAAGATCGCACAGCATGACTTCTATCTCGTCAGCGGTGTAGCAGAAGTCGGAACCAGAGCGACACCTCAGCATGGCGTATATGCTAATGTCTGGGAGAGAGGACTTGATGGCGGAGAGTAGTCCAGCGGAGGGGGTGAGTCCACCTTCAGCGAGTGAGCTGCAGACCTCGAGCCTCGCGGCACCGCCATTAAACGCATTCTTGGCAGATTCTAAACAGTCTACACAAACCTCCAACAACCTGGAAATACAAAACAAATTATTAATTATTATTCTTCTTCGTATGGTTGAAGTGTAATGGTGGTTTCAAAAAGTTTATAAATATACAGATAAGTTAGATGTTTATTACGCAACAAAAGAAAAAAAAACATTTTACATCATTTAATCTGTGGGCGTTTTGGAGGTCCGGGGGGCGTTTTTGAATTTTTCGCATTTTGGGGGCGCTGCAGAAGTTGGAATGGGTACTGTCACAATATAGAAAAAAAAGCTCATCCACGAGTTACGCACACTGATACACTTTCTTTAGGTGCAATGATTTGACAAGTTCTGTTAAATAAACTACACTTTCACGCACAAAAATTTTAACTGAGGCATAATACTCAATATCAATGTAATAATAATGTGTTTTATTTATACTTATCATAATTTTTTATTTCTATTCAAGGGGGGGGGGGGGGAGAGGGGTGAATAATTTTACCATGGTCAAGGGGGCGATTCTTTCAATACTCTTAAGGGTATATTACCGCAAGCGCAGCATATTTAGGGATTTTTGATGCAGTTTTAAGAACATTTCTATATTGTTTATTAGAAAAAAATATTATGTTTTGAAAAAAATAAACTATTCTTCTAAATGTGCGTTAAAAAAACGTGTTAAAATGTTTAAAACAATTGCGTGAAAAAATATTTACAAAACCTCTAAAAATAGCTTAAAGTTCGATTATTTCTTTTAATTCTAAATACAGGAGAATTATAAAAAATATACATTATCACCACATCAATGTTGTCTAAACGACTGAATAATAAAATTATTTTAAAAAGCATTAAAACAATGCTTAAATAAATAAAAACAGTTTTTCAATATCCGATATTGTTAATTTGTCTCATGCCATTATATAAACCAAGACACGAGTTATTTCCAGTCAGTATGCGAGATGATTTCAGAGTGAAAGCACGTCAAATTTTACAAAAAATAAATACGTAAATGTGTAGGCACATAAGAAAAGGGGTCACACTAAAGATTAGTCGTTATGTTATTGTGTTTTATTTCAGAACCAAGTTGACTTTTTTACTAGAACTTCCATTTCGCGGCCGCCTGTTTGCAACCAGCGGCATAGAATGGTTTAGAGTGCCCCTTTACCCGTATTTTCGTATTCCTAGTTTTATTTATTTACGTCCTACTGTGCTTTTACATAAATTAGGTAAAGATAAAGATATATATAGTATTGTTCACTTTGCAGACATATTATTAGTATTTTTTAGTGAACAAAAGATAATAATTGAGAATAGTAGGGGAAAAGTTTCATAATAACACAAAACGATCCTCACCATATATATCTCCCAGTACGAATCTAACAAACCTTGTAGCAATAATTAAAACTACCAAATGTGAATAACCAACAAATTGTGCTATTTCATATTGAAAAATGTTAGTTCACATTCCTGCCGCAAGTTTTTAATGAGAACTATGGAATATAATATGAATATTTTCAGAGACCTAGGTATAATGCCAGTAGCCGAAATAACAAATGGTAATATTTTTATAGTCTGAGAGTGCCAAATTCTTTTAATCTCATTTCCTAAATCTATGTATTTTCTAATTTTTCAGAAACTGTTTTTTTTTAAATATTACAGGAATTTGGAATAGCTACATCAATGATATGTTATTTTTTTAATTTTGTCATGTAAAAATATATCAGGTCTATTATGACTAATTGTTCTGTCTGTTAGTATAGTTTTATCATAATATATTTTATAAAATTCATTTTCTAAAATGAATTTGGTTCATATTCATAATATGGTAGTCAATCGTACGGTCAAGTATTACGGAAGTCAATCAAGTTATGTTTAATTACCAAACTTTGGTGGATTATTTTTAAAACCTGATTGTGCCTAAATGTATACTCGGACGGCGCTAATATAGAACATCCCGATATAATATGTTCTATAGTTTCCGGAAAAGCCAAACATTTTCTACATAAATCATCAACTTGATTTATATCTTTGATTATATGCTTCCTATAATTTTTGTATTAATGACTCTATCTTGAATGGCAAGCATAAATCCTTCTATTTCTGCACTCAACTCTCCAATACTCAACCATTTGTTTGACGAAAGTTTGTCAACATACGTTTGGTTGAGATAATTGAAGTGTTTTGCATGAATAATTTTATTTGACCAGGAATCTAATAATTCCTGGTTAGTATTTATAAGAATTTTGGCATTCTCGTCATATAAATTTAAAGGTGTAATGTTTATATCTGCCTTGCAAATTATTTTGTGCATTTCTGAGCTATTGGCTTTCCTATGGAAAAAATTTCTAAGCATTTCTACCTGATTGTGTTTCAAAGATGTTATTTTGATTACACCTCTACCTCCTAAATTTCTAGGTAAATTAATTCGTTCTATAGCTGAATTTGGATGATGGCAATTAAAATTTGTTAACGTTGTTCTAATTAATCGTTCTAAACTATCTAAATCTGTATTGGACCATTTAATTATGCTAAATGAGTACGTTAGTAGAGGTATTGCCCAAGTATTTATTGCTTTTATAAAATTTTTAGCAGATAGATTGCATTTTAAAAATTTTCTGACCCTAGTTTGAAATTTAATCCTAATATCATTTTTAATACTAGTGTGATCTAATCTATTCGATTGCGGGTATCCTAAATATTTATAAACCTCACCCCCTTTCATACTTTTAATTTTGAAATTTCTAAATATACCCTCGTCTCCATCTACAATTTTGCCTTTCTCTATATGGATCGTTTTACATTTATCTAAACCAAAAGTCATTTTAATATCATCTGAAAAATTTTAACTACCTTAATCATTTTCTCTAAATTTGGTTCAGAATTTGAAAATAATTTTATATCATCCATATATAATAGATGTGAAACTATACTACTCTCTCTTGTATTACCGTTAATTTTTATTCCAAACTTGCTTTTAATTAACATTTTAGACAGAGGATTCAATGCTAAGCAAAATCAAAGAGGACTCAATGAGTCTCCTTGAAAAATCCCTCTTTTTATTGAAATGCCCGGTACTACTATTTTCTTACCTTTTAAATTTACTAGTAAATCTGTATTCCAAAAGGACATAATATTTTTCAAAAATCTAATTATAATTGGTTTAACTTTATATATTTTGATTAGCCACAAGTGCGGGACACTATCAAAATATAACTTTTATATAAATATATAATTTTTATATATATAACTTTTTGTAAACAATAATAATAAATATTGAAAAAGACCGATATTTTATTTATCTTTCCAATATATTCAGATATAATTATGATCACATATTACGAAAACAATGCGAAATTGAATACCGTATTGTTTTGACATCTGATCAATGAAGAACTAATGCCTACCGTCCAGCAGTGTAGTTGGTTGTATCGAATAATTTATCAAAGAAGTTTGATCAAAATCTGATAAAGAGTCATAAAATCATGAGCTCCTCCTGCAATAGGTAATGTTTCTATCTAAATTTACCTAAAACATGCGCATTCAATTTAATAAACATAATTTGAAAGATGCCCAATATTTAACGTTTCATGTTCAAATCTTACTCAAGTGTACCATCTAGTCTAGATTCTTCGCTGCTCTGACTTCGTCGGTAGCGCGCAGCGGTTCCCCGTTCGACCATACTTCATACTTCCCCACCCCGAAATATTATTTCGGTTTTGGTAAATTACCCCTTAAGAAACACTGAGATAGATAATAATAAAAAAAAACAGTATTTCAGTAACTGATAATGAAAAATAATGCATTTTAATGGTTATTTCTTTAACCATAGATTACTAACCTTATTTTTCGATGCTTATCACTAACCTTCGTCGTTTTGACTTCGGTACTAAATAAAGGGGGTTTAAGGGTTTTATAACAAAATATGTACATATTTATTTTTATTATTAACTAGCTTTTTCCCGCGGCTTCGCTCTCATGGTATTAGGGGTTTCTCACTCCGTCACCTCCACCTTCCCTCTCCCCACTCCACTCCCCCCCCCCTTCCCCCATCCCGCGAACCTCCCACCCGAGTTCCCCTCCCCCCTCCCCCATCTCTCCCTCCCTCCCGCTTTCCATAGCAATAGCCGCTACCTCGCGTGCCACCAATAGCAATTTTTTTATACAAATTTCATAATGCCAGAGCTCACTGGAAGTTTTATAAAAACCTTGTCCTGACAATAAAGAACACACAAAAAAAAAAAATTATCCTATTTGGTGCAGTCGTTCGAAAGTTATGCGCTTAGAAATATATTCAGCGATTCATTTTTATATTATTGATGAACAGTGTTTATTTCTCATATTTAGAAAAACAAAAATATGAAATTTATTAATCAACAACCTTGAATGAGACCATAGTTTTCATGCAAAATCAACAATTGTAACATTTTTAAAGTTGATATTTGAATTAGTTATAACTAAATTTTGAAAAAAAAAACAAATCAAATATCAAAAACAAAGACTTGAATCAACTAATAAAATAAAAGTTTTTGTGAAAATCTAGAAACTAATAAAAATTTGGTGAAAATCTAGCAAAAGTAAAAGGTCACGTTATCACTAACCTTCGTCGATGCGACGAGCCATGATTGCTGAATTGGCGCTCGTGGACTCCCCCCATCGTCCGCACTACCGTCAATAGCATAAGTAACAGGCCGATTGAGATTACCCAGAGTATGAAAGAATTACGGTCGCGCGCGCGAAAGTTATCGCGGTTTTTTTAAACCTGCGTCGTCGATTCGATGAAGGTTAGTGATCTAGGGTTAAGTTAAAATTAAATCTTGAGTTTAAGGTCAGTTTTTTTAATTCTCTTATTTAACCAAAAGTATTTTAATATCTCATTTAAGTTTAAGTTTAATTAAAAAATAAATTTTTAAAAAGATAGCATGAAAAATTTCTATATAAAAAAAATAGAAATAAATTTTAACGAAAATAGCTAAAGAATGAATTATTTTCATATTGGCCTTGAAGAAAATAAACCCTCAGGGCCAACGTCATCTTTGGGAACATTGGGTGGGTTTTTTTTGAGGAGAGGAAGTAGTGAACATGGGTCTTGAAGAGACCCAAGTTGAAGGAGGGAGGAAACACAGAGGCCTGCAAATCATTCCAGAGCAGAGTTGTTGAACTCAAGAACGAGTCATGAAATCGACCCGTTATCATGTGAACAATGTCAACTATATATTGGGCGCATCTTTGGCATGTTTCCTGACTATGCACCGGGCCGAAAGGATCAATGAAGCTAGTTCTTCGGAGCATCTTCCATCGAAATACCGGTAGAACAAGGAGAGCATTCCCACCTGATGCCTATGTTCTAAAGATTGCAATTTGTTTGTTAAGATAATATATGGGAATCTATCAAACGGACCGCCCTTTTCTGCACAGAGTCAATGTACCTTGGGGCTCCAGACCAAAGGTGGCTGCCAACATTGGGGCGCACTCGCGATTTATACTGAGTCAGCAGTTGTGTACTATTAAAGTAACTACAGGCCCTGTATAGTGCGACAAGCTTCTGAGAAGCTTACTATCTGGCTTCGATGAAGCCCCCGTATTATTTATGCATTGAACCGCTTACTCGTTAATATGGAATATTTTTTATTCAAACAGTTAGATTTAGCTTTGTTATTACGAAAGAGTGAGAAAAAAAAACATGCAAAAAATATGCATTTAACATTTTAATTTTGTTTAAATTAATTCACTTACGCGGTAATGCCATTTTTATATTTATCATTTTTATTTAACACTAGCTGGTACCCGGCATGCGTTGCTATGTCATTTAATAAAGAAATTGTTTCTCCCTGCGTGTCCTTTCCCATTCTTCCCATTCTCCTTTCACGTCCCCTTCCTCTCCCGCGTCCCCTTCCCCCCTCATGTTCCTACTCCACCTTCCCTCTCCCCACTCCATTCCCTCACCGAGTTCCCCTCCCCTCTCTCTGGTTCCCCTCCCCCCTCCCTGGCTCCCCTCCCCCCTTCCCCTACCGCATTTCATATCCACGTGCTCGTGTGCCACCTATCGCAATTTTTTATACAAATTTCATAATGCCAGAGCCCACCAGTAGTTTTATACAAACCGTGTCCAGACAATAACAGATTTATCCAATTTGGTGGAATCGCTCGGAAGTTATGCGCATACATACATTTCGGCGATTCATTTTTATTTATATAGATTTCATAGACAATCAAACAATGCTTCCAATCATAGAAAAAATATTATTGCCATGTAAAACAATAATTTATTCACATTAGTGATGCATTATTGACAAGTTTGTACCAGTATTTATAACAGCAGAACATGGAAAGAAATGTATAGAATAATCACACACACCCGTTAGACAAACCCTGCTTTGCCAAACAAACCTTTCAAATATATTATAATAAAACGAATATAAAACTTTATTCCACTTAATTTTATTCGACCGTAACCGGTTTCAGCTCGTCAAAGCCATCTTCAGACTGGTACAAATATACGGTCGAATAAAATTAAGTGGAATAAAGTTTTATATTCGTTTTATTATAATATATTATAATGGAATTCCACCATGAAATATCACTCTCAAAAATAGAAATATTAAAAACCTTTCAAAACCTGGGATGTATATCTAAATTATGAAGACATGCAGCTTTCGTAGTTTGAACCTCAATCCAATAATTCGAAGTAGGTACTTTTTTGTTTTTATTTTGACGAGTATTTATTTTATAAGATTGGTGCTTCCTACAAATGTCATATTTGATTGTCCATTAGTTAAAAAAGGAATATTCCGTATTATCCGTGCATCAAACTTCGACAACACAAACGTTCCGTATTGTCCATGAGGTGGACTCTGCATATTTACTGACCCCGTACCTAGCTGGTCACTTAGGGTATGTTCACATTGATCAAGTAGTAAGTTAAGTAGCGAGTACACTTGCTACTTGACTCGCCGAAAACCGTTCGCATTACTTTCAAGTAGAGTACATTTCTGCCCGCCGCCCACTGGAAGATGACGGCGGATGACGGGTTACTAAAAGCAAAGTAAATACGCTAATTAAGCTTATTTTCATGCTTATTTTAATGTTTATTTTAGAAGAAGTGGAAGAATAAATTAGTAAGATGAAAATAAATAAACTATGGACACAAAAAGAGATTAATAGCAGCATAAATAAATAAATTTAGGGTAGCATCTTCGCTCTATCACCACGACACTTCCGCTCATTCACAAATGAACACAGGTAAAACAGTCGGTTCGCGCCTGTCAGTGCGCAGGGACGCATGGAGGAGGTACTTACTCGCCGAAAAATAGAACGAAATGGATTGAGTCTACTGAAGAGCTGACTCACCCACTCTACTAAAATTACGGTGTTCGGACGCGTTTATATTACTACTATACTCTCCACTCGACTAAAATACTTGCCCAATCAGAACGGGGCTTTAGAGTTAGACCAAGCACATCAATGGAAGGTATGTTCGGTTACTGAAATAGTTGTTTCTCATTGTTATCTAACTGATATAAAGTTTTTTTTATTTAATAAAATGTGTGGGAGATTCCGTGGCCCACTTTTGTTTTTTAATACTTACCACTCTAATATTATTATGATAATAATTGACACAAACAACTGATAAATTAACAGTTATAATGATTTCTGCATTTCCCAGCCTACGTTCTTGTTAGTAGTGAGCAAAATAGGTGTTGAATTTCACCAATTTTACAAAGTTCTTCATTACACAAAGGTGAACGCACAGTTAATTTATTCATCTTGCGCACTTGTGATACATTACATGCAATTGTTGATTATCGTCACATACAGTAAATTCTCACTAAAGATTAAAGCACACCAAATAAATAAACATAATTTAAAAAATCTGGAACTTACATGATATTATTGCAATACTTATTAATTCCTTTTCATAAACCACAATAGTTATATTAGTTTTCTCCAAGTGATACTTTCTTATAATTAGATACCGCTTTAAAGTATTATCAATAAATGCTGAATCAAAAATTTTTAATTATAACTCAAAAATACAAAAGAAAACACCTAAGTATAGAATATGGTAAACTCAAAACAACAAATAATAATAACTTCCTTGGTGGCAGCAGCTGTCAAAAGTTCTGAAGGTGGGTTATGGGTTACAAGCTGTCCAGAGAAAGTATTACAGTCAGAATATTATAAATCTTACGTAGAAGACGTTAAGGACTATTTTACAATGCGAGTATAAACATCATCTTTTACATCGGATTTTGTCACATAGTTTATAGTTTGGTCACATTGCTTGCATCATGTGGGTATGTTTCAAACCTTTGCTATCATAAATATACCAAACCACCCACCTTGATATTCGAATAAAGGAAAATTCCAGTGAAGTAGAAAATACAAACATACATACATCCATACAAACTTTCGCCGTTATAATATTAGTAGGATAGCATAGAATTTTCTACGAACCTTGAGCGAAGTTGATAAAATGGAATAAAACAGTAAAAATATGGATTTCCTATTATTATTTATAACTATGACCTTTACCATTCTAGGAGATATAAAAATAATTAAGTACTAAAAAAGTAAGATAACATTCGATTTACAAAAAAAAATACAAAAAAGATCAGGTTCCACCGAGATTTGAACTCGGATCGCAGGATTCAGAGTCCTGAGTGCTAACCGTTACACCATGGAACCGACGGGGTTAACTGTCAAAATTCGCAATTTAGTTCAGGCGTACAATGAGAAAACGCATATTTGAAATGGAAAAAAGAAAATTAAGAATAGTTAATAATGGTCACCAATGAACTTACTATTTTTATTAGGAATATTTATACATGTAATTAATAAAATTATAATATCGATTTCTAAAAGTTTGTACTTTTCTTTATAAATCTAAATTCGAACAAATACAAAGACAGTAAACTATTACCTAGGTAGGTACCTACCTACCTCTGCTTGGAGGGAAATAATTTTCGTAAAATTAATAATATAACAAACAACGTTACGGTCAAAGTGTCAAGGAACACACATACAGTCACAACACTACACCTACAACAACAATATCTAGAAAAATAATTTGACAATGAAGTTTTCAAAGTTTCAAGTCGATAGGATTAGGTAGGTTAGTAGGGCTAGTACATAAATATATCAAACCAAGGCGCGCGAATAAGGAACTCCAGTGAAAAATATTGTACCAAAATATATTATACTAGCTGGTACCCGGCACGCGTTGCAATGCCATTCAAAGAAATAAATTGTTTCTCCCTGCATGTCTATTCCCATGCATCCCCGTTCCCCTCCCGCGCCCCTTCCCCTCCTTCATTCCCCTTCCACCTTCCCCCTATCTCGACACCCTTCCCCACCTCCTTCGTTACCCTCCCCTCCTGTCTTCTCTCCTTGCCGCTAAAATATATGAAATACACACATTTCCAAACCACTCGCGCAACACCCGTAGTCAGTTTTTTTATACAAATTTCATTACGCCAGAGCTTACCATCTACCTATATACATATATATATATATATATATAGGTAGATGTAAATATATAAATTATATAAATTTAGGTTCCGTATGTTTGTGTCCGCAAATCTCAGAAGTGATGATGAATTGACTAAATTTTTTTACAGAACATTGCATGTAGCAGAAAGGGGTTGTTCAAGTATTACGTAATGCACTTTGGGGGAGAGGGGGGGTCATGTAAAACGTTACTGTGCGTTACGGGGGTGAGGGTGTGGGGGGGGGGGTTCGAACAACGCGTTACGTAACATGTTTTTTTTTATTTAAATAAAAAACTAGGTAATTAAAAACTTCTAAGTTGGCAACCCTTTTCGTTTATGTAGTACGGGGATCCCTCGACTGTATTGTATGTCATTTTTATTTTATTTTCGTTGTCGGTATTCGTTAGTGTTTTAATTTGAACACGAAATAAGCATAAAGACAAATTGCCGTAGTCAGTGTCGTTAAAGGTACTAAGATGTCTTCAAAAGCGGGATATTTACATCATAAGGCTCTCATGCTGACTTGCCAGCGCAACAACGCCAACGAAATTTAGAAAACGGCAAAAGAAAATATAAAGAAAAATTTATGGAACATATACTTAAATGATGTTATTAAAGGATATGGAACATATAAATGATGTTATATAAGCGATTAAAACAAGCAACTTAATTTATTGTGACTTTCAGGTAAAAATTGTCACTTGGACGTTACGTACCGTTTAGGGGGGGGGGGGGGGGGTGTACAGAAAAACGTTACGGCGCGTTACATGGGGGGAAGGGGGTCAAAAATCTTAAAAAATTGCGTTACTTAATACTTGAACGCCCCCAAAAGTGTTTATATAGTATTTTTATACAAATTTCATAACGCCAGAGCTAACCGTAATAATTTTTTTACATTAATTTATTTTTTAGTGAGAAAAACGGGCGCGCGACTTACGATTTAGAAAGTGACCAGAGTATTTGGATATTTAGACATATTATTTCGACTTGCGCGTAACACACATTGAGAATATTCGGTAATTAACTGTACAAAAAACCGGTTACAAACGTCAGTGAAGGAGTGAAGTTGTCAAGTTGAATTTTGTACCGTGGAATGTTTTGTCAGCAAATCCGCTGTCAGTTTTGTGGCTTTAGTTTGTAATATTCCTTATTCATCACTTATGAATATTCATAACCATACTATTACCTAGTTGATTTTCGCAAATCGCCTTTGTTTCTTTAGTTTACTTTCTGAAATCGTATCTATCGGTTGCGCAGTTTCTGTTGAATTTAGGCAATTATAAATTTTTGAAAATGCTTTGCGCCATTCTTGTTATCGTGACCCTCCTCTACATGTTTTGGGATGTCAATTACTTTATAAGAATATTCGCGACGATTGGACTTGGAAGATTATTCGACAAAAAGTGCAAACTCAACGAAGCGACTACTATTTACGGTAAATTTACTTTTCTTATTTTTAACTAAGTATAATGAAGCAGCGGCTACGAAAAACTTTGCAGCAAAGCGGTAAGCTCATTGACTCTAGAGCTCATCGCACCCAGAGGTTGCGGGATCGAGATCCGATGTTGGCAAATCAAATTTATTTAGTAAGTATTCAATTTGTATTGACTTTTTTTCACCCAAGCATTAAAATAATTTAAACTAACTAACCGTCGCGCCGTGGAATAAATTCGGTGTTTGGGTAAAATTCCTAAAAAATAAAACTAGTTATTTTTATACTAATTTGGGGTCGGGGAATCCGAATCTGAAAGAATTAGGCGGCGGCAAGCAATATTAACTGAATTAAACGACTTTAAAAAATTTTATACACATACAGGAAAATAGCCATTTTGGAAGCATTTTGATTCCTAGAAAATCAAACTAGTTATTTTTATACTAACTATGGGCTGGGGAATCCGAATCTGAAAGAATTAAGCCGCGGCAAGCAATATTAACTGAATTACACGACTTAAAAATTTTCTATACACACACACACTTGAAAATAATCATTTCGGAAGTATTTTGACACACGTAGTACAAAGATCATAGAAAAACAAGAAATATACAAAAACATGTGCCGGCAGTGTTACCAGCTCTCAAAAACATACCTTATAAATCGACCAAGTCTTCTTCGTCCGTCGTATTAACACATTAACCTGATGAATTACGACTATCTCAACGGCGTATTCTTAAATCAAAAGTATGAAAATTCGTAGTCTTAAAAATGCGTAACCTAACCTAACCTAACGTTAGGTTTGTGTAACATGGTTTGTGCCCCTTTATACCGCCTGCTCGCGTCCCTAACCTAACCTAACGCTAGGTTTGTGTAACATGGTTTGTGCCCCTTTATACCGCCTGCTCGCGTCACGGCAAAAAAACATCCCTGTTTTCAAGTAGTTTAGCGGCTACGCTAGGTTTGTGTAACATGGTTTGTGCCCCTTTATACCACCTGCTCGCGTCCCTAACCTATCCTAACCTAACGCTAGGTTTGTGTAACATGGTTTGTGCCCCTTTGTACCGCCTGCTCGCGTCACGGCAAAAAAACATCCCTGTTTTCAAGTAGTTTAGCGGCTACGCTAGGTTTGTGTAACATGGTTTGTGCCCCTTTATACCGCCTGCTCGCGTCCCTAACCTATCCTAACCTAACGCTAGGTTTGTGTAACATGGTTTGTGCCCCTTTATACCGCCTGCTCGTGTCACGGCAAAAAAACATCCCTGTTTTCAAGTAGTTTAGCGGCTACGCTAGGTTTGTGTAACATGGTTTGTGCCCCTTTATACCGCCTGCTCGCGTCACGGCAAAAAAACATCCCTGTTTTCGAGTAGTTTAGCGGCTACGCTAGGTTTGTGTAACATGGTTTGTGCCCCTTTATACCGCCTGCTCGCGTCACGGCAAAAAAACATCCCTGTTTTCAAGTAGTTTAGCAGCTACGCCGGGTTTATGTAACATGGTTTGTGATACAAAAGAACGTGCCCCTTTATAACACCTACTCGCGTCAAGGCATAAAAACTCCACAATACTAGTTGGTGTACCTTCCTAAAATATTTGAGAATCAATTATAAAAAATAAGTACTTAAAATATTAAACATGTTATTTTACGTTATAAATATTACTGCTTAATGGCAACACTTAATTTTGTGTGGTAAAAACATCTATGTTATCTTGTTTTTCTATGATCTTTGTACTACATGTGTCAAAATACTTCCGGAATGATTATTTTCATGTGTGTGTGTATAGAAAATTTTTAAGTCGTGTAATTAAGTTAATATTGCTTGCCGCCACCTAATTCTTTCAGATTCGGATTCCCCGGCCCATAGTTAGTATAAAAATAACTAGTTTGATTTTCTAGGAATCAAAATGCTTCCAAAATGGCTATTTTCCTGTATGTGTATAAATTTTTTTAAAGTCGTTTAATTCAGTTAATATTGCTTGCCGCCGCCTAATTCTTTCAGATTCGGATTCCCCGACCCCAAATTTAGTATAAAAATAACTAGTTTTATTTTTTAGGAATTTTACCCAAACACCGAACTTTAGCCTCACATTCATACATCGTCTCATAATAATAATAGTTTATTCCAGAACTAGCTGACCCGGACACGCGTTGCTGTAGCTAACGAAACACAACGCCATCTACCGGATGGTTACCCAACCTTTATAACCACCGCCATCTGTTAATTTGCGTACAAATCAAATCTACCCCATACAGACATTCTCCTTTATATTTCAACCAATTTACACAAAACCTTGACAAATTATATACCTAAACCTTCCTCATGAATCACTCTATCTATTGGTGAAACCGCAAAAAATTCTTTAGTTTTTGAGTTTATCGCAAACAGACAGACGGACAGACGTACAGACACGGCGGAGGACTTTAATTTATAATATGTAGAGAGGTAGAGATTTAGAGATGTATGCAGGGGTAGTGCAATTCAATACATTCCATATTTCGAAATAATATAAAAATAGACAAAATAACAATATATACTTACTTGAAATCAATGTCATTATAACATCATATAATACTAGCGAGTTCCCGGCATGTGTGTTACAATTTTCCCCGCATCCCCTTCCCCTCCCGCGGTTCCCCTTAACCTTCCCCGCCTTCCCCCCTCCCGACTTCTCCTTCCACCGTCCCGTGACCCCCCTCCAGCTTTCCCCTTTCACCGTCCACTCCTTCGCCTTCCAGCGTTTCCCTCTCCCCTCTCACGTACTCCAAAGTTGATTGATTGATACTCCGTTAGAGTCCCCAAACAATAGTTACACACGCAACAATCAATTTCTCAGAATTTTACAGCATTATGTAACTCAAATGTAAAGCTTCACTCGATGCAGGATGAATCTGCAACTCGTTATTTAATTTATCGTTGTATTCTGAACACAAAACCAGTTTGTATGCGGTGAATTAAAACAACACTCAGAACATGAAAATGGTTTTTCTTTGATTCTGGCAGCACATACATTAGTCTGCAAAAAGAATTTAATAACTGAACTTCGAATAAAATAATGTTTTCCTTTGAATTGTGTCAGCAGATGAATTCTCAAATGGAATTTTACATCCTGAAAACTGGTTTAACCCTTCGAATATGTCAATGTTTGCGCACAAAATTTCCGGTTCTTCCCATGCAATGTTCCTTTTTATTAAAACAAAACTGTTCTAAAATCTAGATAAAGTAATTTTTTTCGACGTGCTTATTAGAACATTATTGATTCTAAACATTACAATTTTCATATTGGAAATGTGAATTGGCTCAAAAATACACGCCTGCGAATATTCGAATTAAAGTACCTAAAATAGAATAAACTTAATATTTTAAATACAGATTCCTTTTCTTAAAAAATGTTATAAAACTGTATCTTAACTTTTTATTTCAGAAGGAAATGTGCGGTAAAAAAATGGTTAAGTGAAAGAACTTTTTTGTACTAATTTCTGTTATTTTCCGCTTTTCGTTTTAATGTTTTTTCCATTATTATTTTCTCTTGTCTTTTCTTTTATTTCTTTCATTTTCTCTGTTCTGTATTTTTTATAAATTTTATTAACAATTTTTTTTTTCATGTACCTGTATATTTTATGTACCTGTCTCTTCGACTTGGTCGAAGACCTGTCTCAATTTAAAAAAAAGTAATTGTCAAAAGAACCCGTTGACAAACTGATATCAATCAGTTTAACGGGACTTAATTTAAAAATGTTAAAAAACTGTAAATAAATAATAAAGGAATTTTATTAATAAAAAAATAAAAAAATTACAATCACAAATTTATTTAAAATTAAATGTGTGGGACATAATTTCACAATTTTATTTTAAAATTAAATGTGTGGGATAATTTGCGTCTCCTGTGATTAGACGGGTCAAATTAAATCTGTATTTGCCGAATTAAAACTACACCCAGAAAATGAAAATGGATTCTCTTTGATTCTGGCAACACATACATAATCTACAACTAGAATTTTATAACTGCACTTCGAATAAAATAATGGTCTCTTTCTCTTTCAACTGAAATTCAGTCGTTAATACATTCTGAACACAATTCTGGTTTTAATTAAGAGTGAATCTGTTTGCGAGTTATCAGCTTTAATTAGTATTACTCTCATAATAATATGCGTACGGTTTTCCTACGAGTTGCGAAATTCGCAGCTTAAAAAAATATTGTTATTTATATTTTTGATGAATTAACAAAAGAGTTGGATTCGTAAACGAAAGGATCGTAGAACATGTTCAAATAATGATTTGAAATGTTTTAAAATTTTCCAAGATAATGTTATTATTTATTGTGAAAATTTGCCGCCCCCCTTAAAAGTGCCGCCCGGGGCGGGCCCCCCCCCCCCCCCCCCCCCCCCGGCCCCCCCACGCTACGCCACTGACCTTATATGCCCGGAAATATTTGGCATTTAAAAAATCAACAGATATCAAAAATAGTCTGTTTGTTCATTTTCGTCAAACATCCGTTACCTCACAACGGTTCATAATAATGTTATTACCTAATACAGCGAGACAATAATTTATTCTCTGACCTTTCCTTAATTTTCCATTACCAATTCCAATTACTAGTAAAACTTTCTGTTTTTTAGACTTTTTGAAATTATTAGAAGTTTTAATTTTATACATACAAAAAAATGCTTTGAATAAATAGAAACTTTTGCAACCGTTTCCATTGAGTAGAATTAACATAAAATTG
This sequence comes from Limnephilus rhombicus, assembly GCA_929108145.2. Classification (NCBI taxonomy): domain Eukaryota; kingdom Metazoa; phylum Arthropoda; class Insecta; order Trichoptera; family Limnephilidae; genus Limnephilus; species Limnephilus rhombicus. Next base: position 50,694,767 of record OV815286.1, on the reverse strand, counting down.
TTAATTACTTTATAAAAAATATAAGTGTGAACTATTTGCAATAGCTTAGCGGGTATAAATTCCCATTGTATGTAACTTTTATACAATAATACTAAGTTTTTTTTTAAGCTTGACAAGCTACTTTCAGTAGCTTAGTGGGTATAAATTCCCATTGTATGTAACTTTTATACAATAATACTAAGTTTTTTTTTTTTTTATTAGAAATGTATGAATGCATATCGGAAATGACTTTTTAAAAATGCGTTTTTATGGCTAAAATTATTTGTGACAGTTTCCATTGATTTTTTTTTTCTTTGCTATAAAATATTCACAAAATAAATAAATTTGGGAGGCGGGTATGTGTACCGCCGCCCCGGGAACTATTTATTGGATAACCAACACTTCTGCCATAGCTCACTCAAGGTGGTTTGCTGTGTTTGGTGACTTAGCAGGGTGGTGTATTCAGGTCTTCACGGCGGATATGCCTGCCCACCAGCTGCTTATTGGTAGGGGCTGATTTGGGGAGACCTTTGAACTCTCCAGCTTGTCTCTCTTGACCCATTGTCTTGCACCGCAGCGGCAGGACTGGATTCACATGTCTGTCGTTTCTGGACACATTGACGTCTAGATTCCTACCCACCCCACATACTTTTTTTTCAAAAGAAAGACAAACATTCCCGGGTTACGAATAACCCGACAATATTAAAATCTCCTACTACCACCACACTAAGCGGAAAATGTTGCTTGTGTTGTGATGGAGGGATTAGTCTGCCGAGGAATCGAACATGCGACGCCCGGGTGGGACCCAAATGCGATGTCAACTCAGTTTCTCTTTTTCACTCACTTAAAACGACCCTCCACACGGCACCCCCAAAGATGACATAGGCCCCGTGGGAAATTATTTTCCTCAAGACCTCTTGTGTAGATAAAAAAAAAAACTTTTGAACTTGAAATCGTGACCTCTAGACTCCGATTGCCGAGCGATTTTTATGCCTTATAACCTGTATTCGTGGCAATTTAAGACACTCTAAGAATACATTGTGTGTGGCTTCCTTTTAAATTATTCATAGAAAATAATATATTCATTATTATATATCTATCTGATTTCAAATGATGCAAAAAGTTTACCTTTGCACCTATTTGTTTTTTTTCTTCCCGCTGCCCCGATCTCGCCCTTCCGCGGACCGTCTCCTGGCTCCTGAACCCTGGTCATCCTTCTAATGCGCCTTCCGTGAGGTCTGCACCTGCCCAGCTCTTCTCTTGAAGATCCGGACTTCCGTATCCCCGCCTTACGAGAATACTCCTCCAGGTTCTCGGCACTGAATAACTGGATGTTCCTCGGATGCCGATTCTGCTGCTTTCGCTTCCTTCCCGCAATGCTGTGGAGTCGTGATCTGACCTTATTCTGCCCGATCACCTGTTGACCACTGTAGCCTCAATCTCGGGATGTTGCTCCGAATCTGATTGGCTGCGTAAATAAGTTCATTTATAGGCTGCGCCAAATGTGGTGACCGTGGCCGGTTATCATCATTAATGTTCTGTACTCCTTGTGGATGATGGATCCAAATTCCTCTGATTATGATCTCAGTACAGGGTGTAGCAATAATAAGTAGTAGGTAGACTATTGATGTTTATTCCCAGATATTGTACAGTGGTGCTTCGTAGTAAGTCTGATGGCAAAGAGGACAATGGACTGCAATCACACCCTTTTATATGTTCTTTATGCTGTCTCACTCATACACTCATGTCTGTTCTTTATGCTGTCTCACTCATACACTCATGTCTCTTTCATGCTGCAAGACATAAGACTCCCCCACAAGCACACTTCGGAGCGACCGAGTCCCGCGCGATAGGTTTACAGCCCAGTTCACCGTGAGACTTTTCTGCGCGGCGGCCTGAAGTGGCGCGGGACTCGGTCGCTCCGAAGTGTGCGTGTGAGGAGTGCTATACGTTCACCGTAACTAGTGACTTACAGCTAACATTTATCTAGTGACTTACAACTAAGAATTATAACTAGTGAATACAATTAGGTTTTCAATTTGGGAGGCGGGTATGGGTACCGCCGCCCTGGGAACCATTTATTGGATAACCATCACCTTTGCCATAGGTCACCCCAAGTGGTTCGCTACGTTTGGTGACTTAGCAGGGGTGCCCGGGTTTATGGGGTGAGGTTTGTCCGGGTCTGAAGGTCTTGTCCGAAGTGTCTGCCACCTGCCGTGTGGTGGGCAGGATCGAGAGAGACTGGTTGACTGAGGCTTTTTATCCTCTCCAGCCGGAATATCTCAACCCACCGCCTTGCACCACGGTTGAAGGGGTGGATTCATATGTCCATTATGCCTGTGTTGACCCCCAAATTCCTACCAACCCCTCATACCTATTTCCTTCCCAGAACTTCCTCTCCTTCCTTTCCATAAAGAAACCCTTCACACAGCATCGCCTAAGATGACATAGGCCCTGAGGGAAATTATTTCCCTCATGCCTCCTGTGTGGAGCTTATGTAAAAAAAAAAGGTTTTTGCAGGAAAACCACAGTACCGTACCTATACATATAATAAACCTTTCATCATCATCATCACAAGGCTACATATATATTCACGGGTGGGTTTTGACCTTCTCCACAAATGTTCTCCACCAGCCGTGGCCCCTCACAATTCACCTCCAGTTCTCAGTCCTTCCCGTCCTGCTCCAATCCTCTTCCCTCACAGTCTATTATCTTCCCTGGCTTGCCTTTGGTCTCCCACTGGGTACCAACAGTCATATCATTTTGCCATTCTTTCAAAATGCCCTGTTTTGTATAATAATCAGTATTGCAACGTAAAAGTTTGTTTTTTTACAGGTTTCTGTACAACAAACGATGTTGACATATTCCTACGCCACATGAACAATGCTCGCTACATCAGGGAGTTGGATTTTGCGCGATTCCACTTCTACGACAGAACTGGCATCTATGAAAATATAATTGCCGCTAAAGGCCATGCCCTCCAGGGAGCTTCTAGCATTCGGTACAGGAGAACCATTCCTATCTTCACAGCGTACAAAGTAGAGACAAGGGTAGGTTCCTAAATCAAAGCTTTGTTTTTATTGATTGTTACCGGATGCGCCGTGGTAACACACATGTCAGGATGCTGTATGCTGCGTATCCATATCACGTCGGAGTCACCAGTTGAGGGATGATGAGGCCAGGAGTCGCCGGTAAGCCGGGTTGATGCTGACGCATCATCACGCAGCCCAGTTGAGGGAGCGGGCCGTATCGGCAGAGACGGGACGAGAAATAAAAGGCGTCAGTCGGTGTAATGAGTCAGTCTTTATTGAGCTACGTAGCGGGGGTCGGAGCGGAGCGGAGTGACAGTGGTGCCGTTTGTGATGCTGCTGCGTGATGAGAGTGAAGAAGGTCAGGAGACTACGGCGGTGAAGATCACTGGTCTTCAGGGAGCCGGCGTGTTGCTCTACACCATGGCGGTGTAGAAGTGACCTTGGTCCAGGCGGTCGACCATCGTCGTGTTGACGAGGTATGGCGGCTGTGTGGCCTTTGAGTCGACACACACACGTGACGCAGGAAGGAACCTTGAGAGGCGATGAGGATGATCTCTGGCAGCGGAACGCGGTGGGTTCGAAATGCCAGAGAACGAGTTGCATCCCAAGCAGAAAGCACGGCGGGCTTTATGTGCTGCGGACGAAGACATCTCATGTCGAGGCGCGAATGGGCCGGACAGCGGATGGTGGTTGGAGAATGAATCCTCGAAGGTGTTGGTAATGTTCCTGGAGTCACACTGGACAAACGTTATTCACTTGATACTGACTGCGCGGGCGGTTGCCCCGCGAGGGCAGGTTAAGAGTTACTGCACTGCACTGCACTATTTGTATCACTTCCCGGCGTGTATTGTGTCGACCAATGAATGGAGGGACTGACTGAGTCTAAGACTGAGACAGCGAGCGGATCGGCTGCTTATATACTCGCGCGATCGGCAGAGTAGCTGGCTAGCGCGCCAGGTAATGTTGGGTGAATTCACGCAAAGGTGAGAAATCGCTCGAACCTTCTGTGGGCATTTGTATTGCTCAGCCACACGTTCTAGGCCTTTCGCATAAGTGGCGGAATTATTAGCCGCTGTGGGTAGACATGTACCAGCGGGCGCACGGTACCATACGCTGTAGGTATTTCGTAGTGTGCTTCTAGCGCGTTCTGTGTAGTTCAGTGGCGGCGCCATGAATTTGGCAAAAGTGGCCGCCACAATTTTAACAAAAGTGAAGGAAAAGTGAAATATTTTGGGTACAATATAGTTAATGGTTCATTATTTATGCATTAAACCGCTTACTCGTTAATACGGAATACTTTTTATCCAAACAGTTAGATTTAGCTTTATTATTACGAAAAGTGAGTATTTATGTCGGGGGAGACCAAAAAACATGCAAAAAATATGCATTTAACATTTTAATTTTGTTAAAATTAATTCAATCGCGCGGTAACGCCATGTTTATTCATCGTTTTTATTTCATAGACATTTCATCAATGCTGCCAATCATAGAAAAAATATTTTTGCGTAAAACAAAGTGAATGCATCATTGACAAGTTTGTACCTGTATTAATAGTAGAACGTGGAAAGAAATGTATTAAAATCATTACACAAACCCGCTAGACAAACCCTGCTTTGCCAACAAACCATTCAAAACCTGGGATGTTTTTTAAAAGTATGATAAAAAGCGAGTTTATTTTAGAGAATTTATTTTATAAGATTGGTACTTCCGACAAATGTCATATTTGATTGTCTATTAGTTAAAAAAGGAACATTCCGTATTATCCGTGCATCAAACTTCGACAACACGAACGTTCCGTATTATCTGTGAGGTGGACTAACTGCATATTTACCAATGGTTCTTTTACCTGTACATTTCGGAACCAACAATCTTTCGTTTTGAGTGAATCTTGTATTATGTTTATGGTAAAATCTTTCTCTTTACAAGGAATCAGACAATATAATGGTGCGTTTCCATGCTTGCCAAGGCTCGGCAAGCGTCCACAAGCGCCAACATGTAAACAGGTCGTTTGGCTTGGCTTGCGTAGGCTTGCAAGAGCTTGCCGCCGATCCAGTCGGGGTCGGATCCAGCGGCAAGCTTCGGCAAACGCTCAGTGGAACTTTCGAACTGGCGGCGAATGCACGCCGTTTTTGCTATCGTCAATCTATCAAGTTATAATATTACATGATACGTAAAAATTATTAAACAAATATCAACTGATAGTTTTGATTCCATAAATTGTAAGGTTAATTTCTTTTTAAACGTTTCAAGGGTACGGTGGAAAAAAATCAACATCTATTAGGGCAATTTAATTCTCTTCGATACTTTCAGATACCTACCTACAGATAATGAATTTTTGATGTCGTTCATCAAATAGTTGGTTGTATAATGTTCAGCATAGTTGCCTTACAAGCAATTGATCGGGGTTCAATTCTCAGCCAAGGAAATTTAAATAAATAAAATTATGCCTACCCAATTTTTGATTTAATTTTTTTAAAAAAGGTTCATCATTTTAATTTTCCAATGAATTATCGCGGGTCTGCGCTACCTTTAAAATAATTAAGAAAATAGATGTAATACATCCTCATCTTCATTTAAAATAAAAATAAAATGATTATCAACGTTTCATTGACCAAAAGTTTCCTTGAGAGAATTGTTGAATGGAATCAGGACAGTAAGCTTTAATTACCATTGAGCATTCGTGTTCGATAACTGCGTTTGCTTGTATTTCAAATAAAAGTATGATAAACCAAACGCAATAGCCGACACAAGTTCGGCGTCCGCCGTGCTCGGGTGTAGGTAGCGCACTGACGCATTCACAAGCATGTGAATGACTTCCAAATGCCAAGCGAGATTTGTGGAGGCTTGGAGCTTGTGGAGGCTTGCCGAGCCTTGGCAAGCATGGAAACGCACCATTACATATTGACTTACAATATTACAAATTGAATTTGGAACACGATAATGTTTAAATTTCCATTAAAATGCTACAGGGCGTAGGATTGCCATGTTAATAACATCAATATACAAAGTGAGCAAGTACTAAGGCACTAACAAAGACATCAATGTTAAGTTCCCGTGAAGACATATTTTCTGCAATTTTATACTAATAAATATTTTTTCTTTCAGCTTGTTTACTGGGATGACAAGGCAATCTACATTGAACAGAAATTTATAACTTTAGGAGACAAGTTTGTGAGGGCAGTCAATATTTCTAAACAAAATATTGTGGGTGTTGAAGTTAACGCTTTATTCAAGGGTATTGAGGGGTGTGAAACCAAGCCCCCTTGTCCACCAGAACTTACTCATTGGTTGGAGTCCATTGAAATCTCAAGTGCTAAGCTGAGGAAGAAAGACTGAATAGAATATATAGTTAACAATACATCAATTATAGCTCAAAAAATATCAATCAATGTATTGATATAATTTTTAATGGTTAACCTGTTTTTATTATGTACTTATTACATTAGTTATTGGAGTAGCGGATAAAATTAAATTTTAAAAATAATAATAATAATAATTACAAATAATTAAAAATTAAATTTTATTTATGATTTTATTATTTATTTATAATCTTTTTTACTTACTGATTTTGTTAATAAACTGAAAGAAAGACTCGTTTGTTTTAACATATATTCATCTTTTATTTAAAGAAGAGTGTCTGTAGTGGGTGGGCACGCAGGAAGAGGCGTGGATACCCATACTACGTGACCTGTTCAGGGGGGGGGGTCTTCAAAATACCACGCTTGGTACAAATGAGCGGCGGGTTGCTTAGGTTTTTGGTCACGGGGGGGGGGGGTTAAAAATTGCAAAAAGTTGGTCACGTAGTATGGGTACGTTCCCTTAGCTCCACACAAAAATAATCCTCAGGAAAATAATCCCCCTCAGGGCCTATGTCATCTTTGGGGATGCTGTGTATGGAAAAGGAAGGAGATGAAGTTCTGGGAAGGAAAACGGTATGAGAGGTGGATAGAAATCCGAGGGTCAATGTGTCCAGGAGTGACGGACGTATCAATCCATCCCTCCCACTATGGTGCAAGGCGATATTTCGAGAGAGTAAGGCTGGAGAAGTCAAAGGGACTCCCTCAACCATTCTCTCCCGATCCGGCCTGCCACGCAGCTGGTGGGCAGACACACACGCCGTCAAGACCCGGACAAACCTTACCCCATGAACCCGGACACCTCTGCTAAGTCACCAAACGTAGCGAACCACTTGGGGTGACCTATGGTAGAGCTGTTGGTTATCCAATAAATGGTTCCCGGGGCGACGGTACCCATGCCCACCTCCCAAATGGATTGATTCGAATTTGAATTGTGTACTATTACAGTATCTGCGGGCCCTGTACAATTCATCTAGTTTTAGAGAGGCTAAATTAACATTGGCTGCGATGGAGCCCCCCTACCAGAGCTGGTCACTTAAAGTTTTTTTTTATTTATCTGTTAAAGATTATATGTACATTGGGTTTGTTTTATGCCTGTCTCACTAGGATGTACCTGTGTCGAGATAGGCACACCAAGTTACAGCCCCACTTTTCTCTTTAGCCTTTCATTTGGTGGTCTGAAGTTGAGGGGATTGAGGTCGTCACCAGGCAGTGGTTGGATGATCCTAAAGGCGCTCAAAAAACCTCAATCTTGTACCCGTGTGGCTCAGTAATTAAAAATAGGTCTAACAATTCGCCTATCGATCAGCTGAGTCAGTTGATCCTGAGAACTTCAACTATGGTTCGTTATTTATTTATTTATTTATTTTATTTATTTATTTTCCATGTTCTCCGTAAAACGGTTATTCACCAATACATTATGGAGAAGATTACAAATTAGACAAAAAGTATAGTAAAACACATAAAAAGGTCAGTTTCACTACTTTGTGACATACGTCAAAAGATAATTGTTAAACTGCCTGTAGGTTACGTTAAAAATGTCGATGGTCAATGCAGACTCGTTGAGTAGTTCAGTCGCTCTGTTGACTGGCGCGTTCTGATAGGCAGAAGTCCTCGCTTTTGGAGCATAAAAAAGGGTATGAGACCTCCCACGAGTATACTTGTCTGGGACATATAAGTTAATCTCTTTCAAAATAGGTGGATTATGTATAGTTCCAGAGATTATCTTAAAAAAATGTTTTCCTAAAAATATTTTTCGGCGAGCTTCTAATGTATTAAGATCGAGCATTCCTGCTAAGAATAAGGATGGATACAGGAAAGGGTAGTACATATATTCCCTCATATATAGGTAACGCATGAATCTCTTTTGTACTTTTTCTATTTCGAGAATATGGTTTTGCTCAGAAGGGGCCCAAATAATGGAGCTATATTCCAAGATACTGCGAACAAGTGCTTCATACGTTCTTCGGATTGCGATTCCGTTGGTAAATGATCTTGAATTACGAAGAACAAATCCAAGCATTTTGTTGGCGCGGGAGACAATATCAGATATATGGGATTTGAAAGAGAGATTTGCTTCAAAGATTACGCCAAGGTCTCGAATCTCATTTTTACGTGTTAATTCATGTTTATTAATGTGGTAGGGGAACAGGAATGTATCTTTGGATCTTGTAAATGTAACGACACTGCATTTCTGAATGCTGAAGGGTAAGTTGTTCAGTTCCGACCATTTGACAAGAGAATCAAGATCGTTCTGCAGAAGAATGGAATCGATGTAACTTTTGATTGCTTTGAAAAGTTTTATATCGTCAGCAAAAAGGAGATATTTTGAGTGGTTTATGGTGTTGCCAATGTCATTGATGAATAAGAGAAAGAGAAGGGGTCCTAGAACATTGAAGCCCCCCAGAACTACCAACTTGGCCGAAGGATAGCGGGGCAAGAGGTCATCGATAGTCTCGCTCAAATGTTTGAATAGCTCGGTCGTGTCTGATTCACTAAGGTTTGGTGAGCGGTATAGACATGCGTAGAATCTTGCCGTACTGGTAAGACTGACAAGCACTCACATTACTTCGAATATGGAGTTTTCCAGATTCAACAGTCGCAAACAGTTGAAGTCAGATCGGCTATAGAGACCGACACATCCTTTGGGTCTGAACATTTGGATTAAATATATATGTAAACACAAAATTGGAAAAATTATGGTAGAAAGTAGAAAATAGAAAAAGTTATGCATAAGTATTAGATCATATACATTACATAATTCTTTTTTCTAGTTTTATATGTGTGCGTGCATGCATACATGTGTAAATACATGCACACCCACAAGAACATATTTATATATTTGTACGCATACACTTGCACAACGTGACGTGTTTTTTCTTATGATGGCAGAATAACACCTTTTCTAAAATATGCGAACACCTAGCACATTGTCTCCTAGTGAGGTGTTCACAAAGCACTACTCATAAATATAGCAAACCACCCACGCACTACTACTTACCCATTTACATACAGTCACGGATTATTAAAAAAAATGTATTTCTGATGCTTATTATCCATGTAAACTGTTTAAATGCAGTAACAATGTAAAAAAAAACATTGTTCAGTGCATTTTGCACTAACCTATATACATGTGAAACATGGTGTCACTACCGTACCAGCTCAATAGAACGACTCCGGATCCAATATAATGATGCTTGCAGAATTATATTTGGATACAGAAGATACAGCAGCGCATCTTCAATGTTTACGGAGCCAGGATGCGGCTAATGGCTTCCGATAACACAGTGGTGATCGCAGCCTTCCAGCACCAAGCGCCACTCCTGAGCGAGCGCTGGGCCCTAGCTCACTCCAGACCACGTCCTACATTATAATTGATTATATATTTTATTTCTATTATCGCTTACGTCTTTTATATTTGTTTGTTCTATTTACTTTTTTTACTTTTTCTGTTGTGTAAATATGTGTAACTATATGGGACGTGTGGGATTGCACTATCCTCCCCACATCCTGCAATAAACATTATTATTATTATTATTAAAACATCTGTAAACTGTAATAATCATCTGTAAACTGTAATAATCATCTGTAAAACATCTGAGAACAGAAAAATAAAATGACAAAACAGAGTTCGTTATATCTATTTAATAATAAAACATAGTTATAGTAGGTAGCAACTCTTCTTTTTTTTAACCTAATACGGATTCTTGGCATGTATCTCCCGTTCTCGGAAATTATTGTGGAATGTGATGATTTGTAAAATTATGTTCTATTGTAACAATGCAATGTATAAAAGACTTTACATGGACTTCACCATATTATTATGAGCAGAGTTGAAAGCGCTGAAAATTTTAAATTTTAAAAATTACGTCTTATTTATCACAACATACCCCGTTTGCGAATACTTTTAAGTGTCAGGTGAGTACCAGTGAATCAGATTAAAATATTTTAGAGTGGCAACATTCTTTTTGACATTTGTACTAATCCAGAGAAAAAAATACACAAATCGTGCCAAATATTCACAAGGTATCGCATTGCCGTATTTTGCATTCCAGCATTTTCCAGTTTCGTGTACATTAAATTTTTAATTCTTATCAGAAAATCGAAAAAAATGGCTGATACTCCCAAGAAGAAGGCGCTGTTCGTATGTCTAGGTAATAACATTACGATTATTGTCAACTTTTTAAATTATAACTAAACTGATCAAAACATGCTTGCGTTATTTATTTATAAATCAATAAATTGACATAAAGCCAAAGCAATGAGTTGAGGTGAACATATTTTTTCTTATCTTTTAGTTAATTCATAATCTTCTGATGGTTTATCGCAGTATAGCGTAAAGTTCACGCAATATCACGAATAAACAAATAATAAAAAATTGCGCAAATTATCGTTTTTTCCAACAGAAAGTGTAATTGGTTTCTGAAAATAAGTAGAATTTTCATTATTTATGCATTAAACCGCTTACTCGTTAATACGGAAAACTTTTTATCCAAACAGTTAGATTTAGCTTTATTATTACGAAAAGTGAGTATTTATGTCGGGGGAGACCAAAAAACATGCAAAAAATATGCATTTAACATTTTAATTTTGTTAAAATTAATTCACTCGCACGGTAACGCCATGTTTATTCATCGTTTTATTTTAACATTTCATATGCTGCCAATCATAGAAAAAATATTTTTGCGTAAAACAAAGTGAATGCACCATTGACAAGTTTGTACCGGTATTTACAACAGTAGAACATGGAAAGAAATGTATTAAAATAATTACACAAACCCGCTAGACAAACCCTGCCTAGCCAAACAAACCATTCAAAACCTGGTATGTTTTTTAAAAGCATGATGAAAAGCGAGTTTATTTTAGAGAATTTATTTTATAAGATTGGTACTTCCGACAAATGTCATATTTGATTGTCTATTAGTTAAAAAAGGAACATTCCGTATTATCCGTGCATCAAACTTCGACAACATGAACGTTCCGTGTTATCCGTGAGGTGGACTAACTGCATATTTACCGAATTTTCAAGCGTTTTTCGGTTTTATTTGGAATTACCCACTAAATAATAATTTATAGGAAATTATTATTGATTTTTATAAAATTATCTTTGAAGTTTTTTTAATAAATGGGATTTGTCTTTAGGTAATATTTGCCGGTCGCCAATAGCTGAGGGTGTGATGATAAAGCTAGTTAAGGAAAGCGGGCAGACTGATAAGTGGGATGTCGACAGTGCTGCTTTGGGGTCGTGGCATGTTGGCAACCACCCAGATTACAGGGCCCTGGACACTATGAAGAAGAATCATGTTAACTACTGCAACAGAGCCAGGCAAGTATGTATATATTCTGGAATAACAGTCACAAATATTTATCTGATCTCGTGCTCCTCCCCTTGTCCTATTCGAGTCGATGACCCATCGCTTTGACAAGGCTCCTCCTGGTGTCCCTATCCTGTGCAACTTCAGCAGCTTCCATTCATTGCAGGCCCAGGCTCTCCTCGCATAGCCTCTCCAGCAGTGGCGGCTCGTGACTTTTGGGTGTGCTAGGGTGTTATTACTAAAAAAAAATGGCATCACGGATTTTTTTTTATTTTTTTTTCTAAAATCGGTTTTTGTATGAAGATTTTTCAGGAAATTCGTGCGGCACACGGCCAAACTGAAACTTCCTGAAATTTTTCATACAAAAACTAATTTAAAAAAAAAAAAAAAATTTTCGGCTACAACAACATCAATAATTTTTTTATTTTTTATTTTTTTTTTATTTATTTTAGAGAAAGTTGACAGCAAATCAGAGATTACAAAATAATACTATAATAAAATGTTAATTATGCCAATTATGAACTTTCCACTGATGATAAATGGAATGGTTAATGATAAATGGTTAATGATAAAGTGTGACATTGTAAGGGTATTTTCTTAATTAATTTATTTTTTAGTTACAATATATAAAAAAGGGGGGGGGGGAGGAGGAGGAACATAGGAATAGGATTAAGAGGCAAAGGACAGGAATATATAGGGATTGAACTATCTAGTTTGAGTCATGTTGCTTGGTGAGTTTTCATTTTATGTCACGTAAAGTCGAGTTAAAATGTCAATGTGGTAATAATTTAAGTTAAATGAGTGTGTGGATCTCTAGACAAATGAGTTCTATTTGGAGTTGGTCCTCTAAAGAGGGAGATTAAAGCTGACTGCCTGCTGTTGCGATTTGGAACATGGAATGATAGGCGTTGAAGAAGATCAGGACAATCGATCGGTTATAGAGCATGCAATTTAAAATAGTAAGTGTGTACATCTAAAACAATGCATGTGCTAGATGTACGCACATAAAATTAAGTACTTACGTACGTACATTAATGTACGACATACGTAAGATAAGTAAATTCGGTTATAGTGCACGCAATTTAACAGAGTAAGTACATCTAACACAATGCAAGTGGGTGCATCATAGAGTTTAAAATAATAATAATGTATATGTATTGTAATATGCATTTCAGGTCCGGCTATTGATACTATTGTTCTGATGTTGATATAATTAGATATAGGTAGGTACCTATATTTAAGGTAAGAACTATTCATAATATTAATTTAGTAGGTATTTTGGTAAAATTATTGTAGACAAATGAGTATATAAGCTTTCCCTGAAGAAGGAACGTTTGTTCCGAAATCGGTCGGATTTACGCATTATATAAGTGGTTTATACAAAGTTGTATTGTTTAATTTTTCTATAATGGATAACCACAAAGTGATAGCTACATTCAAAAATATATAATAATTTGCTTACTACCGCAGCAGAAAAGGCAATATGTGTAAACTAGACCGTGATAGTCCGTCGAGTAGGTCTGAGTGTAAAGCGTGTAGCAGGTAGTGGTCGCCAACAGGCGGTTATATGGTTTTCTAATTGGTTCTTGAAAAGTTTACTTGATTGGGTTAGAAATGAATTAGAAATTTTAAGGGAGAAGGAAAAATAGGAGAAAGGGGTTAGGTAATAGGAGTGGATGATGGGAGGAGGGGAATGTGTGGGGAAATCCATGACTGAATAAAAAATCTATTTTACGACGAGAAGTGTTAGGAAATTTTCTTGAGGTCCTCTTCCTTGGCAATTAGTATGGGGGGTGAAGTAGGATTTTTTCTCACAAATATTCTGCTGTTTTTTAGCCACGTAAATTTGTATCCCTTCTCCTTCGCAAACCCCTTGGCCCGAAAAAGGAGGTTTTTGTTCAAGCTGGTCAGATGGTTGTTGACATAGATTTTTCTTTCGTCACCGGGGTAATTTAAGTCCTTCGTGCTTATTCCTTTTCTTCGTTGAATTTCCGAGATGAATTCATTTTTACGTGAGCGGGAGGTGAATTTTACGATTATTGGTTTGATTAGTTTAGAATGAAGTGGGTCTTTCGCCGAGACCCTTGTGGCGAACTCGATTTCACTGGTTTTAAAGTTGTGAATACCAATTTTATTTGCTATTTCTGATAGGATATTTGGAATGTTTTCGTTTTTATCTTGAGGTATTCCTTTTCTTTCGATATTCTGAAGCCTCATCCATTGTTCCCTTTTGTTTGAATCTTCTTGCATTAATTTGATTGTCAATTGAAGAGAGGAAACGTCTCGTTCCAGATTGTCTACTTTGTTCATCGATTGTTCAAATGCTTGGAATCGTTTAGTAAAATCATCTAATTTTGAATTGTTGAAGTCGACGGATTTTTTAAGTTCAGACATGTCTTCCTTTACTTGATTATTAAGGGTTGTTATGTATAAAACATAGGTTAATTGTCGTTTTAAGTAAGAACTGGAATCTATGAGGCGGCACGATAGCATTGTCTATTGTTTTTCATCCTGGCAACACCAGAGAGGAGCGGAAAGTTGATGGTGGCACTTCCCCCGGCGGGCGTAAGGCCCGCCGGAGGTCGGAGAGTTTTTGGAGAGAATCGGGCAAGATGGAGTGCATCGGTGCCTAATCAGAGAGATTCGAAGTTCCCGTAAAGTTCGGGCGGTTATTATAGTGCCGTTACAAGTTTATTTGAGTTCCCGTTATGGTTTCGACCCCGCGAGTCGCGCTCCGGAAATAAATGTGGTGTTCACACAATGGCCGAATTGTATTTTTGTCGAGGAATAGGAAATTTCGTTCTGGACAGTAAACGCCCCTGCCTTTAGTCCCAGAAACACCGTGGGCTAGTGTGATTTCCGGCCAATATAATGTTCTACCCGATCTCCGCCAGGAAATCTCCTGGTGTATCAATTCACGATACACGTGCGTGACTCTATCGTTTGCCATCCGCGCCAGCTTACTCCACCGTGGGACGTGGAGTAGCCTAATTTGCTCGCGCCAGAGTATTTGCTCATGCTGCAGAGGACATCGTTTGCCATCCGCGCCAGCTTACTCCACCGTGGGACGTGGAGTAGCCTAATTTGCTCGCGCCAGAGTATTTGCTCATGCTGCAGAGGACATCGTTTGCCATCCGCGCCAGCTTACTCCACCGTGGGACGTGGAGTAGCCTTATTTGCTCGCGCCGGAGTATTTGCTCATGCTGCAGAGGCCAGAGGATTCCTGCCGCCAATATAGTCAGCTCGCATCACCGTGGGACGTGGGCAGTTGCACCAACCTTAGTCACCGGGAGGATCCCTCATCGTCTAAACGACCGCGTTAATAGTCAGATTACTTTAGCTTTAGTTATCGGTTATGGTCTGTGGGGGGTAAGTTCTTTCCTATCTGTATTATTATTTGCAATATTTGAAATAAACCTATACGGTTAGTCCAATTATAATTAACCTTATTTTATTTACAAAACCTGGTAATTCCTGCCTATGCCTGACATCTTAGAACTTAATTCCCCGCTCTGGGAGGGGGAATCTCTGCTCTACCGCTGTGCTGGTCGATTTGGCGGGTCTGATGCTGAGGATTCCTCGGGATCAGATCCTGGCGCGTCCGGTACTAACCGGCAAAGCCATTTCGTCCACTCACCTTAATTAAATCCCTTTAATAAATAAGCCAACTTGTGGCAATTCCCTTGACCCTAACATGGCGCCTACAACTGTGTTCTGGGCTCGTATAATTCCTATTTGTCTAGGTTTTGGGTTGGAGTTACTATAGTTTTGTTTTGTAATCGATCAATAATTGTTTTTGTTATTTCGAAGCATCTCACATAAAACATAACCTTTAAATGTCATTCCGGTATACACGTAAATATTGCGAGGTTATCAATCTGTCAACAATACAGCCAACTTGATGATAATTCTGTACACATTATTATTATATATTTGTTTGTGGGTTAAGTTATTCGGACTTACGGGCAACACGAATACTAAGTGTCAATTTGACAGACGGCTATGTCAATCGTAAACAAACATTGCATTTTGACAACAACTGTCATAATGTAATTACACCTTTAAGTTTTTAAGATTGTCGTGTACAATGAATACTATTAAGCGCTTATAAATACGATTAATTATATAATTGCTCTGCGGGTAAGCAATATATTCGTAGCTATCGTTACTAGCTAATTTATTGACATTGTACATTTAATTATTGGAATTTTACAATTATACTTTTCAAAATGTCGACTACAATAGACAACATCAATAGTAGATCGAAAGATGAACTTTCTGCGGAACTTTTATCCAGGAATATAACACCAGACGGTACTTTAGAAGAAATGCGGATTCAAGCCAGAAGGCATAACAAAAATATTAAAATATCTGAAGCTATCGAGCATCATGAGATAAGTGTTAACCCAGATAATGACAGCGAATTTGGCTCAAACTACATTAAATATACAAAAGTTATTTATAATGAATCAAACTCTTCTTCATCTTCATCCACAAGTACTATTAATAATTGGAATATTAAATTTGATGGTAATAGTTGCGTAAGAGACTTTATACTGGAAATAGAAGAGAAATGTAGAATTAGGAACGTTCGTCATGACGATTTAGTGAGATGTTTTCCTGATATTTTAGATGGATTGGCATTATTATGGTTCAGATCAATTTATACACCTGATTTGACTTGGAATGAATTATCTATATTACTTATAAAACAATTCGAAACAAATAATAGACAGATTGAATTAAAATCACAACTTTTCTCTATGAAACAACCAGCTGGTATGTCAGCCTTTGAATTTACGTTAAGAATGCAGAAGCACAATAATATGCTTGATTCTAAATTACCACTCTCTGAACTTTTACAATTATGCATGAGGGCATTACTACCCATTTATATCAACCTTCTGGCATCTAGAGATTTCAACTCATTTTCAGAACTTACCGAAGCTACAAATAAACTGGAGTCTTATTCAACGTCTAATTTGTTAGAAAATAATTCTTCTTCTTTTTCTAATGATAATCCACTAAAGGATAATAAAAAAAATTATTATTTCACTAATTCACGGGGCAGTAATAATAATAATTTCAATTCTAATCGTAACTCGTATCGTGGTACCTACAATAATCGTTCTACGGATTATAATTATAAACAAAATAATAATAATAATTATAATAATAATAATTATAATAATAATAATTATAATATGGTTGCTTAGCAACGCTAGCCTCGACGTTTGCTTGTATTTTGGCTCTCTGATTTTTTTATTGTATCAGAAAGAAAAGAATTAGCTTTGATCCTAAAACATATAAATATTTGAAAATAAGTATATTAGATAACCTAATAAATAAACTGCCAGTCAACCGTAGGATATTTAGATAAATAAATACGATATAAAAATTTTCCTTTTGTGAGGGCTTCAGTAACCAAGGTAAACAACAGTATTTTGAGATTACTTTGAAATATATTTTGCAGGTAAATTTAATTATATATTTTATTTTGATAACATTATTCTAAAATATAATATTTATTATAGATTTGTAGTATTGAAGGGTAGTTTACATTAAAATATTTAATTTGGCCAAATTGAAAATTATTTGTTGACAAATGACAGTATTAGGTAACGACGACAGTTGCTTGGTTACTGGAATGTAGGAATAATAATAATAATCATTTCCAAGTTGTTTTGAACGGTGACAAAATGTCATTTTCAACCAACGGAAATGAAAATGGGTTGATTATGTCATCTTTACAGATGAACATTGATAATCTGAGACCCCAAAAAACAAAAGCAGGTATTCCTAGGCAGAGAATGAAATGGACGAACGATGTCAATATGTTCATCGTACGTTCATATTTTTATGTGACGAAACTAGAAACAGATATGTTATTGTATAGGAAAAAATTACATTTACTTTTCTCACAAAATTATCCGGTTGCCCAAGTAAACGAACAAAGATTAGCTGACCAAAAAAGGGCAATTTTCAAAAATAATTTAATCCCTTTAGTAACATTAAATCAGATAAAAAAGGAAATAGGAGATAGATTGCAATTAGAGAATAATTTAGAACAAATTAATACGAGTAGTAATGTTATATTAGATACATTGAATGAAGAATAATAAACAATATAGTGGCAATTCTGCTAATATCAATAATACTCGTTTTTTCTATAATAATCAATCTAAAAAGAATACTTCTAATGATTGTAGAGAAAAGGAGATGTGTCATCCTGAACCAAATTCTACCAAGAACAATATTTATTGTTCTTTTTGTAAATTAAAAGGTCATTTACTATCGGATTGTAGGAAGAGAAGACAAAACAATTCCAATCCGAAAGTTGCTTCTGTTAAACATGGGGATTCAAAAAACTAGATGTGAGTCGCTCTGCTCACGCGCCTTCCTTTGCGCAGAGGAAGTGCGAGTGGCAGAGTTGGCTCCGTCAAGTTAATCAGTTCTTTCGGACTCGAGTTCTGAGGTGGAGGTACCGCCGCCGAAGGATCCCGATTTTAACAGGCGATTTTCATGTTAAGGATATACTTAAATCAGATAGCATACCAGCTTAGTCGGCTATCATAAAGCATCTTCACAGGCGCTATCTTTAATTTAAACCTCTTCAATACAGCTCATTTCAGTTCAGCCTGATCATCCGGATTGCTTTGACCAGTATTGGACATAAAATACATAAGTAAATAATTAATTTTTAAGTGGTCTTTTGTAGAAAATTAAAATCTTACTCCAGTTGATTACTCGAGTATAATTTCACATTAAAATAATAATTAAGATTTGTTAGGTTATTTATGTACAATTATGAGATGCCTCGAAGTACAAATACATATATGTATATATATATATATAATAAGTTCACTATGGTTTATATTTATCTTTAAGTTTATTTCCTTGTCAACTCAGAATGCATGACGATATGAACCCGCTTATCCTTTTGTATTCTGAGTCCATACAGTTTAAAATACTCTGTATTTGTCCTACTAAGTTTTTGTCAACTTGGAATATACGATAATATGAACCCGCATATCCTCGTGTATTCCAAGTTCAATCTCATATGAACTGTGTTAATATACTTTTATATTGCATAAACGTAATTAAGAACATTAAGAGGTATTCGCCCAAAATTTCAATATGTTCTCAATTTAATAATGTTTTAATTACTTTTGCTTAAACAATAAAAATAACTTACTATAATTATTCAGGAATTTCATTAATTCGAACAATTTAATCAATTCCCAAGCTATGAGTGTGATTGATTAGTTCCTGCGAGAACTTCAGTAATTAGTTACGATGCACTAATATTATAATTTCTTGTTGCACCTTCTGGTACAAAAGTTACATACTTAATTAATTGGCACCATTTTTTTTAACGATGGTTGTTGACTATTGATAGCACCATTTATTTACGAGGGTCGCTAACCATTCTATTGTCACCATTTTTAACAATGGTTGAATAATAAATAAATTGGCATCATTCATGCGATGATTGTATGACTATCCTTAACACCATTCAGTTACAATGGTTGGTTATATCCTGTATTTCATATACAAATGTTCTAATAAACCTATATTTTGTTTTCTATTATATAACTGTCAGAAAAACTTATCCCACGAGACCAGTTAGAGAGTTAGATAGGTAGGCTCTTCTAAAGAGGAATTCTTTTATCCAGAATGGATTTAAAATCAGTGTTGAAGTGCAGATGGTACACCATCTAAGTGTATAGCCTACTTTGGCTTACTTAGAAGTGTTCTGAACAGTGATGCTTTACGCATATTTAATGTGTTGATGTTTATTGATGTCATATCTTGGTGATAATATCTATTCTAATATTAAGTTCTATTCTGTTATAGATGCTACGTCTACGGTAGTCCCAGACGAGAGTCAGAATACATCACCCAGCGTCTTATATGCTGTGGGTGATTACGGGCCCCGTTCACGTATCTTCTTATTGTCTACAAATTGTCTACAATTAAGGTCTTTAACTCTAAGTACTGATTTAATTATATCTAATTGTCTAACTTCGAATGGATGCGTCGCAGACTCTACCATCATGTCTTCAGCATGATGGGCGCGACTGATTTTGTCACGCACCCATTTGCAAGCATACTGTTGCTAGTAGTTTTGTTTTTTCTGATGTACAACTTATTTTTATGATATTATGTTTATGTATGTTTTTAGGAACCCATCAGACCAAGTTAGGGTATCTCTTAGCTCAGGCTTTTCTTTTGTTCTCCTTGTGTTTGAGGGCAAACACCTTGGGAGCGAGCGGGGTAATGTTATGTATAAAACATAGGTTAATTGTCGTTTTAAGTAAGAACTGGAATCTATGAGGCGGCACGATAGCATTGTCTATTGTTTTTCATCCTGGCAACACCAGAGAGGAGCGGAAAGTTGATGGTGGCACTTCCCCCGGCGGGCGTAAGGCCCGCCGGAGGTCGGAGAGTTTTTGGAGAGAATCGGGCAAGATGGAGTGCATCGGTGCCTAATCAGAGAGATTCGAAGTTCCCGTAAAGTTCGGGCGGTTATTATAGTGCCGTTACAAGTTTATTTGAGTTCCCGTTATGGTTTCGACCCCGCGAGTCGCGCTCCGGAAATAAATGTGGTGTTCACACAATGGCCGAATTGTATTTTTGTCGAGGAATAGGAAATTTCGTTCTGGACAGTAAACGCCCCTGCCTTTAGTCCCAGAAACACCGTGGGCTAGTGTGATTTCCGGCCAATATAATGTTCTACCCGATCTCCGCCAGGAAATCTCCTGGTGTATCAATTCACGATACACGTGCGTGACTCTATCGTTTGCCATCCGCGCCAGCTTACTCCACCGTGGGACGTGGAGTAGCCTAATTTGCTCGCGCCAGAGTATTTGCTCATGCTGCAGAGGACATCGTTTGCCATCCGCGCCAGCTTACTCCACCGTGGGACGTGGAGTAGCCTAATTTGCTCGCGCCAGAGTATTTGCTCATGCTGCAGAGGACATCGTTTGCCATCCGCGCCAGCTTACTCCACCGTGGGACGTGGAGTAGCCTTATTTGCTCGCGCCGGAGTATTTGCTCATGCTGCAGAGGCCAGAGGATTCCTGCCGCCAATATAGTCAGCTCGCATCACCGTGGGACGTGGGCAGTTGCACCAACCTTAGTCACCGGGAGGATCCCTCATCGTCTAAACGACCGCGTTAATAGTCAGATTACTTTAGCTTTAGTTATCGGTTATGGTCTGTGGGGGGTAAGTTCTTTCCTATCTGTATTATTATTTGCAATATTTGAAATAAACCTATACGGTTAGTCCAATTATAATTAACCTTATTTTATTTACAAAACCTGGTAATTCCTGCCTATGCCTGACATCTTAGAACTTAATTCCCCGCTCTGGGAGGGGGAATCTCTGCTCTACCGCTGTGCTGGTCGATTTGGCGGGTCTGATGCTGAGGATTCCTCGGGATCAGATCCTGGCGCGTCCGGTACTAACCGGCAAAGCCATTTCGTCCACTCACCTTAATTAAATCCCTTTAATAAATAAGCCAACTTGTGGCAATTCCCTTGACCCTAACAGGGTTTTGAGGGAGGCAAGTTCCGAGAATATATTTTTTATTTCAACCATCACATCTTCTACAGGGTTGGTTGACGTAGCTGTTGATTGGGGTGAAGTTTTGCAGGTAGTGCAGCGCCAGGTTCTTCTTTACTCATTGTTAGCCTTTCGGAATGTAGTTTCAAATGTCCCTCCGCATTTGTAGTGAAACTGCTTACTGCAGGAGTTACAAGTGATGCCATCGGTCATTGTTAGTTGGCACTTGAAACAGAACATGTTAAAAGGTTGGTCACCTCTGGGTTGTCAGGCGCACGGTGATGTGGATATATAAGTAGGTATTAAATGGATTGGTATATTTATGAGCGCGGCACTGCACGGCGCGGATACACTTTGTAGGTAGTCCTAAATTCTAATATACGGCAACGCAGAACTGCACTTTATAATATTGGTTTCAACAATGAATCAGCATCAACACTTTCGAGAAAATATGAAAACTAATTTTGTATAAATTCACCCAAGAATTGTGCGGAGTTTGAATATATAATTTGATGTTTTAACGGTAGGAAACAAACAATTTCGAGAGCGCAAAAAATGACGTGTGTCACACTTGATTGATTATTACTGTATAATGCCATTTTTTGTAAAATCAGCACTCTAGAACACCCAAAAGTCACAAGCCGCCACTGCTCTCCAGTTGTTCTCACCTAATTTACTTCACAAAATGTACTCACGGTAGGTTATGTTTCTTTCCTCCATCGTCGGTATTTGACTATCTTCTCGATGAACCACAGGCACTTGTAATAGGTTTTGTTATGATTTACATAACAGCGACATTTTTGATTGGTGAATAAAGTAGCTTGTAACAATAAGAAATCGACAATAGCGTGGCGATGGGAACGATAAACACTTTTAGACTGGCAGCCAGTGGCTGTCGGTTCATTGTAGGTATCCAATGTGTTGTAACCAGTATGTTTGAATTCTTGCCCTACTATCGGTGGAAGCGTGACGATATCAAATTGGCGTTATGGAACAGTTCTTTTATTATTATTAAAATACACAGAAATATATTTAAAAATTCATTTCCGTGAAGAGCTGGCCAAATGAAGTGTCGTTCCGTGCAAGAGCGTCGTCCCTTCTTACCAAGCTTAAGTCTCTAAAAACTAGCCTAAAAACCTATTTTATTTTAAACTATCTCTGAATTAATTAGCTATTATTTTTCTTTTTCTGTGATTGGAATAATTGTTCTTCGTTTTAATTAAACTAATACAGAGGGTTTTTTTAAAATAATTTGTGCATATTGAGGATGAAGAGCATTTATGGATATTTAACGCTGCAAGTATTTTATGCGGAAGTCTGTCACCTCGTCTGTAATTTTTCTATGCCGAGTAGCAATGGAGTGGTCTAGAGGTAAGGCTTTTAACTCACAATCCGTAGGTCGCGGGATCGAATCCCGGCGTGGGCAAATAAATTTCATTTGATTAATTTGTGTTATTTCACAATTAATTCATTTAAAAATAATATATAGTATTTTCGCAACACGTTCCAGAGTGAAAGATATTTTCAGTATCGCCCTGGTGAAAGACCACCATTCAGAATTGAAACGTTGCTTGAAATGACTTTAGCCGTGTTTGGTGACCAGATCTGAATAACCAGGTACTTCCCGACCTTCCTCCTCTCCATCTCTTTCCCCTCCCCCACTACCTTCAGCCTCACAACTTCCCTCAATTGGGAATGCCATAGTCTCACTGGCTTCAGACGGGAACAGCTGAGATTCTTACGTAATTAATGTACACCCCCTTATGAGGTAGGTATTCATATAAAATAAAAGCACATCTCGAATAGTCAAATATCTCACTCGATCCTGTTTCATAACTTCTGCCACTCTTCTCAGAAATCTCATTTCAGCAATAACAGATACAAATATTTACACTATATTTATTTCATCTCGTCGTTACAAATATTTATATTATTATAACGTGAGAAATATCCTGTGAACACGGAATAATTTATAGTAAAATAATTTGTAACAGTGTGCACCTAATGACCCAGTGGTGCACCATGAAATATTTCTAAGGGGTCCGGGCCAAATGAATGAGCACCATAGACATATGAATATTAGTAGACCTGCCCTAAGTGATAAAAGCGTATTATTTCCCCCTCCGCGTACCGGTTCCTTTGAACCGTCTGGGATTGAGTATGGCTTCGTGTGAATTTAAAAAATGTGACGTCATCATTCTTCTGCGAGCCAGCGTCGAGCGCTCATCGGTGCATTTTACGAAATAACATCGCATGGCTTCTGCCGTGTTTGGTGACCAGATCTGAATAGCCAGGTACTTCCCCACCTTACTCTTCCCTATCTCCTTCCCCTCCCCACTACCTTCAACCTCGCAACATACCCCAATTGGGGATGCCATAGTCCCACTGGCTCCAGACGGGAGCAGTTGGGACTCTTGTGCGGTTTTCAAGTTAAAAAAAAAAAAAAAAACATGGTTTGTGTTTTGAAAACATGTAAATATGTATATACTATCACTCGAGATACATGGCGTGTGCTCGTCGATATTTACGGGGTAAGTAAATTATGAAACATTTGTAAAAGTGTCCTAACTAAATACTGGAGTCTGGAAATAAGCGAACTTTACTTTGCCGAATTTAGACTTCGCAAATTTGTTCAATACATGGCGAGCAATTCGCGCTCCCATGTAAAAAGGTCTATTCATTCAAAAGCAGAGTTTACTTTTAAGAACTAAATGGTGATATTATAATGCGAGATGCCTATACAGGTGTAACAGGAAGTACCCAAGGGATTTTAACCAGCGATTCCTGAGCATATTTTGAGTAAAAAATGTAAATGAAATTTTCATCTCCGGTGACTTTTTTTATGACTTTTAAAAAAAAAATTTTTTCTTCATATTCAAACAAAAAAATTCTTCCGCTTGTTGTCATTGGTCACTCAGCCGAGTAACCGGCCAACCCCTCACCCTGCCTCCAACTGTCCAACACCTACCGATTTTTAATGTTTTTGTAGAAAAAATAAATAAAAAAAACATCAAAAATATCACCGGAGGCCAAAATTTAATTTAATTTTTTTTCTTCAAATAATGTCAGACGTCCTGTTACACCCTGTATACTGTCATATTGAGTTATCGACGAATCACATATCTCCAAAGTCATCTTCCCGCTCTGCGCCCCGCTGTAGTTGTTGTCTACCCCTCACCTTTATGTTCTGGTCTACTAATATTCATATGTCTACGATGAGCACCAATTGAGGGCTTAAAGTCAAACAACTATGTCTACCAAATAATTGTAGAATTTACAGCCAAATAACGTTACTATTTACAAAAAAAGGGGCTCTTACTAAATATTGTTATGTTTTTTATAGTTAACGGTGTTTGACTGCCCTCGAAATATACGCATATTAATAAAAGTCAAAATTTGGTTGTATATAAATATGAAATTTTCATCTCCGGTGACTTTTTTTATGACTAAAAAAAAAAAGTTACAATATATTATGTAATATATTTTTATAATTGTTTGATAGCTGAGTAGTCAAATACGTAGGGTTTCCACTCAGCCGTCATGTATTCAATCCATTTGGTGTATATTACACACCAAACATTCAAGGCACCTATCTGAAATATCGCATTTCATTAAAATTGAATATTTAGATTCCAAATCATAATTTATTAAAAAAATAGAATTTATGTCAGGATTTTCGAATACAATTTGATTGTGAGAATTTTTTGTAAGATGGCTGCACAAATCACAGGTCAGAAAAATAAAGTGCCGCTAGTGAAAATTTTCCATGGTCATTCTAATAAATGCTGTCGATTTTTATCATTCTGAAGTATGAAAGAACATGCAAAAAATGCTTATAATTTCTTCATGGCATGTGTTTGATATTGGGTTTAGTATAAAGTTTAAATAATCCAGTTTGAATTTTGATTCCGTTACATATTAATAAAATTAATATTTTTATGTAACACCTGCAAAAGACCTCCTATCTAAACCGTGTCCAGTCAGAGAAACTGTGTTGCCATCCAGTTTGCACCATGTTACGATATGGGTAAATCAATAATTATTTTCATAATAATATTGATTTGTTTTTTCCTGGCGGTTTTAAAATATTTTGGCTCATTTCCAAAATAAACACCTTGCGGAAAACTGAATAAACTAATGGCTATATTTTGCTGTATACTTTTAATCCATCAATGTCACATAAATTCTAGGAATATACTGACCTGTTAATAACAAATTCTAATTATAAAACTGTGTAGGCGAAGAAAATTTTTTTCTTCATATTTTTGCATTTTCCATTCCTGCTTCAATGGTTTTACTGTTTTATTTTATTTTATTTTATTTGATTTGTAAGAAACAAACAGCCTATATACATACAATAGACATAAAAATATACACGTTAACTGCAGTGAAGCCAAAAGAGTTTCTTATGCTAATATTGTTTCTAGATGGAGTTTTAATTTATCTTAAGCTAAATTTAGACTTAGGAAGGGTAGAGGAGGGGGGGGGGGGGGAGGGAGAATATAGGATAAGGATATGAGATGCTCTCGATACCTTGCACACCCCGTATCAATCCAATATCGCACGCGTTACTTCTATTTGATACTTCTGAAGGTTTAAATTAAAAATGTCTACGTTGTGAAACAATTCGTTGTATTGTACTGTTATCGAACAGTATTGATATGGTAACGTCTGCGTGGTTGAATTTCAGAACCCAGCTTCGATTGCATGTCGAGTGCATGCCATGCCATACGCACCGCGCCACAAATAACATATATGTATGTGGAATTTCACACAAAGCTATCGTTATAATTCGGTTTTGAATTCAAGAATTCGTCACAAGACGTCGCTCTACTTCCGCCAGCAGGTCGGATGGGGACGTGTCCCCCCTAGGTATATCTGCTACGAATTTGTAAATACGAAATAGAAAGGATATGGAAAGATTGACAGTAATACATATTGTATCAAGCGGCTATATATTACGTATGACGTCATTGCTCTGTCTCGGTTATTTTGCCCAGTGACTAGCTACACTGGATGACAGTGGATCCGAGGAACGGACTATTTTTGGAACCAGTTCTTATTGGATTTATAAAACAGTCACCAAAACTATCTGGGTGAAGCCAAACCAAAAGCCACCCGCAGGGCCTAGCAGTAAAAACCTGCAGAGCGGGTTTTTAATAGCCAGTTTGTTTTAATTCTATATGAGCAAGGGCGAAAATCTTGCATGGTTTCTCTTTTGTGCTACATTGACTAAATTGGCTTAAATGTCTGTGGCGATTATTCTCACAATAGGATTATGTATATTGATGGCAAATTATTTAATTTATAAGAACTTAGCTGTTGTATCCATTTCAAGAAGCGTATTTTTCTCACGCTCTGATGTTAAATCTATTTTTCAAAGTAGCAAACATAATATTTAATCGCAATTTGAGTATGCACAGATATACAAGACAAATGAGCAATTTTTGCTATTATGTTATTAATCCTTCGGACTTTAAAATATTTTTACTTGATAAGTCCCGATGAAATTCTGAAACGGTGAAATTTTACAGATTTTCGAATTCTTCTGAGATATTTTAAATGTGTAATATATTTCTTATTTTATATTTCTTATTTTGTTGTAAAAAGAAATAACATTTTAGAAACTAAATAAAATTATCTTTGAGATGTTTATATTCGAAATAAACATTGAAATATCTAAAAAAAAAATGTACAAAAAAATGTTGTCAAACATTTTAAGTAGAAAAGTCCATAATTTGATATTTAGAAAACGTATTCCTTTTGTGTAGTGAATTAGTAAGAAAACTGTCACTTCACTTTTTGATGAACTCACACTCAATGAAAAACAAATTTAACGTTCAACACTCGTCAATCAAAAAATCCCGTCAATTTATAATTGTACACTTTGACAATTTTTTGGATTTTATTCATGGAATCAAGTATAGGTATTTGAGACAAACTGAAAAGAATAATTATTTCTCTTTCAAATGACAAGCAAATCACGCTTTATAGAAGAAAAGATAAAAGTACTTTTATAATGCATGGTTATCCCGGTCAGATCGGTCCTTCAGAGGCTTTAATGGAATTGATGTTTGTGGCTTTTAATGTCCTTCCAAGGCCTGAGGAGTTAAGTTTATAGCTGTTTATTCATTGACAATTTATTTAATATACGAATCGTTTTGATGCATAAATCGACTATTGTTCTTGTTCTTCTGGTACCCGCTCCTATCGGAAGTTGGCTATCGTCCGGCCAATCCAATCCTGCTGCAGGTAGCAGTCTGGAACAATTATTATTTAGTCTTTAAAAACATTACCGTAGAATGAACTGAAGTCCCCTAAAGCCGCATATCATAAAATAAAGAAGAAGTGCATTCCGTACAAATTTGAAATTGAAGCAATTTTCCACTTAGTCCCACTCACAAATTGTAGATTTCCATCTCTTTTGAATTTCGTAATCATGATGAAACACAGTTTTGTATTTGAAATTTAAATATTTGGTTTACGAAACAAGTCCACAGGGCATTTCTGGTGTTCTTCTATATTCTATGTTATGTATTCATCTGCGAGCTGTAACCGTTACCATTAGGGAACGTACCCATACTACGTGACCAACCTTTTGCAATTTTTAACCCCCCCCCCCTCCCCGGTGACCAAAAATCTAAGCCCGCCGCCGCTCATTTGTACCAAGCGTGACATTTTGAAGACCCCCCCCCCCCTAAACGTGTCAAGTAGTATGGGTACGTTCCCTTACCATTACCAAAAATCATAGTGCGTATGTGGCTCGCGACCAGCCGACTTTTGTCGGTTTTTGCCACGAATTAAAGGGTACTCTATGCCAGCTCGCTATTATTACGATTACAGTGGTTTTTGAACATTGCGTACACACTAGAGCCTGTTTACTGGGTCTGCAACGGTTACAGCTTGCAGATGAGTATAGAACGAGCCAAACTTTAAAACTGACCTAATGTTGATACAGAGATTATAATAATAGGCAGGCGGTGTTAGGTTTGAAATGCAGCATGCGATGCGTGGGAGGGGTTCTTCGGCAGTATTCGCCTACGTCTTTCTCTGTCGCACATACGTTTTATGCACCTTTCTCTTTCGGTCATTGTAAAGTCGACGCAATTAAATCAAAGGAGGTTTATATGACAATTTTATAAAATAAATGTGTAGTAGAATTAATTATTTTGATAAATATACAGAAAAGTGGGACAAGGCAAGAATCATGAGTGTCCACATGCAAATAGACAAAAACTTTTATTTCATACGAAAAAGCATTAATAATAATGAATCCCAGTGACAATACAAACTTTTAAACATCCAATTCTGCAAATATGTCTTGAATCGATATTTTTTATTTTTGCCCCGCGGTCTAGTGTTCTTTGAAATTATGAAATCGCCACATTCATATTTTTTGTTCCCACGATTTAGGTTAAAATTCAATAACAAAAGTCACTGGCCAAAAGGCCTGGCCTAAATTGTTTGGATTTGAAATCTTTGTACATTTCTTACATTTTGCAGATAAAAGAAGCAGATTTCCAGAGCTTTGACTTCATATTTGGCATGGATGAGGAGAACATGAAGGAGCTGAAGCGCCGGGCCCCCAAGACCAGTAAAGCCCAGCTGCTACTCCTCGGGGACTTTGATCCAGAAGGAGAAAGGATTATAAGGGACCCCTATTACGTAAACTATCTTCATTTTATAAAGAAAATTGATCAATCAAGATTGTTCATGGAAAACAGACCCTCAGACCAAACCATAGACTTCCAAATTGATAGATCAGCCCACAGGGAAAGGGGAATAAATCATGTTGTACGGAGTGGGGAGACGGCGTGACCGTCTCCCTTTCTGTGATGTGTTGATGAATATACAGGCAATTCTTTTTTTTGTTTACATTAGCTCCATACAGGAGGCCGTGAGGAAAACAATTTCTCTCAGGGCCCGTGTCTTCTTAGGGGATGCTGTGTGGAGGATCTATTTAAGGAAAGGAAGGAGAGAAAGTTCTGGGAAGGAAAAAGCTATAAAGGGTAGGAATCTGGGGGTCAGTGTGTCCAGGAACGACAGAATGAATGAGTTTGAATCTGAAAGGTCAAAAGGTCTCCCTCAACCAGTCTTTCTCAATCTGGCCCACCACGCGTAGGTTGTCAGGCTCATCCACTGCCAAGACCTAAACAAACCTCACCCCATGAAAGCGGGCACCCCTGCAAAGCCACCAAACGTAGCAAACCACTTGGCGATATTTTATTACACTATTTAGTTTGACACTTTTACAAATGTGTTATAATTTACTCACCGCACTCATTTTTGCCTCGCTATGCAACCATGTTTTGCAGATGGTTTTGAAAAATGAACATTCAGGCCCTGTGCAGAAAAGTCCCTCAATGGACTGCGCTGCAAAACATTGCCTTACTTTAGTGAACTTTTCTTTTCTACACTGGGTCTGGTTATTTCACTGTGCGCGGTCAATATACGACTGATGTCGTAGTTTATTCAAAGCACTCGAACCCTCCTGGTGACAATAATATGGTCATCTGGTTTGCCTCCAGCTCGTCGAAATGATACCCAGCCTAGCGATTCCGTATTTTTTGTGAGATCGTTATTGGATAACGGATGTTATTTCCTGTCAGATTTGTGTGATTTTTTTTTTACATATTTTAGTTTAGATCGATTTAAACATAAATTTCTGCAAGTACGCATGATTATTGATTCATTTAATGTACTTTGTTCATAGAAAAAGCAAATAACAGCCATAAAAATCACACAAATCTGACGGGAGATAACATCCGTTATCCAATAACGATCTCACAAAAAATACAGAATCACTAGGCAGATTTTATGCTGGGGCAAGTCTATCAATTTGGATGCTCGTACGCTTTATAATATGCTTAGCGACAACATAAAAACCATAATATGTATATACATTAAATTTATTTTTTTAAATGTTCAAAATATTAGCTAAGGGTGTAAGACATTTTGTATTGAAATTTTAAATGCAGTGTTTTCCATCGCCCTGAATGCAAATAGTTGTCTTTTATAAATAAGGGTGAATCAAAAGTTTTTTCTAAAAAAATGTTCATATTAAGCATGTCCAATCATCCCGAAAGTTTGCCGGTATATTATAAAAGCGCACTTGAAGTGAAACATCACAAAACTGCGCTATATAAATACTACATTATTATTATAAAAAGAGGATGCCTCTATGCATTGAAAACTTAAAAAAAAAATTCAAATATGGTTCGGTAAGGAATTCGCCTTGCAAACGGAGATTCCAAATTTGAATCCCGGTTATATCAAAAACTTATTTCTTTTCTGATTGTATTCTGATGCTGGGTTCCCCACCTGATCTATGAGTCTCTATGGTCAATTTATAGAACGAAAGTTATTATGGATTTATCTTTGATTTTCCATTCCACAGAAAAACCTGTTCTCACTAATCTATTCCATCACAATGTCTGTCATTTGAATATTGAATGTGCTAAATTTAAAAATAAATCTTGTCCGTAAAAAGATCCTCTTGATTTTAATAAAAGTTTATTGTGTCTGTTTTAGGATGATGATTCCCTTGGTTTTGAGAAGTGCTACGTGCAGGCCATGCGTTGCTGTAAAGCCTTTTTGGAAAAGCAGTCCTAGTAGAAGGCTACATTCTATGGTTCGGCCATTCAAAACATCATTGCTTCGAAATAGTGATACATCTTTTTAATGGTCGGATTATTCCTAAATTATGATATTATTACTTATAGACATTATTGTGATTATTTATGAAAATATGACAAGGTAATAACGCAATAATATATACACCCATAAAAAGTGTATAATTGATTTAAGTCCTTCAAAATAAAAATGCCCAAGAATTAAAAAGTGTATTATTGACCTTCAAATTAAAAATACACACATAATAAAATGTGTATTATTGATTAAAGTCCTTCAAATTTAGCGATGTACATATTAAAAAAAGTGTACTAAAGTCCTTCAAATCTGAAGATGCACACATAATAAAAGTGTATTATTGATTAACTTTAAATTTCGCGATATACCTAATAAAACAGTGTACCAATTGATGTAAGGTCTTCAAATTTGTCAATACACAATTTAAAAGTGTACTGATTGATTTGTCCTTCAAATTTGGCGATGTACACGTACAACAGTGTACTATTGACGTAAGTCCTTCAATTTAAAAATGTATACGTAAAAAAAATGTGTATTATTGATTTAAGTCCTTCAAATTTTGTCTTCCGAATAAAAAATCGTTCAATCTTTCGGTCACATCTTCATAGTGTATAAAATAATGCTTGCAAATTAAATATAATATGTAGACTAGATGACTTGTTTGTAGGGCGAATATAAAAAAAATAAAAAAGATTTTGAATCAGATGCTGGTGTTATAGTTTTTATTTATAATATAATTTATTATACACATATTTATGATTACAAAGTTTTAACAAGAAATAAAATTTATAAATGGTAAAAATCTTAGAATATTACAAACATTAACAAAATGTCACAACTTACTGAGGCACTTATGGACTTACCATACTTTAAGATACATTTTTGATTTTACAATAGTAAAATCTATTGCAGTTTTAAATAAGTACTGTTTACATAAATATTATCATTAAATAATTATTTAAGCTGTTAATGATAATTATCATTACGTATTTTATATAACAAAATTTATGAAAATAAATTTGAATGGTTAAATTACAATATTTGGTTTAATTGTGCAAATACAAAAACAGATATAAGCGCAATTTACATAAGCATCAACTTTAGGTATACATTTAAAATTCATCCTTTAAAAAGAATAAGGGGTCGTTCAAGTATTACGTAACGCAATTTGGGGGAGGGGGGGTCTTGTAAAACATTACCGGGGCGGGAGGGGGGTTCGAACAACGAGTTTCGTAACACGTTTTTTTTATTTAAATAAAAACTAGGGAATTAAAATCTTCCATGTTGGTAACCCTTTTCGTTTATGTTTTACGGGGAATCCCTTTACTGTATTGTACGTAATTAGTGTTTTAAACACGAAATCAACACATATTGCTGAAGTCAGTGTTATTAAAGTTAGTTTGTAGGTACTATTATGTCCTCAAAAGCGGGAGATTAACATCATCAGCTGTTCTTGGCCTATAAAGGCCCTCATGCTGACTTGGGTGTTACGTAACGTTTAGGGAGGGGGAGGGGGGTACAGAAAAACGTTACGGCGCGTTATATGGGGGGGGAAGGAGGGTCAAAAATTGCATTACGTAATACTTGAATGCCCCTAAGTACATAAAAAAATTGTCACAAGAATAGTGTGAAAATAAATATTCTAATAACAAGCCCTTCACCAGTCAACTTAAGAAAATTTAACCCTTACATCGGGATTAGGTAAACTTTTAACTGCCGGGGACTATTTAGAAATTTATAAAATCATTCCATGACAATTTTAGGACACAATTATAAACTTCAAAATTAGCCTCTTATATTTGGTCAACATTTAAGACATCTGACACATGCATGGAAACGTACATATTATTGAATACATGCATGAACAGATACATGCACACACAAATCGTTATGAAAAATACAAAAAAAGTTTATTTATTGATTTTTAAATTCAATAAAAATAATACTTTCCCCCACCGATAAATAATAGACAAGTTTATTTTGTTTGTTGGCTTTGGTTTTATGTAGTGTAGAAAAATAGTTTTAAAAACTGGCAATTGCGTAAATTCCAACCAAGCAACCAATATTTCTTTAAATAAGACACTACGGCCCAGTTGTTTTGCAGAAATTCACGCGTGACAAAATCATCAAAAGGCAATTGCTGGAAAGCACCTAGAATCAGAGTTCAGGTACCTTTCAAATATAAAAAAAACGAGTGTGCTTTAGACCACACAATTGAATTAAAACTTCACTAATTTATAAAAGAACATATGACATTGGGGTAATATATGACATGGTGGTGATACATGACCATGGGATGACCTATGACCTTGGGGTGACCTACGATCTTGGGGTGACCTATGACCTTGGGATGAAATATGACATTGGGGTGACATATGACCATGGGGTGACCTATGACCCTGGGGTGACCTACGACCTTGTGATGACCTTCGACCTTGGGGTGACCTATGGCATGGTTATTCAATAAATTGCTCTTGCCCCTACAGTAGTATACGAAACATAACTCTCTCTCTTTCTATCTTCACTAACTTATATCTCCCTCTCAGCTTCGAGCGTGCATAAAGGCCCGACCGTTCGCCTCGCCCGATCACCGTTCGCATCACACTTTTCGTAACGCATTCACCAGCTTACCCCGCAAGTCAAGTGTGCGTAAAGAAGTTTTACTTAAAAAATAAAATGACTATTTGATGACAATGTTAAATTTGAATTTCTGCGAAACAACTGTGACTAAGTATAACTCATTTACTGCTCCTAAAATCCTTTACATTGTGCAGCAGTTTTGGTTTATTACTTAATCATCCTGAGTTCAATTAGATCACACAGTTGTAACAGCTGCCTTGCAAACTTGTCTAAAGGTATCAACAGCCTTTGGGTTAGTGTACTTACCATAAAGTTAGTAGCTTATGAATTCAAGGGTTAAACCTGCAAAATAATATAAACATATTTAAAAAATAATAGTAATTTTAATTTGATAGTTTCCAACTGCATTCTAACCATATTCATATAAGAAAAAATATGCTCTTTTAATTAGTTTTGCAGAAATTTTAACCCGGCGTTATTCGGATTATGTTACCAAAAGTCAAAAGATTTACATATACTTGGGTAGACTGAAAAGTTAAGGCTAACGCATTTCTCCCAACATACGAGTATAACAAGTTTTTTCATTATGTAACCAAAAAATTCTTCTGACATTTTTCGAATCCAGTACTTGATAGCTGCCTACACCTCATCGTTCGAGGTGTAATGCTTACCCTTGAGGTGTCTCTTGAGTAGAGGAAAAAAATAAAAATTGCATGGTGAAAGATTGAGGGAGTGAGAAGGGTGTGGAATCTGTTCAAACTTCATGTTTTGCATAGGCTCTAATTGACACTGTTTGTTCTCGTCTGAAACGGCATGGTACCCATCGCCCACAGATTTTACGGTATCCTAATTGTTCAACAATGATTCTGACACATTCCTTGGATATTCCAAAATGGTTTGTGATACGTTTTTGAGTGGTTTGCCGATCATTTTGAATCGAATCGTGGATGAGCTTGGATTGTTTATCATCTGTATCAATGATCAGGCGTCCGCTGCGTGTTTCATGAACATTTTTTGTTTTTCAAGGCTCACAATCATGAAATTTTATTACCCATCTATTTACAGTAGACCTATCAACAGCATCGTCATCATAAATATCCTTTAAACGACGATGAATCTCAGTAGGAGTCACTTTTTCAGCAGTTAAAAAAATTAATTGCGTTGACATAACACTAAAAACAAGTCTCCATACTCCACTTCTCAAAATACTCTGGATGAATTCAACGACCTCAAATTTGCGCATACATATAGAGGAGGAATGTCACTTCCGTATTCCACCTGGCACGCTTCTGAAGGTCATTTTGTTCGCACTGTACAAGCAGTGTGCATTACTTTTCAGCCTACCCTCGTACTAAACAATATATTATAGTCTGCATATTATGCATATAAAGTTGCAAAATAATTTATTTTCATCAACAGTTATGTGTGTACGTGGTTATATTATGTAGTGTACCTAACTTTAACTTCCAAGAAATATTCTAGAAATATAAAACAACAAATCTATCATGCTAGGTATGAAGGGTACAAGTAAAAAAAAATACAATTCAGTATAATTCATTTTTTCAATCACTGGGGCAAAATTTTCAAATGGTATCATCAAATAAAAAATCTCAAAAATATATTTCAATTCAAAATAAGTATTTGTTTAAAATAATATAACTGAAAAGTTTTTTTAAAAATTAGTATTAGAGGTGAGGTATAAGTCAAGTTATACTGTTAGGATCAGAAGACACATACTTCAGTACAAGACATCTATTTTCTTTTATTTTTATGACAGCGTGCCATTTTTATGTCACCACTTGGACCTATTAGCTTGTTTTCAAGCTACCTTCAACACAGCCAGACATATGTAATGAGTATGAGACATACCTGAGTTATTAATAACTATCTAATAAAGTAAATTGTTAATTAATGTTTTTTTTGTGTTTTATTTAATGAAAGTATCTCAGTTTATAAATTTGAATTTGCTCTTCTGAAACGTTGTTGTTTCTGACTTGTACCCATACTTAACATGTTAGACGTAAACTCTAAAATTCGTATAAAAAACGCCACAAGTATTCAAAAACAATAAAATATTTTTTCATACATTAGGTACGTTTTTATGAACCCAAATCTAGACAGAAGACTAGAATTTAAAAAAAAAAATGGACATAAGAATATAGATCCTTTTGAGATTCAAACAATATTGCAAGTTTAATTTTTTTTTTTTTTTTTTTTACAGTAAATACCGCACAAGAATCTCAACTGCTCCCGTCTGAAGCCAGTGAGACTATGGCATCCCCAATTGGGGTATGTTGTGAGGCTGAAGGTAGTGGTGAGGGGAAGGAGGTGGGGAAGAGGAAGGTTGGGAATTGCTTTTATAAGAGGGTTAGTCGTAACAAAACTTAAGTCTTCTTTTTAAATACATCT
The DNA here is from genome assembly GCA_929108145.2 of Limnephilus rhombicus. Lineage (NCBI taxonomy): Eukaryota > Metazoa > Arthropoda > Insecta > Trichoptera > Limnephilidae > Limnephilus > Limnephilus rhombicus. The sequence continues at coordinate 50,658,880 of OV815286.1, read as the reverse complement.
ATTTTAATTTCACTTTTGTTTTATTGATTGAATGAAGTGGAAATTAACCTGCTTCCTGACATCCGATTGAGCTGAAACTCAGCAGATAATCATGTTGTCGATGACAATACATTCTATCAACACCAACAGTTTGGTGGCAATCACGAACACACACGCGGACATATAAGCTTTTCTCTGAAATTGGATGACATTATTACAGCAGTTAATGCAATAAATGTCAGTCCTATTCAATTGGGATTTGGCTCAGTTGTTGGCGGAGTTCACCCCAGTCCCCGGGGAGGAAGTTTCAATCCTCAGTCGAACCAACTTTTAAAAATTTTATAAGACATTTTAAAAGTTCTTAATAGTTAGAGCCAGTCCCTGGGAAGTAAGGTTCAATCCTCAGTCAAACCAATTTTTTTCTTCTTCTTTGAAATTGGTTACTATCCAGACGAAAATTGAAAATAGATGTATTATAATAAAAAAAACTTAAATGTTTTATAAAACTGTGCAAGCTTAGAAGATTGTTATAATTTTATTTTGGAAGTTCCGTAAACAGATCTAAACCTCCTAGTGAGAACTCGGGTGTTTCTTTGAAGTCTCTGTAAATAAATTAAATAAATAAACAGTTATTTATGTTATAAACGGTTAATTCGTTTTATAGGTTACACAAAAAACATGGAAAGGTTGGACTGTCACATATTCCTTGCTTTATTCGCATTTATTCATCAACTCCTGTATTTCTGACTCTTGGCATGTCCTGACTCAAGTATTTGATTCACTTGATTGTGCCATGTCATTCTTAGACATCGCCGACTTCTACTATCCACTTTAGCCTCATGTATTCTCCTCATACTCTTATGATCCGTAAAAGATTCAAGAATGTATATGTTATTAAATTATGTGTGAAATAACCTATATTTATTCAAACCCGCGCCGGGATTTCAACCCGCAAACTCTGGTTGCAGAATCAAAGCTTTTCAGCATAATATTAAAAACAAAACACACATTTAGAAGAAACGACTTAAAAACATAACTAAGATAAATTTCAAACAGTTTTGAATTGTGCATTGGGGTAAAAAATGGAGGGAGAACATTGAGATCAGTTTATACATGGTGTCCGGAAACCAGTAGTACAAAATTTTGAAGTCTAGGTCTATGCTTCAAAGCTGGTAATAACCCCAAAACCAACCAATTTAAAAAATTAAATTTGACCATAAAAATTCAATCTTTGAACTCGATTTACTCGAAAACGAAAACAAATCCAAAAATGTTATATTACTAGTTTCCGGACACCATGAATAACTAACGGGCGGTAAATACAAAAAGGTTTGGGAATCACTGATTTAATGAATCGTATTGGGAAAGAAAACTATAGATTGAACTAACCTCATTTTTGAGCGCCATTTTGGAGATGTGATTTTTCCTCGCCAATGCTATTCTCACCCACTCTGGTTTATCGGGAATGGCCTGATGCAGGATGTATCTCACGCCCAACAAGAGGTGTTCGAGGACCACAAAGTAGAAGAAGAGGTCGTGAGGCTTCATGTCGAGACTCTCCGAGTAGCTCCTTATTTGGGGTGATAGCCAAAGGAGGCCACAGTTGGTCATGATCGCCATGGCTCCCACTACTTCAAAAGACCTCTGAAAATTGCAATAATGATAAATTTAAAACCTAAACACTAACAGCCTTACTTATAAGAAAACACTTTTATTTATTTATTGATTTATTGTGAAAAACAGTATAATCCATTTACATTTCACAAATAACAGTTTATAAATTACAGTTTATAATAAGTAAGTATATACATTTATTTGCATGGGTAAGTACATCAATACTATCTGATTAGCCAGATTTGGTAAATAGTATGCTTATTGCTGTCTTAAATTCTCTTTGGTTCAAATTGAAAATGTCAATCACAGAAGAAATGTGATTTAACAAAGTAGTTATTCTCCCCAAAGGCATGATCATTGGTAGGTTGGTCCTGCCCCTTGGAAAAATAAATAATCTGTGCTGTCTAGCTCTGATGAAATTATCAGGGACATAAAAAGAAATTCCTTCCAGAATATCTGGATTGCAAGTGTGCCCATTTTTTTACTTCCCAACTGATAAACAGTATTTTAGTTACACATTGAATAAAGACTACATTTTCTATTTCGAATTATTACTATTAAAAAATATCTTTAACTTGCTGAGATAGAACTGGCAACACTGCATTTTGTTAGATTGGCACATGCGCGGATGCGCTATTTGATGTGTATTTATGTTGTTCATAATTCCTATTTTAAAGACCAATTCACTATAATATTAGTATAATTCAATACAGTGGCGTAGTTAGCGGGGGTGGCCCGCCCCGGGTGCCACCGACCGAGTGTCACCCCCAAAGAACACAATTCTCTATCCCCCTCCCCCAGGATGATTTTTATGAAGTCGAAATTTGCATTTGTCAACTTTAATGGGGGGCGGGGGGGGGGGGGGGGGGGAATGTTTGACAGCACGTTATTCCGCCCTGGTGCCACCCATGCTAGCTACGCCACTAATTCAATACACTTACTATTATTTCTGTTATTTTTCGTCAGTTTTAATCCAATAATGTCATGTTGTGAATTTAGTTTTGTTATCAGAAAACGCTAGGCTAGGGAATGTACCCATACTACGTGACCCGTTCAGGAGGGGGAGGGGGATCTTCAAAATACCACGCTTGGTCACAATGAGGGGCGGGGGCTTAGGTTTTTATCACGTAGTCAATCTAGAAATCTAAATTAAGTTCTGGTTACAATATATTTTGATATAAGTTTTATCCTGACAATATTTTTTCCACTTGTAATTATAGGTATGCATGCACTCTTAGGGAACGTACCCATACTACGTGACACGTTTAGGGGGGGGGGGGGGGGGGTCTTCAAAGTGTCACGCTCCATACAAATGAGCGGCGGGTTGCTTAGGTTTTTGGTCACCGGGGGGGGGTTAAAAATTGCAAAAAGTTGGTCACGTAGTATGGGTACGTTCCCTTACCGTCACGCAGCAAGCGCCGTATTAATAAAGACAAATATAAGCCAAAAAAAATTTTTCTTTTTTTTAGCAAGAAATGATTCAAACCCACATTTATGAATTACTACGTGAAAACTGTAGGGGGAGGGGGGGGGGAATATATTACACGTGGTCACCGAGGGGGGAGGGGGGGTTAAAAATTGCAAAAAGTGGGTCACGTAGTATGGGTACGTTCCCTTATTTCTGAAACATTATTTTTTAATTGACTTTTACCGCTTGAATTTAATAACACTTCCATGAAAGTGACATTTTTTAATGACATAAATGCCACAAATTTAAGAAATCAACGTTTATATTGGGCAACAATGAATTCAAAATCTCAGAATTTTTTTTTCATTCTCGGGGAATTATTATTATAATTTTTAATTCTATGAACGCGATAAAAAGGTCAAGTGAGAGTTTTGTTGCAAATTCTTCAATGTTTTTTTTAAATTAAATTAATTAATTTTTAAAGTTTTTCTGAAATTTTTCGAAGTTTTAATAAAAGTTTGTGGTAAGCTTTTTTTCAGCTTTTTTTGTGTTTTAAATTAAAATTTTGCAATTTTTAAACATTAAAGTATAATATTTCAAATACAAAAATTTAAAAGATAATATTATGTAGTTTCTAAAATGGTATTTGTTTTTATGACAACTTCAATGAAAATAAATAAATAGAATAAATAAATACTTATTGCATACAGAATTATTGAATACAACAGATAAACAACTAACTCTCTTTGGCCATTCGAATTGGCCAGGCTGAATTTTTTCTCTTCAATTTTGCAAACTCATCGAACAATGCTTGTGACCGAAGCGTCCTTCTGTTTTTAATATTATAAAAGTAAATGATTTGATAATATATGTGATTGAACACCATCTTTGCAAATCTCATCAAACTACACCATCAAGAACATGATGCCCGACTGGCAAAACCTTGAGTTTGTGTTGTAATATTGTTACGCCAGTAATGTTTTGATGCAGAATCTATCTACAAAACTAAAAATTAAATCAATTTTACCTGCCAAGCTCCAATGTCTTTGACTTTTCTAGCCAAAGGTCTCTGGTAAACCCGACATAATTTAAAGGCGTCTGCCCTTATTTCGATGATGTTATTAGCCACTGCCCAAAATGCAGCCAACGGATAAACTGAAGAAAACAGCACCTGAAATAAATAATTAAAAAATATTCAATACTAGCTGGTTCCCGGCATGCGTTGCTATGCCATTTAATAAAGAAATTGTTTTTCCTTGCGTGTCCTTTCCCATTCTTCCCGTCCCCCTTCTGCCTCCCCTTCCTCTCCCGCGTCCCCTTCCCCTCTCGCGTTCCCACTTCGCCTCCTCAACCATCCCTCTCCCCACTCCACTCCCCCCCTTCCCCCGTCCCGCGAATACCCCTCCCGAGTTCCCCTCCCCCTTCCCCCTCCCCCCTCCGCTTTCCATACATTCATTCCCGGTACATTCAGCTTTAAAACAGATCACAAATTTCATAATGCCAGAGCTCACCAGTAGTTTTATACAAACCTTGTCGTGACAATAACGAACACAGAAAAAAAAGAATTATCCAATTTTGTGCAGTCGTTCAGAAGTTATACATACATTTCGGTGATCAAAGGGAACTGCTTTGGAAAACAAAAAAAGCTGCCAAAGAAAAAACTATTCTTACGTTTGGTGTAAAGATGGAAAAATAATGACTCGAAAAATGCCAAACGAAAAAATAATCTACATCAAACATATAGATGATATTAAAAATATTGTGTAAAAAAAGGCACTTCGAAACAACATTTATGAATTAAAGTAAAAAATGACTGACACTATACTAACCTCGGAACCAAGTGACCTATCAATGATAAACAACAACTCTTTTAATATATTGCACAAAAACATAAGAAGCATCAGAAAAAATTTTGATGAATTACAAATTTTACTGAAATATTTAAAAGTTAATCTACACGTAATAATACTTACTGAATGTTGGATAAATCATAAATACATGAATTTGGAAATAGCTGGATATACCACTTACTCAAGTTTGAATAACAAAAGACAAAACGATGGTGTAATTATATACATTAAAAACGAAATAAAAGCCGAAGTTGAGGAAATTATTATCATAGATGCCAATTGTCTAAAAATTAAAATCGGAAAAGAAAAGGCTATATTAGCAATCTACCGATCGCCTTCTACAAGAAACATCGACCCATTTCTTAAATCCGTAGACGAGGAACTCTGCCTTCTAAAAGACACGAAAAACATATTTTTTATCGGAGATGTAAATATAAATATCCTAGAAAATGGACATCCCAAGAGAATTCAATATCTGCAGATGCTAGCATCCCATGGACTGGTAAGCTTAATAAATGTACCTACTCGAAAAGTGGACAGCACTGAAAGTTGCATAGATCATATAATGAGTAAAACAAAAGATATTACACAAACTATTGTATTTAACTCAACTATAACAGATCATTATACAACTATACTTTCAATAAAAATAAACAAGTCAAATAAAATCAAGAAAAGACCACAAACAATAGAAAAAACTGAAATAAACTGGAATGACATTAAACATAATCTACAATGTACCGATTGGAAAAAACTGCAAAGTATGAACAATGCAAATGATGCATGGAATTTCTTCATAGAACTCTTTCAGAATAATATTCTCTCTAATACCACAAAAATTATTAAGAAAATCTCATATAAAAATGTACACATTAAACCATGGATTACACAGAATGTTATAAACTGCATAAGAAAAAGAGACGAGTTACACAAGAAACTAAAAAAAAAATCCATACGATATACACATGTTAAGATTCTACAAAAGATATAGAAACATTTGCAAAAAAGTTATTACATATACAAAACCTACTACAAGAAACCTACTACAAGAAAAAAATTATAGATTGTAAACAAAATCCACGGAAAATGTGGCAAATAATTAATGAAATAACCAGTTCTAAATCTGCTACCATGACATCAATTGACGTGCTGAATATAAACAATGTCCCAAGGACATACGCTGATAATCCTGACCAAATTCTTGAATACGTCAATAAATTTTTCATAAATATAGGATCAAATCTAGCAAAGCAAGCTACACAATGTAATGACGCTATACTAATAAATGAACCCCCTGAACAAGGAAAGAAACTCGAGTTTAAGCAAATTACAGCTGATGATATCAAAAACACAATTTCTTCTCTAAAATCAAATGTTTCTTCGGGGGAGGACTTAATCACAACCAATGCAATAAAATATCTCTGTAAAGAACTTATCATACCTCTAACATACTTAGTCAACCTGTCTATAACTGAAAGCATATTCCCTACGGCTCTCAAAAAAGCTACTGTTATACCAATTTTTAAACAAGGATGTAAAAATGACATAAACAATTACCGACCAATAAGCCTACTCAACACATTTTCAAAAATATTGGAGAGAATATTAAAAAAACAACTCTTATCCTACTTAGAAGACAATAAAATATTATCGGAAACACAGTATGGTTTTAGGGAGAACTTAAGTACTAGTGACGCCATAGAAAAAATTACAGATATGATCACTAAAAGTTTAGACAGTGGAGAAAAAACTTTGGCAATCTTCATAGACTTACAAAAGGCTTTTGATACAATAGACCACAAAATACTTTTTGCTAAACTTACAAAAATTGGTATGACAAATACAACACTAAACTTGCTAAAAAGCTATATGATGGAGCGTACACAGAGCGTTCAAATTAATAAGAGAAAAAGCGAACCTCTCCTAATCAACCATGGCGTACCGCAAGGAAGCGTACTAGGACCAATATTGTTTTTGATATACATCAATGATATCTGTAACCTAGAAACAAGAGGAAAAATTATTAGTTTTGCTGATGACACAGTAATTTTATTTAACGAAAAAGATTGGATAAATACTTACAAAGAAGCGGAACACGGGCTTAGTCTCCTGCAAACCTGGCTTAAAAGAAATTCCCCCACGCTTAATGTTAATAAAACAAAATATCTTACATTTTCTATAACAGCCAGAGGGCAGCCTTCGGAGGACTTAAATCTCAAATTACACACATGCCAAGGAATTTATCAACAAAATCTAGGCTTATCATGCCTCTGTCCCACTATAGCACACTCCAAAAGCATCAAATATCTTGAAACGTTGGACGCCACTGAAACGTATCATGTTCGTATAAAAAGGTAACCTTGCGGCAGAGCAGAGACCAGGGCTCAGGATAGTGGGCCAAGTAATTATCTGTCATGTAGGTAGGGTTTTCAGTCAAATAAAAGAAGAGGAACTTTATAAAAATGTATTGAATCCAAACCAAAAAGCAGCAAGGAATTGTACAAACTTCGTACCAAGGTAACACAAGAAAATATAAAAAATACACATACCAGATGGACTTCTAATGGACACGCTAAGCTAACTATACGAAAATAACCCCGGTAGACGAACGCGATCTTGCTTCGCAGTGAGAAAACACGAGACGGGACGGGAACTCCAGTCTTCCCATATGGGAACGGCGCGGAATCCAGAGCACCAAGGTCGTCCTTCTAATTGGGCAGGAGGACGCTATACCTCCAAGGAGCGCATTCAGCCATGGGCCATCTCTACGAACTCCAATCAAAAGGCACGTGGCCCCCAACAGTATCCAAGTCTGGCGTATTACGGTTAGCAGACCGTGACTTTGCGACGCGGGGTCGTGAAGGCATATTATAGTAGCCAACACCAGGAGCAATTCACTTCACGATTCCTTTTCCAGAAATAATTCCACAAAACGGCCAACCAGCCACATCGGAAAAAAGTGGGACTTTCACGTCATCCACTATAAATAACTCGTACACGAACCTCGCGTGTTACGTAAAAAACACCCCGCGTTCTTTTAGGTTTAAAATCGACTTAGATTCTCATGATTAAACGTAAATTTAAACACCAGGATGGTGAGTGACCAATTTCCGACCCAACTGCCCAAGTTGATCGGAAGGAAGTGCCCATAAACAAAAAGGAACTCTCTCTTTTCCAAAAATTACCAGTGTCCAAAAAAAAACACCATAGACAAAATAACCACCTAAGCAAGAACTGCATTAGTCACATAATTATTTATGTGACAATTCCCCCCTTCCCACGAAAATGTTTGCCCTCAAACATGAAAAACTAAGTCCACAAACTAACTAAACTATGAGTCCATCAGGTATCTAGAAAAATGATAACAAAACATTAATTAGTAATTAAAATAACAACTTAGAACTAAATTTCTTAAAAGTAAATTTCTTAAAAAACAAAATTTCTTAATAATAAAGAACAAATAAGAAAAGAAAGGCACGAAAACAAGGAGTCAACCAACATCTACTAAATTAAACAAAGTTTTGAATTTACTTAAAAAAGAAGACCTGTTGTTTTCGTGTCAATTTAACAAGATTTATATTTATAAAATACTCAACATTTAATATTTTAAGAAAAAACACAACCAAATAAATTGTAGAAAAGAAGAAAAAAAAAAAAAAATTTGATCACTTTTCCTTATACAGGAAATAAAGGCCAATTTGGCTTCACTTTTTAGGGTTAAACAGCCCTCACTCGCACTGAATTTACGCTATATTTGAATAGCAAAAAAGTAACCTATCTAACTAAGTCCATCCGGTTTAACATTCTTAAGATAAAACTTAAAAATAAACAAATACTTAAAATTAAAGAAGCCTAAATTAAGAAAATATCTATATAAATATACATTTTTCAATCAGAACAATGGAGTTCAATGTTGGCAAAATTAGGACACAAGAAAATACTTTTCTGTGTTATAAGTAATATAGAATCAGTATACAAACTGTCTATCAGACGTGGGCAGAGTAGGGATCTTACATTGGATCATCTAACTGTCATTATTGAACCAGGATTTACAATTCCGAAGAAATACCTATATGTAAAAAGGTCGTCAAACTAGAATAATATTTAAATTATCCAATTTTCAAAAATCAAATCAGGTCAGGTTTTATAAAACAATAAATACCTGCCAATCAAGGTGGTCAGATTAGGATTTACATAACACAATACCTATCTATCAGATCATGACAAAAGTCAATTGGTACTTAACAGCAAAACAGAAAGTTAAGCTCGCAGCTTAGGATATCCAAAAATCCATTAAACAACCTGCATCAAAAACTCAAAAGAGTGACATTGTTTGTAAAAAAAATGAGACCACAGTAATACCCAAGCTGGCATCCCTTGAAAAAAACACTCCACGAGTGCACAAAAGTCAGCATTTCTTGTACAAACAAAACAAAATGTGTGATCAACTATGGCTTTCAGTGAGTTGACACTATTCGAGGCGTGATCAATTCAAAATTTTAATGAATGACACTAGTAATACTTAATTTAAAGTTTAATAATGATACTAACAGTAAGATATTAATGTTTATATTATTTAGAGTTAAAACTATACAGAACAGACTTAGACTTAAAAAACTATACAGAACACACTTTCCTGTATTAGAGGCAAAGCGATAATTCCAAAGGAATTAATTATTAGTTAAGCACGCCGAAGCAGTACTAACTTTGTTAGAGACAAAACAACTTTCTTATGAACTAAGATTTATATAAAGAACTTTTAGGAAAGCTATACCATACTTAAACTTATGAAATACAAAATATCAATAATAAAACTAACAGAACTTTTGTGCATCAGAAAGGTGCTCAAGTCTCTGAAACACAAAATTCCAAAATATTCCTTCTCAAGTTCTCTGGAGGTTCCATGGGCAATGGGCAATAAAAGAGCCTCCAGTGGACTAAAGAAAGAAGGGCATAAACTTAAAAATAATAGCATTACAACTAAATCCGTTAAACAGACGGAACAAGGTATGAAATCAGTGTGTGTGTACTCATGTGAACAAGTATATTATTACCAAAATAATCATACGTTTAATAATACAAAAAAAAAACTCGAAACTAGTGCATGTTATTATTAACAGAAAAGGTAAAGTAACGAAGGAAAGAAAGACTTAACTAACAAAATTTGGGCGCCAGTGACCACAAGGATCACATTCCAGTTTACCGAGGGTAAATAAACGGTTTATCGTCAATGAACTAGAATTAAGTATCTGTACTGAGCACAAGATTTGGAGGTACCAAACTCCAAAACATGAGACCAGAACAATCACAAAAGAAACAAATGTAATAATGTGAAGGGTTGGTAGGCCTGCACACTACAACATTGGCCTCCTTAAAGAAAAAAAACTAATCTATCCGAACAATATCTTTCACGTGAAAATTACCTACAGTTCTACCTTGCATATCTGCCAATGTGTACACTAAATCCGAGACTCTATTTTTTATAACATTACGAACGAATCTAGGTGCCAACGTATGGGAAAAGTAATCCGGACCACTGGATTGAACAAAATTCTTCCTCCAAATGACATCACCTACATTATAAACCACGGATTTACGGCGTAAATTATAATGTTGGGCATTCTTTTTAAAGGCCTGTATTAATGCATTTGAAACTTGTTCGTAAATAGGAACTAAGTCTTCCAACTTTTTTGCAAATTCGGCTCTAGACTGATCCAAAGGTACGTCCACGACACTAGAAGAAACATTAATTTTGTGTAAATTGCCGTCAACAATTTGTTCCCTGCCGTGCATAAGGAAAAAAGGCGTGAAACCTGTTGCAAAATTAACAGTATTATTCAAGGCTGACTAAATCTGAGGCAGAAATCTGGACCAATTACGATGGTCAGACTCGGTCAAGATAGGGCAGTCCCGATAGTTTGGTTATACCGCTCAACTACATTATTTTGCGGGGTGTAATAGGCGTTATAAAAAGGCATTGGAACATTATAATCAGCCAACAATTGTTTGAACTCTTTTGAAACAAATTGTTTACCATTATCACACACAAGGGTTTGTGGAACACCGTGGACTAGAAAAATAAATTGTTCAACATTTTTTACAATGCTTTTAGTAGTAGCATTTCTGAGTGGAAAAATCCATGTATATTTGGAAAAAACGTCAACAACCGATAAAATGTACATAAAACCCGCGTAACTACGTGGAAGAGGTCCAACAAGGTCGATAGACAACATTTGCATCGGTCTGTTGACTATTTTTGGATTCGTAGAAATACCAGCCGGCGCAGATGTATTTATTTTATGTGCCTTGCACGTTTTACACTTATTAACAAACTTTTTGACGTCATTATACATACCCGGCCAAAAGTAACGGAGTTGAACTTTCTTATACGTTCTGAATACACCGGGGTGGCAAGAGTTAATAGATTCGTGTTCTTTACTTAGAGTAGCGTTGCGGTCTTCAAAAGGCACAACCAGCTTCCAGGCTGTATCCTCTTGCAAAGCGAAACGAGATTTAGAATGTCGAAATAAACAATTATCTTTAATTTGGAAGTTATTGAAACGTTGGGGATTATTCATACAATTGGAAAACAAATTATTATACCAACTATCCGAAGTTGTAGGCGAAGAATCTATGGCAGCAACAGTAAAATCGTCTTTACGAGAAAGAACATCTGGAACAGTATTTAATTTACCCTTTCTGTGCACCACATCAAAAGAATATTGGGAAAGACGCGTAGACCAACGTGCAAGCCTACCAGTTGGATTGGACAACGAAACCAACCACTGCAAACTGGAGTGATCCGTCACTACTGTGAAATGAACTCCTTCTACGTAAGGCCTGAAATGATTGACTGATTCTAATACCGCAAGGAGTTCGCGCTCCGTAACGCCGTAATTTCGTTCGTGAACATTTAAGCACCTAGAGAAAAAAGAAACAGGATGTTCTTCACCGTCAAACACCTGAGTAAGCACGCCGCCGATCCCAACGTTGCTCGCGTCGGAATGTATAGTAAAAGGCAAAGAAAAATCTGGACAACTAATAACGGGAGCAGAAGTTAGAGCTTTTTTTAACTTTTTAAACGCGTCTTCTGCTTCTGGAGACCAAGAAAAATTACTTATTCCCATTCTGGAACCAGTGAGTTTTGTCAACGGGGCCGCAATAGTAGAGAAATCTTTAATAAAGCGCCTGTAATAACCGCAAAGACATATAAAAGCTTTAATTTGCTTCGAATTCTTAGGGGTAGGGTAAGTACGAATACATTCTAATTTAACGGGGTCTGTACGAAGACCCTTCGCGTCTACGATATAACCTAGATATTTTAACTCTTCTTTACAAAACTCGCATTTCTTGAGGTTAACTGTTAGACCCGCATCTCTTAATCGTTCATAAATTTTATTCAAAATCTTCAAATGTGACTCAAAATCTTCCGAAATAACAATCAAATCATCGAGATAACAAAAGACGTTCTCGTCGAACTCAGGACCAAAAAAGAGCATCCACAAGACGCTGCAATTCGCTAGGAGCATTCTTAAGACCGAACGGCATCCTCACAAATTCAAACAGACCATGGCCTGGTACAACGAAAGCCGTTTTAGGACAGGATTCCTTATCTAAGGGAATCTGCCAAAATGATTTGCTCAAATCTATCGATGAAATAAAACGAGCACCCCTTAGTTTATCTAAAATACGTGAAATGTAAGGGAGGGGGTAGGAATCTGCCAATGTGACGCTGTTCAAGCGCCTCGAGTCCAAACAAAACCTGACAGAACCATCCTTCTTAGGAACAATCAAAACTGGGTTTGACCAAGCTGAATGGGAACGGCGGACAACACCTAAATCCAACATTTCTTTTAATTGTGCTTCTAATTGTTTCTGGCGAGTTTGAGATAAAGGATAGTAACGCTGTTTAATAGGATCCCCTGTTGTATTTATTTTATGACGTACTAAATGGGTTTTACCTAAACCACGTACTTCGAAAGAAATTGACTTAAACTTAACTATAACCGAATTTAATTTAAGATTTTCTTGGGGGGACAGCAAGGAAGCTGATGTTAATTTGCGAACCTCACCGACAACCTTCCCAAAATTAACATTGCTGTCAACTTTTGGAAACAACTGAGGGGCCACGTCAAATTGCTTCCAAAAGTCTACTCCCAAAACAATTGAAGAGGACAGAGACGGAATAACGAAAAACTTAATATATTTCTTAATATTATTATACAATACTAGTACTCGCATAGTACCAATTATATCCTGACGTTTGCCATCCGCGGTGGTAACGTAGGAATCTAACTTATTCAACTTATAACCTAAACTTATGAAAAAATTATAAACAGAACCCCCGAAACAACTGACAGATGCTCCACTGTCCAAAAGTCCTGAAAAAACCAAATTCTTAATTTTAATATTAACATGTGGTCTCACATCTTGTCCACAATCAGATAACGGCACACATGCGTCCATGTTGCGCGTTGTAAACTTAGATTTATTACTATGAACCGACGACGATCTCCTGTCATCCTTGTGCACAGAACGCAACAGATCGTCGGCTAGTTTTTTGAATTATATTTATTTGATTCATTATGTTTAAAATTATCCTTTTTCCATTTTTGACAAAATTGTTTCGTATGCCCCTGTTCCTTACAGTAGAAACAATTAAAAGTTTTCTGACTATTAGAAGCAGAACTTGAAAACTTCGAGTGTGGAGAATAGGAAGCCTGATTATAACTACCACGTTGAGAATACGAGCCTTGAGCTTGTGGCTGGTGCGACGGTTGCGGGCTCCGATGAGGATACGAGGTTTTAGGAAAAGTAACTCGCGAAGAAGAATTAAAGTGTGGTGCGGGTTTGTCTACTGAAAGCTTTTCAAATTTACTGCACACACTTACTAAGGCTGAAAGATTCTTTTCCGAGAAATAAGCAATGGCTAAGGCGTATTTAGATTGGAGACTGTCACAGACTAAGTCCACCAATTGTTCTTCAGAGAGTGGAACATCCAATCTTAAGTTTGCTAACTGAACATCTTCAACATATTCCACTATAGGTTGGTTAAACTTTTGCTTCATAGCAAACAAAGCTTTTAAAGCTTCTGTTTGATTGGTACAAACGTCAAAACGAGAAATGAGGAGCTTTTTCAAGGTTGACCAAGACAAAGAATCATCAAAAATAGTTCTATACCAGGAAAGTGCTCTTCCCTCCAGGAGGTCAGGGAAAGAGGTAACAACTGAGGACAACTCCACCTTCCGGCATCTGGATAATTCTTCTATGCGTAAAATGAAATTCCTGACATCCGAAGACCCAGAAAATTTTAAATCCCAAGAATGGACGGACGAAGAAGAAGTTGGAGGAGAAGACGATTGGTAATAATTATTAATTACGGTTGTAGTCTTTTCTAAACTAACTGTATTATCGTTACCTATATTCATATTGGAACCACTTCCTGTATTATCATCACCTATATTCATATTGGAAGCACTCCCCTCTTTCAAACTTTTATTAAAAGAGCGAGCCTGTTCGCGCATACTTGATAATGTAGCTTCCGGAACGATGTTACGATCCGTTAACAATTTTATCATTTCTTCCTTGGTTACCCCATTAATGTCGGAAATCGCCATTTTTTAAAGAATAAATAAAAATTTTAATTTAATTTATAATTAAATTATTATTCTCAAATAATTATATGAAAATAAATGTAATAATAGGATTAACCAAACTGTTATAATTAATTATTTATTTGTAACACGTCAATTACCAAACACCCTGTACGTATGAACTCGAAAAATAGTCATTGATTTTCAATAACGACAAAGCCATTTATAATTTATTTAAAATCACCTTAGAATGCAGAAAATATTTAAAATAATTATTATTTTTTACAACATACGTTCCACGAATTCCCTTTATATGTATGAAGGTATAAACGGACACAAATGCGAACAAGAATAGTGCCGTTACTATATTCTCCCAATATTTTAGTAACCGCAAGCTTATAATAAACAATTATTTATGATAAATGTCTGTCACAAGTCGTCCTATGTTTAAAAAACAAAAATAATGTATTTAATAATGAACTTTCGCGGCTTTGTAAGTAAACAATGCACATAACCTGACAAATGTCAACAAGAATTGACAGCTCGGCTCCGATAAAGCATTACATAGATGAAAAATAGACAGCTGACAGTAAAAATAAAATTGCCAGTAAACTGAAAAAATATTCCCAACAATATTTCGGTTATCATCTCTAGAGATATTATGAATGAATTTTGTGTTTAACATTATCTTAATGGCAACACTTAAAGTTGGTGTCACTATAATTACATGCCTTACGAAAAGGTAAACAAACAATAATATTCACACAACAAAATGATCATAACACAATGAGGTGTATTTTCAGAATGACACACAGAATCTCGAACGGTTAATGTTAGATATAAAACCAAATAAATGCACACACACCGATTCATCTCTGATTTCTCGAACTGAAAATCCACCCCACATGACAGAAAAGTACGTTTCGGGCACCGAAAATAACTGATTTTACACGTTGGAAGCGCCACTGAAACGTTGGACGCCACTGAAACGTATCATGTTCGTATAAAAAGGTAACCTTGCGGCAGAGCAGAGACCAGGGCTCAGGATAGTGGGCCAAGTAATTATCTGTCATGTAGGTAGGGTTTTCAGTCAAATAAAAGAAGAGGAACTTTATAAAAATGTATTGAATCCAAACCAAAAAGCAGCAAGGAATTGTACAAACTTCGTACCAAGGTAACACAAGAAAATATAAAAAGTACACATACCAGATGGACTTCTAATGGACACGCTAAGCTAACTATACGAAAATAACCCCGGTAGACGAACGCGATCTTGCTTCGCAGTGAGAAAACACGAGACGGGACGGGAACTCCAGTCTTCCCATATGGGAACGGCGCGGAATCCAGAGCACCAAGGTCGTCCTTCTAATTGGGCAGGAGGACGCTATACCTCCAAGGAGCGCATTCAGCCACGGGCCATCTCTACGAACTCCAATCAAAAGGCACGTGGCCCCCAACAGTATCCAAGTCTGGCGTATTACGGTTAGCAGACCGTGACTTTGCGACGCGGGGTCGTGAAGGCATATTATAGTAGCCAACACCAGGAGCAATTCACTTCACGATTCCTTTTCCAGAAATAATTCCACAAAACGGCCAACCAGCCACATCGGAAAAAAGTGGGACTTTCACGTCATCCACTATAAATAACTCGTACACGAACCTCGCGTGTTACGTAAAAAACACCCCGCGTTCTTTTAGGTTTAAAATCGACTTAGATTCTCATGATTAAACGTAAATTTAAACACCAGGATGGTGAGTGACCAATTTCCGACCCAACTGCCCAAGTTGATCGGAAGGAAGTGCCCATAAACAAAAAGGAACTCTCTCTTTTCCAAAAATTACCAGTGTCCAAAAAAAAACACCATAGACAAAATAACCACCTAAGCAAGAACTGCATTAGTCACATAATTATTTATGTGACAATCTTGGAATTGAAATTGATGATAATCTCCGATGGAACTCACAAATTGACGTAATTACAAAAAAACTAACCAGGTACATATACTTCTTTAGAAACATTCGTAATATCCTGAACATAAACGATATTAAAAAAGTATACTATGCTTTGTGTCAATCACAAATAGAGTACGGTATAACTGGATGGGGGTCTGCCTTGAGCACTCACACAGAGCGACTCAATATAGACCAAAAAGGAGTACTAAAGACAATACTGAAAGTTCCGCTTAGAACTCAAATTTCAATCCGAAAAATCTGACCATTTTTTATAAACCGGAAAGACGGGACATAATTTTATAGGTGCGAAAAAATGGTAATTACATAGCCGAAAATCATTTAAAAAAAAGAACGTTTTCCACACGAATGGCGCAGGAGAATAACGAGGCATACCAAAAATATTACATCTCATAAATATTTTTTTCCTTGATCCATCTTATTGATCATAAATCATTATAATGTACAACGTATATATTACTAAATCCAATGTAATATACTTGTACTTGTAAATTATAATAATAATAAGAATATTATAAAATTTGATTTTGTTAAAATCAGCACCATAACCATTATACCTCTAAAACACTTACCGACTTCTAAAATGTACGGGGTTCTCTTCAGAACATCTGTCAAAAACTCAAACCAAATGATAAGTTTGCAGAGAACAAACAATAAATCTAGTGAACGAATTCAAAAATCCGCCTGAAATCAAAGTGATGCCATATAAAAAAAATAAATCAGTGTGGAATTTTACAAAATTAATAGGAACATTTTCGGAGACGGGACATTTTCATGCAGTGACGTCACGAGCCCAAATAATGGATTTATTTATTTAAAAATAAAAAAAACTATACATTCTAAAAAATTTTTCTAACATTTTCGCAATCTTAATAAACACGATTTTTTCCAAGTCGTTATGAATTCAATGCAAGTGGCCTATTAGGTATCAAAATTATTTAAATTTATTTAATTAATTCATAATTCTATATTTGAAGTGTGTGTGAACACCCTTGTACTTAACGGTGCTCACATGAAAGGTAAATATCTGATTGTCTCTAAAATTGACAATTTTTGTTTTTAAAAGGCAATGATTTTTTTTTTTTTTTTACATTAACTCCACACAGGAGGCCCTGAGGAAAATAACTTTCCTCAGGGCCTATGTCATCTTTGAAGATGCTGTGTGGAGGGTCTTTTTCAGGAAAGGAAGGAGTGAACACGGGTCTTGAAGAGACCCATGTTGTAGGAGGGAGGAAACATAGAGGCCGGCAAATCGAGCCGAGCCGAGCCGTTGAACTCAAGAACGAGTCATAGAAACGACCCGTTCTCATGTGACTAATGTCAACCGTGTACAAATGTTGGGCGCGTGTTTGGCGTGTTTCCCAACTATGCACCGGTGCCGAGGGGATCAATGACGCTAGTTCCTCGGAGCATCTTCCATTGTAATACCGGTAGTTAAGATGGTCTGTTAAGATGGGAGAATCTATCAAACGGACCACCCGTTTCTGCACAGAGTCAAGGGTTTTTTTTTAGGTATTTTGGAGCTCTAGACCAGAGGTGGCTGCCAAATTCACCCGTGGGGCGCACTTGCGATTTGTACAGAGAGACTAACTTAACTCTGGTTTCAATGAAGCCCCCGTACCTGAGCTGGTCACTTAGAGTTACACCAAGCATATCGATGGAGGTCCTGTTCGGAAGATTGTTCCGTTGAAGGAGACTAGATTTTCATTTCGATCACTTTTAGACGTTATCAAACATGATTGGGTCTTTAAAACATTAAATTCGACGAGGTTATTCTTACTCCAAGAGAAAACACTCTCGAGGTAACCGTCCATTCTTTGCTTCAAAGCCCTCCGAGCTATTGGAGTTTGTGTGCCCTTTGGGGGCTTGTCAAACAAAAAGCTATCATGGACTGTACTGTCATCCGCGTAACAATGAATCGGTGCACATGACAAGAGGTCATTGATGTGCAACAGAAACAAAGTCGGTGACAGAACCGATCCCTGTGGGACGCCAGCATTTATCGAATACGAGGAAGAGGTGAAACCGTCAGCAACCGCCTGAATCGACCTCTCCCTCAAAAAGTCGGCAATCCACGTACACAAGGATGCAGGAAGTCCGTGAGAAGACAGTGTGTTGACAAGCACTCGGTGCCAAACCCGGTCAAAGGCCTTGGAAATATCCAGTGCAACCGTTTGGGTCTCACCGAAACGTTCCAGACACCGCCCCCAAACACGCGTCACACATGCGAGAAGATCACTGCACGAGCGGTTCCGCCGGAATCCGTATTGAAGGTCGTTAATAATTTTGTTCTTCTCGATGTATGTGAGCAGTTTGTCGTTGATCACAAGTTCCATCACCTTGGACAGAACTGATGTGATCGCTATGGGGCGGTAGTTGGCTGGGTTGGAGCGGTCACCCTTCTTTGGAATAGGATGAATGATCGCTTTTTTCCAACCAGAGGGCACAGAGCCAGACTTCAGGGACGTTTTGAAAAGCTTCGCCAAAACTGGAGCTATTTCTGCAGCGCACCTCTGTAATACCAGGGCAGGTATTCCGTCAGGCCCACTAGCTTTATTAATATCAAGCCCTCGTAAGACTTGGAGTACGTCCCGATGCCGGATCCTCAGCTTTTTCATATGAAAACCGCAATGAGGAACCGACGGCGGGGTAGCACCTTGATCATCGAGGGTCGAGTTTTCCGCGAACATTTTGCCTAATAAGTAAGCCTTTTCGGCGGCGGTATTTGCTAGAGAGCCGTCAGGTCTGGTAAGAGGTGGCAGACTGGGTTTGCAGAAATTGCGACCTATTGAGCCCGCAAGCTACCAGAACGCTCTGCTGCCGTGCGGGCAGGCAGCCAGCTTTCTGCTGATCTGCAGGTCGTGCTCGAATTTTGACCTGTTTATGATCCTCTTGCTTGCCTTTGCCATTTTGTTATAAACTATTCTGTTTTCGGACGTTCGAGATGTGTTGTAGGCTCGGTAAGCCGCGTTTTTTCGTCGCACTGCTTCAGAGGATTGTCGACTGAACCACGGCTTTGAGCCCACACCAGTTTCTTTAACAGTGGATTGGATGAAGCCATCCATCGCGGATGTGATGACTTCACCAATTTCCTGGGCACATCTAGAGGGATCCGAGGTCCGAAAACAGACCACGAAAGCTGACCATGGGAAAGCATTCAAATGTGCCCGCAGACCAAACCAATCTGCTGATCTATAGTGCCACACTTTTCTCTTCAGCCGCTCGTTAAGCGGTCTGAAGGTTACGGGGATTGACGTCGTCACCAGGCAGTGGTCCGACGATCCTAAATGCGCTGTGACTTCAATCTTGTAACCGTGTGGCACAGTGGTTAAAAACAAATCTAACAGATTGGAGCGGTGAGTCTTTTTTTTTTTTTTTTTTTTACATTAACTCCACACAGGAGGCCCTGAGGAAAATAATTTCCCTCAGGGCCTATGTCA
Source organism: Limnephilus rhombicus (assembly GCA_929108145.2). NCBI lineage: Eukaryota > Metazoa > Arthropoda > Insecta > Trichoptera > Limnephilidae > Limnephilus > Limnephilus rhombicus. The sequence goes on along the minus strand of OV815286.1, from coordinate 50,639,025 downwards.
TCTGGGATGCTGTGTGGAGGGTCTTTTTGAGGAGAGGAAGGAATGAACATTGGTCTTGAAGAGACCCATGTTGTAGGAAGGAGGAAACACAGAGGCCGGCAAATCATTCCACAGCCGAGCTGTTGAACATAAGAACGAGTCGAAGAAACGACCCGTTCTCATGTGACTAATGTCAACTGTGTACAAATGTTGGGCACGCGTTTGGCGTGTTTCCCGACTATGCACCGGTGCCGAAGGGATCAATGATGCTAGTTCCTCGGAGCATCTTCCATTGTAATACCGGTAGAACAAGGATAGCATTCCCACCCGACGCCTGTGCTCTAAAGATTGCAATCCGTCTGTTAAGATGGGAGAATCTATCAAACGGACCGCCCGTTTCTGCACAGAGTCGAGGGTATTTTTCAGGTATTTTGGAGCTCCAGACCAGAGGTGGCTGCCAAATTCAACCGTGGGGCGCACTTGCGATTTGTACAGGGTTAGCAGTCTGGACATCAGGAACCCTTGTAGGCTCCATTGCTCCATTTGCTCCAGTCCGTGGCAGAGGGCAAAGGATTCCGCCTCTCGTCCAGCAGAGTCCGTTGTTCGTTATGAACATTGAAGTCCCCCAGGACCACAAACTCTGACGTAGGGAAGCGGGGCAAGAGGTCATCAACAGTATTACTTAGATGTTTGAAGAGTTCGGACGTATCTGAAACGCTAAGGTTCGGTGAGGTATAAACATGCGTAAAATCTTACCGTACTGGCAAGATTGACACGCACCCACATTACGTCGAATCTGATTCAGTTCTCCAGATTCAACAGTCGCACACAGTTGACGTCAGCTCGGCTGAAGAGACAAGACACCTCCTTTGAATGATCCTGATTCAAATATCTATAATATAAAAATGAATCGCTGAATGTGTTTAACTAAGCGCATAACTTTCGAAGGACTGCACCAAATTGGATAATTCTTTTTTTTTGTGTGTTCGTTATTGTCAGGACAAGCTTTTATAAAACTTCCGGTGAGCTCTGGCATTATGAAATTTGTATAAAAAAATTGCTATTGGTGGCACGCGAGGAAGCGGCTATTGCTATGGAAAGCGGGAGGGAGGGAGAGATGGGGGAGGGGAACCAGGGAGGGAGAGGGGAACCTGGGAGGGGGGAGGGGGACCTAGGAGGGGGGAGGGAAACTCGGGAGGGGGGTTTGCGGGACGGGGGAAGGGGGGGGGGGGAGTGGAGTGGGGTGAGGGAGGGGGAGGGGAACTCGGGAGGGTGGTTCGCGGGACGGGGAAAGGGGAGGAGTGGAGTGGGAAGAGGGAAGGTGGAGGTAACGGAGTGGGAATGCGAGAGGGGAAGAGGATGCAGGAGAAGAAGGGGAGGCGCAAGGGGAACGGGACGAATGGGAAAGGACACTCAGGAAGAAACAATATCTTTATTAAATGGCATAGCAACGCATGCCGGGACCAGCTATTTATTTATATAAATACTTTCAACTTCACAAATCCTACAATTATAATATCCCCTGTTTTTCACGGGTCTGCGCTAGTATGTATTTACGAGATGACAAAAGATGGGGAAAGAACTTTAATGTTTTTATTTCTTACCACATATCCAAATTGGATGAAAAGTTCCAAGTAATCGTCATATGTTCCTTCGTAATCTTCCATAGTTCCTTCTGAATTGGCCTGTTCAATTCTGGGATCTTCATAATGCAGACATTCAACATCTTGTAATACCAACGGTAAGATGACCAGATCCTCATTGAATATATAGCTCTTCTTCTTTGTAGAAGTTGTGGGATAACCGGAAAATATACTCTTGATGCTGTCAATCTATAAAAAATAGAAACAATTTCATCCAGAGTGTTCAAGGCATTGCTAAACTTAGCAAATTTTAGTCGATGTCAACAGTCAAACAACATTGGTGGATGCGGGTGTTTAATGTAAAGTGTCAACAGATGTTTCTGTGGTTCCAATGGTGTTTTAATTTTCAATAATGGTAATTTCTGTTTTACCATAGTAACCATTTTCCTTCATACAATAAAGCCATTTCTGTAGATTCCTGTTTTATCATCTACACCATTTTTACTTTGATTTTTCAAGACTAAATTTTCCCTCTTCAAATTTGCAACTAATGGAACAACAGCTTGTGACCGAAGCATCATTGTCTTTTTTATTATTATAAAAGGAAGGGATTGAATAAAATAGGTGATTGACACACCAAAACAGTGCCCTTATTCAACAGCGGGCGTGCTAGCGGAAGTCGACTAATCACCGATAATGTTGATAAAATTCTACTTCCTGACAATGTTGAGAGTTTTGTCCTCGGGAGCCTGAGCTAATCAACAGTGACCATTAATACACAGTGTTAGAAAACTCACGATACAAACGGGAAACTGGTAAATCTACATCACACTTGGAATTGTGGTGTTTCATTTTCGAGTAAAGGCATATTTTCACATACTATGAATACTCTTAAAATTGTGTGGAAAATTTAAAGTTTATTACTCTGATTCTGATCTTTGTACTAAACATGTTTTATTTTAAAATTTTCATTCATATTATTAATTTGAATCGGTTCCAACCGGTTACAATACCATTTTGACAAAGAAAACGACAATGTGTAGTAAGACAGCTGTCAACAACATTGCCTGGTGTGACGTCAACGCCGCCGAATTCAATAATAAAAACGAATATGTCTTTTGACAGCATATCGAAAATGGCACATTTTAAGTCGTTGTAGAAAATTTATTGCTTAATATAAAATGAATTAAAAATATTTTCACTATCATAACTTTTTTCATGAATAATATAATAGAAAACAGTGAAAATACCCATTTGTTTGAATTGATATTTTTTTGTTCAAATATTTAAAAAAATTGGTCGCTATTAGGGAATGCGAATCTCGCGAGATTAGGGCTCAAGCGAGATCCCGCGAGTTTATGAATAACAATACTGCGAGATCTCGCCAATTTCGAGATCTCGCGAGATTGGCAGTTTCGTGTGTTTGTTGCAAATAATCACAATATTTGAATAAATTAGGAAAAAAATAATAGGTAAGTATTATAAGATAAACATTTATTTTCACAAATTTTTCAATAGACTTTTATGCATCAAACATTGTTTGACATATTTGTCTATAATTTTTTAATAAACTTCTAAGTAGTAAACTTTGACGTACGTATCTATCACATAACAAATAAAAGAAACAACCAGTCTTCTCTTCTAATATCAAACAAAAATCTTTAACAGTTCTTTTATAACAAACAAAACAATGAGAAGTCAAAAAAATTAAACTTATTATCTAAGTTGAGTTGACTATTAAATAAAACTATATCTACTCAGTAGATATAGTTTTATCCATTAGATATTACAGATTAATTAACAAAATATACCAATTAGTCAGACTATTAGAAATTACAGGTTAATTAACAAAATATACCAATCAAATGAAAGATTTGTTCAGTTCAAATCACAAGCCATTATTACGAATTATTTTGAAAATAGCTCCTTAAGAAGCACAAAATGTCCAAAGAATCGTCTGCTAAACGGCTTCTTATTTTGTTGACCAGATAATCAACCAGCCGCTGAGAAGGCCCTCTCGGATTCAACACTAGTTGGAACCACAGATCTCAGGCTACCTCAGGTAGGGTTCCCAGATAAAAAAGTCAAAATCCCGGAGAAAATTCCAGACATTTGATAAAAATTCCGGACTTTCGAAAGTTACGGAATTAAGAAAGATATGCTCTTATATATTTGCGATGCAGGCACAAAATGTCAACGTTGAAAGAGTCTTTTCCTTAATGGGAACCCAATGGTCAAGAGAAAGGAACAGGCTCTCTGTAGAGTCTATCAAGTCTATTCTCTTAACACAGTATAATTTGAAAATATGACTTGCGAAATGTTCCACAAAATTATTATTAAAGATTTGAAAGTGTTGAACAATATTTTTGGGAGCATTAAATATCAGAAATGATGTTTTTACTTTGATTTGTAATAAAAATAATTTGGTTTATTTAATTTCCTATATCAATCTCCATTTGTAGAAATTCCGGACTGTATAGCATTCCCCCCGCATTCCGGACAAAGACCTATATTTCCGGACTTGTCTGAAAAATTCCGGATGTATGGCAACCCTAACCTCAGGCCGCCGCCTAACGCGCACCGAACGAAACCGACCGATCGCAACTCGGTCCGTGTCAGTCTGCGCTTCGAATAAGACGTTTTTATGCTCGAGTGCAATCTCGTTAAGCTCGCGAGATCTCGCCCTTTTTTCGTCCGAGATCAATCTCGCTAAAAAAGGCCGAGATCTCACGAGAACGAGATCTCGCGCAAATGAGATCTCGCGAGAACGAGATCGCATTCCCTAATCGCTATGGGGTAATATCAGCATTTTACTGTCTTTTAGTACTCCATCAGACGCAACTAATCTGTGAAATGAAGTGATCTGTTATTTGTGTGCCAAAAGGTACATATCGTCGATCTAGGGGTTTCCTGACTTTTCCTCCATCCCCACCAATCGCAGAGGGCCAGTTTTCGTTCATCTCGAAAAATTGAGCAAAAAATCTATTTTGATCTGTTTTTCTGTGTTTAATCTCACAGATGAATTTGCACCCAATCATGTTAGGATTTGCATTGCGCCTGACGAAGGTTAAAATTTGTTGAAATGTAGACCTCGCTTCAAAAGTTTTTTTAACCGTTTAGTTGTTAAAAATGGAAAAAGTTTAAAAAAAACCTAGACATAAATTTTTTTGGGTTATCTATAAATGGTAAAGGCTACAGCAGGTACAGCTAAAAATATAACATTTACCTTGTTAAAAGATCCTCGAAGAACGAGAGGAAGGATGGCTTCTTGGAAGTGGTTAATTGCCTGCAAAATAATCAACATGGTGGCCACTTGTTGCTTCAGCATTTCTGGATCTTGCAGAACAAAGGCAATGTAGAAGAGGGACATGAAATTATTAACAAACTCAAACAGCACCAGTTTTATCACGCGATGACGTTCGTACTGAGATTGTGTGCGGTGGTTTTCTAAAAACGAAAAAAAAATTGTGTTGAGTGATGAGATTCACAACTTAATTCAGGCATAAGTTAAGGTCTAATGTTATGGAAGTCGTAAAAATAAAGATCACATGACAATCATTATCACAGCGGTTCCATGCCAACACAGAATCAACTCAACTCAACACCTCTTTGAAAATTCATTAAAAGGTATGAAAAAAAATAAGTGAAAAATAGTCCGCAACATAACCTATTTTTTAAATATACTTTTTATCACTTTTAATGACTTTTCAAAGGAGGTATTGAGGTTGAGGTTGAGTTCATTCTGAGTTATTCACCATCACAACACTTAAAAAAAAAAAAAATACATAGGTACAAAAATCTAACCCAAAACATGATTCTTCCATTGATAATAATATTACAAACTTATGCATTATTACATCAGTGTATTTAAGGGCGATTAACCAGCGGCCGAGAATTCAAATTTCATCGAAAGACAGTCTTGAGATTGTGCCCTTGTAACTGTACAGGACGGTCCCGATGAGAAAGATTAATTATTATCCATGCCAGCATTTTTAAACAAGGTTGTGAACCTATGACATAGAGCAATAAATGAAATTACCCCATTCGGTGAGAAAGGTGGCAAAACTTCTATACATCAAATTGACAATGAAGACTATGATGGTGTAGATGACGCTGGGTATCATGATGAACCAACTGTTTGGCTCAAACTGCGTCTTCAGATCGTCCTCGGCCCAGAACGACCACAGCATGATGACAAAACCCCCACACAGACACAAGCACACGATTGGCAGAGACACACAGTACATCTGCAAAGCAAAGGACTTATTAAAACATTCATTTTACATAAAACACATACGGACAAAATACAAATGTTAATTTAATATGGAAAAAAGGTTAAAATTATTTCTTCTCACTTCAAAATACGAAAATAACATTTTTTAATCCTTAACCCCTGAGGCCTCGAACAAAATTTGTTAGATGGCCAGATTATTTCCGCTTTGCAATAAATGGAATATTTCTGAACGTATCCGAAAACTAAAAACTGTCTAACGTAAAACGTGGTTTCAAATTTAAATTATTAGAAATAATCATATAATTCACTAATTTTTTTATTTTTTAATGCAAAGGTAAAAAGTTTTAAAAATGGCTCAACTTACGTTTTTTCTAACTAAAATTACCGATAACGAAAAAAAAAAAACACATGCAAATTTTATTAGACAAATGTATTATAAACGTTATTATCACCCCACTTTTTTGTCATTTCATATAAAAATAATTATTAAAACATTCACAAAAATTCATAATTTTTTTCGAATTGCAGCCGGAAACTTTGGTTTCATAGAGGTGTACATTTTAATATTTCTGTGGTTAACTGAGGTTCTGTGGTGTGGTGTTTTCTTTTTATAACACCATTATCAACATACACACACACACACAGATCATGACAGTAGGGGAGACACAATGATTTCTATTAGACCTATACAAGTTGTTCTCAAAAGCAAACAAATTAGTCAGAGGGGTAAAATTTAAGTGTCAAAATGACGAACATCAAATGCAGATCTACCTGTCTCTTTTTAATACTTCTACCGAGAGTGTAGCCGTCACGTGTTAACTTAGTGGCCACTAGACTCGTTCGCTTGGCGGTAAGTTCTTGAGTTATCACTAACTAATGGTCAATTTCTCGAATGGTTAATTCAATTGTTTGGTGGTTTTATCGGTTTTGTCCAACTTGTGCCCAAACGTAAGTACATAATTCGATTGTCAATGTTGATTTATATCTTTTCTCTTAACAATAACAAAGAGTAGTTTTTCCCAATTATAGTTCTGTATTTAGTGTTGAAAGGTGAAATTATCTCAAAAAAAGTAGCGTCATTTTAGATAAGTAATAAAACAAAAATTTAAAATTGTAATTTAATTTAAAATACATACTGGCAATTTTCATTTAGTTGTCACACCGTAAGGCATGCGTTTCTGAATGACAAAGTGTTAAACGCGCTTGCATTACAGTGTGGCAAGTACTCAAATTTACAAAAGAATGTTATCAGAAAAGGTTGGAAACAACAAGGAGGTTAGTATGTAAGAGGTACAATATTATTACGACCGACGCTCGAGACAGAGTTGATTTCAAAATCACTAATTCACAAGCGCGGTCGAACGCGCATGCGTACAGTGTGGCAACTAAATGAAAATTGCTAGTGTTTAAAATCAAATTATGAGTTTACGTACAGTTAGCTTATTGAGGTAAAATAACAAAGTTAGCTAATGACAGAATGTCTACATTTTTTTAATTTTTAGGTTGGGGTGTCCTAAACTCCAAATTTGGTTACCATCAAATTAATGATTGTGAATTTTTGACACTTTGGTCACTGTTAAATGCTTGCTTTATATTTTGGTCAGCTGACAAACATAACAACATGACCGTTATGTTTGGCAGCCGTTCCAAATTTGATCAAAAGCTGAAACGGGCGGAGAATCTTTCTAAAATCAAAACTTAAAAATCACGGCAGCATTACTTATTAAACAAAATAAATATGTTAATATATTTTTGCTCTGCGCAAGAATCAAACCAGCAACCTTTCGACTAACTAACTAACTAACTAACCATCACGCCGTTTCCCCGCAGGGGTAGGCAGAGAGGACGGACCGCCAAACAACTCGGTCTTGGCACACACTCTTTGCCTCATTCACATTCATACATCGTCTCATACATTCTCTTCTATTATTCTGACTTTTGACATGACCCGACTCAAGTATCTGATTGACTTGATCGTGCCATGTCTTCCTCGGGCGTCCCCGACTTCTTCTAACATTCACATTCGCGTCGTATATTCTTCTTACACTACTTCCTTCGTTCATTCGCTCTACATGCCCAAACCATCTGAGGGTCCCTTTCTTAATCTTACTCATTATGCTTACATCAGCCTTACATTCTTTGCGGATATCCACATTTCTCACACGATCATACATTGTTTTACCACACATACGTCTCAGGGATCTCATTTCAACAGCATTCAGTTTACTTTCATCCTTCCTCTGCCAGTTCCATGCCTCACTGCCATACATCAGGGTAGGTACCAGGACTCCATTATGGACTGCTAGCTTCGCTTTTCTTGACAGTTTATTAGCGCCAACGGCATTCAGTCCACCATTAATGGAGTTACCGGCATTCACCCTTCTTTCAATATCTCTTTCAGCCTTCCCATCTCTCGTAAACATACTACCCAGATATACAAATTCATCCACCTGTTCCAAGTATTCATCATTCACAACTATGTTGCATACTGTTTTCGTACTCTCTCTTTCAAACACCATGACTTTAGACTTACTTACATTCATCATTAACTCATTCTTCATACATACTTCGTTCATCCTAGATACGAGAGACTGTAGATCTTCCATAGTGTTAGAAATCAGCACCGCATCATCAGCATACAACAGGCAACATACTTTCAGATTACTCAATTTCGCGCCCAATCCCACCTCTTTCAATTCTTGCATACAATTATCCATGTATAGATTGAATAACCATGGTGACATTACGCAGCCTTGCTTGACACCTTTTGTGATGTCAAACCACCCCGTAAAACCACCGTTCACCCTAACACACGCAACGCTTCCATCGTACAGAGACGCAATTGCCTGTATGAGATTTGTATTCACTCCATACTTGGACAAAACCTTCCATAGCTTTTTCCTGTCGACTCGGTCGTATGCTTTTTGTAGATCTACAAAGGCGCAGAAAAGTTTCTGGTTTTTCGCCAGAAACTTCTCAGTAAGCATACGCAAGGAGAAAATCTGGTCCATGCATCCCTTTCCACTCATAAAGGTACCTTGCACATCCCATATTTTATCCATTGTTTCCATTCTTACCCTTTCAATCAATATTCTTCCGTACAGCTTGCCGACTGAAATAAGCAGGCTAATAGCCCTATGATTCCCACATTCCATACGTGACCTTTTACCTTTGTATAACGGTATGATTACAGCCCTTCTCCAATCTAATGGCGTGTAACCCTCCTCTAAACACTGGTTAAAAAGTTTGCACAACCATGTGAGAATAATATGGCTATCTCCTTTAAAGTATTCGGCAGCAATATTGTCGAAACCAACAGCCTTACCATTCTTCATGCATTTTATCGATTTTTTTATTTCATCCATGCTGATTTTGATTGAATTCACTCCGTCATCGTTCATACCCGATTCACTGCTGGCCTCACTATCACCCGGATTGCTTTCGAAAACCTCCTCAAAATATTTCATCCATCTCTCTTTTATTTCTTCCTCATTCGTCAACATTTTTCCATCTTTCGATTTTATGACTTTCAGGCTTTTGTTCTCTGAACCACTCCGGGACCTTTTGACCTCCTTCCAAAACAGTTTAATGTTTTCTTGGAAGTGTTTTGTCATTTCTATTCCCTCTTCCTCTTCCAGGCGTTTCTTTCGTTCTTTCACTCCAACACTTACTCTTTTCTTACATCCCTTATAAACTTCTTTCGCTCTATCTCTCTCTTCGCTAGAATCAGTGCCAGCCGCTATCAGATGTAACCATGCTTTCTTCTTCTCTGAGACCAGTGCTTTGATCTCGTCATCCCACCATGCGTCACCTTTCTTCCTACCTTGCGTACTTATTCCAAATACATCTCTAGCAGATTCACAAAGACTCACCTTTATGTGGTTCCATATTTCATCAATGCTTAGACCGTCCATTTCCTTCTCATTCAATCTCATCTCTGCCAAATTCTCATACTCACTTCTGACATTAGCATTTTGCAGTTTTACTACTTTGACTCTTATTGGAGTTGATATCGTTTTCACTTTAGAGCGCCAGCCGTGAAAGAGGTTTACTCTCGACACCACCAGAAAGTGGTCAGTTTCAACCTCCGCCCCTCTGAAAACTCTGGTGTCCTCGGTAACGGCTCTCAACCTAGAGTCAATTACCACAAAGTCAATTATTGATCTTTCATTTCCTCTTTCCCGCGTATATTGGTGGACACATTTATGATCGAAAAAAGTATTCGATACAAACAGGTTCCACTCTAAACATACTTCAAGTATTCTGTTCCCATTGTCATTCGTTCTTTCATCCCCGAACTTACCTAAGGCTGACTCAAATCCGTCACGTCTAATTCCCACCCACCCATTCAAATCTCCCGCCATTATAATCCTTTCATTCGAATTTTTTAATCTCATTACGTCGTTCACACCAGTCCAAAAATCATCTTTCACTTCGTCGCTTTCAGAATTAACAGGAGCATAGCAAATAATCAGAAACACCCTTGTCAAACCAATTTTGAATCGGATCCACATTATTCTCGGACTTACACATTCATATTGCGACATACATTCAACCATTCTGGAAGACAGTACCGCTGCAACACCCTGACAAGCCCTCTCTGTATCTGGTCTCCCAGACCAGATAACAAGCCTATCGTTGTGCTGCATTGTACCGCTCTCTTTTTTCATACACTCTGTCACACAAAGTACGTCCAAACATTTACTATCCATTGTTTCACATAATTCATTCATCTTTCTTTCCATCCCCCCTCTGATATTCCACGTACCAATTCGACATTGTTCCCGTTCCGTCCTCCTCTTTGCACTACCAAGGGGTTGGCGATGTGATGGGTAGCGAACCTCATCGACACCTCTGTCGGCCATTCCCTTCCTCCAAGGACTACATATAAAACTACCTTAACCTCATAGAAACACCGTTACACGTATTCAAACCTACCTCTATAAATATACAACTCATAACAATAGTGAAAATTAATACAAACAATTTACTGCACTGCGCTAACAACTTAATTAAACTAACACTAAAAGAAAAAAAAAAATATAATGTCTTATCACCGTAAATATTTTTGTATCATCGTAAAATGTTCGTATTTTTGTAAAGTTTTTATGTCCTTGTAAAATGTTTGTGTCACATAATGTCTTATCACTGTAAATCGCTCCCTCTTAGGGAACGCAGTATGCGGGCTCCGACCAATGTCATCCTTCTCGGTGCGTGGGGCGGTGGAACAGGAAAGGCGTGTAGCTCAGAGTGCAGAGGCCACCTGATCACTCATCTTATTTCTCTTTCTTTCTGCGAAAGGCCGCTCCAGTGGCCGATGCAACGGACATGTCATAATGGTCATAATTTAACCTACTGCTTGACGGCGGCAGCGGGGGTGCAGTGTAGGTGCGGGGTAGGCGAGGGGCACCCCTGGGTTGTCCAACAGCCGAAGGGATGGTCACATCTGACGAGTGTTTGATGCCCGTCTGAGATTTTAGACACAGCATTTAGAATGTATCTTATAATTAACCATATTGTTCAGTACACAAAATTAAAAACTCGTCGCACGTCCACAGTATTCACATAAAAATTATTTTTAATGCACTTAGGTAATTTTCACACAGTAAGGAACATTTTTTGATATTTTTAAGGGCTCATTTTATGAAATATCCCTCTTAATTAGTGAAAAATAACGAGACCGACCAAAACACGCCAGGCTGCTCCGAGAGCCCGGCCGATTCTAAACCTCTCGACTAAAAAACCAAATTTGTCAGAAAAGAGAAATTCTCAAAGACTGAATTTCTAAAAAGATGTCACTTTTAACAGTAAAGATGTTATAAAATAAATGACATAACAAAATACAAATAAAAACCACTCAATGCTTTTCATCAAACCTGGGTTGCGTGGTCCCTAAAACTACAACCACATTCGGTCGGTGACATTTCTGGTTCATCGCTCCTAAAATATACAATGCATTGAGTACCAATATAAATAGATCTATATCCCTTTTTACAACCCGTGTTCAACTTTGGGTATTTGAAAGGGAGTGAGCTTTTTTTTAAAGATTACATGAATTAAAAATGACGCTTCACTTTTTTCATTATTCATTTTTAAATTTTAATACATTTTAGTCTTCTTTTGTATTGGTCTATATTTATTGGGAGCTCTTCACCGATCTATACAGTTGTAATGAGTTCTATTCTATCATTCAGTTTAATTTTAGTTTTGATTTTTATTATGGTTTATAATTGATTTTGAAATATTGTTTTTATTTTTGTGTCTACATTTACAACTGTAATATAGCCCATATATGACTGCCATGATAGGGCATGAGCATAGTATGGTGGTTGTGATAATGCTAATGAATATTATAATGTGAAATTTATATGACATAATCTTAATATATAAAACAAAGTCGGGTTAGTTACACTATTTATAACTCGAGAACGGCTGGGCTGATTTTGATGATCTTTGATTTGTTGGATTTGTCTCCGCCCCGGATAGGATAATAACTATTAAAACATCACAAAAGTTAACGAAATAAATAATTATAAAGAAAATTATTTTCCCCATACATTTTGTATGGAACGAATTCTCCTATTTTGAAAGAACTGCAGCAATATTGTGAGGGGTATAATTTTGAACTGTGCATGAATTCCAAACATTCAAAAATGTCAAATGTCAATGCGTTGATTGTTGTGCATTTGTTTTTAATCATATAATGCTGCCCTTCTTTCTTACACACTCAATGTCAATAGTCGAAAATGAGACAAATGGTGAATGTATGTCTGCACACCTCCAAAGGAAAAATACAATAATTATAATAAATCTCTGAAATGAAACGCATTTTTTTACATAAGCTCCACACAGGAGGCCCTGAGGAAAATAATATCTCTCAGGACCTAAGTCATCTTAGGGGATGCTGTGTGGAGAATCTTTTTAAGGAATGGGGAGGATAGAAAGTTCTGGGAAGGAAAAAGGTATGAGGGGTGGGTAGGAATCTGGGGGTCAGTGTGTCCGGGAGTGACGGACGTATGAATCCATCCCTCCAACTGTGGTGCAAGGCAATGGGTCGAGAGAGTCCGGCTGGAAAGGTCAAAAGGCCTCCCTCAACCAGTCTTTCTCGATCCGGCCCGCCACGCAGCAGGTGGGCAAGCGCATCAACTGCCAAGACCCGGACATAAGTCACCTCATGAACCCGGGCACCCCTGCTAAATCACCAAACGTAGCGAACCACTTGGGGTGATCTATGGCATAGGTGTTGGTTATTCAATAAATGGTTCCCGGGGCGGCGGCACCCGTATCCGCTTCCCGAATTCCCGTAAGTAATTGTAAAAGTAAGAAAATCACAAAAATATAAATCCGTACACAACGCCATCTCTGATACTGACAAAAACAAAACGTAATTGCGTAATTTTTAACTTAATAAAAAAACTGAATTTAATTCAACAGATATTGATTCTGAGGCAGTACGAAGTTCGTCGGGTCAGCTAGTAAATAATAAAATTTAAAAAAAAACCTTAAGATTGGTCATCCATCTCGGAGCAACTGGTAAAGCTTTTCCTGTGACAGCGTCTATTCCCATAATGCCCTGGAAATTAGCTCTCGGCTCATCTAGACTTGTCATTCCAATGGTTCCCCAGTTGAAAGCCAACTCATTGCTCTTCCTTCTCCAAACCTGCAAGAAATTATACACATCAAACAAAACAAATAAACACCGCAATAAATTGTAGAGGCTAAACAAAAGACAGATGCTGATTGCTCGTTCCACATTCGAGGCATCTAAGAGCCCTTTTTTTCACAGGGATATGCAAGTTTCCAATACTCTATGATTGAAATATCTTGGCAACTACCGTTACACACCTGCGCGAAGGTTCGTATACAGGCACACAATGCGGACATTTTATAAACTCGTCGGAGAAGCCAGTCTCTCGCATGATGTCGTCGAGACTTAAAATATAGCCTCACCTGTGTCGGACATTTTGTAACAATGTGTGTGCTTTGTATTAATGCTAGGAACAATAAACAGTCGGCAAAGAATGGCAGGATATAAAAATGACACCTTCAGCAACAACTGCTTGGTTGTGAGTGAGGTCATGAAAGCATTCTAGTTTTAACGTTTTGCGAATTCAACAATGATTGGTGGTGATGCGAATCTCTCAATTGCGATGTGTATGGACTATCCGCGACAAGTTATTCATTTAGGTATGTTTATTATAGAATGCAATATGGCAGAATCGAATATTTGCCTATCCCTGTGGAACAAAGGCCTTATACAAAAACCAATCAGAGAAACAACCCATTCGCATAGTCAGTGAACTGGTAATAAACCGGTCAGTGGCTGAGTGTGCATCGCCTTTGGGTCTCATTAGGATGGTGTGTTCGATTCCTCGGCTGGCTAAGTCCTCCATCACGACACAAGCAACATTTTCCACTTAGTGTGGTGGTAGTAGGAGATTTTCAAACATTGTTTGGTTATTCATAACCCAGGGTTGTTTGTCATTCTTTTGTGAACGGATGTTATGCTTTTCGAGTCGAGTTTCTGGCACTGATGCACAAGAATTTAATGGTGCAATGTGAAGTATTAGGAATGGCCCAGAAAACCACCTCACAACCAAGTAATCAAATACTTGATGCAGGAGAGTGAAGCAAGGAGTGTTTTAATTCAATGGATGGGGTAATGATGCAATGTGATAACTGCTCGTTAAATTTATCAATTTATTATGTAATACTTTACTCACTTCCAGAAAGACGATGACCCATAGGATATTGAATATACAAAAGAACACCAGCATTTCATGGCTCAAAAACAATTGGATGAATCCCAGAACCATTGGGAAAATCAGAGCTGTTGTATAAAACCCTATGAAGATAAAATATAATGCAACCGCTTCCCCAAAATATGTTTTAATCTCCTCTGAAACAAAAAAATATACATAACAACCAATCATGAATATAGAAATGAAACAGATTACAAGATAACAGATCAGAAAAAACAATAACAAAATTTTCCCACATTGAAAACAATTGTGGGAAGAATTGGGGGTTCATTGAACTTTCACATATTGAATGTTCAACTGTCTTCACATTATTATTAGATATTTTTATTTTATTTATTAGCGTTATAAACAGTCTGTACAAAATTCATAAATGACAGTGATAATAATATGTATGTCATAGACCAATAAAATAACGACAAATTGAATTCGAATTGAACCATATTACAAAAATCCACAATGCCTATACCTGATATAAACAATTCTGAATTGAGTGTATCTTCTTACTTAAATCTACAAAAAGTAATTAACTGAAATTTTTCAAGGGTTTACATTTAAATTTTGATGGATATCAATAATATATTTCAGGAAGTGATTTTATTTGAATTCGAACTGCTGTAGGAGAGAAAATGTGGTGATACTAAAAATAAAAAAGAGAAATACAGAAATCAATGAAATATCAAGTTATTAGTTAAACATGTGGCATTCAATAGTGTTATTTTTTTATGCATGCTGTGAATTTATCAAGGTTTGTATTAAACACATCGATATTTGGGCATAATCTGTTAAATGTGCTACAGCTTCTTCTTACAAATACATTTTCAAGATAATTTGTCTTGCTCTTAGGGATATAAAAGGTGTCGGGAGATCGAGTAACTCTTAATGGACATCTGAAATGAATATTTTGTAGTAAGTGCGGGCAATTGATGAAGTTATGAATAATTTTAATAGGTTAATAGGTCTCTGATATTTCAGCGTTGATCAAGAGATTTAAGGTTTACGGGGACATAGTTTTCATCATTTCGCACGCAATAAGAGACATATTTCATAAACTCTTTCTATATTTGCTTTATATGTAGAACAATGAGGGTTCCACACAGTAGAAGCATACTCCAGGTGGCTTCTAACATAGGATATGTAGAGAGTCTTAAATGTTTGTGGATTTCTGAAAGCTGAACTTACTCTAAGAATAAATCCCAACATTTTCAAAGCCTTCGATGTGATATGCTCGACGTGATATTGAAAAAGAAGCTTACTATCTAATACAACTCCAAGATCTCTTATTACATTTACTCTGTTTAAAATATTGTTCATAATAATGTAGGGATATAATATTGTGTGTTTCTTTCGAGAATAAGATATAACACTACATTTATCTGCATTCAAAAGAAGGCGATTTTCTAGACAATATACATTAACCAGGGAGTCAAGGTCATTCTGGAGCTCTAGACAATCCACCTTAGACTTAATGATTTTGACAATCTTTTTGTCATCCGCATATAGGTACAGTTGAGAGTTACGGATAGTTTTGTTAACGTCATTCAAAAAAATATTGAATAAGAGCGGGCCAAGGTGAGATCCTTGAGGAACTCCTGAGGTTACGGGGACGAAACTAGAGCAGAATCCTTGTACAGTTACAGCTTGCGTACGATTGTCGAGATAAGAGGCTAACCAACGAAGGAGGTCACCATGCATACCCATTGCTTCGACTTTCTCAATTAAGAGAAATTAATCTTGAATCAATTGCTTGAATTTATTCACAAGCTTCTATCTTCCTTCTAGATACGTAGATATAAAGAGTGTCTACAGGCAGGTTTGTTTTTTTAAACAAATCGACAGCCTTACTGAGAGATTAATGAAATTTTGCACACCTGACCTGACAAGAGGAAGGTCATTGTCCACATGAGATTTCTAAAAACCACCCCATCCCCTTTTCCAACCTCCTAAAGCAGGAAAAAGCCCAGCATGTTTAATTTAAAAACTTACTCCGCTGGACTAATTAATTAATAAAATAAGGTATTTTCTTCCAAAATAAAAGTTTATAGCTGTAAAAGTTATACTGTCGCCAAAATGAAAAAAGACAAATCGAGAGATAACACACAAATAGAAGAACTGACTAATAAAAGAGAAATGCCGGCTTCGGAAGGGAAGAGCCTCCAATAATCGGAAAAACTGGAGACATTTGAGGAAGGCCTACGTCCAAAACTGAACTCCTGAAAGATGCTTACCAAATGGTTGTTTCCTGAAAAGCGCCATAAACCACTGGGATCCCAACTTTCTCAATTCTTCTTCGTCATGTAGCGCATAAATCTTTTCAATGATTCCTGCTTGCAAAAGTGCCTGTAGAATCGACTTCCCTTGGTAGAGGCCAATGTTATGATATCCTGGGACATGGTTTTCTTCAACAGAAGCCCTAATGTTTTCTAGTTCGTGTCTAACTATTGTTTGTCTCTCAGCCGTGGTGAGGAAATCATCTACGTGCATTCCTTCCTCTAGAAAGTCTTCCAATTGACTGACGAGGAACTCTCTCAGCACACCTGAGTGGTCCCTTTTGACGATTTCGATCTCTTCCGCAACCTGAAGGAACTTTATCTTCGAAGCTGATATGTGTAAAATGAGTCCCTGGAAGTACAACAAGTAACTTAAAATTAATTGACTATAAAAGAGAGATAATACATAATATTTGTATATTAAGATTGTTTCACAACCAGACGAGCGATTCTATATCTTTTGTGGGATCGAGATCTCCTGACAGACGAGATCTTCTGTCAGATTTGTGTGATTTTCTATGGCTGTTATTTGCTTTTTCTATGGGCCGATGTTAGATTTCAACTGTGATCTGTCACATATTTTAGTTTATGTACCCATAGAAAAAGCAAATAACAGCTATAGAAAATCACACAAATCTGACAGGCGATCTTGTCCATCAGGAGATCTCGATCTCACAAAAGATATAGAATCGCTCGGCAGGCTTTGCCTGAGTTGATGAGAGTCACAAGATTTCCAATTCAAATGATCCCAGGGTTCATCATTTGAGAATTATTACTGCTTTTTATAACTCGCTTTATAGATGAGATTCAAATGTAGATATAGTTATTTGTGTCCAATGTAACTTTCTTCATAGACAAATTAGAGTGATAGAAACACAAAACAAAAAAACAAATTATTTAGAAGACTACTTTCATTTCAAAATAAAAAAAAGTAATAATAAAGTGATTTGTGGTTACGCATAGCAATATGTTTTGTTTGTTCGAAAATTTAAATAAATATATATCACAAAGATGGTACTTACTCACTCCTTGGATTTAACAGAGACACCTAAATGGATTGTTTTTAAAAATAGAATCTAAAACAAGAAAATAACTGACACTGTCTGTTTCTTGGAAAATTTTCATCATTGTGAAAATTTATGAGTTTGTGTATTGATTGACAAATTTCATCTCTTGTGCAAATTTTCAAGTCACCTAAGAATTGCATTGATGGAATTTAACTATTGATTGGATGATATTACGGAGGCCTCCAAGCTACAAAAACTACGAAACAAGGTTGGTGGATCTGATATTTTTCCTGAAGTTTTTTCTTCGTGCCATTTCTTTGTGATATATTTGTTCGCGCAAGTAGAGTTTTCATAGTCATATCCGTGAGTATTAGGCTCAGAGGGTTTGAGATTATTTATACATCTCAAACTCATATTTATAATGCAATTTGGATTTACGTTAAATATGTGCAGATACACTGGGCAATAACAACTATTAAAGTTAATTATTTTCCTTCTCCGGAGTCTAAAATAGATGCTGCTCCCTGTAAGTGGACTAATATGGAGTGTTTTTTTAAAATAATTTGTGCTTAATAAGGAAGTCCAGTGGAGCTGGATATTTATTCCATTATTTACAACAAGCAGAAACTTTAAAATAACCACAACAAAAAATGGATACAGAAGCAATCACGTCAGTCATACAGAGTCATGAAAAAAAGTCAAAATACATGACAAAAGGCTTCTAAAAGCAATCTAACAAATTAGTTACCTCATTTTCTCTGTAAGGCTGTCTTCGAATGGAGAGTTCAGCTCCGCCTTCGCTCCTTTTCCCTCTGATCTTGTTGATGAACCATGCTAAGGCCTTTTCATTCGCCTTATGGGAAAACTTCAGTACAATATACGTCTGAGGAAACACCGTGGGACTCTCATCTGATGAACTGTTATCATCCGGAGAGGTCGGCGAGAACTTCATGGTGATTTGTCTTATAGATTCATCAATACTTCAAAACACCAGCTGTAAGTAAATAAAGTTTACTAATAAGACAAACTAATTACATACATAAATAATTAACCGCCACGCCGTTTCTCCACAGAGGCAGGCAGAAATGATCACAACTCTTCTTGACAAACAATCCATGCTACATCCACATTCATATATCATCCTACGCACACTCTTCTGTTATTCTGACTTTTGACATGGACCGATGTGAGAATTTCATTCACTTTCCATGCCATGTCTTCCTCTTTCTTCGATGATTCTTCTATTATTATCTTCATGTCATTATATGTTCTCTTTACACTATTTCAAACTATCAATGCATCTTTTTTTTTTATGTAAACACCGCACAACAGTTCCGAGACCGAGTTCGAGCTAGTGAGACTATGGCACCCCCAATTGGTATGTTTATGGCTTAAGGCTAGTGGAGAGGAGAAGAGGAAGATGAGAAAATACATGGCTATTCAGATCTGGTCACCAAAACGGTTAAAGCCATTAAAGCCGTTATCGCCAAATATCGCCAAATATCGCCAAATATCGCCAAATCGCCTTTAAAGCCAAACACGATTAAAGCCATTTTAATTTATTTTTTTAAATTAAAAAAAATTCTGAATCAGGGTCTTATACCAGGGCGATACTGAGATTACCTTCCATTCTGGAACGTGCCTAAAATATACTACTTATACAATTTTAAATAACTAAATTGTGAAATAGCACAAATTAATCAAATAAAACTTTTTTGCGCAAGCCGTGATTTCAACCCGCGACCCCCGGTTTGGTTGTCGAGAGTCTTACCCCTCGACTTACACTTATTACGCTTACATTAGTCGTGCATTCTTTCCGGATCTCTAAATTTGTAATACGGTATTAATGGTTTTAACGCACATAAGCCTGAGGGTCCAGGGTTCTTAATTCCACAACATTCAGTCTATACCTTCGACTGCCAACTTCATATCACACTGCTATACATCAGAATTTGTATCAGCACTCCATTGTGAACTGCTAATTTCGCTTCTTTTGGCAACTTTTTATTAGCGACTACTGCATTAATTTCTCTGTTAAAAGAGTTCTCTGCATCCCTTCTTCCAATATCCTTATCAGCCTTTCTGTCCCTCGTGGGCATAATTCCCAAATTGTCCATTTGTTCCAAGCATTCATTGTTCAGAACTAAATTGCAGTGTTTAAAAATATCACAAAATAAAATGTAAATAAAACGTTTTCAATATCATGGGGTCAAATACGACTCTAAAATTCACGTGCAATTATTTTTAAAAAAATCACCAATTTCACCAGTTAAATCTAGTAATACTCAAAAGTCTGATGTAAATGCAAAATTCAAAGGAAAATATCACTCAAAATACTGATATTCGGGGATCAGCTGCTCTCCACTGACAGATGACAGGAGACGAGAAAATGAGAAATATACGTTGAATAATCGCAATAAAAACATATATTTGTTAAAAGTAAACACATAAAAGTCAATATCTTACCTTCATTCCTTGGAGTGAAAATAGAGGAATAGAAAAATAGTGAAATTTAGTAACAAACTTTTAGGCATAAAAAAACTGTACCTAAACAAAACACGTGGAAGTTGGTCGAAAGGTAAACATGAGTAATCTTTCGATCGGTCCACATCTGAAAAATATGACTATTAATAGAGCCAAATTGGAATATAAATAACTAAATAGAAATTAACTCACACTCCGCGTCTCCACTACTAAAAGCATTCAAAACGATTGATGATATTTGAATGAATACTTTTCTGTTTTTATCCGCTCAGTGGGTAGTGAACATAAATAAACCAATCCCGTAGTGAAGATAGTCAAATAGGCGGTAAAACATAAAAATAATAAATACCTCATGAGAGATAATTATTTATATTATTTTCTGTCTGGAAATTTTATCATGATTCACCAAGTTATTTTTTACCTATAGAAGAGTTCGTCTTTTCAAAATCTTAATGATTTTATCATAAGCGCTTTCCACATTATTTCATATTTATTCTTCAACAAACCACGAAAATAAAAATATTAACAAAAAACGATATGCCTTCAGAGAATTTTTCGGGAATCTATAAATCATAAATATATCAAACCACCCATATAAATCGACAATCGACTCCCTGAAGTAACAACGTTTCATTTTAGACTGCGATAAGCGATAATAGACACTAAAGTTTTTATTTTTAGAGATTATTATCGTATAACGTTACTATGTCAGATACAACTTTGGTACTCTAAGGGACTGGAAAATGATGTGCGACATCTGTGAGAGTAATATATTAATTATGCAATGAAAAAGATGAACGTGTTTACGAATCAGTTCATAGATGGCGTGCCAAATACCAAATAAAAGTGTTTAAAAAATCGTTGGCGAGAAAAATATCCCTGTAATCACTAGTTGCTACTCCTTTCAAATTTCTGGGCAATGATACGGGCGTTTTTTTTGCATTATAAATATTTTGCGTATTATGCTTTTAGAATGTCCTTGCATTTTATAAAAGGCTTTGGAAAACAAATGTTTGAACACAACTTTTATCGTGTTGTCAATAAAACAGAGCAACAGAGTTGCTCGCATAAATATATCAAACCACCCAACATCCACCCAGTGGCGTAGCTAGCATGGGTGGCACCCGGGCGGATGTCACCCCCCGGGGCGTGGTGTCACCCCCCCCACCCCCCTATTAAAGTTGACTTGAGAAAAAATTCAAAACGCTAATTACGACTTCATAAAATTGGTCGCACTCCACGAGGAACATATAAAAGAAAATAACAGACCGTGTTCATGTATACAATGCTTTGGTGACAATATCCTTCGCAAATTTTTTTCCACGGTTGAGTGTCACCCCCCTGTCGGGTGGCACCCGGGGCGGTCCAACCCCCCGCCCCCCCTTGCTACGCCACTGCATCCATCCACGTTGCCCGAAAGCGTTACTTCAAAAGTTAACAACATACCCTGTTTGCGAAATTGACAGTGAGTATCGATTAGATCAGTGTTTTTCAATCTTTTTTGAATACGCGACCCCCTAACAGGTTGAAAAATTTTGGCAACCCCCTTTGGCCATAGGTACAGACAAAATTTAAATATGTTAATTATTTTCTCTATTTTTGTACCAATATTCATTATTACATCCTACAATCTGCAAGGAAGCCGTGAGAGTTTAGAAGTAAATACGAGGTATAAGTTAGTAAGACTGCGTGCGACTTTGACTTGGACGCTCCAACTTACGCGGGCCTAATTTTGCGGCGTTCCCACACCGCATTCTCGTCGCGGGCGTTATGCTGAAGTCACATGGTTCACTCGGATGAAGGTTTACTCGATGAAATTCTCGTTTCACCGCGTGTTCAGACGGTTCCTTCGAAGGAAGAGTTCAATCGACATTCTCGCTACGAAGTCGTCGAGCGTAGTCGCGGCGCGCATTGGAATTCGTCCGGCGCTGACGTCTAAGTTCGGGAATATTTACGATTTCAATTGACATTTCCGATAAAGTCGAACTAAATTACGAGAAATTGGCGATTCTTGAAAACAGTAAATAAATTTCAGCACCATAAAATGAACATAGGGTTAAATAATAACCTTAAAACTGATTTCTACCAGTATTTTTGCGCCATGAAATTTTTTTTATTCCAAAATAGGCCTCGGCTTGCAATAAAATCCATATAAATGGAATATTTATAAATGTATCCAAAAACTAAAAACTTTTTTGGAAAGGTGATGAAATATGATTCCAAAATTTATTATTAGAAGTAACCACGTAATTTTTAAATAGAATAATTTTTATTGTAAACTTTTAAAAGTTAAAAAAATGGCTCTCCTTGATTTTATTCTAACTAAAATTACTGGTAACAAAAAAAAAACACACACACTCACACTTATTTTGTTAGACAAATAAATTATAAACGTTTCTGTCACCTCACTTTTTTGTCGTTTCATATAAAAATAATTCATAAAAAATTCACAATGTTTCATAAATTTTTTTCAAATTCGATCAGAAACTTTGGTTCCATAAAAGTGTACATTCGTATTATTTTGTATTTAATTGTTATATTTAATATATAGAGCATTATTTTCTCTTTCTACTATCATTTAGATCATATTTTTCACTATGATAGTAAGGGAGAAACAACGATTTCTATAAGACGTGTAGGAGTTATTTCGAAAAGCGAACTAAACGGAGCATTTTGACGTTTAAGCCGCTCCGGCTACTCGTCCTCACTCCAGAACATTCTCGGCCGACTAATTCGCGAGTGAAAGACTGTTCACTTGAGTGTTCACACACATCATTCGCGTCACGTGATCTTAAATTCCGGTTGCGAGTGAACTCTCTAACTCAGTAAGTGTCTCTCTTCACTTTCGTGTTCACACGGTTCATTTCGAGGGAAAGAGGCGGAATGAAATCACTTAATGAAAGATAAATGAACCATGTGAATGGGCTATTAGCACAGAATGTTCTTTTGTCCAATTCTCACTCAGTTGCGCAAGGACACCGATGAGTACGTACGTGATATATTTGATTTTTCGCTTGCTCCGCGCGATTGAAAAATGGATAAGTTTCTCAAAAGTTCGCAGCCTTCAACATCGAAGATGTTCTATCACGTGAGAGTATGAAACCGTCAAAGCTTACGCGTCATCTCACAACCAAGCATCAAAAAGAAGTTGATAAGCCGTTGGATTTCTTTGAACGAAAGTTGAAAGCTATTAGCCAGCAGCAAAATACTATGATTCAGGTAATAAAACAGTGTTGTCCTGGTCTCCATATAGTGTTGAGGTTACCATATAACTTAATTAAAATTAATTTTGGTGTGCTTCCGCGCGCTTACTTTTTAATGTTCAATGATTTGTTATTTTTTAAATTGTTTTTTTTTTTTTTAAGTATTCAGTGTCAACGATTCAGCATTATTAGCTAGCTACGAAGTTGCATATCGAGTTGTTAAAACACGAAAGCCGCACACAATAGCCGGAAATATTATTTTGCCAGCAGCTCTAGATATGTTTGATTTTTGATAAATTATGGTCAGCAAGCGAGAGGCAAACTAGTTAAAAAGCATATCACTTTCTGATAGTACTATTTCATACAGAATAAACGATGTGGCCAACGATGTTCGAGAGCAAGTAGTCGAAAAATTAAGGAAGAACCCACATTTGGCTTTGCTGTTTGACGAATCTACAGGATGTTTCCGATTGTGCTCAGTTTTTAGTGTTTGTGCGCTTTGAAGCAGATGACAGCATCCTGGAAGAAATTTTATTTTGCAAAGCACTTCCTGCAAACACTACAGGCCAGTGTTTATACAATATGTTTTTAGAAACCACTTGGGACTACGACATCGATTGGAAAAAATGTATCACTATTTGTAGCAATGGCGCTAAAGCTATGACTGGTAAAAATAGCAGACTTTTCGGAAATTAAAATCAATAATGCACACTGTTTTCTTCATCTACAAGCTCTAGCAGCTAAGGTTCTATCTTCTGATTTAATTAGAACTCAAAGCTGAATTGTTGATTAGTGTTGGGTAGGACACGATATCAGGATGAGTTTGTATGAGGTACTCAAATATTTAAATGAGGTATTGAAGTGTCCCACCTCATTTGAGGTGAGGTGTCACAAAATATTTTCACTTACGGGGGGGGGGGGGGGGGGGGGGGGGGGGGGGGGGAGGGGGGCTGGTTTTTGTCCTTCAGCTTGATTTTCTCGGTTCATCAGAGGTGTTGGTTTTCTCATAAATACCGAGGTGGCGGTACCCACACCCGCCTCCCGTGTCTGTTATTTTTGTAATACGAAAAATGGATATAAAAATGGCCTACCCCTTCACCACCTCTGATCCCCTCCCTGCACCCCCCTCTGATCCACCCCCCTGCACCCCCCTCTTATCCCTCCCCCTCCTCAGCAACCCCCTCCACCTCATCTCAACACTGCCTCATCCTCCCTACCCTGGGAGCTGTTGGGACTCTTGTGCGGTATTTACATAACATACAACAAGAATTTAAAATAAAAAATATATAAAAAAAATATTTTTTTGGAGCAGTTGGTATTGTTGTGCGGTATTCACTTATCAATACATAATTTACAATAAAAAATATTTAGAACAAAAAAAAATTAAGCAGTTGGGACTCTTGTGCTCATTATCTTGTGCTGTGTATTCACATAACAATAATTTACAATAAAAAAATTTCAAAAAAATATTTTTTTTGGAGCAGTTGGGACTCTTGTGCTCATAAATTATTGTTATGTGTATTCACATAACTATAATTTACAATAAAAAAAAATATTTCAGAAAATTTTTTTTTTGGAGCAGCTGGTACTCTTGTGCGGTATTCACTTAACAATAATTTAGAATAAAAAAGTAAAAAATAAAAAATTCGGAGCAGTTGGGACGCTTCTGCGGTATTCACAATATATGAATTGGCTTACCCTATCACCACCTCACGGTTCTAATACAAAAATGTCATAGAATATACAAACACTTCACGTCTCACCACCTCATACATTTGTCCCAAACTATGCGTGACATGACATGTAGTTTAATACATCAACCACCTTACACCTCACCTCATATTTGTCCCATACGTGACAACGTGACATGACATGTAGTCCAATACACCAACCACCTCACACCTCACCTCATATTTGTCCCGTAAATGACATGAATGTAGTCCAACAAAACAAACCATCTCACACCTCATATTGGTCCCTCCTTCTTATTTGTCCCCCCTTCATATTTGTAGTAATACAAAGAAAAAGAGTTGGTACAAATACATATTGTGAGGTGGGGGAACATTTTACGTGTTTGTATGGGACATTTGAGGTGCCTCTTGTATGAGGTACTCAACACTATTGTTGATGTTCTTAGAAGATGTATGGCTCCTGAAATTAGCATTTATGGGAGATATTTTTAGCCACCTAATAATTTAAACCTCCAAGGTAGAGAACAAAATATTTTAACAGCTAAAGATAGTCAAAGCATTTCATGCGAAACTTCATTTGTGGTCAAACTCTCTGCAAAACAATATATTTGAGTCTTTTCCGTGTGTTCAGAAGACTGTTGAAGATAATACAACAGACCAATCACTTGTAGTAAGGGCTCACATTCCACAATACAGAGCTTGCATAATTTGCAAAGGAAACTATTAACATACTTTCCAGATTTGCACTCTGAAGCTGACAATGGGCGTAAATGGATTTTAAACACTTTCTTGGATAAATAAATAGAACTGACTGATTTCACCACAAATATGAAAGAAAATTTTATAGATTTAGCTGCTGACGACATGCTTAAAATGGCATTTCATTCTCAAAGTGTTGACGTGTTTTAGATGAAAAAAAGAAGAGTATCCAGAGCTGGTAAGGGAAGCTATAAAATTATTAGTGCCATTTGCCACTTCATACTTATGTGAACTGACATTCTCTTCAATGGTGGACATTAAAACCAAAAAGAGAAAAATGCTTAACTTAGAAAATGATTTGATTATTAGCATATCAAAAGTAGCACCACGATTTGAAATACATATTATAAATAAACAAGCCCATCCTTCTCACCGAATAGTGTTTTTTGTGGTTAGAACCTCACCTTTTTCCTACTGTCCGACCGAAGCAGGACTTTCTACCAAAACCGAATCTTCGGTAGATGTCTCAGTTTCGGCCGAAACCTAAACCGAAACTTTTTTAGAAATGTTAAAAATCTATTGTTTACTGAAATTTGGCCTATTTTTTATGTATGTTATTAAGTATGCGAAAATGTCTGTTTTTGATATTGCTAAAAACTAACAAACATGTTAACTACTTCTTGGAACTAATATTTATCAATAAATAATCAACACTTATATACATTTTACAGGAAGGACCTCATTAATTGACTATTTTAATTTAAATTGCTTTTACAATCACAACATTCTTAAGACTAAATTTACTATTTATTAAGATCTTTTGCAGAGTTTCGGTGCAGCCGAAGGTTCGGCAGAAAATCTTCCGAAACCGAAACTGATGCCGAAACTAGATTTTTTTCCCGAAATTTGTCGAAACCGAAACCGAACTTTCGGTCGGTCACTACTTTTTCCTTTTGCCGGCGACCCCCCGAGTAAGGCTTCGCGACCCACAGATTGAAAAACACTGGATTAGATAAATAAAAATATTTTATAAGTGGCAAGTGGCAACACTTTTTTTGACATTTGAACTAATCCAGAGAAAAACGTATTCAAATCGTGCCGAAGTGTCACTGTCAAATATGACAGAAAATTTTCACGATTTCCCAGTATTCACAATATATCGAATGACGCATTGCCGAGTTGTGCCTCTCAGTACTTTCCAGTCTTGTGCAATCAAATAAATAAATTTTTAATTCTTACTTAAACTAAAAGATGGCTCTTAAGAAGAAGGTGCTGTTTGTGTGCCTGGGTAAGAAATAATATTACCATAAATGAATTAATATTACTATTGTGTTAATGTTGTGAAATTAAAAACATTTGTATGAGGTTGACGTGGGTGGTTTGGTATATTTATGAGGTTGACATTCACGAGAGAACGGTTCTATTCTACGATTCGTTCTTGTCTTCAACAGCTCGGATGTGGAATAATTTGCCAGTCTGTTTTGGTTTATTTATGAATCTCATACTACTTGATTCAGTCAGTTCAGTTTCAATTTGGGAGGCTGGTATGGGTACCGCCGCCCCGAGAACCATTTATTGGATAACCAACACCTCAGCCATAGGTCACCCCAAGTGGTTTGCTACATTTGGTGACACCAGCTCCACGGCAGGCCGGATGGACTCAAACGTCCGTCACTCCTGGACACACTGACCCCCAGATTCCTACCCTCCCCGAATACCCTTTTCCTTCCCAGAACTTCTTCTCCTTCCTTTCCTAAAAATACCTTCCACACAGCACCCCCAAAGATGACATAGGCTCTGAGGGGAATTATTTTCCTCAGGGCCTCCTGTGTGGAGCTAAGGGGGCATACATTAATTACGTGAGCTTAAAAAGGGGGGACTATTTACTAACATTAAACTTTATGATTACCCGCGAAATTATTATTTTTTCGATTATTTTAATAAATGTATTTTGTTTTCAGGTAATACTTGCCGGTCGCCAATAGTCGAGGCAGTTTTCACAAAGCTCGTTGAGGAGAGCGGTCAAGCCGATAAGTGGGATATCGACAGCGCCGCTTTGGAAAAGTGGCATGCTGGCGATCAACCAAATTATAAGGCACAGGAGATTATGAGGAAAAATCACATTTTCAATTACACCAACAGAGCTAGGCAAGTATGTACTTATTCTGAAATAATAGACACAAATATTCGTCTCATCTCATTTTCTTACGGTGACCCGTCGCTTTGATAAGGCATCTCTAGACGTTCAATACTCCAGTGGTCTCAGTTTATTTCAGGCCCAACATCTCGTTTAGCCTCTGGAATTGTTTTTTCCAGCTTTGACTAGAGCGACTAACTGGATCTCTTCTGGCATTCTACATAATTCACAGTCGTCAAGTGGGAATGCTGTTCTAATAGAAGATGCTTAGAGGAACTTTCGTCATTGATTCTTTCGATACTGATGCACACCCAGGAAACACACCAAATGCATGCCCAACGTTTTTGCAAGGTTGAAATTTCACCTGAGAACCGTTTGCTTCTACGATTCTTTCTTGTATTCAACAGCTTGCTTGGGGAATGATTGCCAGCCTCTGTGTTTCTTATGTCATCCTGTGTGGAGTCAATATGAAAATACAGATTGCATTTAAATAAATGATTATTGATAAAAACAAAAATATGCTGGAAAATCATTTCGTCAAAATGGCCACCATCTCGCCGCTGGAATTCCTCAAATCAGGCCCTTATATTTTCGAAAAGTTTTCGTCAAAAATCTCGGGTATGATGACCATTTCTTGATGGATTTTCTCCTTTAATTGAAGTATAATCGCTGGTTTATTTACGTAGACTCAACCTGTTAGATAAAATATATACATACAAAATATATTCCATAAAAAAAAAAATCAGCTGGGGTTAGATCCATGAATATCTCCACTGCGTGAGATCAGTTTATTAGGGAAATTTTCTTTAACCAATTTCTTTTGCTCCATGGCCGCCCTGTTTGTTTTCCTGCCGGTTCCTTTGAAATTTTTAAACGATGATTTAATCAAATTAACACTTGAGCACTGATTAATACTCTGTAATTTGTGATGCAAACGAAATAGGCGGTGTTCATCATTGTTTTGTAAAATAGAAAAGAATCATTGTTGAACAGAAAAGAACAAAATCATTGTTTTTGTAAAAACGTTTTACCCAGAACGCATGTCGCTCTCCCGTAAAGTGATTTATTGTGATTAAATTTCCGAGAAGCGTGGAGCCACGCATAAGTGACCCCGTTCTCCTCCTTCCCCTTTCGGAATCCCCGCTAGCACGATAACAAAAGTGCAAATGTTTATGGCCCACCCTTTATGTTAACTTTGAATGCTCACGAAATCTGTACATTTTACAGATAAAAGTGGCAGATTTTGAGAACTCTGATTTCATATTTGGCATGGACGAACAGAATATGACGGGGCTGAAGCGCCGGGCCCCCAAGACCAGTAAAGCCCAGCTGCTACTCCTCGGGGACTTTGATCCCGAAGGAGACAGGATTATAAGGGATCCTTATTGCGTAAGTTATGAACACGGAAGTTTATGTGAATGCAATTTTAACAATCTGATCTCTCAGATTACTGTTTTTTAAATTATTGTTTTTATGTGGATTGATGTAATCGTGCCTCTGTCCAGATGCCTCTTTTTAAATTACAACTACTACTATTTATCTAACTTCATTATACCAATACTTTAAAGTTTACATTTGTGTGTAACGCCATCTCTGAGAGCGGTTGTAAACATAACATACTCGTACAGGTATCATTCCTAGATTTTTCTGAGCCAGCTAACAGTTCAGTATTGACACACACATCTGAAGTTTTTTTAAGGTTTCACTTTTACCGCGTGTGAATTGCACACTTCAGTAACATTAAGAAATAACAAAAAATGATAAAAAACCCTTTTTTAAGAATGAATTTTATTTACTGAACATATATATCCTTCATAAAAGCCATTTCCGGCCCAAAATGGGACTGAAAGTTGATTTTATGCTGGTTAAGGGCCCGCTACCCGAATTACTACTGATTTCTTACATATCTCCCTTAAACACGTTGAGTTTTAAAACGCTTAAAAAAATATATGTTATTCTTGAAGATAATATCTAGACATTGCCTGCGCTGAAACGTAAATTATATAAAATTCCCTCGATAGAAAAAAATCGCAAAGTATACTCCAAAAATTATTATAAACAAGTTTGTTTCAGTTATTTTACAAGTTATATGTATGAAAAAAATCACAGTGTTTCTTTAAATGCTGTTTAAGAGAATGCCCGCGAGATTTTTGCTCTATTTTAAACGAGTCGTGTTTTATTAAACATTTTCGCAATTTTCAAATGTTAGCTTTGTAGTTAGTAAGTAAGTAAGGTAGTTAGTTTCTGTAAATGTTAGCGCTCTCCTCTAACATTCGTAATTTCGTATCTCTCCATCTTCTTCTTTTCGGGCCCGGTTGCAGAGCCTTAATGTGGGTCAAGAAGTAGAAAAAATTCATAAAAAATATTTATTTTTATTCATCATAATTAATTTAGAGCCTCAGAAATGCAAAAAAATACAAGTCTATAAAAAGGTAAATATATAAAAGATCATCGATAAAATTGATCGAAATTGAATCACATAATTCAAGCACACAACCTCGCCATGTTCAACGGAGTGGTCAGAAGCAAGCTGGAGTACGCTAGTACTGTCTGGATACCATATCAACTTAAATACATAAATATGATTGAACAAATTCAAAAAAAATTCCTAAGGTATGTTTACATGCGATCTTACGGAATATATCCGAAATTCATGCATCACGTGGAACTGCTAAAGGAGACAAATTATCAAAGCCTAGAGACCAGGCGTAATGCCGGACTCGTGGTATTCGAATTAAAGTTAATAAAAAACCTTATTGAGTGTCCATATCTCCTGTCATGCTGTGGCTTATTCGCTCCTGACAAATACTGTCGAACTCGTAGCCACGCCCTATTCTACATACCGCAGGGTCGGACAGATGTCATGGCTCAACACAGCATGACAAGAGGTATGGCATTGCTTAATGCCCTACCAGCGGATATAGATGTGTTTGATATCACCGTACCATGTTTTAAAAAAACTATATATGTACATGTATTGTTAGTTATAAGAAAATTAAAATTGTACCATAATTGGGCTCACCTGTCTGTCGTACAATAAAAAAAAAAAAAACCTCATTACCCAAAACACGTAATCGCCTCGGGAATTTTCGTACATAATAGCCGCCCGAGTATACTTGAACGTAGTTCTCAAGCGGTTAAATCCAAGATTTACTGTAATAAATTTTATTTTTTTTATTCCAGGATGTTGATTCTCTGGGATTTGAGAAGTGCTACGAGCAGGCTATGCGTTGCTGCAAAACCTTTTTGGAAAAAATGTCCCAGTAGCAAGCTACATTCTGTGAATCGGCCATTCAAAAGATCCTTTATTGCTTTCAAATTGTGACACATCTTTTTAATAGTCAATTATCTATTTATTATTTGTTTATGACATACCTATACATGTACGATTATTACAATTTATTAGGTAGATACATTAAATTTACATTGTTTTAGAATCAATTACTTATAAATATTATTGTGATTATTTATGAGAATTTTATGTTAGTAGCTGAGTGGAGTTAGTAGCTGAGTGGAGAAACGCTTCGGGTTCCTATCTAGGCTGTGTGGGTTCAATTCCTTGACTAATTAAGTCCTTCATTATTGTACCACCAACGTTTTCCACTCAAAATGATGGAGTAGGAGGTTTAAAATTTTTGTCAGGTTATTTGTAATCTGTCTTTTGTTTAAATAATGAAAAGAGAAATTGGTATTATATACGTACACTAGAGATGGGTAATTTCTGCATTTTGCCAGAGGCCTCCGAGACGTGCTTTCTTTTAAAAGTACTCAAGTTTTTGAAGCAGGTCCTGGGAACCACTCCGGCACGACCAACCGAGTGGCTTGGACGAGTCGCATGGGTTCGACCGGAGCCGGACCTCGGAGCCTGAACCCGCAAAAGAACTCGAACCTGGGACCTGCTCCCGACTCGCGAGTGGCTCGAACTGCAGAGTTCTGGGTTGGGGTCCGAGTACTGGAACGGGGTCTTTGGGAGTAGTTGATTTGAAAAAGGAGTAGGAGTAGGATCCGCTTCCCGCGAAGAACCCGAGTTCAAGAGCCCACTCCAGCTGAACCTACACATCGCTTATGTACATGTGATTAATATACAAATGTGATAGATCTTTTATAAGAAGATTTTATTGTTATTAGCTTCAGAAGAAGCATTAAGTTTTATTTATATTAATTATTTTGTTAGATGTGAATGCAGAAATTTATTGTAGTGTTTATAGAAAATAATATAAATTATATTAATGGAGGTTAATATTGTACACCTATAAAAGAATTTTTTTTATAATAAATATTTATTAATTTAAAAAATCGTATTTACTTTTTCAATCTTTTGGTTAGAAGAACATAATATAATTTCAACATGGCAGCTTAATATTATTTGTGTAGATTTATTTTCACCCATTTCAGCACAAAGCTGTGTACACACACAGCTTTCAAATATAAGATCATTGCACGCCAAATAATGCTCTCCATACAATCCCTTCAGACCATTCACACGTAAGCGGTTTATGCGCAGATCAACCATAAACAATACACATCTTAAGCCGTAACTGCTCCTGAGGCGATATATGAAAAGTTATGCGCCCCCTTCTCCGCCGAAAACAGGAGAGGGGTCATTTTAATTACGGAGCGGCCTAAACTGGTAGATAACAGATGTCAAGTTGACAGATTCTGTACAAAGAAATGTGTATTCCGTGGCCGCTCCCTAATTCATCTGACCCCCTCTCCTACCATAGGAAGAAATATTTGATAGCGTTGTGTGGCGGTACAAAACACGAGCACTCGCGGTTCAACAGATATCTGCTTGCTTGCGGCTTTATAGCAGTGTGTGTACATAGCTAAATTCTGAAGTAGATGTTGCCAAAAGTCTTTTGTTGGTCTGATAAAATTTAGAAAATGATGGGTGACATCTGTGTAAGCATTATATAAATATTACTAAATTATGCAATAAAATAGGAGTGTGTTTACGAATCCGCTCATAGATGGCGAACCTTACGCCAAATAACAGTGTATCAAAAATGGTTTAATAACAACTGAACAAAGTGGCACTTCAACACCCCTTTGAAAAGTCAATGAAAGTAATTAAAAAATAGCACACAACCTAACCTAACGTAACATATGTATTCTAGTTTTTTTTTTTACTTTTCAAAGGAGTGATGAAGTGTCACTTTGTTGAGTTGTCCGGTTACTATCTTTTTCCGGTCACCCAAAAAATTGTGTCTGTGGCCGGAGGGCGGCGTGGATTTGATTTTCATGCGAATTTACAGTTTTGTTCCGAGATTGATAAAATTTTGCAAACTTGACCTTCAGAACAAGAGGAAGGTCACTGTCAACCTCTGATTTCGAAAAACTCCGTGTAAAGACCGGACAATGCAGGGACTTCAGCTAGTATGGCATAAAAATATTCACAGCTTGAATGGCACTAAAGCAGTGGTTCCCAACCTTTTCCTGACCCGGGACCACTTGTATGTTTATTTTTTCGACACGGACCACAAGCAGTGGCATAGCGAGGGGGGGGCGGCGCCCCGGGTGCCACCCGACACAGTTTCAACTTCCAAGAGCACAATTCTCTAGCCAACCCCCCCCCCGAAGTCCAAATTTGTGTTTGTCAACTTTATTGGGGGGGAGGGGGGTGACACCACGTTGGATAACCACGTAGGTTAGCATGGGTGGCACCCGGGACGGATGGCACAACGGGAGGGGCGTAATGGGATAGGGTGGGACGGTTTCTAGCAGAATATTTACCACAACACGGAGGGGGTAGAACGGGGTAGGATGGGGTGGGGCGAAACGGAATACCGTAATGGTCACTGACCACAAGGTATAATAATGATAAACTGAATAAAAAATATTTATTCAGTTTATTCTTATTAATATTTCATCGAATAACTATGATGTTATAGTTCTAGTTGAAACGTGGCTTGTAGCAAGTGTAAACACGGCCGAATTCATAGATTCGCGTTACACGGTATTCCGACGAGATAGGAACCGTATAATTACCGGTAAGATGGACGGAGGTGGTGTGTTAGTGGCTGTGCGCAAGGAACTCGCAGCTTCCCGTCTCGACGATTGGGAAAAAAATCAAATTGAACAAATCTTTATATCAATTCCGTTAAGGTCTCTAAATCTCACCATATGTGCTGTATATATACCTCCTGTCTCGCCAATAATGCTTTATGATATTTTCTCCAAAAACCTGGAATCTGTCTTTTCATCAGAACCAAATAATACGTTTTGTGTTCTTGGAGATCTGAATCTACCTACTCTTACATGGACATTTTCCGAAGGCTGCAATCATGGTATTGCCTCCTCAAACACGGCTGCATCGCAAACTTTTCTTCAAACAATGGCATTGATGAGCTTATTTCAATATAATTGTATACCTAACCACAACGATAAATTCTTAGACCTTATATTTTACAGTCGCGAAACAAAAGTTACACATAGCGATGACCCTCTCCTTTCAGAGGACAGACACCATCCAGCCCTGGAATTTGAAAAATCATCTGCGATTCAACCAAAAATTAAAAACAACAAAGAGCGTAGGCACAATTTCAGGAAAGCTGATTATACTCAAATTAATAATGACATTAATTGTATTGATTGGAAGTCTGAAATCGCGAATTTATCAGCAGAAGAAGCAGTAGACCGATTCTATGTAATAATAAACAATATAATTGATGAGTTTATTCCAGTATTGGCCAGACGAAATGACAAATTCCCCATATGGTTTACTCCCGAACTTATTAGCTTATCACGGAAAAAAGATAAAGTTTGGCTCAAATGGAAGACATATAAAGGTCTTTCTGACTATCGTAAATTTTCCTTCTTACGTGCTACATACAAAAAATTGGCTAGTGAATCTCGAAAGTTATTTTTTGAAAACATCGAAAGTTCATTGCAAAATAATATTAAATGCTTTTGGTCATACATATCCTCCTTAAAATCATCTGATGGATATCCTGCTACTATGTCCTTCGAAGGGCGCAAATCTAATGATGCCCAAGAAATCTGTAATATGTTCTCTGAGTTCTTCAAGTCAACATTTGAACCCTCATGTATCAATGACTCAATTAACATTGACCAACTTGAGGCCGTTCGGGACTCTGGACTTACGCACATTCACACCATTGAACTAACGGAACAAGAAGTGCAATCAAGTTTAAAGGCGCTAGATATAAACAAAGGTGCGGGTCACGATGGAATACCGGCATTTTTCCTCAGATCTGCTGCGTCGTCATTGTATGTTCCACTTACCATAATATTTATTAAATGCCTGAGTGACGGGGTTTTCCCTGATAGGTGGAAGTTGGCTTATATTATACCAGTCCATAAGGGTGACTCACGTCAAAAAGTCGAAAACTATAGGCCAATATCTATTCTCTCGGCGATCCCTAAACTCTTGGAAAGACTTGTCCATGATAATATATATCCCCAGCTTGCCGCCAAAATTACAGAACAACAACACGGGTTTGTAAAAGGCAAATCTACAATGAGTAATTTACTAATTTACTCAAATTTCTTATTCACTAGCATGGATCGAGGCCACCAGGTAGATGCAATATACTGCGATTTCAAAAAAGCTTTCGACAAGGTTGACCACCTTATTCTTATTAAAAAAATAATGTTCAACGGAATTAGGGGAAACTTATTACGTTGGTTTGTCTCATATTTGACAAAAAGACAGCAAGCTGTTTCATTACGAGGACATACTTCTACGTGGGAACCAGTTACCTCTGGCGTACCACAGGGGTCAATCCTGGGTCCACTGTTATTTATACTTTTTATTAACACTGTTACTAAATGTTTCATGCATTGTTTATTTCTTTTGTACGCCGATGATATAAAAATATTTGCCATTGTTAGGAATTTAAACGATTGTCTGCTCATCCAAAGCGACTTAGTAAGGTTCGAAGCATTTTGCAATGAAAACAAAATTTACCTAAGTTACAACAAATGTAAACAAATAAGCTTCACTAAAAATCACAACGCTATTATACACAATTATTGTATTGGTAACTATTTACTCGAGCGCGTTTACTGTATAAAAGATCTAGGCGTACTTTTTGATTCTAAACTCCATTTCGATGCGCACATTGAGAACATTGTGAATAAAGCTTACCGCATGCTAGGATTTGTCATCAGAAACAGCCGCGAATTTCGAAAACCTGAAACTTATCTTCTACTTTACTACACGCTGGTCCGTTCTCAACTTGAATACTGCACCTCCATATGGACACCACTTTACGGTGTCTATAAAGTCAACATTGAAAGTATTCAAAAGAAATTTCTGCAATACCTCAATTACAGAATGAGCGCACCTAAACGGGGGTACATAAATATGCTCTCGAATTATAACGTCACCACTCTAACTAACCGGCGAACATACCTTGACCTCATGACGCTTTATAAAATCTGCAATAACTTTATCGACTGTCCTGACCTACTGAAACTAATAAACTTCAAAATACCACCCAGAGTAACAAGGCTTAACGACTTATTCCACATTAGCCGGACGCGTACAAATGCTGGTGTCAGGGATCCAATCAGAAGAATGTGCGAATCGTTTAATCAAAATCAAAACATCAAGGATTCCGACTTATTTTTTGATACACGCAGTACTTTTAGTAGAAAATTGAAGGCCGTTTTCCTACAAAGTACAATACCTTAGACATTGCTTGGTTTATAATTTTAACTACCTTTCTTTTTTTAAATTTCTGTATGACATTATTTTTTATCTATATATATATTTGGTCTTACCATCAAAATTTTTCCAAAAACAATTTGTAAACTTTTATAAGGATATTGCGCATTCTTTTTTCATCTCTCTGTAAAATAATATTTACTTATGTATATACATACGTCTTTTCCGTATTTAACGGTAAAAATATTTGTATATGTTTTCATCTGCTGTCAATGTTAATTCGTGAGAAATAGTTTGGATGCAGGCGAATTCTCTTTTAATTGTTTTGTATATTCTTGTCAATTGACGTCTGTATCTGTATTTTCTCCTTAATAAAAAAAAAAAAAAAAAAAAAAAATATTGTTCAGATTTTTTTTTTATTCAGACTTCTCGACTAGGGACCGCCCGCGCGCTGGCTCGCTTATTGACTCGCGGACCATCTTCTAGCCTCTCGCGGACCACTGGTTGGAAAACCCTGCACTTAAGAGATAAATCTATAGAAGAGTTTTGTAGGCGTGTCTGTATTCCCGAAGTAGAATCATTTGTATCTTATTTCCTGGTGAAATTGATCACGATTTTTTTTCTTGAATAGAAAATCAATTTATTGTCATCCATCATAAAACATAGTCGGGATAGTAACACCATTTATAACTCTATAACGGCTGGACCGATTTTTATGATCTTTGATTTGTTGGATTTGTCTCAGCTCCGAATAGCAGAATAGCTATTAAAATACCGGAAAAATTCAAGAAAAAAAAAACGAAGTAAATTATTTTCCTCGTACATTTTGTATGGAACGAATTCTCATCTTTTGAAAGAGCTGCAGCAATATCGTGATAATTATAATATTGAATAGTGCGTGAATTCGAAAAATTCAAAAATGTCAAATGTCAATGCGCTGATTGGTTTGCTTTTCGTTCTTAAACATATAATGCTGCCCCTCTTCTTACACCAAAAAATGTCAACAGTCGAAATTGAGACAAACGATGAACTTCTGCACCTCTCCAAAGGAAAAATACGATAATTATAATAAATCTTCCTCAAACGTATAAAGAAAATGAAACGCTTACCCATAAGTAAAAAAGTAAGAAAATCACAAAAAATATGAATCTCTGATACTGACAAAAACAAAACATGGACAGATGCGTATCGATGATTGCTTGATAATTGTCTGATTTTTAACTTATTAAAAAAAACTGAATTTAATTCAGCTATAAGTTAACACAACTGTTATTGATTCTGAGGCGGTAGGAAGTTCTCCGGGTCAGCCAGTTGTAAATAAATCAGTATAAAATAAGTATTACATTATTGAAATAATCACATGTACTCTTTTCGGTGTGTTTGAACAAACCAATTAAAAAATTACAAGTGTGCAGTTCACACGCGGTACAAGTGAAACCTTCAGAAAACTTAAGTAGACAAGAGTGGGGAGGCTACGACTGATAATTCTATCTCATTCTCTCGCAGGCTAAATCCTATATATAGATGTATGTGCTTGTCTCTTTTGACGGCCTCGTGGTCCAGGGGTAAGACTCTTGACTCACAATCCGAAGATCGCGGGTTCGAACCCGGCGTGCGCAAATATTTATTTAACTACAAATAGGTATTTCACAATTAATAATTAAAAATAATATTTTATTTATTTATAATATATCTATAGTACAACGTGTCCGGAAACTCGTAGTACAAGCGGGAAACTGGTGAATCTACATCATGTGGAGTACCCAAAAAACTTTTTTTTTTCAATCTGAGTATTTCGATTTTAATATTGTTTTTTTTCTTCTATTTTTCCATTTTTTCCGCAACTGAAGGGTTAAAAAAACTTTTGAGCCCGGTTTACCCTTCGATGCATTTTATAAGACATTACACAGCTGAAATCAATCCCCCTAGTGAACAATTTTTTCAAATTTAACCAAAAAAATTCCAACTTCGGACCCGATTTACTCGAAAACGAAAGCTCAAATCAAAAAAGTTGTATCACAAATCGACTCCGAATGTGATGTAGATTTACCAGTTTCCCGCTTGTACTACGAGTTTCCGGACACCGTATATATTTGCGGCACTTTCCAGAGTGGAAGATACTCTCAGTATCCCGCTGGTTTTGGAATTGAAACGTTGCCTGAAATGGCTTTAGCCGTGTTTGGTGACCAGATCTGAATAG
The DNA here is from genome assembly GCA_929108145.2 of Limnephilus rhombicus. Taxonomy (NCBI): domain Eukaryota; kingdom Metazoa; phylum Arthropoda; class Insecta; order Trichoptera; family Limnephilidae; genus Limnephilus; species Limnephilus rhombicus. The sequence continues at coordinate 50,600,147 of OV815286.1, read as the reverse complement.
CCAGGTTCTTCCTCACCTTCCTCTCCCCCATCTCCTTCCCTCCACTACCTTCAGCCTCACAACATATCTCAATAGGGGATGCCGTAGTCTGTTGGGACTCTTGTGCGGTATATATGTTAAAAAAAGTGTCGATATTTTTCGTTTTATCGAGTTTTAAATCACAACGGTGCTAAAGAAGTAACACTTCAAAAATAAAGGTATCTTACGTGCCAGGTACTCTGGAAAAATGTTTTTTTACCTAGGACAATGTAATAATAGGCATTTTTTTATTGAAACAATGAAAAAAATTCTTTCTCAGTAAAAATGGGAAATATTTTTTCCTTACTACGGCAACTCTCTTCCACCTGTTTTTGGAACAACACTACGAAATGTGAGTTTTTTTTATATACAGGATGTAACAGCACGTAGGTACCCGAGGGATTTTAACCCTCGAATACTGACCATATTTGGGGTAAAAAATGTAAACAAAATTTTTGTCTCCGGTGACTTTTTTGATGACATTTTTTTTTCTTCAAATTCAAACAAAATTTTTTCTTCCGCTTGTTGTATTTGGTCACTCAGCCGAGTAACCGAACAACCCCTCAACTCCTCCAACTGTCCAACACCTACCATTTTGTAATGTTTTTGTAGAAAAATAAATTAAAAAAACATCAAAAATATCACCGGAGACCAAAATTTCATCTACATTTTTACTCCAAATAATGTCAGGAATCGATGGTTAAAATCCCACGGGAACGTACTGTTACACCCTATATATGTATATATATATATATATTTTTATTTTTATGTATACCGCACAAGAATCCCAACTGCTCCCGTCTGGATCCAGTGATGCTATGGCATCCCCAATTGGGGTATGTTGTGAGGCTGAAGGTAGTGGGGAGAGGAAGGAGATAGGGAAGAGGAAGGTGGGGAAGTACCTAAGCTATTCAGATCTGGTCACCAAATACGGCCAAAGCCATTTCAAGCAACGTTTCAATTCTGAATGGTGGTCTTACATCAGGGCGATTCTGATGTGAGAATTTGGAGTCGATTTGTAGTTGACTTTTTTATTGAAGCTAGGTATTGAGTCAGTGGTTGGAATATGTATTTTAAGTCAAATTTGAAAAAAAAATCAGTCGCCATCAGCTGTATTATGTTTTCAAAAATGGAGTTCTTAAAGTTTTTTAACCCTTTCGTTGCCAAAAAAGGGAAAAAATCGAATTGCTCATATCTAACTTTTTTAATTTTTTATTTCGTGTGTTGCTGATTCACCAATTTTCCGCATGTATGTGATAAGAGTTTCCGGACACCGTATGTAAATATACTTATACTATACAAACATCTATCAAATCTCTGTTCTGATAGCTATCCTGATTATCTCTAAGTACCAAACTTTGTACATCCAGATATGATGGGCGCAGCTTATATCTTTTTTAAATCTTATCATGTATTTTTTATGTAAACATCTTGTATTAGGTCTGTGTATTTTTGAGCATGTACCTTTTATTGTATTTTTCCTGATTTGTTTTTTATGCATTTCTATAGTCCATCATGGAGGATAGTTGATTTTAACTTTGTGACACCAACAGTACATAAATCAAATGAGTGGTTATAATATTATTCATAAAATCTTATAAGACATGTTTCTGTGAAATATTTGTAAAGTGATTCTTCATATGTTTGTGTCTGTATGTTGCTTCTGTAAAATGTTTTGTAAATTTTTTCTTTATTTATTGTGTCTGCATATTGGGTTAGGTTGGGTTTATCTTTTCAAATGTACCAATTGGCGATTCCTTAATGAGTTTTGATAACTCATGGGAATGCAACATCGTTGTATGTATTATTTAAAAAAAATAAATGTATACCTACGTGTTTTCCTCAATGTTTGTTAAAACATTGTCGCTGGAGACGCAGAGCCGCCGCTACCCGAATTTCTACCGATATCTTACATAATCCCCCTTAAACATTAAAATTTTTTAAGCGTTTAAAAAAATATATGTTATTTTTGAAGATAATATCTATACATTCCCCACACCGAAACGCAAATTATATGAAATTCCCTAGATAGAAAAAAATCGCAAAGTATGCTCCGAAAATTATTTTTTTCACGTCTGTTTCAGTTATTTTACAAGTTATATGTATGAAAAAATTGACAGTGTTTCTTTAAATGCTGCTTTAGACAGCCCATAAAGATTTTTGCTCTATTTTAAACGAGTCGTGTTTTATTAAACATTTTCACAATTTTCGCTTCAATTTTATCGTTTTAAATATTAGCGCACTCTTTCTAACATACGTAATCATACATCTCTCTATCTCCTTCTTTTTGAGCCGGTATACTACATATAAAAGTACGCCTACTGTCGGATTGCTAACATATGTATTATAAAACATAACCAACGAGTACCAGGTAACCAATCTATTATTAAAATAATGTGAAGTCAGTTACGTCACTGAATCTCGTAAGTCAGCACATTCAAAATTCCAAGAACAATAAATTGTTTTTTCAAGAATTTGACTTCGATTCGAGATCCGAGGTGATTGAGAATGTGACGTTATCTAGATCGGTCGTATCTTGGCATCTGTGATCTGTGAATATTTCAATAGTCCCCAAAGAAACACGAATAAAAAATAAGTAGACAGGTAAAAGAGTCAAAGTAGTCGATTCTATGTTTGGTGCTTGAGATGATGTAAGAACTATTAGTTGTAACTTTTGTTGAAGTAGTCTTTTTTGTGCGTTTGGTAGATCTATTTTGATCTGATTTGGGATAGGGTTGGACATAGGGAACAAATTGTGAATAATCCTAATCAAGAGAAAAATTAAATTTAATTAAAAAAAATTATTATTAAATTATTTCTTTCAATAACACACCATTTCCTTGCACACATTTTTCCAATTTCTTTCATAGCACGATTTTCAAATGTGACCATAAACTTGTACTCTTGTAGATGAATACCTACAAATTTTTATTTCTATCTTCTTTCAAATATCTTTTTGTTCTTTATTTTTCAGCTTACTTTTAATTTTTATATTTGTAGGTATTTAGTTTTATTCACCTTCTTATGTTTTATTATCTGTTACTATAAAATAATATGTGTATGACTACCACAACACAAGCATTAGGTAGTTAAAGAAAAAATGACAAAAAAAAGTAACATATAAAAATTTATGATATAATAAAAAAAATATATATCACAGTTCTTCAACAAGTGAAACTCTCCTAACGCAAGTTTAATATTCTTTAAAACATAAAATTTATTTGGTATAATTTATATGTGTCCAGAATATGTAGGTACATATTATGTATTTTACGACTTTATGTCCGTGTTAAATCTTCCCCACACCCCCACAGGAAAAACTAAACCCTTCCACACACTTTTCCACAAAAATGATCACCAAGTCAATCCACGCTATGCAAGTGCACTATATAAGTATAATAAATACAAAACAATACAAGAACTACATGTCAACCTACCAGAGACCAAAGGGGAAAATAATTCATCGAAAATAATTAATTGTTTTTATTCGCGATATTTTATTTTTTTATTCCAGTAAAAACAAAATTACATTTTATTTTTAATTTTTAACTTTATGAGTAAAACCTCAAATTGTAATATTTAAATAAATGAAGACAATATAAGCGAAACTCAATCGAAAATCTGGAAACAGAAAAATCAGAAAAAACATATTGACACCTCTGGGACTGGGAGAAGAGGTCCTGGGTTCGAGTCCCAGAGGTGTCAATATGTTTCGCTTATATTGTCTTCATTTATTTAAATATTACAATTTGAGGTTTTACTCATAAAGTTAAAAATTAAAAATAAAATATTCATCCTAGACTTGCAGAAAAGTTGATAGATGTCGCATATTAAATAAAATGGATAAAGCTTTATCCAGACACTATCTAGAGAGCATTTAGTTCGGGTTTGAATCTTGCAATCATACATAAAGATAGTTGCCAATAATATATGCGTTAAAGAAAATGAAGGTAATGTAGGTGGTTCTTAGTCGAAGTATGGTATAGTTAAACATGACCGAATTTCATATCGACACCGTGGCGCAGTGGTTAGCGCGTTTGCCCGGAAAGCAAGAGGTCCTGGGTTCGTGTCCCAGAGGTGTCAATATGTTTTTCTGATTTTTCTGTTTCCAGATTTTCGATTGAGTTTCGCTTATATTGTCTTCATTTATTTAAATAAAATTACATGTTTACTCATTTAACTAGAAGTAATGAAACATATTAACGCTATTCTATTTCATTACTTTGTTTATCAAAAATAAAAATTAATATAAATTTTTCATTTATGTATTTTTCACATACGGTTCCCGTTGAAACTTGCTTAAAATGCTCTAAATTTTTTATGAATTATTTACACCCGTAAAATCTTCCTTGTTTAAATTTAAAGTTGTAAAATGTCCTCCACGAATCAGGGAACTATATTAGATAAAATCTGTATATGTAATGTATATATACTTAGGTATGTATACTTACAAATCTATACAGCTGATTCCGCTTAATTGGTCAAATTTATCGGTTATTTGGCATAAAACACAATGAACAGAAACCAAATAAGGAAACAATAAATAAAGTAACACATAACGTTTCCTAATTTGGGAGGCGGGTACGGGTACCGCCGCCCGGGAACCATTTATTGGATAACCAACACCTCTGCCTTAGTTCAACTCATGTGAGTTAGCAGGGGTACCTGGGTTCATCGGGCTTGGTGTGTCCAGGTCCTGGCGGCGGGCCGAATCGGGAGGGGCCGGCTTGGGGAGACCTTTTGACCTCTAGAGATTGTCTCACTCGACCTAATAGTCTTGCACCGCAGCGGGAGGAATGGATTCGTACGTCCGTCACTCCTTTTTACTTCCCAGAACTTCCTTTCCCTCCTTTCCTTAAAAATACCCTCTACCCACCATCTCTAAAGTTGACATAGGTCCTGAGAGAAATTATTTTCATCCCCTAGATTCCTACCCGCCTCTTTTGCCTTTTTACTTTCCAGAACTTCCTTTCCATCCTTTCCTTAAAAATACCCTTTTTCCCTACCCTATTTTCCTCAGGGCCTCCTGTGTGGAGCTCATGTAAAAAAAAACCCTCTACCCACCATCTCTAAAGTTGACATAGGTCCTGAGAGAAATTATTTTCATCAGGGCCGATGTAAAAGTGCAAATAAGTATGTACCTACTTACAGTTCTTACCTTATAAAAATCTTACGTTAGCAAAATTTTCCCTAGTTTTTAGAAAGCGCGAAGGTTTATTAAAAAAAAAATCATTTGAAAATTGTATGACTGTTTTACAAAAAGTTGTTACATTTTCATTTACTGCTTTTCGCCCTACTTTCTTTTCATAAAAAAAATATATAAAAACATATTTATATCAGTTACCTACCAAAAAAATATTAATTCGTACACCATCCATCACCCAAATCCGGGCCTATGAACAATGATGAATAAAAAGTCGGTGTTAACAATGGCAAGAGTCCCATAGAGGAGAAGACTGGCTGTCCGGAGTGTCCAGTTGTCCAGTGTCCGTCCGTTTCCACGTCACCCCCGTCAATGGCACTGACGGTCAATACAATCAGCCTCCGATCTATATCTGGACCGGGGACCGCGGCCCGCACTTGACGGGCAGGGCCGGGGTGACTGTGCTGCAAAACAATTACCTGAGGACGATCTGAAGATAATTTAGATTAATCGATAGTTTGTCGAAGTGAAACTTCTTTAGCAACGTTGTGATTTGAAATCCGATGAAACGGAAACGACACTAAAAAGAGACCAACACATATATCTGTAGGATTTAGCCTGCGAGAGAATAAGATACGATAAAACCTTACCGCATTGGCCGCATTGATAATGAGCTCACTTTTCAAGGCTCCTATTGGTTCAGATTGTGTGGGTGAAGGTTTCACTTCTACCACGTGTGAACAGCACTCGATTTTTATTTAAAAAAATTAGAGTGTGTAATTCACACGCGATATAAGTGAAGCCATAAAGTCGCTAGATGTCGCTTTCTTTTGCCTGTTTATTTTAAAGAGGTTTGAAGATTAAATATTGATTTACAAAAATAAAAATGTTTATTTTTTTGGATTTCGTAGGATTCGAACCTCCGTCCGCTGGATTTCTCTGGCCGCTGAGATTTGCGACGCACTACACCGCTGCGCTTTGGGACTGAACGCGAATTTACGCATTATATTCCGACGACCCGTAAAAAAACAAAGCGGCCAATGAGTGCAGACCTATCATCGTATCCGTTTTATATCTCAACCAATAGGAGCCTTGCGCGCAGTTTGATACTTCGCAGGTGCCGTAATGCGTCATTTCCGTTTCATCCGAATTTCAAATCACTCTAACGGGCTAAGCAAGTTTCACTTCAAAATTTCCAGGAAGAACAAAACAACAACATTGGAATGTTATTCGTAAAGATTGCAACGACGCACTTTGGAATGATTGCAATAAGGTCAGATGGCTCAATAGCAGGCGGTAGGAATCATTGTTGGCTTGAGGATCCGACCTTGAGGTTGCAATCATACTTATCTATGTCTCAATCTCTTAATCGACAGCATTAGTTCCGTCTATTAGTAACCTCTTAAACTACTATCTCAAAAACTAAAACGTATCAAACTCGTACGTATGACAACCCAAGCACCATACAGAAGTGTTAATAAAGATTGTAGAAGAATCTCCACTCCACCTGGAAGTTTCAGTTCAAAAAATTATTGAACTCTCAAATTTACGCATTACATTCCGAAATTCCGACGACCCGTAAAAAAACAAAGCGGCCAATGAGGAGCCTTGCGCGCAGTTTGATACTTCGCAGGTGCAGTAGTGCGTCATTTCCGTTTCATCCGAATTTCAAATCACTCCAACGGGGCTAATGAAGTTTCAGTTCAAAAATTATTGAACTATCAAATTATTGTTATTCACTTCGTATACAAAAGTATTGAAACACAAAAAACAGAAATACCTAATATAATTATTTGAAATAAATAATATAACTACTCCGTTAATAACATGTTCAGCAGGAAAGCTCACAAATTGTGAGATCCGGCGTCATGAAAATTAAACAGGTTTTTCTGTCAGAAATTTTAAGGTAACCTTAACTATTTGCAGATCACAGTACGAGTATCTACCCAGTAAAAAAATGTTTATCCTGTCCCAATTTATTGGTTCTCAGTGGTTACCCCAACATTTATCCATGTCGCACATTGGAAACGACTCAAATGTATCCGTACAAAATACTTGAAGTTTGAAGAATTACTTTCAGCGATAGAAAGAGACGCTGATATAGCCCGACAATACGTCATGACAGGTTAAAGTGGGACGGAGCATACCAGGGATGCATCAGCCTTATGTGCATTGTGTACGGCGTACACGGGTGGCCGAATTGAGGGGTGTACGAACTGAATATACGTTTCTGTACTCGAAAGCAGTTTGATTTGGTGATCTCTGTGACTGATACATCCGTCGTTAAATTTTTATCTATAAGTTTGCGTAAGTAAAAGATGATTTTTTGACGATTTTTAAAAATGTCTTATTTAGATTATAAGAAAATAATACGACGAACTACCGAAAATTATGCAAAAAGTTTTTAAAGCATATAGTAAAACTGATTGACTGAATATGTTAAAGTATTTTTACATCAGGGCAGATGTGTCACAGATCTGTCCGAAAAGTTGGCTAAAAAAGGAGGTAGCGCAACACGGCATAACACTCAAAAATAAATAACGAAAATACTTTTGGCCGTGAAAATCTACAATCATATCATAGGTAGGTATTAAATGCCCAGATAGATTAAAAAAAGAATGAAAAGTATATAAAAAAGCTTAATATAATAAATGTATGAACAAAAAATCCCACAAAGGCAATGCCTGTGCGTGAGTATAATATTGATTTTTTTACTTTTATTTTTATTTCTATGGTTATAGTGAATATTTTAAGTATATGTAAATTAGGAATTTAAAAATAGTAACTGAATAAATGCAATCAAAAACTACAACATAATTACAGTCTGCACTGTTATTGTCGCATTTGTGAAAGTTTTATAAGAATAGATGTTACAAGTGCAATTTAAAGACATAAAAAAAAACAAACAAAAAATATAGCAATCAATATGATATATCTTCTCTAAAAGCTGTCTAATGATAGATATACTTAATGGCTTTTTTTAAATTTATAAGGAAAAAATATCCGTTTCAGTATTTTTTAGTAAAATTAAAAAAAAATAATTTAATATAATAATTTATTTTATTTTAAAGTAAAACATTGTGAAATAACGCAAAATAATCAAATAAAATTTACTTGTGCATGCCGGGATTTGATCGCACTATCTCGGAATCCGTAGTGGAAAATCGTAACCACTCAACGACGGGTGCTATATATTTTTTAAAATTCAGAATTTTAATGATAACTGGACAACTCAAAACAGTGACAAATCAACACATTTAAAAAGTGATTTAAAAAGTCAGGTAGGTATACCTCACAAGTCGTATGGGTTCGAGTGGTTAAAGTCATCAAAAGTAAAGAACAAAAACTAGGGTTAAATAGACGACGTTAGGTTAGGTCTGGCGGCAAGAAACCGTTTTTATCTGGACACAGGCGGCGGGCGGTACCCCTCGCGCCGGCCCTGCATACACCCATAAAGTGGATTGACATCAGTACTCGATAAAGGAACCAGATTAACGCAGTTTTTTTAATCTCCCATATCAATAAACTTTCCTTGTATTCAGATGCGATATGCCCAAGGAGTTAAAAAGAACAAAGCTGTCAGATTGGTTTAACAGTCATAGTCAGGTTGGTTTAACAATCTTTAGAATCAGGAAGCGAATTCATTCTTTTTGTGGCCGTGACAGTGTGTTATGACTTCACTACAAAATAAAGATTCCTCTTTTTTTGTACAACCATAAACTCTCAATAATAAATTTTCATAGGAGAAGATGTATAATGTATAACACAATTTTAGACACGTAATAAAAGTCATTTTCTACATCGTCGTTTTGTGGAGGCTTCACTCTAAGCAACCTAACCCATTGTAATGAGATAAAAACAAATATATTGAATATTAATTTATATATATGCAAATTAAAAGTATGCTTTAAAATATTCGTGAGCATCAGACTGATTGCAAAATTAAATGGGTTTTTTCGGAAGTTTATTCATATTATAAAAAAATATTTTATTTATCACATAATATTGACATTTGAACCTTAATAGGCATCTACAAGCATTTATAATATTTTTAATAGAACTTTTCCGATTGTTCCCTTTTTACATGAGATCCTGGGTTCGAGTCCCAGTTGCAACCATTATCTTTTTATTTTTCTGTGACTTGTTCGTTTTCATATTTTAGTTTAGATTTATTAGTTTTTCTTGTTCTTAATGATGTATCATATTGACGGGTATAATCTTAAAAAGTTATTATAACAAGAGTTATTCCAAAAAATCTGACGTTATTAATACCCTAGCGACTTTATGGTTGAAATTTCAGAATCCGACTCAAGTACAACTCTGACACCGCGCCAAGTGAAAACATCTGTGATCATGAAGTTTGTGACTTAAGCTACTATCGTAATAGAACCATTTTCATTAATCTCTCCAGTCTGGATACGGATGGTAGTTTGTGAATAAGCTACTGTCATGTCTCTCGCCGCCCGCAGGACCTAGCAGCAAAAACTTGCGGAGTGGGTTTTTAACTGCTAGTATCTACAATATAATTTCGTTATGTCCAAAAATTACTATGAGAAAAATCGGTAAAGAATTTAAAGCCGGTTATGGTCATTCCAGTTTATTACGACTGCCTCAGCAAACACATTTATGTTTCATAGCATTCGGAATTTTTTTGATTAATAAATTTTTACATATCAAACCACAGGAAGATTTTCCATTAATCCTATTACAAGCTTTCCATAAAATCTCTCTAAATTCTTTCGCCTCATAATATTCCCAATATTTGTCGCTTACATTACAACACCGCGCATCTAAAAAAAATACGATTTTTTTAAACTACGCATGCGCCAGTTTCGATTCAAATTAATTGGTACTTATCTATGATTCGCAGCAAATGTTTGTAAAAAAAGATTTATTTAGTAGTAAGAATAAAATTATTATAATTGTAAGAGCTCTTATATTTTTTTTTTAAAGAAAGACAAACATTCCCGGGTCACAAATAACCAGACATTATTTAAAAATCTCCTACTACCACCACAGAAAGCGGGAAATGTTGCTTGTGTTAAAGTGGAGGAATTAGCCAACCAAGGAATCGAACACGGACGCCTCGGTGGGACCCAAACGCATTGGCGGAGCGAGGGATCGGGAGGGGGGGACCGGGGCGTCCCGGGTGCCACCCGATCGGGGGAGACACCCGACCGAGTGTCTCCCCCATTCCCAGAAATTCTCTGGCCACCCCCCCCCCCCCCTCCCAGGACAGACCTTTATTTTTGAATGAAGTCGAAATTTGGGTTTTGAATTTCCAAAGTCAACTTTAATGGGGGGGAGGGGGTGACTCCACGTTATCCGCCCGGGTGCCACCCATGCTAGCATTTAATTAAATGAAGACAATATAATCGAAAATCTGGAGACAGAAAAATCAGAAAAAAGATATTGGCACCTCTGGGACTCGAACCCAGGACCTTCTGCTTTCATGGCAACAGCTCTACCAACTGAGCTAAGGTGTCTATATCCAATTCGGTCACCTTTAACTGTATCATATTTCGACTAAGACTACCAACATTATCTTCATTTTCTTAACGCACATATTATTGGCTGCTATCTTTATATACGATAACAAGTTTGAAACCCGAAATAAATGCTATCTAGAGTCTGAGTTTCGCTAATATTGTCTTCATTTAATTAAATATTACAATTTGAGGTTTTACTAATAAAGTCAAAAATAAAAATAATATTATACGTTTCTCGCATGAGAACCAAGCGCATCTCATTATTTCTTAGCTTTTTTTTGTATTTTATACCGCAAATGTCATTTAAAATATCTCTCAATATGTTTTTAATGAAATCTCCAATTAACTGACCCCTAAATATTAGTTTTTTTTTTTCAAAGATGTGCAATTTTTATTTAATAAACAAAATGGTTTTTTTTCCTCCTGAAAAACTACGCGGTGTTATAATATGGATTTCACAATAAAAATAAACTTTATATTAAACGTAAGAAAGCAAGGATAAAAATATTAGAATAGTAGAATGATAATATGCGTTCTGTCCGTAGACATCCAAATTGTTCTGCCTCATAAAACATTCATTGTACCGTACCAATATATCATTTATGTTTAAATAAAACGCGCAGAGCTACACGTTAAGAGTATGTCGTACGGTGATATTTGATATTAATAATAAATTATATTACATGTCCGATAGGCCACGGCAAGAACTCTCTATGCATTGTATTAGCAATTTATATACCTTTTAGCGAAACTCTGTGTCTGTACCACTGAACAGGAATTTTGTAGAAGTGTTTAGATTTAGATTTATGACACCATTTCGAAAGAAAACTACTGTCTCAAGTCGGTCATTGGGGGAGGCGCAGATAGATTTGAGAAGGATCTGCAAAATTAATAATGTAACTAAAGATGAAGCAGGGACGAGTTCCAGCACACCCCCATACGGGGATAAGGAAAAAAAATAAAAATTTGGAGTTCAGTTATTCAGATTTATTGTATTTCTTATGTTCTCTATTTTATGCAGGTGCTTGCAGGTTTTTCACAGATGCTATTCCGCGTCATGGAGTCTCATGAATGAGTTTTTCTTTTGCCCTGTTTAATTTATCTTTGTCTTACTAACCTATTTTTTTGCATTTTGTTTTTCCTGTTAAGCACTTGCATACTGCTTACTAACAACGTATGCATGGACACTGGAGGTCTAGATTCGTTCAAAATAAATAAATGTAGCTTCATATTTTTGAATGTAGCTATTACTTTGTGGTTATCCATTATAATAAAATGAAGCAATGCAACTTTGTATAAACCACTTATAAAATGTGCAAATCCGACCGGTTTCGGAACAAACGTTCCTTCGTCAGGGAAAGCTTATACTAATTTGACAGTTTAGAACAATGTTTTATTAGGGTAGGGGTGGAGCCGTTGTTAGTTAAGTTAGTTATTGTTAGTTATGTAGCTTCGTTTAATCAAAAAAATTAGAATCTTGCGAGAGCCTTGAAGGAGTAACCATCAGTTACTTATACCAGGGCGGGTAAGAGGTGGATTACCTCCACTGTCTCAAGTCGGTTCCTCATTGTCGAAGACCGTGCCCACTACTCCAATTTGTTGGATAAGGCTTTTTCACCTCTCGCGCTTCGGCGCTGCGTGGAGAGCTGTGGACACCAACGCGCGAGGTAGCGGACGTACCGGACGTACCGGACGCCAGATATACTTGGTCACTCCAGCGCTGCGGTCCCTTCCTCTGCTTCTTCTGCCAAACACTGCGGTCAGCTTTTCCCATAGATAACATTGAGATAACTTCGGGAACCCATAAAAGCCTTGTATACATTTCTATCGGTTTGTCTCTTCGGTGGTTGGCACATTGGACGGTCTCTCAGGTACTATGGATCATTATTCTCCTAGAATACATTTTAAAAGTGGATCACTATTCACTATTCGCTGGTAGAGGCTCGCACTAGAGCTAGAGAGCAGAGACTAAAACATCAGACTTGGCTAACATAAAACGTTATTCGAACAAGGAATAGGCGGTTCGAAACAGCTTTATGATATTATTCTTGTCCGGTGGTCTGAGAAAGCTACAAGAAACAGAGAATAAAACACAACTAAATCTAAGGAAAAGTAGGTACATAGTATTGAAGTGAAAATTGGCAAATTCCTATATCATTTAATTTTGAGAGGCGTATACAGATATCGCTGCTCGGGGAACCATTAATTGGATAACTACAACCTACACCTCTGAGAGTCACCTCTAGTTTGAGACTTGCTATGCTTAGCTGGGGTGCCCGGGTTCATGCGGTGAGGTTTATCCAGGTCTTGGCGGTGGATGCACCTGCCCACTACGTATCGGGTCGGATCGGGAGCGGCGGATTGAGGGAGAACCTTTGACCTCTTCAGTCGGACTCTTTCGACCCATCGCCATGCATCGCAGTACGTGGGATGGATTCACATCTCCGTCACCCCTAGACATACTGACCTCCAAATTTTTACCCTCCCCTCATACCTTTTACCTTCCCAGACCTTCCTCTCCTTCCTTCCATAAAAAGACCCTCCACACTATATCCTCAAAGATGACATAAGTTCTAAGGGTAATTATTTTTCTCAGGGCCTCCAGCGTAATGCTAAATGTGGTATATCTAAAAGCTTCCGAGCTTGTCACAGAGAGGGCAGTGCTAAGAGCTGTCCCAAAAGTCCACTAGATGGCAGTTAGTTTAGTTCGGAGTTTGGGCACCAGGGGGGCCAAGGGCCCGGCGCAGTCTACAGGAGCTCATTCGATTTAGATTCCATTTAGCTAGTTTCCAGATAGGTCAACTATCGTGGTCACCACTTGTACACACGAAGTATGAAATAAATCCCAGATTAACATAAAAGAACTTATTTCTTTCCAAAGAAGTGATCTCCTCTACACAAAATTTCAAAGAAGTTCAAAAAGTTCAAGAACTTTGCCTTGATAAAGAATTGTTATTAAAAAAAAGGTTTTACTGAGATCTGGTTTTGAAACCGGGACCTTTGAGACCAAAGTCACTGTTATTACCACTATGCCACTATGTCAATATCGTAATTATTATGTACTTATTTTATTTTTTTGTATTTTAATGTTTCATAACAAAAGTATGAACTTGTTCGAGTCAGATAAGGTAAGACTGCATTAAAACAACCACAGATAGAATCAACCTATCAAACAAACAAAAAATAAAAATTGATCTAATATGAAACGCCGACAAGCTATCTAGTACTTACGCAATAGTTGAAATATTTTTGGCAACAAATAATTGCAAGAAAAAACAGAATCATTCACTCCTTTTATGATCAAATCCAATGTAACACTGCATAAATGAGTATACCTACATATTTTGTTATTAAATAAAATGTAGGTACTAAAGTGATTACATCGTTGTTACAGATTGACATAAATGTATTGAATCTTTTTATTTTATTATAAATCCCAGACTGGTATAAAACAACTAGTATTATAGTCTTAAAATGTTTATATTATAGTCTCAAACATTCACATTTAAATAAGTTGATTGAAATCTGGGGAAATCATGTGAAATATACATAAATGAATTTCAGGTACCCACTACAAAAAAAGGAAATCAAAAAATATATTTCACTACAGACCTTGAATATCCACAAAAAATTATATTTGGAAACAAAATAATTAACATTTAGTAAACTATATGAATACAATACATGTCTCCTTATATACAAAATAAACAATAAACTCAAACGTACAAACACAGAATTCATTAAACGTCCCAAGTACACAAACACTTTACACGACAACACGATAACATACATTTAAACACCATCCACACTAACTGTGGTAAGCTATCCATTGGTTTCGAGGGGGCAACTTATATAATTGACTCCAAAAAACTGACTAAATTAAAAAAAAAATCTATTATTTATTTTAATTCTCGATAAACAAAGTAATGAAATAGAATAGCGCTGTATTGTAATATTTAATAAGGACCTCCAGTGAAAAATATTATGACTTTAAAAAAATATGTTCATATAGACCAATAAACGCAGATTCTGAATATATAAGTTATATTTAATAATATTAAAAGCAGAGTTTTAAAAAATATATTAAAAAGTTAATTTTCAATCGGGTCGTAAAAATATACCGTCAAGTTGGAATTATTAAAAATTTTGTGGTCATTGTATGGAGATGTATGATATGACACAAGCCATGGTATTAATTTATTCGTTTATTTACATATTCTTATAGAGATTTAGTTGTTGTGTTTATTGAAACATTATTTAGGCCTAAATAATGTTTTTAAAATAAAGGTGTCTCTTATTAGTTTATCTCTATTATTGAAAATATTCAAAACCTACCGCACAAAAAAATAGTAATGCTTCTTCCAGGTAGAATACTTCGAACAACGGAATTCAAAATGGCGGTAGTTGATCAGCTGATTGCCCGATTCTATAGTAATTTTTCAGGAGTGATGACGTTACAATATTCACCATACATACGGTGGTTTTCGGGGGATTTCGAAAAATTAAAACTTAGACAATTATTTTAACTATTAAAACTAACTCTAACTCTAAAAATAAAAATGCAATTATTTAAGTTCGTCATTCAAGGTCATTATTCATTAAAAAAAAGAATTGGACTGGAGTTCTCTATTTAGTTTAATGTGTTTAGTTATTTATAATATATTTTTTTTACTGGAATTTAAAAAAAATGGCAAGATGGTTCAAAGGTAAAAAAGTGAAATTCTAAAAAAATCACCAAGGTTCAGGTGTATGTTTTTCACGTTAGAAGACGGTGTTCAGAAATAATTAGTAGTACTTACCTACTTTCTGTCAGATATGATTCTATTTCATATTCTAAGGTAATTTAAAGTTAACGCTTTGAAGGCATAATCATCGCACGGAAAAGGTTTTTTTTTGTATTTTTATTATTTATAAATAAGGTAGATTTGTAAAAGTACTAGCGCTGATTGGTGAAAAATTACGGGATATTTTGTTAATAAATCTAGTTAGTTAGTAAATAATGCTTTCTTGAAAATGAAAGTAGTGCAAACCCTTGAAAAATAATCACGAAATCTGACTCAATTTTTAATATATACAATTTTTTGAATAAATTTCTGATTAACCAAATATTGTATTACAGTTGGATGAATTCTTGATATATTGGGTAGTTTTAATCTTGAAAACGATATTAAAATAAATGATAAGATTAAAACAAATCCTAGTTCATTGAAGGAGAGTTACAATTAGTCACAAAGAGACATAATTAGTATTTTTGGTTATGATTTATGATTAATGTTAAATCGATGTAAGTTTACATATAATTATTTGGAGGCACTGCAATTATAAATAAACGTATCGGCTGAATAAACGAACGGCTTTTTTCATATAAAACTTAATTTGATGCCAAAAAAACTGAATAATTATTTTTTTAATAAAAAAATGCGAATGTATGAATAGATAGATCGTAAACCGGGTGTAGGTACTTCCACAATTTTTTGTCACTTTCCTCAAAAAATGAAATATCTTTTAATGGGAACGAATAGTATTATTGAAGTTAAGCGGCAAGGTAATATGAATCGTAAATAACATTTTTTGTAGATTTAAGTGCCTACTGAGGTACCATTAAGGCATTTAAAGTTGTATTTTTTATTACGTTTGTTCCACATGGGAGGCTCTGAGGAAGATAACTTTCCTCAGGGTATATGTCATCTTAGGGGATGCTGTGTGGAAGATTTTTTAAGGATAGGGAGGAAAGGAATGGGAATTGTTGGAAGGAAATGGGTTTAAGGGGAGGGTAGGAATCTGGGGCTTTTAGGCACGGATTATGGGAATTATACTTCATTTCAACAATTACTTACGTGCACAAAATAGGTTCTTAACCCTAGATTACTACTCTACGTCGCAGAGGCGCCCGCGTTTTTTTTTATATATTGCTCGCTCTTTTTATCCTTCGCGCGTATCGCATTGACGTTCAAGGACATCTCAGTCATCGGCAGCACGTGTCGCTACTTACTAGCCTTGGCGCTCGTACGTAAGTATGCTTGAGTAGCTTGTACGTAAGTTTTGCGCTTGTATGTAAGAATGCATCTTAAATATTTTTTTGTTACCTTTTTTTAGTTAATTACTTCATAATTGACTATTTTGTAGTGCAGTAGTAGTAGTAGTTTTTTTAAGTGTATACTTTAGGTGTTTTTTTTTAAGTGAAGACTGTTTAATTGCCTAAGTTTCATTTGAGATTAAAGATTTTATAATAAAAAATATAAAAATATAATATAAAATTGTGTTCTTTTTTTAGTAATATACAAAATTATAGAAACAGTCAAAACATATCAATCATACTTATAGTTTTTGAATAAAATCATTAGTCTATATGATGCGCCTCGCGGGCGTATGAGTAGTTTTTTTGTACGTCGCAACATGAGTAGTAGTGTAGGGTTAATTTGAGCAAACTTGATTTATTGAAACGAAACTTCGCAAATGTCAAATCCATGGTATACAACTTTAAGCATACATGAATATATAATCATGTGTACTTACAACATTTAGTGTCTTAAACTAGTTGAAATCGGCGACAGTGCCGACAGCTGACATATCAGCCTATAGAAAAAGCAATTGCTAGCCATAGACAATCACAGACATTTGAAAGTCGATTACATATCCACAAAAGTTACAGAATCGCATGGCTGATGAAAAATATTTACGTATTTATTGTTCAAGATCAAGTATATCCTGTTAATTTATGTCTCCATTTTATTCGATAAACGTGATTTTATGGGACATTTCGACCAGGGTGACATAATGTGAACGGAGAACATGAATATAAATTAATTTTACTTCTCATTATTTGACTTGTTCAATTTAATTGTATAATAATGGTGCATAATTTTTAGTTCAGACATTATTGTAGATCTAGTTCCTTTTATAAATTTATTAGTACTTGTCTGGTTTGTTTATTGATATTACCGAGATATTGCCATTTATAGCAGACAATACTCCCTACATCTAGTTTGTTAGAGATAATCAGATACTAAATAAATAACCTTTTATGTGCGTATTCTGGGTAGCTGTAGGTGAATTATTCAAGAATTGACTTAAAAATAAGGAAATAAGGTTAACTTAAGACTCCTGCAGATACAAGCATGTTTTAACTACACTTTTTTAAATAAACATCTTAAAAATACATACACCTGAGGATCGGCGAAGGATAAGCGACCTATGTTTCTTTTTCAAATGCTCGACTGTTGCGAACATTGGAGTAAAACTGTCAAAATGCAAGAATGTCGTGAGGCGTCGCTGGTTTCCTGGTTTGTAGGTTTAACGTTTCCGTTTAAGACTTGATAGAGACTACCAAAGTTGGCGAATCTGTCAAAATACGACTTTATTTACAAGTGAGTTCACGAAAGAAATAATGATCATTACGACGGAGTGTTTATTTAAAATCATAAATAATTATGTCCGCGCATTTGATAATCAAAAAACTTGACGTTTGACGTTTATAGTTTACGTAAATGTTAAAATGCGTTCGATGTGGAAAAGATGCTGCACCAGGAAGAAAACACAGATATTTTTTTATCAGGAAAGATTTCCGACAAATATCGATTATTGCACCAAAAACATTATAATAATAACGTCATTGTATTGCACGACCTAACGTTACTAGAATTTAGAGCGCGTAATCATTTACGTCAAAAACAGAATAATTATAAATATTTGATATTATATTATAATTTTATTATCAAATATTTTGATTATTATATTATATTTAGGTATAATATATTTTAAGCTCGTGATTATGCTCGCTCATAGCACATGACATAACCATAAAAGGCCATTCCGTTTTTCTCCGTACACGACCGCATTGCGCATCTTTCTGTCAAAAAATGAATTGTCCCCCCCGCCGGCCCCCGCCTGCCTTCCCGCTTCACCCGGGATGGGATGTTTAAGTTTTGTTTTTGTTTTGTTTTCCGCCGAACACGGGAAGCTCAAACACTACAAAAATTGTCAAACATTTATGACCTTGAATGTTGTTATGGGACTGTCAAAGCAAAAGTCTGGCGTTTGCCCACGCAATGGACCCGACTTAACAGTAACTTCCCGACTCACTAGACATAAGGACCTTTTTTAAGATGATAGACTTCGCTTTTCGGCTCATACAAAAAGAACGCCCGGGAGAAAACTATAGAAATGCATATAGAAACGAATATTTTTTTTATATTCCCTTCTAGAAACGAATATATTTTTTTTTTATATTCCCCTCTATATATATCTGAATTGTGCATTCCTAAATATATTGGCCTAAGTCAACTCTTAGATCAGCATCATCTGCCATCGGAAGGTTAAAAGTACCTAAGCGAAATCCGAACACTAAGTTTGGTGATCGTGCATTCGTAGTAGCTGGCTCTGAGGCTTGGAACAAACTTCCCATGGAACTGAGATGCATAACCAACCCAGCGGAATTTAGATCCAAGCTAAAAACGCATCTTTTCAGACACTCATTTCCTTAAATTCGTCATTCTGTAATTGTCTATGTCCACGAATTTATTGATATATATAATAAGTGGGAGCCTAACTCCTCAATCTGTATGTTGAGCGATGAATCATCTTAATGCTGTACGACGATTCAATTTCATTCATTTAAGATAAGCTTGTGTATGTTCCTATAAATCCAGCTAGATCATTTTTGCACCGATAATTCCATTAAGATCATTATTTCACCCGTGTTCTATAATAGTAATATTATATAAGAACTACCTCCTTCTTCTGGCGTTAATAACACAAAAAATAGAATATAATATGTTTAAAATGTGTATGTTCCTATGTATACAATTTATAAATCTTCATACTGCTTCGACTCGCAGCAATAACTTATCTATGTTACGAGTTTGTACATATACCTGTTTGTTGTTTGGTTTTTAATGTTATCATTATCACTGACAACAATGGCAAATAAGTATTTTGAAATGTTGGTACTGTTAATGTTAGTTTTAAGTCTCTAACTTTAAGTCACAGTTGTAAATATGTATGTCATTAATCCACTAGTTTTAAGTCAACTATCATAAGTCTTAGTCATAAGTCACTAGCTATAAGTTTTAGATTAAGCCACTAGTTACAAGTCTTAGATATAAGTCACTAGTTATAATTACAAATCTTTGTTATACTTGTACTGTACAGCGCCCTTGAGGTGATTTCTCACAAAAACGGCGCTATATAAATTAGCCAAATATTATTATTATTATTATTATTAGAAGGTAAAATCTATATCGGTATGTTTTTAAATTTTCGATGCGTTTCGTATTAACGTAAACAATCACTATCAAACATGTATAGTTTATCGTAAAATATTGTTTAAGGAAAACGTGCTACTAACTCAATTCTCATAAAGAATTACCAAATTATAAAAACAAACCGTCATAGCTTCTTCTTTTAAGAACATTTTTTTTTAAAATTACAATTTCGTGAAAGTTTCGGTGTAGATTTTTTTCCCCTAAACCCCTTTACGATCGATGTCTGTAGGTATATAAGAGAGTTTACGCAAAACGGTTTACGGCAGTTGTCCGGTTGCACGTTTTACGGGTGAGTTTGTTTGAGCAGGACAGAGTAGATTCAATGAAAGGCTCAAGGCCCCGCAACCCCGCACAAAAAGAAGAAGATGGAGA
Organism: Limnephilus rhombicus; assembly: GCA_929108145.2. Taxonomy (NCBI): domain Eukaryota; kingdom Metazoa; phylum Arthropoda; class Insecta; order Trichoptera; family Limnephilidae; genus Limnephilus; species Limnephilus rhombicus. The sequence goes on along the minus strand of OV815286.1, from coordinate 50,579,862 downwards.
GATATGTAATTACGAATGTTAGAGGAGCGCGCTAATATTTAAAGCGATAAAATCGATGCGAAAATTGGGAAAATATTTAATAAAACACGACTCGTTTAAAATAGAGCAAAAATCTTGCGGGGGTTATTTTAAACAGCATTGAAAGAAACACTGTGAATTATTTCATACATAGGTATGAAATAATTTTGAACAAAATGAACAAAACCATATCCTAGAAATAGAAAGAGTACAAAAAAGGTTTATGCGTTACCTGTATATGAGGGAAGATACATACTACTCATTCCTGTATCCATCGTTGTTCTTAACAGGAATGCTCGATCTTAATACCTTAGAAGCCCGCCGAAAAATATTTTTGGGGAAACATTTTTTTAAGCTGATCTTCGGTACTGTACTGATTCCACCTATGTTGAAGGAGATTAACCTATATGTCCCTAACGCGTATACTCGTGGGAGATCCCACGCACTTTTTTATGCTCCGAAAGCGAGAACTTCTTCCTTTAAGAATGCCTCATTAAACGGAGCAATTCAACTGCTTAACGATTCTGCAAAGCATTGACATCGTCAATGTTCCCTATAGAGAGTTCAGTAACCATCTTTTGACATACGTCTCAACATAGTGAAACTGCCCCCTTTGGAATTTTTTTTTCTCTTAAATTTTGTAATCTTCTCCGTAAAAATTTGATGTATAAATGTTTTATGGAGAACCTGAAAAAATAAATAAATAAATACTAAATAACTTATAAAATAACTGAAACAAACGTGTTTATAATAATTTTTGGAGCAAACTTTGCGATTTTTTTCTATCGAGGGAATTTTATATAATTTGCGTTTCGGCGCGACGAATGTCTAAATATTATCTTAAAAAATAACATATAATTTTTTAAGAGCTTAAAAACTTCAAATGTTTTGCAAGAAATCGGTAGAAATTCGGGTAGCAGCGTCTTAAAGTCTAGCCTCTTAATGTCGCAATTTACAAAAAAATTATCTAGCAAATTCGCCAATTCCTCGCTTAAATGGTCTGGCAAACTAATATACCAATGATATCGACATTTTTAATGTAACAATTTCATTCATTTAACATACTGTTTATTTATTATTTTATATATTTTTTAAATATGTAATGTACGAAACTTATTATTTTTTCAATCTATTGTTTATTATTAACCTTTAAGTAAAATAAGTAATCATATGTAAAATGTAAAAGCCCCGTGGGCTCATAAAAGGGTAAATAAATAAAAAAAAGACTTTTGATGGAAGAAATACTATGGAAATAAATCTTTGGTGAATCAAGTATATGAGAGATCAATTGTCAGAGGTCCGGGGGATCAACTGTTCGGTGAGATAAAGCGTCATGGAACTGTAATTAACATTTTTTTATCACAGCAGATTTTAAAATTCTTTTTCTCAAAAAATAATTCTTACCAAACATTGAAAAAATTGGATAAAAAAATGTGGCATCTTGTTTAATTATTAGACAGTTGGAAGGCATACAGATATTTAGATATCGCATTAGTTCGTGATGGTAACAAAGTTGTAAGTTGAAAATATTAGCGTTGACCTAAAAATTTGAAACTGAAAAAGCTTAAAAATGTGTAATAAATAAACAATATGGCGTAGTCTTTTCTAATTATTATTGGACAGTTGGATGGTTAAAATATATTTCTAATGTCATTAGGTCTTAATGAAAACGAAGTGCCAAGCTGAAAATGTTAGCATTGTTCTAAACATTTCAGATGGAAAAAACTTTGCGAATTATACGAGGCCAGAGCTCACCGTTAGACAAACAAATTTTCCGCTTCATACGTACTTAGAAACACAAGTAGGTACCGTCAGGCTAATTTTAGTTGAATTCATTCTGTATGCACTTGTTCTAAGTATACTTATCTCCATTTCACATCTACAAGACCCCATTTTTAATAACAGTAAGCATCGCATCATACACTTCTATTTTTAAGTTAATTTATGTACATCCATTATTAACCATTTAACGTCTTTCTATATCAGAATCAGTCCTCGGTCACGACAAAGTCGATGCTTTCTTGTCAATTCCCCGACTCGCATCACGAACTCTGGTCATAGACAATGCACTTGTCATCATTTGCCTCATTTCACGCAGAATTATACTCGAAACCAACATCGTCGCCTCCTCGTATGACATGCATACTGAACACCGTGTTTGCTTCGTTAACTGCACCGGCCACTGTTATTGTTATTAGAGTATGATAGAGAAAAATAGTTATTAAAAGATATGGCTAATTAACTATCGTTTAGAAAACATAACTGATGTTTCCTTCTTTTCTTCTTTATTATAAACTACCTACTTGAAAAACGATTTCAGATTTTCACGGCCAAAAGTATTTTTGTTATTAATTTTTTGGGATATTATGCCGTGTTGCGCTACCTCCTTCTTTAGCCAATGTTTCGATCAGCATCACATCTGCCCCGATGATGGACACTATAACGCTGTCCGAAACGTTGGCTAAAGAAGGAGGTAGCGCAACACGGCGTAATATCCCAAAAAATAATAACAAAAATACCTAGTTGAAGGCCCCGGCGTTGCTCGGGTTTTACGCGGAGTTTTTAGAAATCAGATAATAATATTTATATGTCACTGGCAGAATCTATTATAAGATATGGAAAAACAATATGGGGAAATAACTACTGTAACTAATCTGAAACAAGTCCAAGTTGTACAAAACGCAATTGTAAAATTATTATTAAAAATAATAGTAATAAAAAACAATAATATAGAGGAAATCATAAGCATATCCTCGAATGTAAAATACTTGGGGCACATCATCACTGAAGACCTCTCGGATGATGGTGATATTGAACGACAGAGGAGAAGTATCAGTGTTTTGTCAAATATGATTGCCCGAAGATTCTTCCGATGCAGCAATAATGTTAAAAAAACATTATTTAATGCATTTTGCACTAGCCTGTATACGTGTGAAACGTGGTGTCAATACCGAGTAAGCTCAATGGAACGTCTCCGGATCCAATATAATGATGCGTGCAGAATCATATTTGGATTCAGAAGGTATAGCAGCGCTTCAACAATGTTCACAGAATTAGGACTCCATGGATTCGCCAGCCTGATGAGACGCCGGGTCACTGGAGCCAGGATGCGGCTAATGGCCTCCGACAACACGTTGGTGACCGCAGCCTTCCAGCACCAAGCGCCACTCATGAGTGAGCGATGGGCCCGAGCGCACTCAAGATCACGCCCTGCATAATAATTGATTATTTATTTTTGTTATTATTAATTTTTATTACTATCATTTTATTTTATTTTCTATTTATGTTATTATTTCTTTACTGTGTAAATAAATAAATATGTATAACTATATGGGACGTGTGGGATTGCACTATCCTCCCCACATCCTGGAATAAAGATTATTATAATATTATTATTAGTAGTCGTCCCTAATATTTTCAAACGGAGACATAATACATCATTGCTGTTTCAGAGTGCCAAAATTTTACCTGTTGGCAATACTATGGCACAAAATTATAATTCAGCATATATTTACCCCGCAGCATAAAGAGAAATTAGAACATAAATACAGCACTAGATTCAGGCGCAACGACGGGTTAATAGTTCCGAAATTTAACAATAAGTACGGACAGAGAACGTTTGAATACATTATACCGAAGATATTTAATTTATTACTTGACACTATAAAGCAATGTAATTCTATGAATAAGGTTAAATATATGGTGAAAAATTGGCTATCGGAAAAACTATATTTATATTGATGTTGATATGCATGAAAAAATGTTGAATCTGTAGATATAAGTTGTAAATTTTACATTTAAAAAATGTACATGTAACGAAAATGTAAGCACCTGTTGACAAGCCAATTCAATTGGATTAGCAGGACTTGTTTTTTTGATTATATGTATTGTCTATTCTTTCAATAAAAAAAGAAGTACACAATAATTTTCCTCTTATTTTGAACATCCAGTGTGCAAAATTTTAACAAAAATTATCAAAACTTATTTTTAAAATTTAATTTTTGGAATAACTTAATATGTAGGTAATACAACAATTTATAATATGTAATCATTGTAGATAATCTTTTTTCATTTTAAGTTTGAGAGTCGCTAAATGATTACATATCAAAATTCTGAAAAGGGGAAGTGGGTGATTTTTATTAAATCAAAAATCAAAGACAGTGACCCCCCTCTCGTTTAGGGGGTCAAGTGCCCAACTTTAATCAGTCTCGAAAAAAATCTATAGATTAGAAAAAAAAGACACTCAAAGACCTTCTTCTTCATACACCAAAAACTCTACATCGCATGATCATTTCCATTTTCTTTTAACTTTTAATATTTTTTTGGCAACTTATAAGGGTTAAACAGTGTTTGGAGCCGGGTCTATATGCTTCGACGCATTTTAAAAGACATCAGACACAACAACTGATTTTAACCCCTTAGCGACCAATTTTATTCCAATTCGACTTAAAAAATTCCAACTTCGGCCTCTATTTACTCGAAACCGAACGCCCAAATCAAAAAAGTTCACCAGCTTTCCTTATAGTTACCGTGTTTAGATTAATGTGTATTGGTCAAGAGTGGAACAAAATATATTGGCGTTAGGGGTATTCAAAAAAGGTGTAGGTATTTTGTCATATTCTTCTTATATTTTTAAAAAGCAATGATAAACTGATCTACCGAAATAATTCACTTTTACCAAAAAGTAATTTGTTTTCCACAAATGCAAGAAAATTAGGATTAATGTAGAAGTAGAATGAGCTATTTAGGCAATGTAGGTACATACCAGAAGGAATAAAAAGAAAGTTATTAATTTGCATTTTTGTTTACTGTTTATTGCGGTATTTTAAATGGGTATATAGTTATCTATGTCCTAATACAATCCTTATACATACATACACTTAAATACATACACTTACATTATACATACACTTAAAATAACACATCTATACCAAATCAATCACATATCCTCTCAATTTAATTTTAAATGCCTTTATGCTCTCTTCCAATTTTATTTCTTCTGGTAATTCTCCAAGTATCTTCAATGCTCCGTACATCAATGATTTTGAATCTGTGTTTTTTTTCCTGAAGGGGAGACTTAGTTCATTTCTTTTCCTGTGTGTGTTTGCTTGGTGGTTTATCAATTTTTCTTAGGAATTCAATAGACGTATGGCCATTGATTATTTTGTAGATTAACAATATATAGTATTGAAGTAAATAATTTGTTTAAATGACAAGATATTTAACTCCTTCTACATTTTCTTGAATGAAGTGTACCTATTTTTCTTCAATATAGTTCTCATAGCTCTATTTTGTAGAATTGTCATTTGTTTCATTAATCCGTCGTTGGCTAAGAATAGAATGTTGCTACAGTAATTTATGTGTGAATAATATTATTGATTGATTTGTTTGATTTATTTCAAATTTATGAACGTCAGTCGGAGGTTTTTGATGTTTAGAGCACCTAAAATCGGTAAAGCATTACGAAAATGACTGCGCAGGTTTCGTGGGAAATAAGAATTGGCTAAACAATACCATCACAATTCAAAAAGCTAAATCCAATACGAAATAGATCAGCAACAATCCACTATTGCAGCTTTCTATGGCAGCATCTTCCCAGCTTTCGCAAGAGTCCATTGTGGGTTGTGGGAAGAGCATTGCGGGGTGCTCATCGCTCAACACAATACATCTGTATTTTTCAGATTACTTGAGTAATCAATAAAGCCCTTCAAATGGCAGGATTAACGATCTTCAGATCATCACAACAATCCGTACAAAGCCCGATGCTGATCTAGTGTTGGAGGAGTTGTTACATGCAAAGGTCAAGTGGTCTAAATAAAGTGATGTAAACTAAGTTACTTACTTACTTTTTAATTCTATAAAATGTATGTCACATGAGGGTTATTTAATGTGCATGGATCTAGCGAGACGGTATTTAAAAAAAATATTTTCAAAACACTTGATTAACACAATTTTACATGAAAGGATTAGTGAAAACTATTTAGGGTGCCCAGTGCCCATAACAGAATAAAACCAAAATAATAGAAAAATGTAACAAAATATTTTTTAACAATGGTTTCTAACCACGAATTAAGAAATAAAACATTGAAACGTTAATGATTTACTTGATTGATCTTGTAAGTATATTGTCGTCCTTTGCAGTGGACTAATCAAAGACAATGCCCCATTGTTTCCGACACGGCCCCGGCCAGTCGGATTATTTATGGGACAATAGATATGTTGTGAAAATATATCAAATGTTATGTCGACTGGAGATGTGATTCAATAACTGAATTAGTATTTCAAAGGGATATTGTTGTCTAAAGGTGAACCTCCGGCGCTGCTCGTGAAATAAAACAACAACAAAAAAAAATCAATCGAAAATAGTCTTCCTTAATTAAGCTCATTCGAAGCATTCAGACATTATCTTCGCAACAAGACATCTTGACAAGATAAAAGAAAAATTGGAATACTTGCGCGAAAAAAGGAAACAAAATTTGAAGTAGGTACGTGCCTACTAACCTCAAAAGACATATAATACCGAAGTTTTTTCTTGATAATCAACGTACATCTTTTTTTTAAAGCCTACCGTCTCATGATTTGATAAATAATTCAGTTTTATTTTAGAACTAACGAGTTCCCGGCATGCGTTGCAATGTCACAAATAAAGAAATTGTTTCTTCCTGCGTGTCTTTTCCCATTCGTCCCGTTCCCGTCCCCTTCCCTCTCAACCTTCCCCGCTTTCCCTCTCCCGCGAACCCCCCTCTCGCAATCCCCTCCCTTCTCCCGCGTCCTATATATTCAGTTCAGGTACATTGTGATTTTCAATGGCTCGCGTGCCACCTATAACATTTTTTTTACAAATTTTTATTTTTGTATATTATAAGAATAATCAATTAAATTTGGTACCTAACATAAGTATCTATTTAAAATAAATATATTTTTTTATTAATTCAAAGTATTCGATTTTTGTTAGTGCATACTATAGGTGAATACTTCGAATAAATTCATTAATTTAAAGAGTTTACTGGAAAATTGAATTTTGATCTAACAATCGATGGTTTGCAAAATGTCATTCTCAAATTGAGATATTTTTGACAGTTTCGTAAGAGTTTTCGTAATGATTAAAAAGACTTTTCAGATGTATTGTCATGTGGTTGTAATAATCCAGAAACCTTCGCCAGGGTGGAACAAGGGTATTTTGAAAGTTTCAAACATTTCCTGTGCTTAATATACCAACACAACTTACATACATAGAAACATATATTGATTAATATATATATTTATAAAGAAAGATAGATACGTACTAGACCAGTGGAAAATCAATGGTTAGTCTAAATTGTTGATAAATCAGTTCCAATTTTGAAAATGACACAATTAAAATAATTTTCTGTTAAAAATATTATGTTATACACAGTAATGTACTGCATCACTTGTTTGAATTCTTCACACAAAATTGTAGCAAATTTGAGTTTATTGAACCATCTACCTGATAGCTAAATAAAGTTTATGTTTACGATCTTTAAATAAATGTTTGTAAGCTTTAAATAAGCTCTTGTGTGCTGTTAATTATTATTACAAGCCATAAAAAGATCTAATGCAGATAAATGTTGACCCGACAGTTAAACCCCCGACAGACGGCCCCCCGAAAATATAATTATAATAAAATTATAAAGTTTGTGCATTATTTATCAATTTCAAACCTAAACTCGGCTTCAAAAATAACTTTAATAAATAAATAATTAGTTGGTATGGATATCAAAAGAAATTATTTACAGTGTCGATTTTTGGTGCTTATACGCTGGTATGTACAGTGTATAGACAAGTAGTATTATCCTTGATGCATTTGAATGAAAATATGTTTTATATTTTTGTCACTCGGCGGTACATCCTCTTAGCATATCCCTTCAGGGCCACTTAATTGTATTTTATATAAGTAGGTATACCGTGATTTCCCTAAACCGACTTCATATTGAATATAAGTATGTTGGGAGGCCAACTGTCGGGGGATGAACCGCCGTGGAAACCAGATAAATTATGTCAGCAGAGAAATGGCGTAATCGACAAAAATTACTTCAATGCAAAATGCATATAAATTGAATAATATCCTTGTCGACTACCCCCCACCATCTCCCCAATATATTATGTATTTATATACATACGAGTATACCATATATATATATATATATATATATATATATATATATATATATATATATATATATATATATATATATATATATATATATATATATATATATATATATATATATATATTGTATATATATTTATACACCAGGCGGAATATTTTATTCTACAACAACAACTTCGTTATGAATTCTGTGATAGAAAGAATACACAGGTTGGGCAATGAACTATCTGATGTTGCTGACATATTTAATTTAGACTTCGAAATATTTAAAACCAAATAGTTCACCACTTTTTAGATGTAAATTAAATAATGAATGAGAAATTGTTTTATTTTATTTCGATTATTTTGTTTTTTTTTTGTTTTTATTGTTCTTATTATTATCATTATTTTTTTTTTACATGAGTTCCACACAGGAGGCCCTGAGGAAAATAATTTCCCTCAGGGCCTATGTCATCTTTGAGAATGCTGTGTGGAGGGTTTTTTTTAAGGAAAGGAAGGAGAGGAGAGTTCTGGGAAGGAAAAGGGTTTAAGGGGTGGGTAGGAATCTGGGGTTCAGTATGTCCTGGTCATCCGCCTCCAAGACCTAGACAAACCTCACCCCATGAACCCGGGCACCCCTGCTAAATCACCAAACGTAGCGAACCACTTGGGGTGACCTATGGCAGAGGTGTTGGTTATCCAATAAAGGTTATCCAATTATACATGCAAACAACGAGTAAATAAGTAAAAATTAATATGTTTTGATCTTTTTTGTTTCTTGTAGGTATATGAATTGTACCTACGAGTTCTCTAAAGTTATCTATGTGGATTTAGTATTAGATATATTCTTATTTATTATATTGAATTTATGCTTTTTTATATATTTTGTAATCTTTTTTGTTTATGTTAGATATACTGTTGTTATATATGATATTTGTATTCGATTTATAAAAGCCCCGTCAATAAATAAATAAATAAATATTGTACATTGAGAATTATTTGTACCAGTCAGGTATAAGTTTGATATGTTTTATTATATTATTAAAAATGCTTTCAAGGAGTTGAGAGGATTTCTGCGTTGACCGCCTTGAAACTAATGTCATAAAATCTAATACATGTTCGATCAATTTACCTATAAAAACGAAAGCTTCATGTAAATCTTTTGCCACTAAAATAAAGAGTTTTAAGTAACCTAACCTAACATGAGTTGTATGCACATGAAACACATCCTCATTATTACAGCATTTTTCAAAAGAAATGCGAGCACTTTCGTGCTATAAAAGCTCCATTTCCTCTGTACTCACACATTGATGAACAAACCGTTAAAATATTTCAGCGTACGCAATGAAATTCGCAGGATCGTAATAAAAGTTACGGCATCAAGGCTTTGGGCTTCAGGCTTTGATACCGGCCAACCTCCGCTAATGTCGTACCGTCAAAAGGACTCGACGTATCTTAGTGTAACTATCTGCAGTTGTGATGGTCGCCTCCCTGGAAAGCCATGCGCATGTCAAAACGTACGCAAACATGCTTTAATGCGCGTACCCTCAGACTGTGGGGCGAAACGCGAAACTTTAAATGAAAAATACAAGTGGGTGAAGAAAAGGTTTCAAAATTCAATAATTTATTAGACTACTTTCAGACGTCCTACGAACTTGGTTTAAAAAAAATCAATCCTTAAAACACAATTTTTTTTTACTACGATAGGTATGTCAATATTTTTAATTTTTAACCTAGTTGCTCCATCTCTTGGACTTAGTAGCCAATTTCAAAGAAAAACACGTTTCTTTTGGTTTGACTGAGGATTGAGCCCTCCTCTCCAGGTACTGGAGTCAATAACGCCGTCAACTGAGCTAAGTCCCAATTGCATAATAACGTCATTTAACTGCTGTAATGTTATCCGATTTAGTGCGTAATGCATTAACGAGTCTATCTGCAGAGTTTCAGCTGCAGCTTGATCAGATGTCGAGAGGTGGGTTTATTTCCACTTCCAAGATTTCAATTTCCAGAAATTCAAATACCTAGATGTGTTTTAAAAAACCAAACTTTTTTATCTTTAACCTTAAAACTTTTACAGCCTTACTAAAAAAAAACACAGCGCGACCGATTAACTGTGTTATTGCAATAACATAAATAAAGCTCGTATACACTAAAACACGTTTTATTACCAATAACGTTTCTTACGTGGTCACGCTGTTAAAACGCATTGAAGATGTGACAACGTTGTATATGGTTTTAATTTACTAGGAAACAATGTTGTTTTAATTTTTCATTATTTAATTTGGCATTATTGGCGCGCCTATGCATTAGTTCTTCGGCCCACGACAGCCCGCGATGACAAAACAGCCCGGTGTGTTTTATGGCGGGATATCGAAAATTTTGTGATTTTACTTAATAATTTCTATTGTAGTGACGAATTTACTCTTCTGTTCACATAATTGATATATTTACCATGTTATTTGTGTGGTTTACATCAGTTTAATTAAGTTATTGTACAAACGCCGTACTTTCAAAGTTGAACTGTCAGAATACTGTTTTTTATAGGTTACAAAAGATAAAATTTTCATTTTAAGATCTTTATTTAAAGAGAATTTCTTAAAAGTGATAATTTTTTATAATATTAAAATCTAATACACGTGTTCGTAAACGTATCAAAAAAATTAACGTCTTGCAAGAAATCTGTTTTAAATTTCGGTATTATTTCTAAGTTATTTTTTTGGCAATAAAAAATTGTATATGGTTTTAATTTACTAGGAAACAATGTTGTTTTAATTTTTCATTATTTAATTTGGCATTATTGGCGCGCCTATGCATTAGTTCTTCGGCCCACGACAGCCCGCGATGACAAAACAGCCCGGTGTGTTTTATGGCGGGATATCGAAAATTTTGTGATTTTACTTAATAATTTCTATTGTAGTGACGAATTTACTCTTCTGTTCACATAATTGATATATTTACCATGTTATTTGTGTGGTTTACATCAGTTTAATTAAGTTATTGTACAAACGCCGTACTTTCAAAGTTGAACTGTCAGAATACTGTTTTTTATAGGTTACAAAAGATAAAATTTTCATTTTAAGATCTTTATTTAAAGAGAATTTCTTAAAAGTGATAATTTTTTATAATATTAAAATCTAATACACGTGTTCGTAAACGTATCAAAAAAATTAACGTCTTGCAAGAAATCTGTTTTAAATTTCGGTATTATTTCTAAGTTATTTTTTTGGCAATAAAAAAAACTTTGAAATTTTTTATTATTTTTTTATTGTATACACGATGAAAAAGTGAGGTGATAGTTTCCTTCCAAATTTATTACATAAAAGGACTGTGTTTTTTAAATTTTGATTTTATTTAAATTTCTCTACATTTTGGTCAAAAATGTTGTGGGAGGAAATTTTTTTCCATTTTTTTCCGAGTTTGAATCTTAAAATATGGCAGTTTTTGAAAGCTAAAGTGTATTTCAAATACTCAAATCTAAAAGGTAATTTTATCTAATTTTCATAAATGGTATTTGTTTTACGACACCTTCAAAAATAAGAAATATATAGAACATTCAAAATACTATGGAAAAATTACAAATATCGTTCGGACATCAATGGTTAAAACAGAGATAAACTACCCTCTCAGGCCGTGGAAACCATGTGTATTTCTTTCAAAGAACAAATTTTTAATTAGTAATGTTTTCACATCCGCGGCCGTTTGTCAATCAAATAAAATTTTCACTGGGTTTTTTAGTAAGGCTGTTAAACTTTAAAAAATATATATTTTAACTCCTTAAAAAATTAATTAAGGTTCCCGTAGCAGAATAAAGAGAATAGAAAAATGTTACAAAGTGTTTTTTTAATCAGAGAACGTCTTTTTAATTGCTTGAAAAAATATTCAATTGATTTCATTCTGTAAGCATTACCCTACACGCTTAATTTGATATACAGGATGCTAATGGACGTACTAGATTTTAACCACTAATTCCTGAAATTATTTGAAGTAAAAATTTAAAATGAAATTTTGGTCTCTTGTGACAATTTTGATGTTATTTTTTTTCCACCAAAGCATAAGTGCAGTAAGTGTTGGACAATTGGGGTGGAGTAAGAGATTTGGCGGTTACTCGGCTGAGTGACCACTGACAATGTGCGGAAGAATTTTTTTTCTTTGATTTTGAGGAAAAAAATGTTTAAAAAAAAACATCGAAAAAGTCAAATTTTGCATGATTTTCAATTTAATGTTTAAATCTTTTACCACAAGCAGGCAAATATCAGTTTGCGGAAAAGGGCCGGTCACACTTAGAGTTGTAGAAGCTCCGTAAAGTCTGTACCCAGCCTACGAGCTCTCGACACATCGGCTGCAGATAGAATTGTAAAGAGACGCCGCCTCCTGGTACCCTTTTGTTGCCTAACACGCTCGTAAAGCACTAAAGAGTCAAAGGTATATAGATCAGAAGATGCTAGCTGACATTTATATACGACACGCTGCTCTCTCAAATGTAAGGCGGCATTTGACTACACGGACACGGACACGGACAATGGTTTGTACTTATCTAGGCGGTGATGTTTTGTGGGATGGGAATCACTTGATATTACCGATAACATGTTATGCTAAAATGATTTCTAATCGGTTTCCTCAGTTCTACAGAATAATGGTGATTTAAGATGGTCCGGCCTTTTACAACTTTACAATGAGAATAGGTTACGCATACAAAAATATAGGCGACATGAGGCATTCGAGATGTGGATCTACAGAAGAATACTTAAAATAAGCTGAACGGACAGGGTTACGAACGAAGATGTTATGGTTCGGATGAATAAAGAAAAAGAAGTTATTACAACTATAAAAATCCGAAAACTTTAATATCTTGGACATTTGATGATACATCCAGAGAAGTATGAGATCTTGCATCTAAAAAAGCCCTATTACTACCCAACAATAAATGTTTTCCAAGATTTCCCGGTTCCCCCACTTAGAAAAATTTATGACAAAATTGCACTACTACAATTACACAAAGATTTCTTTAATAAAAATAATTTACCACAATTAAATATTAGCAAAAGAATAATATCTGTTGGAGGATTAACCGTGCCACTAGTACGAACCACAACAGCACAGCAACACTATACATTCAAGGACATAAAATTATTTAATAAATTACCCCTTGATATACGATCGGAAGAAAACTACGACAAATTTAAAAAAAAAATAAATTAAAATACTCTAGTACCACCTCATAACTTTACTTATTGTATCGAAATATGTTTTTGCCTTATCAATTGTTTGAATCATTTATTAACTAACCTATATTTTTATTACTTTTATCCATATTTTCTCATAAAATTACTAATATTTTTTGTTTTAATTTAAACAGATGTAAAAATATTTGGTTGTGCTCTCCTAAACACAAGCAGCTGCTTTATTAGGAGAGTGGTTGAAAAATTGATGTTTTATTGTTGTAAAATTGTAAACTTGTTAAATGTTTCAATAAAAAAAATAATAATGCAGGGAAAGATTGCCGGAAGACGGGACCCTGGAAGAAGGAGAACCTCATGGCTGAAAAACCTGAGACAGTGGTTTGGCCAATCTACCGTAGAGCTCTTCCGGGCCGCAGTAAACAAGTCCAACATGATAGCCAACGCCCGTTGAACGGACAGGGCACCAGAAGAAGAAGAAGAATACAAAAATAATGTTGAAGACGCCACGTGTATCTATTGAGAGGTCATATTGAAAGCTAAAGAAATTTGGCTTACAAGCCAAATTAATCAATTAGGGGGTCAACACTAGTAGTAAATAAATAAATAAATAAATAAGTGTTTATTCCAGTATGTGGGGAGGAGAGTGCAATCCCACACATTCCATAAGGGTAATATACACATACATGTACAAAGTATTTGAAAGGAAAAAAAAGAAAAAGAAGGTGGATATGAATGTACACGAAACAAAAAAAAGATAATAAGCTAATAGTAGTAAAAGGAAAAACAAATGAAATAATAATATTAAGCTTTCAGGATTCTGTGAGCACGTAAGGAGCCAGTATTTTTCTCCAGTGTGCATCAATACTGGATGATGGACTGAGGCGGGCTTCCATGACGAGGATGTTTCCAGAGCTGGTTATCCTTTCCCTAATTCCTGCCACCCTGGATCTAATAAGGGCTGCAAAGCCAGGAACTCGCCCCTCCGTGAACATCCGGGAAGCGCTGCAATATCTGGGGAGACCAAACATTATGCGGAAGGCGTTGTTATACTGAACCCGAAGTCTTTCTATACTACTCTTCTTGTAGTTTGCCCAGAGTTCACACGTATACAGTGTTGCGCAGAAGGAAAGGAAGAGCGTCCTTTTTACAGCAGTACTGCAAAGGCGGAATCTTCTACTGAGCATGTTAGCTTTTACACTGAGAGCTCTTCTTTGCCTATCGATGTCGTCATCGTCCATCAAATTACTGGTGATTATGTGTCCAAGGTATTTAGTTCCTTCAGTCACCTGCAGGTTCACACCATTCAGGGTAGCTGGAGGAATATTTTTTGGTCCTTGTCCATATCTTACGACCAGTAGAGCCGTTTTAGTGGGGTTGTATTGTAGTGCTTATGTCAATTTTGATAAATGTGATTTATTGATTACGTGTCAGAAAATACTCTAAAACCTATTATAGATCTATTATAGTCGTCTGTATAATACCATTGAATGTGATCACATAGATATCTACGCAAACGGTCTAACATATTTAAAAAATAAACAAATTGACATCTTCTACCATGACACTTCGTGGAGAACAGTTATGTATTGTATTTGCTTTATTATCATGTCTTTTCTTTCTTTCTTTCTACTATGTTTTAGTTTTATATTTCATTTTGATTATCGTAATTTCTGTTAGTAACTTCTGTCATTATTTCTGTTAGTTTCGTCTAGTAACAACTAAATATACATATTTTTAAATTAGATCCGTACAGGAGGCCCCGAGGAAAGGGTCTATGGGAATCTTTGGGCTATGTGGAAGCTCTTTTTAAGGAAAGGAAGTAGAGGAAATTCTGGGAAGTAAAAAGGTATGAGAGGTGAGTAGGAATCTGGGGATTCGTGTGTCCAAGAGGGACGAACGTATGAATAAATTCCTCCCACTGCGGTGCAAGGCGATGGGCCGAGATAGTCTTGCTGGAGAGGTCCAAATAACTCCTTCAACCAGTCCCATGAGATCCGAACCGTAAAGCAGTCGGTGGACAGATGCATCAGCCGCAAAGACCTAGACGAAGGCGAAGACGGTGTTGGTTATCATTATGACGGCGGTACCCATACCGTGGGCAACGAGGGAATTATTTTTTTCCTCAGGGCTTCCTATGTGCAAAAAAACTATTTAAAAAACTTAATAACGAAATCTTTACAACAACTTTGGAATTGAAAAAATCTTTGTTACGTTAAAAGTATTTGTAACAAGGTTTGTGCACCCTTTAATACACATTTTATTTATGGCGTGTGGCATCTCCAGTACTTGCTCTTTGACAATTGAGTATTGGTCATATTGCGAGCCCTGAAATATTTTGGTATGGAACAGTATCTATCTGGCAGACAGATTCAAATCATCAGAATTGAAAAGGCAGCGGGTCATAGCAGCCCAGACATTAGGCGGTCCTCTCGACTTACACAACGGTTCTTTTTGAAAATCACTACGATTGTAATCTTGGACTGCCATCTTCTTGCGATTCTTGCCATCTTGGGAGCTGACTGGGAATCATCGTGGAGAGATGATTGGCATCCAGAGACATCCATCTGTCCTGCTTCATGTAGGCCCTTTTGGCTGGGAGCCAATTCTCTGCAGCCCTTCTATTCTAGCTTCATTTCTAAACTTCATCCCTCGTAATACAAAATGTTACCGAGTGATGAAGTGGTAACAATGCACATATTAGTGATGCTGATTATTTTGAGCGAGATGGATTCAATACGGAAAATGTAAGAATTAGGTTCTAGTTTTAGAAAGAAAAGAAGACATTCGAAATATAACCGCAATAAAAATAAAATGATATCCTGAAATCTAAGGCTGTCTGGATTAAAGGTTAATAAGTTCATGATGATACCGTTTAAATAAAAATACTTATATGTTAACAATTATTATAAGCAATAATTATCAGCCTGAAACACTCATCCACATTGAAAAAATCTTCCGAGAAAAGATACATGACGCCAACGGGACTTGAACCCGTGTCCTTCTGATTGCCGGTCAGCTGCTCTCCCAATTGAGTTATGGCGGCTTATCTCGTACCCACCAAATGATTCAATATATACTAGTGTTTTATTCAACAATTACTGCTTATTATATTTTTTCCACCTGAAAACAACCAACTTTATTTTTGCGAGAGAGACATTGTTAGTGTTAAAATCCCTCGCTAGGTGACGTCGAGACAAATTATGTCTTCATTTATTGGGGAAATACTTAAACTTGTCAAATATTAATTATTATTTTTATTGTTAAACAAAGTTTAAGATAAGATTTTTATGCGTAGCACAAAGGGTAACAATTATTATAAGCAATAATTATCAGCCTGAAACACTCATCCACATTGAAAAAATCTTCCGAGAAAAGATACACGACGCCAACGGGACTTGAACACCCGTGTCCTTCTGATTGCCGGTCAGATTTAGATAATAAGCAGTAATTGTTGAATGAAACACTAGTATATATTGAATCATTCGGCGGGTACAAGATAAGCCGCCATAGCTCAATTGAGAGAGCAGCTGACCGGCAATCAGAAGGACACGGGTTCAAGTCAAAGTCAGTTTAACAATAAAAATAATAACTTATATGTAACAACTTGTTGATAATGTCAATATGATTTTAACTAAATAACGAACCCCTTGCAATATTAACCGGGTATCATAAAGTTTTCCTGAATTTTTGTTCTAAAATAACAGGAGCTCAACGTAACTGATTTCACCTCTTGTTTCAATAAAACTTAATAGTTATTTCTCGTATTTTTACTTTTACGAGTCCTTTTCATATACATGGAACTAGGATGCAACTGGCTTCTTTCTGTAAACAAAAGTGATTTTAACCCTTCAAAAATTTGGCATTATTTCAGATGGTCAAAATATTTTCGCTTTACAATAAAATGCATATATTTGGAATATTTCTGGGCGCATTCAAAAACCAAAAACTGTTTTAGAAAGGTGATGAAATATGCTTTCAAATTATAGAATTTGAAAAAACCTTTTTTTTAAATTATAAAATTTTTGCATATAAACATAAAAAAGTTTTCAAAATGGCTCCCCTTAGGTTTTTTCTAACTAAAATTACTGATAATAAAAAAATTAAAACAAATACATATTTTATTAGATGAATGTATAACAGACACATATTGTAACCTCACTTTTTGTCGCTCTGTGTAAAAATAATTTGTAAAAAATTCCCGAAGTTTCAGATTTTTTTTTCAATTTGCGCTTCAAAACTTTGTGTACATAAAAGTGTACATTTTACCTTTTTGGTGGCTATTTTTTTATTAGAATATGTATAAAGCGTGGTGTTTTTCCTTTCTAAAACCGATTAGAACATATTTCTAACTATGATAGTAAGGGAGTTACAGCGTTTTATATGAGACCTATGTGCGTTGGGACAAATATGGTCTCCTGTGATTAAACGGGTTAAAGGAACAGTAATAAATCATTCGTCTGTTTTATATTATTTAAAAACTCTATTCAGTTGATCTCGGTCTCGGTCTCGGCATTCTCGGCTACAAATTCTACCGAGAACTCTATCTCGGTTCTCGGCGAAAAATCGCCGAGATTCTCGGCCATAACCGAGACCGTTGTAAGTAGCTACGGTATAGGATAATGAGATTCAAATCTACCGCACGCGTCCACATTCATCACTTGGTGTCAGTGCGTGAGAGAGCTGTCGATTGTGATTGGTCGGCTGGCAGCGAGGCGGGTTTTACTTATAACCATAATGATAATATCTAGACGCGTTCCGCGCCGAAACGCAAATTATTTACAATTCCCTCGATAGAAAAAAAACGCAAAGCTCCAAAAACTATTTTAAACACGTTTGCTTCAGTTATTTTACAAGTTATAGTTGTGAAAAAAAATCCAATGTTTCTTTAAATGATACTTAAGATACCTTCTACGAGATTTTTGCTCTTTTTTTTTTTTTTTTTTTATTCCAGTTAAAAGAAAATTACATTTTTACTCATTTAACTAGAAACAATTATACAAATTAAAATAAAGTAAATATTTCAATACAGCGCTACTCAACATCATTATTTTGTTTATCAAGAATAAATATTAATAATTTTTTTTAAATTTACCCAGCTTCCTTTCGTTTTTAATGTCGTTTGGGAGGCAATTATATAAGTTGCCTCCCTCGTAACCAATGGATTGTTTACCATAGTTAGTGTGGATGGTGTTTAAATGTATGTTATCGTGTTGTCTCGTAAAGTGTTTGTGTACTTGGGACGTTTTAATGAATTCTGTGTTTGTGTGTACGAGTTTATTGTTTATTTTGTATATAAGGAGACATGTATTGTATTCATATAGTTTTCTTAATGTTAGTAGTTTTGTTTCCATATATATATTTTTTGTGGGTGTTCTGGGCTTGTAGTTAAATAGTTTTTTGATTACCTTGTTTTGTATTATCTGTTATTCATTTATGTATGTTTCACATGCGTTTCCCCAGATTTCAATCAAGTAATTTAAATGTGAGTGTACGAGACTATAATATAAACCTTTTTTAAATTTATTTGGCAACAGATATGATATCCGGCTAAATACCCTTATTAAGGGAATGATTTTATCTTTAATACCTTGTATATGTTGTTTAAATGTCAAATGCTGATCAATGTACAGCCCAAGATATTTTTCCTGGATCAGGATTTGAAGTTCGTTGTTTTCAATTTTTAAGGGTACATGAGGAGGAACTATTTTACGGGGTGAGTTTAAGATCATGTATCCTGTTTTTTTAACATTCATTGTTAACATATTTGATTGGAGCCAACTGTTGATTTTTTCTAGATCTGTTTGTGCATTTTCTAGTAAAATATCTAAATCTTTACCCAAGTAAAAAATTGCTGTATCATCTGCATATAAAAAGATTTCACCATTTAAAATTAATTGCGAAATATCATTTATGTAAATTTGGAACAGTAGTGGACCTAGTATGGACCCCTGCGGAACTCCATAGTTTATTGGAACGTATTTGCTATTTTCATTGTTAATGCTAACAAATTGCTTTCTATTGCTAAGATATGATTTGAGTAGATTAAGAGCAGGACCAACTACACCAATTTTCTTGAGTTTCTTGAGAAGTATGTCGTGACTAACTGTATCAAAGGCTTTTTGAAGGTCAACTAATATAGATAAAATATAATTTCCACCATCAATGCCGCTTCTAAGTTTACTGATTAAGTCATTTATTGCTCCTAGTGTGTTCGATTTTTTCCTAAAGCCGTATTGTTTTTTATATAAGAATGATTTTTTTAGCAGAAAATTGTTTAATCTTTCGTAAATTACACGTTCAAAAATTTTTGATAAAATTGGTAAGATTGAGATAGGTCTGTAGTTTGAGGTATTTGTTTTGGACCCACCTTTGTGAATTGGTATCACCTTAGCAATTTTACAGCTATCGGGAAAAGTTCCTTCTTTGAAACATTGATTGATTAATTTTGTTAGAGAAGGAATCAATTCTGTGGAGATACTTAGCACTGTTTTATATGTGAGTGAATCGTAACCTGCACTTGCATTTGGTTTTAGAGATTTTAATATTTGGCTTATTTCTAACTCCGTAGTGGGCTGAAGATATAAAGATTCAATGCTGTCATGCACTAACGTTATTTCATTGGCTGGATTGTGTTTGACTTTACCACGTATATTATCGGCTAGGGAGGAGCCAATGTTGCAAAAGAAATTATTAAATTGGTCGCATATCTCTACATTGTTAGTGATTATTTCATCATTAATGATTAATTTATTGCAAAAATTTCTTGAGGTGTAAGATTGGTTCTTAAGAATATTATTAATTAAGTTCCAAGATTTTTTACTGTTATTTTCGCATTTTTTAAAGAGATTACTGTAGTGTGTTTGTTTTAAGTTTCGTTTTTTTGTAGTGATATTATTTCTTATTTTTAAAAATTCTGCTTTTAGTAATGTGTTATTTGGTTGTTTTTTTAGTTTCAGATGTAATTTATTTCTTTTATTGATTAATTTTATAAGGTCTTTGGTTATCCAGTCTGGGTTATTTATGTTTTTGGTTTTAATTTTTGTGGTACTATTAGAATTAATTTTTGTTGTCAGGTAGTTTACAAGATTATCATAATTTAATATCGAGTTGTCATTCAAATTTAAATGAAAGGGGTTTTGCATGACATCATTCTTAAGATTATCAAGATTAATATGTGTATATTTTTGGGACGATTTTAAAGATGTGTTTTTAACATATGTGTGAATTACATCAAGGAGTAGTATATTGTGATCAGATATGGAATTATCACAATTCGTAAGTGAATACGATAGTTTTGTATCTGTAAGTATATGATCTATGATTGTGTTTGTATTTTCTGTGATGCGTGTGGCATGTTTTTTGTTTATTTTGTTCAAAATAGTGTAATTATTAAATCTAATTGTATTCGTATATTTACAAGTATGTGCGTTGGTTGAGTCAAGCAGATTTATGTTGAAGTCTCCAAATACAATACCTCTTTTATATGATTCGAGATGAGAAGACAGTGTTTCCAGGAAGTCTTTGAAAACAGTATTTGGTTTTTTATACACTAAACCTATTTTTAAATTGAGTTTGTTTACATGAAGCCATAGAAAGTTGTTGTCGGGGTCACTAGTGTTATTAATCACATTGTATTCCAGAAAATCTTTTATAAATATAGAGACTCCGCCACCAGCTCCCTGCGGCCGGCAAGATGCTTCGTGTTTGTATCCTTCTAGGTTGACGTACTTTAGGTCCGCTTCTTTGAGCCAGGTCTCACACAGGAGGATAATGTTGAAGTTCGATATCGTGGATTTTAGTAGGCATTTGATGTCATCTAGTTTACCTTTCAAGCTTCTCACATTTAGGTACATAAAGGACATTGAGGTTTTTCCTTTTGACGTACTCGGATGTTTGTGACGTGATATATTTTTTATTCTAATGTGTTTTTGTAGTTTTTCTGCAATATTTTTATGATCAGAAAGATTCTGGGTATGATTAAAGATTCCCACTTCTGTGTCAATCAGGTCCTGGAATTGTGTTTGTAGTCCTCGTACATTTTGATAATATATAAAATTTTTAGTGTTTAGTTTTTTGAGTGTGTTTTAACAATTGTAGGATTGTTGTTTAGGTATTTAATTGTGATGTCCGCTTCACCAGAAGACTTTCTTTTTTCTAATTCATCTCTTAAGTCAGTTAATTGTTTGCGTTGTAGAAAAGTCTGGTCTTGGTACATTCGGATATTGTTTTTCAATGTATTTTTCTTTTTTAGTAGTATTTTCGGCCATTTTGCTTCCGGAAATTCAACTTTTATACCTCTCGGCTTGTCGGCTTTCCTATTACCCAATCTGTAGATTTTTAAGTCGAGGTTTGTTGTTGAGATATCCATATCGGAGATAATTTTTTTAACTGATGCGATGTCACTATTTAATGATTCAGTTTGAGATGTTGACGTATTCTCTGGAATGTTGAGAATTATCAGATTTTTGTCTCTGTAACTCTGTTCTTTCATTTCTGCGAGAATTTCACAGACAGTTTGGGTTTGGGCTTGTGGGGAGCACACATTTGGAGTTGCATTTTTAAGAACCGTTAACTCGCCCTCAAGGTTTGCCATTTTTACTGCCATTTGGGCGATGGTTCCTAATATGTCGTTAGTTCGCGGTATTATTTTCGCGATCTGCTCTTTAGTAAATTTATTATTAGGCTCCATTATCATATTGGTCAGTAAGTTGACTGCGTCCTTCGCTAAAGATATGTATGCCTGCGCATCCATATTTATTAAAAAGTTGTAAAATGTTACTTGCGGTTGATGTGGCTGGTGGGACTGCCTTGTTTTCGCTGCGCTTGTAGTAACCGCGTTGAATAGTAGCGAGTAGGTACTCGTACCTCTGGCCAATACACTATGCACTGTTTTTGCGGAGAGCGACTGGTACCCACACCGTAGCGTATAACAATGTCACAAATTTGATTATAGCACTTGACGTTTTTGATTATTCGTTTTGGATTATTATGTGATGGTTAATCGTGGACTAAACAATGCGCTACGTTGACTTTAATGCTTTAATACTTCAATGAACGGAATTTACACTACAACTTTCGGTAAATCTCTTTAAATTTTGTTTTTTGACAAGACAGAATATTATGCGTGTGAACAGTACTGTAAGGTAACACTACTCTATTTTAATCGTGTCGTGTTTTATTAAATATTTTCTCAATTTTCGCATCGATTTTATGGCTTTAAATATTCGCGCGCTCCTCTAACATTCGTAATTACATATCTCTACGTCTTCTTCTTTTTGAGCGCGGTGCGGGGCCTTAAAACAAATTAGTATTACATTCTTTAATATACTATATTATGCAAAAATATCACATTTTAATTTTTTTCTCAATTTATCTATTCTCGGTCTCGGCTCTCGATCTCGGCCGAGATTTTAATTTATTCTCTTTCTCGGTCTCGGTCTTGGCCGAGAACGAAAAACCTGTCTCGGTCGACCTTTAATTATTTCTTCTAAAATACCACCAGTTTGTACTATACGACGACGCTTCTATATCTACTGACTTTAAACCTTATAACTTATAACAGAGGACCCGATTCTTCGATTCCTTGTATTTTTTGTTCTAATCTACCAGGAGGTCATACTGCACGAGAAGTCGGGGAGGTAGGCCTGATTAATTTAAGCTGGCCCGAGCTCTGAGCAGTCGCAGCAGGTAGGGTCCGGATAGCCGATGTGATAGAGTCGTATCAGAGATCGGCGGGCGGAGGTCCCGCCAAGAATTGCGACCGCCAAGCAAATTTACTACTACAAGATTCGAACATTTGATAGGGACAACTTAACCCTTGTGTTGCCAATACTCGAGGTTTATTACCGTGCTAGTGAGGATGAAAGGGTTAGCATTCAGCACGAACAGTAGATGTGGGTATTGCAAGTCATAGCTTCCTTGAGGGTAACAAGTTAGATGCTTTTGCCCACCTACTGCGTGGCGGTCCGGATCGGGAGAGCCCTATTGAACTCTCCAACCGGACTCTCTCGATCCATCGCCTTGCATCGCAGTGGGAGGGATGGATTCATATGTCCGTCACTCCAGGACACATTGACCCCCAGATTCTGACCCACGCCTGATACCTTTTTCATTCCCAGAAATCACTTCCTTCCTTTCCCTAAAAAGATCCCTCATACAGCATCCCCAAAGACGTTATAGTTCCTGAAGGATTTTCTTTCGTCAGGGCTTCCTGTGGGGACACAATTAAAAAAAGGAATCTACTTTAAAGGGCCGTATTCCCGCCCAAAAAGAAGAAGATGGAGAGATAAGTAATTACGAATGTTGGAGAGAGCGCGCTAATATTTAAAACGATAAACTTGAAGCGAAAATTGTGAAAATGTTTAATAAAACACGACTCGTTTAAAATAGAGCAGAAATCTCGTGGGGAACATCTAAAAGAGCCTTTAAAGAACCACTGTGAATTTTTCATGCATATAACTTCTAAAATAAGTGAAATATACGTGTTTATAATAATTTTCGGGGCAAATTTTGCGATTTTTTTTCAATCGAGGGAATTTCATATAATTTGCGTGCCGGTGTGGAGCACGCCTAGATATTACCTTCAAAAAGCTTAAAAACTTCAAATGTTTAAGGGAGATATGTAAGAAATCGGTAGAAATTCGGGTAGCGGCGGCTTAACGCTTGTCTGAATTTTTCACACAACTGATTCCAATTTTGAAAATGGTACTAAAATTCAAAATATTTGTGTTCATTGAACCAGATTTCACGCAGGACTAATATTTTACGTACAGACAACCGACATTAGTCTTTTTGACGATGTAGAACAATAATTTCGTATGAGAATAACAAGTTAGTAACTATTAGAACAATGAATATTAACAATTTTACAAACTAATGAGAATTGAAAATCAATTTATTAAACCTAATTTTAAAACAACATAAATGCGAAACCATTATGTTTACCAAGCCATAAAAAACTACAATAATTTCCCCTTTGAATTGCGTTGTATTATTTACCAATATATATATATATATATATATATATCTACCAATCAGAACAAATAAATAAAATTGAACCATAATAAAAACAAAATACTTGCATTTATTTATTTATTTATACTGCGTTTTTACAGGTTGTTCACACACATGTGAGAACAACCCAGTTATAAAAACTCAGTTAATTATACACATAAGATAAAGTAAAAATTTATATACAATCAATTAACCAAATCATAAAATAATAATTTTGGAACAGATAAAATAAAAATTAGATAAAAAAAAAGTTACATATAGAATTTAACAAAAAAATCAAAGTTTACTCAAATAACAATTAAAGAGAGGCAAGATAAGAGACATAATTAGAGACAAACATGATACACATAATAATTTATCACATATTTTTCAGCAATTGGAGAGCATTTTTTTGAATCCATATAAATTATCGACAAAAATATCTACTTCAGCACACTCTATCTTATTATACAGTCGACACATTTGGGTCAGAGGGCTAAAATAGGCGATATTGTTTTTAAATGTATTCAGGTGAAACATATTATGGCGTCTTAAGCAATGGGAATTGGGAACATTTATATCAATGTTGCTAAGACACAATGAAGTATCAAGATGGCCGTGAATTATTTTATGTAAACATATTAGATCAGTCAATTGCCTTCTGATTTTAAGTGTTTTAATTTTGAAGTATTCAAGTCGCATGTCGTACGATCTAAGATGTTCATATGAAAAATAAATATTTTATACAAAACATATTATAACATACAACCTACGTAAGAATCGTGGCTCCCTTATCAGGCACAAGAGCTTCTCTTTTCTGATAAGATGACCTTAAATATAATATTTTGTAAATATATATTTATAAATGTAACGCATATTCTTCGTATTGCAATAAAAAAATAATAAAAAAAATATATGGGAGGTGGGTAGGAATCTCAGGGGTCAGTGTGTTCAGGAGTGACGGACTTATGAACCTATCCCTCCCACTGCGGTGGAAAGCAAAGAGGTAAACAGATCTCCCCAACCAGAGCTTCTCTTTTCTGATAAGGTATACATGACCAATGATGACCTTAATTATAATGTTTTGTAAAGTATGTATGCATACATATAACCCATATTATTTATATTAAAATAATAAAAAAAAATTAAGGTAAGTCAAGATGTGAACCATGCTGTTACGAATAAAATAAATTACGCCAATGAACCAAGAAGAGGACACAACCAGCTTACAGTATCCTAACTATAGTCAGAGTAAAGAAGGCAAGCAAGTAATGGGCCTTTTATACGATGCTTTATTCGCCCAGTTTTCATATGGCTCGTCTTTTCACATGGATTCGGGATGGAAGAAAAGGTCGTTTATTTTGGCACCTATTTTTGGCAGACATTATTTGACATGTGTTGTCTGTCTTTGTTTTACCCAACTATTTATGATTGACGAACTCCGTGGTAGAGGGGTAAAACACTAGACTAGCAATTCGGAGGCTGCTGGTTCAAATCTCCAAAATAAATTTTATTTGATTAATATGTGCCATTTTCAGTAATATTGATTTAAAACAATACAGAATATAATTGCACCATATTCTGGAGTCGAAGATACTCTTAAGTGCCGCCATGGTGTAAGACCACCATTCAAAATTGAAATGTTGCTTGAATGGTTTTCATATCTGAGTAGCCGTGTACTTCCCCGTATTCCTCTTCCCCATCTCCTTCCCCTCCCCACTACCATCATCCTCACAACATACCCCAATTGAGGATGCCGTAATTTGACTGGCTCCAGACGGTAGGGAGCAGTTAAGACCCTTGTCTCTGCAATTTACACAAAAAAGTGGAAATGCGCATGTTTATATTGTTGCAAATTAAAAATACTATAACGTGTTAATTATTGAGTATGTGAATTACTGTTCGGAATTGCGAAATTTGTTCACAGCAACGGCAAAGGCAAATGACAGATGCTTTCATGGGACCTTTGTGTTTGATGATTTATTACTTTATTTATTCAAAAGACAAATTTTTACAAACCCTCTTTTGAACATATTCCCAGTTAACCGGTATATCCCTTCTAATGACATTGTTATACCTAATTCTAATAAACTTCCTCCCTCTTACCTCACCCCTCCCCCTTTCTTCTCCCCGTTCCTCTCCATAGGTGATCAGTATTTAATTTTTAACTTTGGTGTACATTTACTCTTAATGATGAGAACATTGTTTACGAAACATGTAAATCGTGTATATATAAATAAAGTGAAGTAAACTAAGTTATCTGTATTTTTAATAAAATAAATAACGCGTTTACAAAGTGACAACCTTTCAAAAGAAGTTTTCTTCGAAAAATTGATTTATTTACTTTCTAAACTATTATTTCTTGTCCAATGGAAACTATCTGTACGAAATCATATATGTGAAAACAATGATCGTGTAAAGCGGGACTTCCCAACCAGGGGGCGTAGAGAAATGTCAGGGGGGGCGTAATAGGTACGTTTGCATTTCCGAAAAAAAATCTATTTAACGCTTAGGTCCGTTTGATAGATTCTCCCATCTTAACAGACGGATTGCAATCTTTAGAGCACAGGCGTCGGGTGGGAATGCTATCCTTGTTCTACCGGTATTACAATGGAAGATGCTTCGGCACCGGTGCATAGTCGGGAAACACGCCAAACGCGTGCCCAACATTTGTACACGGTTGACATTTGTCACATGAGAACGGGTCGTTTCTTCGACTCGTTCTTATGTTCAACAGCTCGGCTGTGGAATGATTTGCCGGCCTCTGTGTTTCCTCCTTCCTACAACATAGGTCTCTTCAAGACCAATGTTCATTCCTTCCTCTCCTCAAAAAGACCCTCCACACAGCATCCCAGATGACATAGGCCCTGAGGAAAATTATTTTCCGCAAGGCCTCCTGTGGTTAATGTAAAAAAAAAAAAAAATTAACTGTTCCGAATTGCCATTCAATCGCTGCTATAAAGTTTCGACAAGTCACAACACGACGTGTGATGCACACCTTCCCGCATGAATCCATCTTTCACTCACTCGCCGTACTCGCTCCTGTTAATAGTTGGTTCACAAAAAAATCGAAGTTTCGTTTCAAGTCTGTTAAGTGAAATATTTAAGTGTGAAATTGTTCATCTCCAGTGTGAAATTGTTCAGTTTTTTAGTATACTAAACTTGTAAATAAAAAATAATGATATAATAATCGGTATGTATAATAAAAAGGAAAATAAGAAATGTAAATGTTAAAGTAATTAATGATTAAAAGTGTACCTACTCTTCTATTAAAGATCTATAATAAATAAATATATTGTATCTGTATTGCACCTATTTGAAATTCAAATTAATAACTGAGTTAATATAAAAAAAATGTGTTTCTTATCTTTCTTGAAATTTAATTAAGGGGGGCATAATTTTTTTTTTTTTGGTTCGGGGAGGCTCGGCGAAATAAAGGTTGGGAAACCCTAATGTAAAGCAAATATTTTTCACATTGGTCCCGACGTAGTTTCCATGTGGGAAATGGTATGAAAAAAATCATCTTGTAAAACGCCCATTAAGAAGGTAAGTCAGTAAGGCAGGCAGGATGGCAGGCAAGCCAGGCTACTCCGGTGGGAGATGGGCGATAAAGCTCTCTGTGCAATTCCTGGAAGTCTTTATTCGCAGTTTATGGCTGCGCAGCCTAAAAGTAAGGTTCGGGGCACTTGGTTGAAATGGAGGTGTTCTGTTGGACGAAAGGGTGGAATGGAAAAAGGTTTTTGAAGAGGTGGCCTGTTGTTTAGAGCAGGTGATATATGGCTGAAAATTTTGCAAACGATTTAACACTTGCGGTGCTGGTTCTTTTAATCGGAGAGTGCTAGAAAAGCTATAGACGCTATTTTCTGAGAACTAAAGCATTTCACAATTTGAGAGGGGTGTACGGGTACCGCCGCCCCAGGAACCACTTATTGGATAACCAACACCTCTGTTATGGCAGCCTAAATGGTTTGCTACATTTGGTGACTTAGCAGGGATGCCCAGGTACATGGAGTGAGGTTTGTCCGGGACTTGGCGGCGGATGCGTCTGTCCACCAATTTCGTGGCAGGCCAGATCGAGAGAAAATGGTTGAAGGAGTCCCTTTGAGTTCTCCAGTCGTACTCTCTCGGAATATTGTCTTGCACCACAGTAGGAGGGATGGATTCATACGTCCGTCACTCTTGGATACACTGACCCATAGATTCCTACCCACCCCTCGTATCTTTTTCCTTATCCAGTATCCCCAAAGATGACATAGGCCCTTAGGGTAATTATTTTCCTCGGGAGCTAATGTAAAAAAAAATGAACTGTACAATGCATACGCAATGAAAAAGGTCAGTAGCAATTTTTCACTAAATCGGTTTATTCCTGTTCTACTGACGGACAAGGAATTGTCCTTAACCTCAAAATTAACGACCTTAGCTTCCGGTTCTCCTTAAGGATATGAAATTGTTTTTAACTTTAAAAATAAACTACATTTTCGTTAACTGCGATTCTACTTGACTACTTAAGTTTTCTGAAGGTTTCACCTCTGCCGCGTGTGAATTGCACACTCTGATTTTTTTAATGCTTTTAATGGCTTTTCAAAGAGGCGGTGAGTTGAGTTGATGCCGAGTTGGCATGGAACTAGAGGATGCATGGTACAACTAAATTTTATAAACAAATAACTCAGTCACCAATCATAACAAAAGTTCAGTGCCTACGTAAACAGATCCGAATGTTCAAATTTCACTTCTACCGCGTATTTTATCTCATTTTTGTTTATCATGAGCTGATAGGTAGAAGACCTATCTTGATGGATTCACTTTTTATGTAAAATAAGTCTCTCCTGACAAAAAAAAACAGAGTTCTTATGTATTGTGAATTAATAAACTTGTTTTCCGGTCACGAAAGCGTTAAAGGATCGATACGTGTAAACAGTATCGCGCGCTGAGGGACTTTTTAAATAGGAAAAATAAAAGAGGCTTCGCGGGCTGATAAGGCGTTTAACAGAGCCCCCTTTCAATTAAGTGATAGCGCGAGAGGCATAGCTGCCTTCTGCCTGAAGCCTACAGTAAACTACCTTAATGCCTTTTACCTTCTGCCATTCTTTTCTTACGCAACCAGACAGTAATTAACTTAAGAAATGGATTTTAATCAACATAATAATATTTATTAGTAAAAAACAGACAAAAATCAATACAACATATTTTTTTAAAGAAAGTACTCGTGTTGTATGACTTTAACAATAGATACCTGATTATGTGAGATCGACAAAACCAACTACATAATTTTCAATTTGGGAGGTGGGTATGGGTACCGCCGCCCGGGAACTATTTATTGGATACGTTTATTCGCTACCTTGGTGACTTTTAACATGGGTGCCCGGGTTCACGGGGTGAGATTTGTCTAGGTATTCTCAGCACATACGTTTGCTCGCCTACTGCGTGGCGGGCCGGATCAGGAGAGACTGGTTGAGTGAGACCTTTTTATCTCTCCAGCCGGATTTCTTTTATACATCGTCTTGTACCGCACTGGGAGGGTTGGATTCATACAGATGTGTCACTTTTGGACATATTGACCCCCAGATAGATTCCTACCAATCATACATTTTTCCTATCACCCAGAACTTCCTTTCCCTAAAATTTCCCTAAAATGATATTCCAAAGATAACATAAGCCAGTTCAATGCACATTTGTAATTAATTAAAAAACATATATATATATATATATATATATATAATTCTTCAATACAAAAAGTCTAGAAATTGTTACATAGTAAATGCCCAAGAAATTTAAAAAAAGGATGCAGGAAATATCTAGTATATACTAATAGAAGCATGTACGAGGGTGGTCTGAAAAGTTTCCGACCTGAACATGAAGATGGCAACACTCGTCAATAAAAGCTAGTGAATGTAGTTGTGCATCTTTTGACAGTTACTCACCAAAGTTACGGCCATTTTGGACACGCAGTTTTTAGTTGACAGTCGTTTGAGTGAGTCGATGTGTGTGTTTTTGTAAAAATGGAAAAAAATTGAGTATCGAGCTGTTATTAAATTTTTGTTTTTGAAAGGCTATACGCCTATGCAAATCAAAGATGAGTTGAACTCTGTATATGGAGACTCTGCACCATCATTTGCCACAGAAATTATGGGCAGCTGAATTTAAACGTGGCCGTAAGAGCTTGGGAGACCGATGAACATTCGGGACGTCCAAAAACTGCAACTACTGACGATAACATTGCTAAACTTCATCAAATAGTGTAAGATGACCGCCGAATTAAAGTGAGAGAGATAGCAGAGGTTATAAAAATGTCCAAAAAACGTGTCTGACACATATTAAATCAAGATTTAGACATGAGAAAGCTGTCCGCGCTTTGTATGTCGCGTTTGCTCACGTTAGACCAAAAATCCTGTTTCACCAAGACAACGCGCCGTCTCACACCTCAGCGGTTGCCATGGCAAAAATCTACGAATTACGGTTTGAACTGCTTGATCATCCGCCTTACTCACCAGATCTAGCCCCAAGCGACTTTTTGTTCCCTTATCTAAAAACTGCGCAAAAAACAAAAAACAAAAATTTAAAAACAGCTCGATACTCCATTTTTTCCATTCTCACAAAAACACACACATCGACTCACTCAAACGACTGTCAACTAAAAACTGGGCGTCCAAAATGGCCGAAACTTTGGCGAGTAACTGTCAAAAGATGCTCAACTACATTCACTAGCATTTATTGACGAGTGCTGCCATCTTCATGTTGAGGTCGAAAACTTTTCAAACCACCCTCGTATTTATATATTATTTTATATATTATTATTAGTATATATTATACATTTATTTATGTTACAAATTATAAAATTACAATTAAAAAAATCATCTTGAAAAGCCTTACTACTACGCAACATTAAATGTTTTCCAAGATTTCCCGGTTACCTCACTTGCCAAAATTTATGACAAAATTGCACTACCATAAAGATTTCTTTGATAAAAATAATATTCCACAATTACATATTAGCAAAAGAATTATTTCTGTTTGAGGAGTAACCGTACCACTGGACAACAGCACAGCATCACTCTATATATTTAAGAGTATAAAATTATTCAATTATTTACCCCTATGACAAATACAAAAAAAAAATAACCGAAATTCTCTAATACCACCTAATAACTTTTCTTATTGTTTGATATTATGTTTTGCTTATCATTTACAACTGACCTTTACTTTTATTACCTTTATTGATTTTATTTTTTTTATTACTTATCTATATTTTTATTACTATTGTATTTTCTTGGTAAAATTATCAATAGTATTTGTAATATTATTAATTATTTATTTATATATTTATGTTATATTAGGTATGTTATGTTATGTTGTATTCACAAATAAAAAATAAATAAAAATAGGTTATTCAAGCAATCGATTTTACACGATTTTAGAGTCAACTTGGACAATTATTTGTGAGTTGATGATACTATGTAAATATAATGAAATATAAAATATAACAATATTAATTATTAAAAAAATATTTTAATGGGCTTAAATTTACGACCGATCGACTTTAGAACACAAATTTATCGCATATAAATTTAAAATTCCGACACAAAAAAAATTTTTTTAGGATAGGTTTATATATTTTTTTGAATTACCTTAGAGTCACAAAAAAATTTCAAATTTGCTTCTATCGAAAACGTTAATAGCATTTTTTTAAATGTAAAATTAAATAAATAAAGTAGATATTTGCAATACCTACATTTTGATTTTAAAAATGCTTCAGTTTGGTTAAGTATTTTGGCCATAAATCCAAATTTTGTATCACGGGGCGACGCAGCCGCTCCTCTTAAGTTCTGCACTTAGTAATACAATGACCTATCAGTTAACAAGTGAGATTTTTGATACCAGTTCGTGATGAAGCGATGATGGATCAAGGAAAAATGTATAACACCTGTTGGTTTTTTTAATATCCTTTCAGGCGTCTTTTTGACCAGGTGACGATATGATAAAACTTTAGAAATATTTATAACAGCTACAAGTTACAAGAGTTTGTCACCTCTTTGGGAAGAATCCATCATCATCAAAATTTACATAAATTTATGAACAAAAATGATAATTTCTAAATGAAATGAACGGCCCTACTCAAGAAAATTCACATCAAAAACATAATGGCAACATTGGATTCACTTTAATTGACCGTAGGATATTATTAAATATTCTTTTATAACTAATAATTACGCACAGGAGTCCTAACTGCTCTCAGCATCTGGAGCCAGTGAGATTAGTATGTTGTGAGGCTGAAGGTGGCGGGGAGGGGATGGAGGTGGGGATGAGGAAGGTTTTAAATACCCGGTTATTCAGATCTAGTCACTAATCACGGAACACAATCAGCCATTTCAAGCAATTTTTCAATTATGATTAATAGTCCTACGCCAGAGCGATACTGAACGTATCTTCCACTCTACCGCAAATGTTTTATAAGTTATTTCAAATAAATAAATTGTGATATAACATAACTCAATCAAATTCAATTTTTTGCGCACGCCGGGATTTTAACACGCGATCTCCTGATTGCTAGTCGAGAGCTTTACCTTCCGACGACCGATGCCGTCATAATTTTGTTGGAATATTGCATTCGACTGAATATGAATTCAGATAAAATAACATCAATTTCCTAGCGTGGATAAAGGCTAAAATATTGAAGTTTGTTATACATTTGGGAGGCGGGTACCGCCACCCCGGGAACCATTTATTGAATTCTCTGCCATTGGTCACCCCAAGTGGTTCACTACATTAGGTTACTTAGAGGGGGTGCCCGCGTTCATGGGGTGAGGTTTGTCCGGGTATTGGCAGCGGATGCGACTGCCCGCCAACTGCGTGGCAGGCGGGTTGACGGAGGCTTTCTGATCTCACCAGCAGGACTCTCTCGACCAATCGCCTTGCACCGCAGTTGGAAGGATTCATACATCCGTTACTACTAACCCCCAGATTCGTACCCACCCCATACCCCTTTCCTTCGCAGAACCCTCTTTCATAAAAAGATCAAAGATGACTGAGGGGAATTATTTCCCTCAAGGTCTCCTGTGTGATGCTAATGTAAAAAAGAAGATATAAAAAAAATTATAAAAGAAACAAAATCACCAATTTTTGGGGTTATTATGTCGTGTTGAACTTCCTCCAAACCGTTGTTTGAAATATTCATATGCGAAGTGTTCAAATTGTCATCAAAAATAAAAATAAGTTAACAATACGATTCTTTCAACACATACTCCACTAGATTTACTTATTAAAAATGTCCACTTCGGTACCTATTGTCACATTTAACAAAGAGTTGTCGAAAAAGGTTAACCCCTCATTCATAAGTCCTCTGTATATTATGAAAAATGTGTCATGTAATATTTGTTAAAGAAAGTAAGCTACAAGAACTATGAATATTAGTTTAAAATTAAACGGCTGTCGAAAAATAATGTTCACTTTTGACAAAAAATACATTTTAGTATATTAATTTCAAGTTGTAAAGTAAATTTAACCTTTAGACGCTCTGTGTGTGGAGACACGTACCATTATTCATTGTTGTCCGCGCGAACAATGTTCCACCTTTCTAACAATGTCGGAAAATATCGTATAAGTCAGCTAGATGCCAGATATAACGTATTATAGTACCTACCGTGATGGAGGGTGGATGGAATAACGATTGTATTTCTTCATTTGAAAGGTCATCTACAATAAACGAAGAGTTGTTTGATAGATAAGGCAATATTTTTCGTAATTTCAAAGCACTGGACTATTTTTTAATCTATGACTAAAAAGTTCTTCGACGCCGATGTAATGATTGTTTGCCGGGAAACGTTTATTGGATAACCAACCTCTGCCATAGGTCATCCCAATTACTTTTCTCATCCCCATTTCCTTCTCTTCCCGTTTATCTTGAGAATCACAACATATCCTAACTGAGAATGCCATAGTCTTACTGACTATAGATGAGTGGGAGCAGTAGGGACCAGTAAAGACCCAATCATGCTTGATTACGTTTAAAAGGGATCGAAATGAAAATCTAGTATCCTTCAACGGAAGCAATCTTCCGAACAGGCTAGGGTCTGTTGCTAATGGAGGCATTGATGACTGTCCTAAAACGGGAATCCTGCTAGTTGGGCAGTCAAAACCTCCACAATACTAATACGCCAAAAACATTCTAGTACATCACCACAAAAATTATTCAGAGGCAGACACCTCACATGCTCATAAAACCAGAGCCAAACAAACAGACATACTTAATATACCAAAGTGTAATTCTTCATTTGGACAAAGAAGTTAAGAATTTTTAGCAGTAAAGTTATATAATAAACTCCCCCTTAGTACCAAACAAATTAAAACAAAAAATACCTACATTAAGGACATTAAATGTTGGATGAAGGAACTATCGGAAAATGAACTTACTTGTATACTTAAAACAACGTCATAGAAGTTTCTGGAAAACCTTATCCAAACAATGAAGTTAAACCATAGAAGTCGCTGAAAACTTATAGCATAGTCCCCCTCAGCACAGGATCTCCTAGTGATGAGGACTACGAATATATTTACTATTTTATATATGTTTCATATAAAAATGTAAAAAATAATAAATGTATAGCTACTAAATAAAAAATAAAAAAAAAACTTGAAAAAAACCTTCAACTGCAGAAACGGGCGGTCCATTTGATAGATTCTCCCATCTTAACAAACGGATTGCAATCTTTAGAGCTCAGGCGTCGGGTAAGAATGCTATCCTTGTTCTACCGGTATGTAAATGGAAGATGCTTCGAGGAACTAGCGTCATTGATCGCCCTGCACCGGTGCACATTCGGGAAACACTCCAAACGCACGCCCAACATATGTACACGGCTCACATTCACACGGCTCACATTTGAGAATGGGTCGCTTCTACGATTTCTTCTTGAGTTCAACAGCTCGGTTGTGGAACGGTTTGCCGGCCTCTGTATTCCTTCTACAACATGGATCTCTTCGAATCCAGGTTCACTCCTTCCTTTCCTCAAAAAAGTCCCTCCACACAGCTTCTCAGATGATATAGGCCCTGAGGGAAATTATTTTCCCCAGGGAGAAAATAATTTAATATTTCTGTGCGGAGTTAATGTAAAAAGGGACTCTTGCGCGGAACAGACATTAAACGACCTCCGTAGTCCAGTGGGTAAGACTCTTGACTCACAATCCGGAGGTCGCGGGTTCGAACCCGGCATGCGCAAATAAATTTTATTTGATTAATTTGTGTTATTTCACAATTAATTCATTTAAAATAATATATAGTATATTTGCGGCATGTTCCAGAGTGGAAGATACTATCAGTATCGCCCTGGTGTAAGACCACCATTCAGAATTGAAACGTTGCTTGAAAATGGCTTTAGCCGTGTTTGGTGACCAGATCTGAATATCCAGGTACTTCCCAAACTTCCTCTTCCCCACCTCCTTCCCCTCCCCACCTCCTTCCCCTCCCCACTACCTTCAGCCTCACAACATACCCCAATTGGGGATGCCATAGCCTCACTGGATCCAGACGGGAGCAGTTGAGATTCTTGTGCGGTATTCACTGTAAAAAAAAACAAAAATTAAAAAATTAAAAATATTCGAAGCCAGCAAAAATAACAATTAATAGTGAAATACCTTATTCATAAGTATGGCCTTGAATTCGATACCCACAGCGCGGGTACTGACTTATCCTCTTTGATCTGCCACTTTAAACTAATCTTGAAATATCAATGAAAAAAAATCTGGCTAAAAACAAATAAAAATCAGTCGGATACCGGAGGGTTATGAAATTTAAAAGCAACAATTAAAATGTTATGGAGAAAACTCAGCGAGAGCTGCCACGGACGTTATGGACATCGTTTGGAAAGATACTAGAACGATGACGTCAGGTACGATCTCTCCCTGGGACTAATATAACATAGATTCAATCTGACTACATGCTTATGGTTTAATTTAAAAAATATATTTATTTAGTTAGTTTATACTAATACATACTAATATGCACAATGTAACGTTTCATTTAATAAATCTAAATATTTTTACAGTAAGTTTAACATTTTTTTAAATACTCCTTTCTTCATTCTTCATACTTTCAGGCATTTTTTTTTTTTTTTTTTTTTTTTAATTTTTTATTAGCAAAGTTTTTTTGGTACATTTACATATGGGTAAATACATAATAACAAAAAAGTAAGTAACAAAAAAAAATCCCACAAAGGCGAAGCCTGTGTGTGGGTATTATATTATGTGGATAACAGTGGTAGTTAAAATAAAATAAATAAAAAATAAAAAATATATATATAAGCATAGAGTCTACAGTGATCAACATGAATGACTTCGTAGGAGTTTAAAAATTAAAAAATATATGTAAGATAAACTCACAAATTAAAATATATATATATATATATATATATGCATAATGTCTACAGTGATCAACATGATTGACTTCATAGGAGTATAAAAATTTAAAAATATATCTAAGATAAACACACATTTACATCTATACTTAAATACACATGTACATACGAGTATAAAAATATATACACATATATATTTCCTGTTTTTATTCTAAATATTCAGAAAGACTCCACATTTTAGAAGCTGATTGAATTACAGAAAAAACTTATTCAGTTCCAATTTCATCATACATTTTAAGTCCTATATACTATTGGGCAGTTCTATGATTTTGATTTTTTAATATGTGACAATCTAACTCTATTTATATTTCTTGTTTCGTATTTACACTGACTTCATCAAGGCGTTCGATAAGGGTTCTCCCGCCATTCTTGTAGAAAAACTGTTTAAAGCTGGAGTTCGTGGTAATATGTTGTTTTGGTTTATAAGCTATCTTTCAAACCAAAAACTTAGTGTTAAACTAAATGGGGAATCATCATATGATTTTTTTTGCATCCAGTGGTGTTCCGCAAGGTTCCTACCTCGGACCTGTATTATTTATCTTTTTTGTAAACGATATTTGTAATATTTTTAAAGACATCGACGTACTTATGTTCGCAGATGATTTGAAACTTTTTAAAGCAATTCGAAACCTGGATGACTGTTATATTCTCTCATCAAACTTGTCAAAATTAGTTGAGTGGTGTAGCGATAACAAGCTATACCTTAATGTTAATAAATGCATAACTATGAGATTTTTAAAAATAAAAAATCCAATTTTTTTCAATTATTCAATCAATAACAGCCCTGAATTCTTGGCGCTCATAAATTTTAATGTGCCAGCCAGAAATACAAGGTCAGTACTAACGTTTTATTGTGGCAATACTACGACTAGGGTACAATTCAATATACCATCATACAGAATTAAAAACTTGAGTAATATGTATTCGCACATAGATATATGGAATATGTCACTGATACACTATAAACATGAAATAATAAAATCATTTATCTATAATTTAAATGCTAACTAAGGATTTTTTTTTGTAAATTTACTTCATCGACTTTAATAAAACTTTTTTGTTTTAATATAAAATATTAAAATTCAAATTGAACAGTTCCGAACTCCTGCAACTTACGAACCTACATCTACACATAGCGGTTTCACGCTATGAGAAACCAATAAGTACTTAGGTGTTTGTTATTCATAATTTTTGTTGTAAATTTGTAAACGTATCTGATCACCTTACTTTACAATTTTTGTTCCTCGTTTTTATATTTATATAGTACATGTATTTTTTTTTATCGCAACTTTATTGTTTTTATTTCTCACTGTACTTTTACATTTTTGTTGCTTTTATTTCATGTTTGTATTTTTGTTTTCTATCGTAACTTTTGTTTATATTATATTTTTCTTTCTCGTTTTAAAATTGTACTGTCTTTATAGGTTTATGTAAAAGCCCTCTGGGCGTAAATTAAATAAATAAATTTACGTTCATCTCTACTTCAAAAACAATTTCATTCTTAAAGAATTTAGTCATTTGGTTTTTCATAACTTTATGCACAAAAATTAACACATTAAATAGCAGTCTCTTTTTTATTGGAATCCAGTTTAGCTTCTCTCTCATTTGTTAACCCTTGCGTATTTTCCGTTCTCCAGTATTCATCTCATATCTCTATTTTATGACACCTTTTCAAATTGATAACTATTCTTTGATTTATGATACCTTTTCAAAAAGTCGTAGTCGGAAGATGAAAGAGCTTCATTAACAATCCAGAATTGTGTCGAGCAGCACGCGCCCGACGCACGATTAAAAAAATCAAACATTATTTCAAAGATAATAACAATATAAAAAAAAACGATGGCACGACCGGAAGTGCAACGTGATTCGGAAGGTTCTACAATCTGTTTGAAAGGCGTCACCTGTGGAGGCTTACAGGCGGCATGGCGGCGCAATGGCTGTAAAAAACCTCCCAGGAAACTTCCGTTTTGTTTCTTTTGTCCCGTTATTAATTGATGATATTATAATATTATTTTAAAAACAAAGGGTGGAGAACTATGCACGAGCGGGCAGGGAATTTGGACACGTGTCAAGTACGATTAGATTGTGCGATGATATTTTTCCTTAACCTTCATTCGAGCAATGCACTTAGTATGTGGGCGGTGTTAAATTATGTATAATTAGCTGAAATCTCTTTTCAAAACTTATTTAAACAGTGTCCTTCCTCTTATTTTGAAGGTTTAGCGTGCAAAATTACATCAAGGTCGGAATAGAACAATAGATTTGTATAAAAACAAAGCCACATCGGGACATTCTTATTTATGTGCCTAAATAGATAACAAAATAACCAAATATTTATTTGTAATTTTTGAAGTGAAAACTTCATTAGCCCCATTGTGATTTGAAACTCGATGAAACGAAAAAGCAACACTAAAAAGAGAAAAACTTATACATCTATAGGATTTAGTCTGCGAAAGAATGGGATAGAATAATCGGTCT
The DNA here is from genome assembly GCA_929108145.2 of Limnephilus rhombicus. Taxonomy (NCBI): domain Eukaryota; kingdom Metazoa; phylum Arthropoda; class Insecta; order Trichoptera; family Limnephilidae; genus Limnephilus; species Limnephilus rhombicus. The sequence goes on along the minus strand of OV815286.1, from coordinate 50,540,680 downwards.
CTCTTTTTGCAGTGCTTCGTAGCCTCCCCACTCTTGTCTATTTAGTTTTCAGAAATTTTCACTTCTGCTGTGTGTGAACTGCAGGCATTTTTTTTTTTTAAATGTTGGTTCTTTACAAATTTGTAATTATTTGTGAAATATTATTAATTTAATATATTTAAAAAATACATATTTGTTCCGATGTTTTTTTAACAATATTGTATTTTACATAAATCTTACAAAACTGAACCAATTTGATTGTAAGGAGAAATTAGTGACCCATTATATAAAATGTTGATATTATTTTCGGTGCCGTATGGATCAATGATGAAGCATCTTCCATCCAAATACCGGTAGAACAAGGACAGCATTTCCAAGTGACGCCTGTGCTCCAAAGATTGCAATCCGATTGTTGATAGGGGAATCCATCAAACGGACCGCCCGTTTCTGTGCAGAGTCGAGGGTTTTTTCAAGTATTTTGGGGATCCAAATCTTACTAGTATTATAAAAGCGAAAGTTTGTATGGATGTATTATGTGTGTTTGTTACTCTTTCACCCAAAAACTACTGAATGGATTTTAATGAAACTTTAAAATAATATAACTCCTACACCAGAATAACATATAGGCTACAATTTATAAAGCTAGCTAGGAAGGGGACGCGGGAGGGGAACGGGGACGCATGGGAAAGGTGATTCAGGGAGAAACAATGTATTTATTTGAATATGGTTTTGCAACGCATGCCGGGAGCCAGCTAGTTTATTATACCCCCAACAGTCAGCGGTTGTGTACTAACTGAGGGTAAGATTGAGCAAAATGGTATGCTATTAAAAGTCACAAAGTTACACACCAAAAACTTTATCTAGTATATTATTCATTGCGCCATAGTTAAATGTCTATTTATTTATTTTATAACATTACATTTGATACATTTGTATGGCAAAAATAACATAATAATAACATTGAAAAATAACTATAAAATGTGTATAAGTGTTATTATGTCTTGTGGGTCGATATTAGTTCCTAGCTAGGCAGATTGCCCGTTCTAAGGAACCAAATGCTGGTGAGAATGTAAAAAAAAATATTTTTTTTTTAACAAAATGTTCATTTTAATTTTTTAAATTAAATATACATGAATGAAAATGCCAGAAAATTTATTCAATAATTTAAATTTATAAAATAATATATAGAGTTTAAATTAATACTTAAAGGTAGATATATTTATTATTATGCCAACTTGGACCTGCGTAAACAATGCACGCACTTGTAAAATAATAATAGAAACGTTGTGCATGTTTCGCCACTATTGTGATACGTTGAAACAACTTTTGTGCCATTGTTTTGATATTGTTTAGTTGAGTTATTGTTATTTCCTCACACAAAGAAATTATTTATTGAATTTATTTGTAATCCGATTGATTGATTTAATCTCAATATATTGTTGTGAAAGCACGTATTTATTGGTTAACAATAGTATCACTTGTGCACCTTAATTATTATTCGTATGTGTTAAGTTGGTAAAAGCCTGTAAAAGTAAAACAAGACTTAAATCAAAACCCTAGTTAAATGATAGTTAATCTAGCAAATGAATTTATTAGACCTCAATATTTTCTTTATTAAAGATTAATTATCAGCCTTTTAGTTTTAGGCGTTTTTAACGATAGGTATCTTTTTAAATGTGAACACCGCACAAGGTTGTAACTGTTAGGACGTAATCAGATCTCGTCACCAATTACGGGTAAAGCCACTTCAAACCACGTTTACATTTTGAAATCTGATTAAAAAAAATGTGAGTTAAAAAAAAAAAAACGTCTGGAGCAAGTGAGACTATGGCTTGGGGTATGATGTGAGGCTGAAGGAAGTGGGGAATGGAAGAAGACGGTGAAGAGGAAGGTGCTGATGTACCTGGATATTTTGATCTGGCCGATTTCAGAATGTTTAGATTCTGAGTGGTGGTTCTTTACCAGAGCAATAGTGAGGGAAATAACTATCGGGAACATAGAAACTAATGGTCTCCATGATAGTTTTCGAACCATCCACGAATCAATCTGCAGAAATGTGTTACAATGAGCATATCCCTTTTCACCTCTCCAGCAGAACTCATTCGGTACAATGCCTTGGACCGCAGTAGGAATGATGGATTCGTACGTCCGTCACTCTTGGAAACGGTGACCCCCGGATTTCTACCAACCCATCATACCTTTTTCCTTCCCAGAACTTCCTCCCCTTCCTTTCGTTAAAAATACCATCCACACAGCATCCCCAAAGATCACAATGGTCCCTAGACCAGTGTTATTTTCCTAAGGGCCTCTTGAGTGTAGGTAATGTAAAATAATCATGAAATTACTAAATAACATGTCTACTTAAATAATCATTAAAACCTAGTTATGATATAAATCAACATATTTCCAAACCAACTTGATAAGAAAACTAATTTTACTGTCGGCTGTTAGTAAAAAAAGATTTGGTAGTTTTTTTCCATTATTTCTGGCTTTCACCCTTCAAGGGTGTTCTAGGCCATCATTTATAATAACAGAAAAAGGAAAGGAGAATTTATATATTAATTTTATTTAAATGTGCAAATTTCAGAATTTTATGGAAGATTGGAGTAGAGTTCAGACTTAGAAGAGATGAGATGTTGAATGGAGGAGAGGCAATTTTTGATAACGCTTGATAGAAGAGAGGATATTTATTTAGAGAGGGACAATCAAAAAATATGTGATCTAAAGTTCCCACATCTAGACCACAGATCGTACAATCTGGGGAGTCAAGCACATGAATTTTATAAAGGTGAGAAGGAACGGAACAATGTCCGATTCTCTTACGAATAAGTAAGGAAATTTCTTTTTTGGAAAAATGGGGGAATTTTTGAAACCACGGTTTTGATGGGATAGTCCTTTGTATTGAGGCGTAGCGGGCACCCTTGGATTGACTAGCAATGTTCCAATACTCTGTCCAAACATTGTGGGATCTATCTTTGATGATGGAAAAAATATCAGACAGGGGAATATGATTTACGAGGGTAACGGTAGGGTTAGACGCTCCTTGTTTTGCCAAGGAATCAGCAATATCGTTACCCACTATGCCAACATGTCCAGGAATCCAAATCAGAGTGACAGTTTTTCCAGAGCTTTGAATGGAGGTTATCAATACTCGAATAAGACATACAAAGTGATCATCAGGATGAAGAAGAGGACTTGTTTTAAGTTTTTGGAGGGAACTGAGAGAGTCAGAGAGGACAAGAGAATGTTCAAAATTATTTTTTATTATATATTTGAGAGATTCAATAATCGCAATGCACTCGGCAGAAAATATTGAAAATTGGTTTGAAATTGAATAAAATATTCTTTCATTAGAATTATTGTGGTAAACGTTAATACCAATACCACAGTTAGGAGAGTCTGGAGATTTGGAGCCATCAGTAAATAAAAGAGAAGAGTTGGGCCATTTAGAAGAAATAATGTCATTGAACATATTATTGACAGTACGGGCTGGGAGATTGGAATGACTTTTAAGGATGCCGATCCCTTCTAATATCGTTGGGGATAGGGTGACGTGACTATATTTTAATTTGTACAAAGGAAGAAGATCATTTTTGATAATTTGAAGCTCTGAGAGAGAGCGAAAATTTTTACAGATGGCAGGGAGAGGTTTAGTTCGAGCTCTGACTGTAGATGAATGTGTTGAGTCGTTGAACAACGAGACTCTGGGAATAATCTGATGACTTTTAGAATTTAAACATTTAAGGGTCGGGTATCAAACCGCGCTGACACTGCAGTTAGGTATTTCTTGTACTTGTAGACAAACACGGCCGCAGCCGGCCGCCTGCGTTTGACTAGAGGAGATGTGGGTATACTAGACACTACGGACTTAGGAAATAAAAATACACTTGCCTTATAAAATTTAGTTCCTACTATAATAATGGATACAGCTTAACATACTAAGAATCATATGGTGGAATAGCGTGGATAGCTCATAGAGACATTTGCGCCTGGGTCAAACTGCCCATTCACTGCAGTTAGGTATTTTTGGTAGTTGCAAACAAGCTCGGCCGCCGCGATCTACTGTGTATTTCGGTTAGATTCAGGCACGGCTGCTCAGCATTTTGATAAAATACGAAATAAAAATACACTTGCTTTGTATAATTTTAATTTATTTCTAACATAATTGATACAGCTTGACAGACTATAAATCATATTATGCAAGGGCAAGGATACATAGACTTTTTTTAGTCCCTGGACCTTTACAGACGTCTTAGTTTTTGACTCAATGTGACATAGAATCTAATGGTGTTTTGATGTGGAAAAAATTTCTGGTTCATATATGGTTTGTATAATGTTATTAATTTTTTTATAATTTTACCAGAAAATAATGGGTGTGAATAAGTTACGACAACCAGTTTTTACTCTGTGCCTTAGAAATTAAAAAACAGGTAGTTTTGTTTTTGAAAGTTTATTTATATGCATACAGTTTTTTTTTAATACGTAGTAAGAAAGAATATATTTTACAATTTATCTTTGATATACATAAAGTAGAACGAAGCACATTTAGAAAAAAGACAGTAAAAAATATAAAGAAGTTCAGACAAATTTTTATAAAACAACTAAATGTTTTATTTTTATTTTTATGTAACTTACAAAGTCCCAACTGTTATCAATCGCCTGGGGCCAGTGATTGGGGTATTTTGTGAGGCTGAATAAGGTGGGAGGGGAATAATATAGGGGAAGTACCTGGCTATTCAGATTTGGTCACCACACACGGCTAAAGCCATTTCAAGCAGCTTTTCAATTCTGAATAGTGGTCTTACACCAGGGCGATACATAAAGTATCTTCCACTCTGTTTTTTTATAGAAGTCTATTGACAAGTTTTTTTTTCTTTGTATAAAACACGCTGTAACTCGTGTTGTGCGTGTTACAGGTAAAATTGCAAATGTTATATGTAAGTTCAAAATAAATTAATTATTACCCACAATTATTATAGTTATTTCACAGCATTATCCAAAAATAACAAAGTTACTATTATATACTTGTTTACTATTATATAATTTTACAATTGAAAAATGTCCTCCACAACACAGGTGAATTCCTAGCGTGGAGGACATTAGACTATACATTTGTAATGTAAACTTATAATTAAAAAAATACACAACAATACAGAGTGATAAGTGTTAGCCCCTCATTTATTCACAAGACTGTCATTTTGTAATGACATCATCCTTTCTCCCGGTCTATTATCGATAATTCATACAGCGCCCTTGAGCTGATTTTTCACAAAAACGGCGCTATATAAATCATCCAAATATTATTTATTAATTCTAAACATTCACAAAAAGTGTGGTAGATCATTCATTATAGCAAAAAGTTTATATGGAAGGCCATTACTCAGGCCGCTTATGTTTATTTAAAAAACTTACATGTTAACTGATAGTTTCTGTTATAACGACGTCATTTATATTGCTTCTGCTGCTTTTCTAAAAAAACATATAAAATAAATTTATTTGTAATAATACGACCCAGAATTTACCCAACATCGAAATTCATTCGATTTATCAATGGATCTGACAGTCGTTGTTTTCAATAAAACTTAGTGACAATTTGAACGGAATCGGTAGAGAACTCAAAATGGTCGTCGAAATTATGCATTTTGAAATTAAATTTTGTTAAATTTTGTTAAATTAAATTTTGATATTAAGTTCGTTGAACCCCAAACTCCTTTAACCTGATTTTGAACCAAATCGTCAAAGTACTTAAGATATTCAAGATGGATGCCGAAATTTTGCATTTTGACATTAGATCCGAGTTCAGTGCACGTCCAAACGCCCTAATCCTGATTTTGAACCAAATCGGTAGATAACTAAAGAAATTCAAGATGGATGCCGAAATGTTGCATTTTGACATTAGATCCGATTTCAGTGCACTTCCAAACGCCCGAATGCTGATATTGAACCAAATCGGTAGATAACTAGAGAAATTCAAGATGGATGCCGAAATGTTGCATTTTGACATTAGATCCGAGTTCAGTGCACGTCCAAACGCCCTAATCCTGATTTTGAACCAAATCGGTAGATAACTAAAGAAATTCAAGATGGATGCCGAAATGTTGCATTTTGACATTAGATCCGATTTCAGTGCACTTCCAAACGCCCGAATGCTGATAATAATAATATTTGGCTGATTTATAAAGCGCCGTTTTCATGAAAAATCATCTCAAGGGCGCTGATATTGAACCAAATCGGTAGAAAACTAGAGAAATTCAAGATGGATGCCGAAATGTTGCATTTTGACATTAGATCCGAGTTCAGTGCACGTCCAAACGCCCTAATCCTGATTTTGAATCAAAAAGGTAGATAACTAGAGAAATTCAAGATGGATGCCGAAATGTTGCATTTGGACATTAGATCCGAGTTCAGTGCTCGCCAATACTCCCTAATACTGATTTTGAACCAGATCGGTAGAGAACACGAGAAATTCAAGATGGATGCCGAAATTTTGCATTTTGACATTAGATCCGAGTTCAGTGCACTTCTAAACGCCCGAATTCTGATATTGAACCAAATCGGTAGATAACTACAGATAAATTCAAGATGGATGCCTAAATTTTTAGATGTCAAAAAGCAAAATGACTTCAGTCTACCTTCAAACTACCCTTGATAGAAATCAGTAAAAAAATTAAATTTTGACTTTATTACCTTATTCTCCTATTCTTCCAGTGGGAGGGTCTATTTTTTATGGCACGGTAAGCAAGAATTCCTTTATTTTTACCCATTTTGAAGGTACCTGAAGTTTAAAAAAAAAAAAATAATAAAATATGTAAAACTGTAAATCAAGTTAAAAATAATTTATTAGATAATAATAAATATATTTTATTTCTACTTACCCGGTTACAGTAACACCTATCTCCTCAATGATTCCTTCAAAAATCGAATAAACAGCGAACAAAATTGCTGCGAAAAAAATATGCGTGCTGTCGCCTTGACCACTATCTCACAACTGAATGAATTCTGTGAAATTCAACCGTTATATAAGACATCGCGCGGCGTAATATTTTGCCATACATTTTTGTATGGCGGAGAATAGTTGAAAAATTCAGAAAGTTTAGGCGAATTACAATAAAAATCTAGATACACTGAAGAGCTTTTAATTTAATAGCTTGATTTAACATAATGTTTACTCTGAGATTACGGAAGGATTTTTGGTAAAAATGTTTACAACAGGTTCAGGAGAGATAATCGCGAAGGCCTTTTTCAACGTTTTAACTAAAGTTGCAGTATGTATAACTTATAGAATTTGTAAGATTACAGTAAAAAAAATTTAATCACTAGTAACTTTACACATTTTTCTAACTACCTGTATATAATTTTCTAGTATTGCTGCTACGAGACGCGGATGCTACTGCTAATGCGGAGCGATGTTTTCCAAACCCGACCCTTAAGAACAAATTTGTCAGCAAATAATTGACGCCTTAAATAAAGAGGAGGATCAGAACATTCTACTTGAAGGGAATTGATGGGCGACGATTGCATCGCGCCAGTTATTATTCGCAATGACTTAGATTGAATTTTGTCTAATTTACTGAGTGCATTTTTGGATGCAGTACTAAAAAGTGGGCAGGCATAGTCGAGATGACTTCGAATAAGTGCATTGTAGAGCAACTTAATGCAGATAGGATGAGCACCCCACCAAACGCCAGTCAATGATCTGATAATATTTAAATTTTTTTCACATTTAGTAACTATATTATTAATGTGCGAAGACCATTTAAGTTTCCTATCAAATGTTACTCCCAAAAATTTAACTTCGGTAGCATTGGGGATTGGAGAGTTTTTAAATAAAATTTGAACAGGGGGGTTATTATGACGATTTGAGAAGGTAACACACTGACTCTTTTGTACTGAAAGTTCAAGACCATTTAAAGTAAGCCATGTGCAAAGGGCATCCATGGCTTCATTAAGATATTTGACGGCGGATGGAATGATTTTGGATGATAAGAAGAAAGCTATGTCATCTGCGAACTCAACAACTTTTACTTGAGGGGGAATGGTGACATGCATATCGTGTGTGTATATATTATACAGTAAGGGGGATAATACATCGCCTTGGGGTAAACCCTTCCAAATTGACCTACTCTGAGGAGTAACATCTGGTAGCTCAATGAAAATTTTCCTATCGAGAAAAAGATTAATAATAGATTGGACAAACATGAGGGGTAAGCCAAGGCCTAAAAGTTTTTTTTTAAGAATTGGGATGGAAACATTGTCAAAGGTGCCTTCTATGTCTATAAAGACTGCAAGACATACTTCTTTGTTAGAAATGGATAAATTAATATCAGTGCTGATGATGGCAAGGTTATCTTGTGTAGATTTCTTTTTCCTAAATCCAAATTGGTATGGAGAGAGAAGATGATTACTCTCGACAAAAAATTCTAAGCGGTTTTTAATTAATTTTTCATAAATTTTACTAAGGGTGGATGAAAGAGCAATTGGCCTATAGTTGGATCCAGAATTGGGTGATTTGTTTAATTTTAGAATTGGGATGATTATTTGAGAACTCCAGTCATCAGGTATTATGCCAGTCTGGAAGATTTTATTTAAGATGCATAAAAAGTGATTTAGAACATTATCATTACTATTTTTGATAATGCTATAAGGTATACCATCTCTGCCTGGAGATGAGTCCTTGACTGTTGATAAACAATTTTTTAATTCAATTAAAGTGAATGGAGAGTCAAGCCAATGATCAGACATAGGAGTGTTGTGGATTGGAGTTATTTCATCTAAGTTAGGTACAGAAGGGGGGGCAATTTTGTCCAAGAACTCGTCTATCCATTTAGAATGAGAAGCTCGAGGAGATGTTGGACTGAAGGAGGATCGAAATCTTCGAATCATAGACCAAACTTCCGAAATTGGAGTGTTCGGAGATACTGAACTGCAGAAGTTGTACCACCCGGATTTTTTTTTTGACCTTAATACCCTTTTGGCATTGGCTTCGGCATTTTTGTATATGAGATAGTTCTCCGTAGTCATATTGTGACGATAGGAAAGAGATTTAGCTTTCCGAATTCTCACTACTTTGGAACATTCCTCATCCCACCAGGGAGTTGGAGGGAGTTTTTTGAGAGATTTGGTTTTAGGGGGAGGATTTGATTTATTGATTGCAGTTACGAGCATTGATTTGAAGTTATCGTAGTCATCTTTGACAGATAATGTATCGGTATAGGATAAATTTTGTATAAACTTATCCATATGTGAGTTAAATTCGTCCCATTTGGTGTGTTTTGTTTTAATCTTTGTCGAAATATGGGACTTGTCTGAATGGAAAGAAGTTTGATAAGTGATGGTGATCGGGAAATGATCACTGGAGCAAGGGTCGGGGGACACCACCCACGAGGAGAGAGGTGCCAGATTAATAGAGCATATGGAGAGATCCACTGCACTGGGGTTTGTGTTGGGGCGAGAGATTCTAGTAGGAGATCCGTCATTCAAAAGAAAAAGGTTGGATTCATCTAGGAAATCCATCACACTTCGACCGTCTCGATCACAGAAAGCAGAACCCCAGACGGGGGAATGGGCATTAAAATCACCCAATAAAAAGAAAGGAGGGCTTAGTTGACGGACAATTTGCAACCACGCTTGTTTATTGAAATGCGATGTTGGGGGAAGATAGATAGAAACAAAGGAAGTGTCCTTTATTTTAGCTGCAACCATTTGAAAGTCAGCATTGGGGGGTTTGATATTATTTATTGGGAAAAATGGAAGGGATTTTTTAATAAATAGGGCAGCACCACCGCCCGTACCTTCCGGGCGATCATCGCGGAGACAGGAGTACCCTCCCACATTAAAGTGGGTGGATGGAGTAAACCATGTCTCCGAGACAGCAGCCACAGAAACAAGGTTTGAATTTAATAGGTTAAGAAGGTTTGATTTGTTAGAAATAGCACTGCGGCTATTCCACTGAAGAATTCTGACATCTTGAAGAGCCATTTTGAATAAATGATTTTAATGTGGAAATAATAGAAGCAGCGTTGGACGGTAGATTAGTTTGAGAAGAAATTAGGTCAATTAGAAGCATAATAAGAGTTTGAATAAATGAAGAATTATCTTGGGAGAGTTGTTCAGAAAGCTTTTGATAGTTTGTTGAGGATGAATTATAATTGTTTGCGCACCCATTTGTGGCGTGTGAAAGAGGAGAACCATTGGGATTTAAGAGAAGTGAGTTGTGTTGTTGCTGATCGTATCCACGAGTCTGTTTAGAGATAGGGTTTTTGTATGTGAATTTTGTTGAACGGGAAGATGTTGAGGAGGAGGCGAGAGGGTTGGATGAAGAGTTACTGGATAAAACCTCGGAAAATGATTTTTTGACAGGCGGGAATAATTTAGAAGCCTGCAGAAAAGACAAGTTCTCAGAGGCCATAGAAATTTTTATATTTTTTTGGCGAGATTGTTCGGGGCAAGAAGAGTTAATGGCGGAATGAGCGCCTAAGCAGTTAAAACATTTAGGTGAAGAGAGAGAAGAACATTGGTCAGCCGAGTGGTTTTCTCCACATTTGAAACATCTGGGAGGGGATCTGCATGCAGCTTTGGTATGACCAAAACGGCAGCAGTTGTAACATTGAGTGGTGGGATAAGTGTACATTTCAACTGGTAAGGAGTTGAAAAATAAATAAATATGGGAGGGAAGTGATTGTCCTTCGAATGTGATGACGACAGATTGGGAGGGCTTCCAGGAAACGATGCCCTCAGAGGTGTCCTTATAATTTAGCCTCCTGGCTTTTATGGGATTGCCGATATGTTGGGGGGTTGAAAGTGAGGACAGGATTTCTGGAATGGACAGATCGGTCGAGATACCCCTGACCAGGCCCATTCGAGTGACATTGAAAGTTGGGATGTACGCCTTGAATTTAGAATTTGATGAAATAAATATATTTTTGATAAAGTTGTTGGCGGCTGAACCTGACAGGAATTCAACAGAGATTCGGAAGCGACCCTCGGCTTTAACACCTCCAGGTTTAATCGAAAGGTTCTTGTTATTTGAAAGAAATTTACCAAATTCAAGAGGATGGATGGTTTTACCTTGTTCAGTTTTTTGCGCATATACAATGTAGGGGCCACGGGAATGAGTAGAGTAAAAGATTGTTGGAGGAGGTTGAGGAAGAGCTGGAGGGGACTGAGAAGACAAAGGCGAATCATGTTTTTTTGGGGAAAGGGGACTAAATTTTCTTTTTTTAATTGAGGTTAGGATGACAGATTCATTGTCTGAAATGTTTGAATGTTCTGAAAAGTCTATTTTATCTGAAATATCTCCATCTGGAGGGTCAGGAGGGGGATCTGGGGGCTTTGTAAGGGGTACAGGAGGGAAATCCTCCTCCATTGTTCAAAAAATTACAGCTAATATAAAAAGTGACAGAAGTAAAAAAATTATATAAATATCTGAAAATGAGCAGCAAGAAGTGACTCCTGGAAGATCAGGGGGGAGAAGATTCCAACACACTAAACTTTTTACAGCCAAAACACAATAAAAAGATTGGTTTAAGAATATTTTTTGAAAGAGCAAAACAAAAGAACTGATGACAGCCAAATGTTATTGTTGCGAGTCAGATTTGGTAGTTATAATATTAAAATATCCATGAATACCAATGATAAAGACTACGTACTTTAAATGTGTTGGGAAACTTCCAAATAAGATCGTGGATCGTTGAGATTTCAAGTTACTTGTCTATAAAGTTGACAATTAATATTTATATACGTCTTAACTCTAGGAGGCTCTAAGTTATACTGCTGCTGCGGGCGGCGATACAGATGGCATTTGCTCGACTACCATAGATGCCTTCAACTATCGTTGTACCTAGCCGTTCGTACATTAGACATGAACTACCATAGATAATAGTCTTCTAAAATAATACTTACCTGACATCTCTTGAGATACCTCAAAACTTCGTATAACGAATAATACTAACCACATCTATTAACAAATTTTCATACGTTTTTTTTATGAGCGGAGATGGTTTAAATATAGTTCCCATGAGCACTTAGGCTACAGGGCCCATTGTGCTACTCGTATCTCCTATTTTACCTAATTCATTTAATAGTAACCCATTTCCTTTTATAAAGTTCACCAGGCTTGTCATTGGAAATGAGGCTATATCTTCTGGTTCCACAATGTGTCTTCCCAGGTCTCATCTCTTCTCTCCACTCCCCCTTGGTTCCTTGAAGGTCCCAAGAGGGAAGAGGGCCTTAGCTCTCGTCTCCACTCCTCCTTGGTTCCCTGAAGGCCCCACGAGGAAAGAAGGACTCATCTATCCTCTCCACTCCTTAGTTCCCTAATTTTCTTAATTCAATTCAATTCTAAAATATATAATTAATCATTGAAGAAGTAATATATTCATCTATGATTAAGATAACAATGCATTAGCAGGTGTCTTCCCCACAATGCCCCAAAAACTGATGTCTCGATTAATAGTCTGAACATTACCTGCATTATTATAAAAGAGTATCTCAGTCGGTTCCCTTTACTATTGTGTAATAACAGGTAGTTAAATTGCCTTGTTAATTCATGTCACAGACCTTAGGGGCACTATCTGTGGACCTCCCTGCATATCAAAAATAACGGGGAAAACAATAGATTTAGTTATCTGAAGAGATAAGACGATGTGATATCGTTGTAGAGAAGGTAGAAATGTGATGAAATATAAAGTTTGCTATTTTTGTAAAGGTGCCTTTCAATTGGGCTGCCTGTAAATTAAGCAAGGTAATCGATAATAACTTCTTCAAATAATGCAAAAGTGCAGTATTTTTTATACATTTTTAATTAAGTAATAATTAAACAATTAGGAAGGGTTTTTTTAACGAAATTTCATCAATCCATCAAATTTCATAGTTAACGTTCAAGTTCTGTTAATATCCAAGTACTGTGAAACAATCGGCCCACGTTGAAATAATAATAGAACTTCAAATTCTGTGAACAACCCGTCCTTAGTTTTAAACAATAATTTTAATTCTGGAACGTGCCGCAAATATGCCTTATATTAAATTTAATGAATAATTCTGAAATAACACAATTCAATCAAATTTACTTGCACGCCGAGATTTGAACCTGCGACCTTCGGATGGCTAGGCGAGAGCCTTACCCCTTGACTATGGAGGTAAGGATTAATAAGTATGGATTAAGAAAACAGTACCTCGAATGACAACATTAACCTAATCCTCGATAGAGTTACTCGATCATCGGTAAATTTTGATTTGATGTTAAATCACGTATTATTTTATTATGTGTTTTGTTCTTCAATAAATGTGTCAAATGAGGCCCACAGGAAGTAGAGGATGTTGAAATTGTGGATAGGTCTTCTTTAAAAGGCGGCAGACAAACTTCAAAGAAAAATTGCCCGTATTCAATATTTCCAGACAATTCAAAAAAAATATATATATTTAAAACAAAACATCAACTTTTTTGGAAAGATGTTTTTTGCCCATGATCAGTGCAACCTAATGTTAACAAATAATATAATATATAAACGATCAATGGTTATATCTAGGAGCTTACAGTTTGGGAGGCGGGTATGGGTACCGCCCCCCCGGGAATCATTTATAAGATAGCCAATACCCCTGCTATAGGTCACCCCGAGTGAGTGGTTCGCTACATTTGTTGACTTGAGGTGAGGTTTGTCTAGGTCTTGGCGGCGAATGCATTTTCCCACATACCAGACTACCTTCCTTCCCAGAATTTCCTCTCCTTACTTTTCTTTAAAATACCCTCCACACAGCATCCTCAAAGATTACCCAGCTCCTGAGGGAAATTATTTTACTCAGGGCCACCCGTGTGGAAATAATGTATTTTTTTAAATACCTCACAAGAGTCACAACTGTTCCCGACTATTCGGAGCCAGTGGGACTAAGGCAGTGGTCCCCAACCTTTTTATCACCGCGGACCGGTCAACGTTTGATAATTTAACCGCGGCCCCGGGGAGAGGGGGGGAGGATTTTCACTCATCAAGACTCTTAAAGAATAGTTACACACAGATCAAGGAGATGATTTTTCTCTGGTGGGCACCTCGAATTTAAAACTTTTCTCGAATCTGGTTTTAATTTAAGAGTGAATCTGTATGCGGGAAGTGGTTTTAATTTACACCCAGAATATAGGAAACTGCAAATATTCCTGTTCTCGAAAGGAAAAGCCCTCAAGCCGTCTCAAAGTTGAGAAAAACCTTTTGTATTTCCGATTGCAATTATTTATGTGCTAGAAAGGACACTTAGAAAACCCACAAGTTTACTCAAGTGGAGAAAAACCATTTTCTTGTTCCGGCTGCAACTATTCATGCTCTCAAAAGGAACATTTAAAAGTCCACCAACCGTCTCACAGTGGAGAAAAAACGTTATCATGTTCCGACTTCGAATTTCGTGTTCTCAAAAGTGACAATTTAAAATCCACACGCTGACTCACTGTGGAGAAAAATCTTGTTCAGAAATTTTACAAACAATGAAAAAAATACAAATTTCAAAAAATAAAAAAATTTGGAAAAGTGTATGAGCACATGCGATACTAATGTGCTAGCGGAATGAGTGCTAATCAGATACTGATGAACTGGCGCGAAGTCCCGGCTCACAAGTGAGTGACGTGACGATGTGGCCCAGTCAGTGGGGAGTTTTACCTTGCAAAAGGTCGTGTAGTAGCGATTTTAATATATGTTGTTAAAATTGGGACTCTAAAGAAAAAAAAAGTTTTCGACCTTGGGAGGGGGGGGGGGGGGTCGAGCTCGAGCCGCCATCTTGGATTGAAGGTGCCAAAATTTGTTTTTTTTTCAAAATAATTGTGCAATGGTTGGTCTTACGACCAAATTGCAAAAGACAAACTTAAAGAAGATAAAATTTCTAATATTTTTTGTTTCAATTTTTTTTGGTAAGTATAATAGGTAACGAGTTACGGTGGCGGAAATGTGAATATTTTTCTAAAAAATGGTGAAATTCCCAATTTTGTTTTTTTTCGGGCTATTCATTACATAATTATAATTTTGTAAACTCATTTCCATACCACCATGAGGTAGAGAAAATGGCGAATTTTTTATTGTGATAATCCCCAATAGGTCTTCTTCCTCTTCAATGGAATTACAACCCATTTCGAGCCTTGTCCTCCTTCAACATAAGCCTCCACCGCCCTCCGTCCTCGGCCGTCGTCTTCCTAACTGCGACATGGAGTAGCCCTCTTGCATCCTTCCTGACATCATCCTCCCGTCTCAGCCTAGGTCTGCCCGCCTTTCGTTTACCTTCTGGGTGTTCTGAACCTTCTCCGGTACTCGTGTGCTTGACATTCGATGCACATGTCCGGCCCATCTTAGTCTTTGGAGCCTTAGATGGATAGAGAGTCTGGGAGCTTGGTAAATAACGTAGAGCTTTATTGTGGCGGATTCTCCATGCCTTTCCCTCATGTTAATGTAAGTACTTGCATACTGCTTTCTCACCCCGTATGCATGGGCATTGGAGGGTCTAGAGTCGTTCAAATGAATGTAGCTTCGTTCAATAAAATAGATTCTTGACGTGTGCGGTGAAGGAGGAAACCATGTTTCCTTATAACACCGTTGGGAAAGTGGTGGGGTCCCCTCCAATGCCTCTCCCTCTCGCACCCCTCCTAAGATTCTTCGAAGTACCTTTCTTTAGAAGGTGTCCAGCAGTTCCCGCCACACATCCATAGGCCAAGACCATTCTAATAATTGTTTTATATAGGGTTTTCCTATGGACGTTTCGGGATTTGAAACTGGTAACAACGCGAAGTAAGTGTTGTTAGCGCCTGTGATGAGCTTTCTTACTTCTACTGTTTTTTTTTGTCATGCGTTATGGTGGAGCCCAGGTGTGTAAACTCTTCGACCACTTCGAAATTATAAGTGTCTTTAAATTTATATTTATCTTTATTATATGGTGTGGGGTTCTGGTTTGCATCACGATTTTAGTTTTATTCTCATTGATTTGCAAACCCATCTCTCTTGCCGAGTCTTCAAAACTCTCTTACAGCCTGTAGTGATCTTTCGACAATGTTAAGGTCAGTATGTCTATTCCACAGATATTCCAGCGATGGTATGGCGAGCCCCACAGAGTTCGACTAGTATTCGTAATTATATTACATATTCGCTATTGCGTAATAATTTTTTTTTTGTGTATCCTGGTTGGTTGATATTGATAATAGTCTTTGTCATCAATGCCATGATCTAACTCATTCCCTGTGGTACTGAGATGCTGGGCTTCCATTGACAAAATCTCTTCATATTCGGGTGTTGGTTTCTTTGTCATTCTTACTGGAACAAGCCCATTGGTGTGCCACGTTTCCAGCCCCAGTTTTCTGGATTTTTTTGGATTCTATACCATTTTTTAACTTGATGGTATGTCCTAAATGCATGGAACCGTGCAGCGCCATTCGTTGGTGGCAAAGGGGCAAGGTTTCCTCATCCATGTCGCCTCCGTACAAAACAACAAGAAAGCGTTTTCCTTCATCTGCTGTCTTCTGGTTTTGCATCATGTTGTTTTCATTCGTATACTCAATGAAGACGCACTGGCAGACCAGCTTTTTTAAGGCTTACTAAACGTTCATTATCACTACAAAGTAGTTTCATCCATGCACTCGATGACGTCGGGTTTGTCATAGTGGGATCCAAGTCTGTAGCAATATAGGCGCTGAGGTGGCAACGCTGCAGTCAGGACTGCAGGCACGCAGTATGTTGCCGTCTCTTTCTCTCCTCTATGTAACACGAAAAATTACTCTAATTTGAAATAGATTTTGCTATATGTGTTGTGACAATACGTTAAATGATATTGAGTAATACGTTCTTACAAAATTTATCATGAAAACTTGAGTTTTTCGATTTTTTGTCAAAATTTTCTTCTTTCTACCGCTGTAAGTCATTATAAATTAGATTTATAAAAAAAAATCCAAGAAAAAAATGTACGTAATTTAGTCTTATTCAATTTTGCCATAGATATTTTTGTTGTAAAATCAACCGTTGAGGAATTATTTTGAAAAAACTAAATTTTGGCATTTTGACCCCCCAAGGTCGAAAACTTTTTTTTTCTCTTTAGAGTCACAATCTAAACAACATATATCAAAATCACTACTACACGACCTTTTGCAAGCTAAAGGCCTTTTTTATCCCCCACTGACTGGACTAATGGGACTTCTCCTTGATTTATGCGAAATGTCGCTTTTTATGCGAAAAAAAGCGTTTTTTTTTTTTCAAAATCTGTTTTCCTCGTTATGCGAACTACTTGTCATGGGAGGTGCTCGTCCACTGTATTTTTTTGTGGATAATTATTTAATTTTTCATTGTGTATGTTCGATTTTTTTACGTAATTTTAATTTTTAAGCACTTAAGCAGGCCCTTGCGCGCCCCAGTACCATTTGGTCCACGGCCCGGGGGTCAGGGACCACTGGACTTTGGCATCTACAACTGGTTGAAGGGAGGGAAAGGAGATCGGAAAGGAGCAGGTTAGAATGTTCAGTTACGATTGTTTGATAAATAACAAGACCGTGAAACATAGCTTCACATAAAATTTTAATTTATTTAATCACTGAAGACAATATTTACGACTCTTCAACGAAAAATGCGAAGCAGAATAGACATAAAAGGTCGCATTTAGGATCTCTTTAATCACTGTGGAAGTACTTTGACCACAGAGCTAATTCGATCACACCAACTTAAGTCATTTTTAACTGAATCGTACTTCGATTGAGAGCTACCAATCAATTTATCTTCATTTTAATGCAACTTATTCTTGAGGCATATTTTTGGCTGCTTTCTTTATGTGTGCATGCAAGATTCTACCCGAATTAAATTAAATCTATATAATTTCTTGGATGAAACACTTTTGATCACTTGAAAAACTTTTTTTATAAACTCTATGTAAACCTTCATGCTCCACTTTTACAATTCTACTGTAACTTCAAGATTAACTTTATTTATTTTCTTGAAACCGTAACAAAAAATCAACTTGCATGTGTCACTTTGTTACTACTATATTTTCAAAGAAACATTACCTATATTTTTAAACTTTCACTTTGCAAATTACATTTTTTACTTGTACCGCCAACTTATTGGTGTAATTTAGCACTTTAGTTAATATTACCCACGCACAGGCAGTGCCTTAGTGGGTTCCCATTAACTACTTTTGTCTTATTTATATTTTTTACATTATTTTTATCTTGTGTTATGTTATACATATTTAGAAAATGTGAAAAATTTCTTTTGAAATGTATCAAGATAAAATAGATGAAAAAAAATCCATTTTTTAAGTGAAACTTCTATAGCCCCGTTGATGAAACGGAAATCACGCATTACAGTACCTGCGAAGCATCAAACTCCTATCTACATCACGGCTCCTATTGGTTGAGATATAAAACGGAAATGACGCTAGGTCTGCGCTCATTGGCCGCTTTGATTATGACCTCACTTTTCAAGGCTCTTCTTCATTGGTTGAGATTATTTTGGTAAAGTTTCGCTTCTACCGCGTGTTAACTGCACTCGATTTTTTTAAATTTTATTGTGCAACATTCATGGCCGTTTTCTACAAAATTATTATTTTTTCAACTTATTATTAAAATGTAACAGGAACCATTAGAAAAATATTTTAATGGCAATAAAATTAAAACGTTCATGTAAGTGGTCCAACCTGTCATTAAAACGTTCAAGGATAATGTATTTAATTGTATTACTTGCAGTAATCACTAACCAAACAATAATACTAAATCAAATAAACTTTTTACAACAAATATCAATCCATCTGTGGTCTTGTGTGCAATTAAATAAACGAATGAAAAACTACACAAACATTATTTGGATTAAAAATTGTTGTCTTTGATGCATTAACCAACCATTACTTCATTGCCATCAATAGGTGATTAATTTATTTATGTAGAGTTAGAGGACGTGTTGAATTATTGAAAAGTGTTATGTATTTTAACCCCAGTGATTGAAATCAGGGGTGTTGCAGATATTTGCATCCGCATCCGCAAATGCGGATTATTCGCATAATTCATACATCTGCATCCGCATTCGCATCCGCATCAATTAATGCGGAATGAATGCGGATGTGGACAGGTCTAGAGTGGCGCATGCCTCGCGCGTGTTGCTATCTTCGTTCGCTAACTGACCAATAGGAAGACACACGTTGGTGACAAGATCCTGCAGGTTTTGTTTATTTTGGTTTAGTTATCGACGTGATTCCCGTTGTGAATCAATTACATTTTTTGTTTACTGTGTTTATCCAAGTTTTTTGCGTGGTTGATGAATATTTCGATCTAAATAAAAATGTCGCCATCAATAAAAAGAAGTATCTGGACTTACTTTATATAAGACAAAAATGTTTCGGAGAAGTCCGAGTCTAAAATATATAATAAAAGTTACTCGCGGAAGGGACGTACGACTACTTTGAAAAATCACCTTAAATCAATGCACCCAGAGGAGTTTTATTTGTTCGAAAGCGCGAATAATGAAAACCAGTTGAAGAAAAACAAAGATGATGCAGGTATGTATCGGATATACAACCTTGTTTTATAAACTTAGTTACGGTTGGATATGATAAATATAATTTTTTTTATTGACTAAGCTATATTTTTTCTAATTGATTTAATTTAAGGGGGGAATCTAGTCTAAAAGCCCGATTTTCGGGTGTTTAAAAAAAACATGAATATTTTAACTATACAATTTTTATAATAAATTATTTGTATTTTAAGATTTCACAAAAAAAAAATTCAAAACAATATGTACATATGTATATATTTCACGAAGTTACACGCTGTTGAAGTAGAGGGGGGAAAAAGAGCGTTACCCTCTTTTACCATTCCAACCCTTTTGATCATCAGTACAAGTGTCATTATGGTAGGAAGCAGGGGTGTTAGTGGTGTTACGGATACTCGCATCCGCATCCGCAAATGCGGATTATTCGCATTAATTCAGACATCTGCATCCGCATCGGCATCCGCGGATGTGAACCTCTAATAATTCGCATCCGTATCCGCATCCGTATCCGCATCCGCGGATGTCAAAATTTTTGCATCCGCAACAACCCTGATTGAGATTACTTGTGTTTTGGAAAACGGTTATAAAAATTGCTAATAATGATTACTAGCTGGGTTACCCGGCTTCGCTCGGGACAACATTCGAGAGTTTTCTGGAAAGTTTCACATTGATGTTCCCGATTCCCTATTCCCGAACATTCACAATTTTCCAGAATGTTCCTGTATGTTCTGGAACGCTGTGGAATGCTCTCTAATACTCTGACTGGGGTGTCCGGCTTCGCTCAGGGATTTGATGTGAGATTGAATTGACGTTCTAATCCACGACAGATCTTGCTTTATATACCCTATATGGGTAGCCCCATACAAAAAAGACTTCAAATGTTCCAGAATAATTTTCCAGATCATTCCGCAACATTCAGGAGTGTTCTGGAATGTTCCGCAATGATCGGGGATATTCCACCCTATTCCCGGACATTCCACAACATTCCAGAATGTTCCGGGATGTTCTGGAATGTGGTGGAATGCTCAAGAATACTATGGAATGTTTTCACCTGTTCTAGAAATTTCAAGGGGCGAAACTTCCAGCCCTTATATTTTTCAAAGCCCGCCATTCAGGTAAAAACGGGAACTTTCTTCATAGGTAGGGAGGGCTACCACACAATATAACTCCCGTTATCGTACCGGGACTCGTCTTTGAATTTTAGCGGCATGCACGTTATACACTTTTTTTAATAATTTATATTGAAAATTAAGATTATACAAACTTCTAGAACTTTCCAGAGCCTTCTAGACTCACCGATACTCTCCGCCACTCATTTCTGAAAGCTTCTAGAACTTTCTCCTCTCTCCTAGAGCATTCCAGAACTATGTAGAACCTTCTAGACTCACCGACACACTCCATCGCTCCTTCCAGAACTTTCTAGAGCTTAATCAAGCCTTCTAGAACTTTTAGTAACCTCCTAGACTCACTGACATACTCCTCTACTCCTTTCTGAACTTTCTACAGCTTTATCGAACCTTATAGAACTTTCCGGAACCATCTAAACTCACCGACATACTTTCTTTCTAGAGCTTAATCAAGCCTTCTAGAACTTTCCGGAACCTTCTACAGCTTTATCGAACCTTATAGAACTTTTCGGAACCTTCTAGACTCACCTACGTACTCCGCCACTCCTTCCAGAATTTTAAACTGCTTTTTCGAACCTTCTAGAACTTTTCGGAAGATTCTAGACTCATCGACATACTCCGCCACTCCTTTCAGAACTTTGTACAGCTTTATCGAACCTTCTAGAACTTTTCAAAACCTTTTCGATTCACCAACATACTCCATTCCTTCCAGAATTTTTTACAGCTTTATCGAACCTTATAGAACTTTCCGGAATCTTCTAGACTCACCGACATACTCCGCCCCTCCTTCCAGAACTTTTTACAGCTTTATCGAACCTTATAGAACTTTCCGGAACCCTCTAGACCAACGATACTCAACCTTTTTTCTCTTCGGGCCACATACATGTATTTGTAAAGTTACGCGGGCCGCAACACTATACTGGTATGACGAAAAAAAATCATCAACCCCCCCCCCCCAACATTTTTTCGATTTTTTTTTTTTTTTTTTTTTTTTTTTTTTTTTTTTTTTTTTATTCCAGTTAAAAGAAAATTAAATTTTCACTCATTTAACTAGAAATAATTATACAAATTAAAATAAAGAAAATATTTCAATACAGCGCTATTCAACATCATTATTTTGTTTTTCAAGAATAAATATTAATAATTTTTTTTTAAATTTACCCAGCTTCTTTTCGTTTTTAATGTCGTTTGGGAGGCAATTATATAAGTTGCCTCCCTCGTAACCAATGGATTGTTTACCATAGTTAGTGTGGATGGTGTTTAAATGTATGTTATCGTGTTGTCTCGTAAAGTGTTTGTGTACTTGGGACGTTTTAATGAATTCTGTGTTTGTGTGTACGAGTTTATTGTTTATTTTGTATATAAGGAGACATGTATTTTATTCATATAGTTTTCTTAATGTTAGTAGTTTTGTTTCCATATATATTTTTTTTGTGGGTGTTCTGGGCTTGTAGTTAAATAGTTTTTTGATTACCTTGTTTTTTATTACCTGTAATTCATTTATGTATGTTTCACATGCGTTTCCCCAGATTTCAATCAAGTAATTTAAATGTGAGTGTACGAGACTATAATATAAACCTTTTTTAAATTTATTTGGCAACAGATATGATATCCGGCTAAATACGCTAATTAAGGGGATGATTTTATCTTTAATACCTTGTATATGTTGTTTAAATGTCAAATGCTGATCAATGCACAGCCCAAGATATTTTTCCTGGATCAGGATTTGAAGTTCATTGTTTTCAATTTTTAAGGGTACATGAGGAGGAACTATTTTACGGGGTGAGTTTAAGATCATGTATCATGTTTTTTTAACATTCATTGTTAACATATTTGATTGGAGCCAACTGTTGATTTTTTCTAGATCTGTTTGTGCATTTTCTAGTAAAATATCTAAATCTTTACCCAAGTAAAAAATTGCTGTATCATCTGCATATAAAAAGATTTCACCATTTAAAATTAATTGCGAAATATCATTTATGTAAATTTGGAACAGTAGTGGACCTAGTATGGACCCCTGCGGAACTCCATAGTTTATTGGAACGTATTTGCTATTTTGATTGTTAATGCTAACAAATTGCTTTCTATTGCTAAGATATGATTTGAGTAGATTAAGAGCAGGACCAACTACACCAATTTTCTTGAGTTTCTTGAGAAGTATGTCGTGACTAACTGTATCAAAGGCTTTTTGAAGGTCAACTAATATAGATAAAATATAGTTTCCACCATCAATGCCGCTTCTAAGTTTACTGATTAAGTCATTTATTGCTCCTAGTGTGTTCGATTTTTTCCTAAAGCCGTATTGTTTTTTATATAAGAATGATTTTTTTAGCAGAAAATTGTTTAATCTTTCGTAAATTACACGTTCAAAAATTTTTGATAAAATTGGTAAGATTGAGATGGGTCTGTAGTTTGAGGTATTTGTTTTGGACCCACCTTTGTGAATTGGTATCACCTTAGCAATTTTACAGCTATCGGGAAAAGTTCCTTCTTTGAAACATTGATTGATTAATTTTGTTAGAGTAGGAATCAATTCTGTGGAGATACTTAGCACTGTTTTATATGTGAGTGAATCGTAACCTGCACTTGCATTTGGTTTTAGAGATTTTAATATTTGACTTATTTCTAACTCCGTAGTGGGCTGAAGATATAAAGATTCAATGCTGTCATGCACTAACGTTATTTCATTGGCTGGATTGTGTTTGACTTTACCACGTATATTATCGGCTAGGGAGGAGCCAATGTTGCAAAAGAAATTATTAAATTGGTCGCATATCTCTACATTGTTAGTGATTATTTCATCATTAATGATTAATTTATTACAAACATTTCTTGAGGTGTAAGATTGGTTCTTAAGAATATTATTAATTAAGTTCCAAGATTTTTTACTGTTATTTTCGCATTTTTTAAAGAGATTACTGTAGTGTGTTTGTTTTAAGTTTCGTTTTTTTGTAGTGATATTATTTCTTATTTTTAAAAATTCTGCTTTTAGTAATGTGTTATTTGGTTGTTTTTTTAGTTTCAGATGTAATTTATTTCTTTTATTGATTAATTTTATAAGGTCTTTGGTTATCCAGTCTGGGTTATTTATGTTTTTGGTTTTAATTTTTGTGGTACTATTAGAATTAATTTTTGTTGTCAGGTAATTTATAAGATTATCATAATTTAACATCGAGTTGTCATTCAAATTTAAATGAAAAGGATTTTGCATGACATCATTCTTTAGATTATCAAGATTAATATGTGTGTATTTTTGGGACGATTTTAAAGATGTGTTTTTAACATATGTGTGAATTACATCAAGGAGTAGTATATTGTGATCAGATATGGAATTATCACAATTCGTAAGTGAATATGATAGTTTTGTATCTGTAAGTATATGATCTATGATTGTGTTTGTATTTTCTGTGATGCTTGTGGCATGTTTTTTGTTTATTTTGTTCAAAATAGTGTAATTATTAAATCTAATTGTATTCGTATATTTACAAGTATGTGCGTTGGTTGAGTCAAGCAGATTTATGTTGAAGTCTCCAAATACAATACCTCTTTTATACGATTCGAGATGAGAGGACAGTGTTTCCAGGAAGTCTTTGAAAACAGTATTTGGTTTTTTATACACTAAACCTATTTTTAAATTGAGTTTGTTTACATGAAGCCATAGAAAATTGTTGTCGGGGTCACTAGTGTTATTACTCACATTGTATTCCAGAGAATCTTTTATAAATATAGAGACTCCGCCACCAGCTCCCTGCGGCCGGCAAGATGCTTCGTGTTTGTATCCTTCTAGGTTGACGTACTTTAGGTCCGCTTCTTTGAGCCAGGTCTCACACAGGAGGATAATGTTGAAGTTCGATATCGTGGATTTTAGTAGGCATTTGATGTCATCTAGTTTACCTTTCAAGCTTCTCACATTTAGGTACATAAAGGACATTGAGGTTTTTCCTTTTGACGTACTCGGATGTTTGTGACGTGATATATTTTTTATTCTAATGTGTTTTTGTAGTTTTTCTGCAATATTTTTATGATCAGAAAGATTCTGGGTATGATTAAAGATTCCCACTTCTGTGTCAATCAGGTCCTGGAATTGTGTTTGTAGTCCTCGTACATTTTGATAATATATAAAATTTTTAGTGTTTAGTTTTTTGAGTGTGTTTTAACAATTGTAGGATTGTTGTTTAGGTATTTAATTGTGATGTCCGCTTCACCAGAAGACTTTCTTTTTTCTAATTCATCTCTTAAGTCAGTTAATTGTTTGCGTTGTAGAAAAGTCTGGTCTTGGTACATTCGGATATTGTTTTTCAATGTATTTTTCTTTTTTAGTAGTATTTTCGGCCATTTTGCTTCCGGAAATTCAACTTTTATACCTCTCGGCTTGTCGGCTTTCCTATTACCCAATCTGTAGATTTTTAAGTCGAGGTTTGTTGTTGAGATATCCATATCGGAGATAATTTTTTTAACTGATGCGATGTCACTATTTAATGATTCAGTTTGAGATGTTGACGTATTCTCTGGAATGTTGAGAATTATCAGATTTTTGTCTCTGTAACTCTGTTCTTTCATTTCTGCGAGAATTTCACAGACAGTTTGGGTTTGGGCTTGTGGGGAGCACACATTTGGAGTTGCATTTTTAAGAACCGTTAACTCGCCCTCAAGGTTTGCCATTTTTACTGCCATTTGGGCGATTGTTCCTAATATGTCGTTAGTTCGCGGTATTATTTTCGCGATCTGCTCTTTAGTAAATTTATTATTAGGCTCCATTATCATATTGGTCAGTAAGTTGACTGCGTCCTTCGCTAAAGATATGTATGCCTGAGCATCCATATTTATTAAAAAGTTGTAAAATGTTACTTGCAGTTGATGTGGCTGGTGGGACTGCCTTGTTTCCGCTGCGCTTGTAGTAACCGCTTTGAATGGTAGCGAGTAGGGTAGCGAGTAGGTAATTTAATTTTGAAGACACTCCGCCATTAATAATAATAATATTTGGATAATTTGTAGAGCGCTGTTTTTGTGAAAAATTACCTAATTATGCGTATTTATATTATAAGAAAATAGTACTTTATACGACAGCAAGAAATGCTTTTAAAATTAGTAGGTATCTGACTAACCATTGACATTAACCAGTTTTTATGTATTATAATTGATGCGGTTGTTTCTAGAAGTGGCACTTTTATTTATAAATTACTAGCTGGTACACGGCATGCGTTGCTATGCCGTTTAATAAGGAAATAGTTTCTCACTGCGTGTCCTTTACCATTCGTCTCTTTCCCCTTCCGCCTCCCCTTTCTCTCCCGCGTCCCCTTCCCCTCTCGCGTTCCCACTCCGCCTCCTCCACCTTCCCTCTCCCCACTCCACTCCCCCCCTTCCCCGTCCCGCGACTCCCCCTCCAAAGTTCACCTCCCCCCTACCAGATTCCCCTCCCCTTTCCCTGGTTTCACTCAAACCCTTCCGCACTCCATACATTCAGTCCCGGTACATTCAGTTTTCAAATAGCTCGTGTGCCACCTATTCAATTTTTTTTATACAAATTTCATAACGTCAGAGCTCACCAGTGGTTTTATACAAACCTTGTCCTGACAATAACGAACACAAAAAAAAGAATTATCCAATTTGGTGCTGTCGTCAGGAAGTTATGCGCTTAGCAACACATTCAGAGATTCATATTTATATTATAGATTTGCGCGCTACTTGCGATAGATTTGCGTACTTGTGTGTCAAATATTTGTTTTTTGGGATTAAATCTAGCGTGTGTAAATAGCAACACTCTTACACATCTGCCCTGATGATGGACACTGTAACGCTGTCCGAAACGTTGGCTAAAGACGGAGGTAGCGCAACACGGCATAACACCCCAAAAACAAATAACAAAAAAAAACCTTTTGGCCGTGAATATCTAAACAAGTATCTTACTCTTGTACCAAATCGTGTGGACCATAATGACAATCGTTTTCGGGTGTCACTATCTGTGGCCTGTGCGTCAAAGTCGAAACGAATCTCAAGATTATAAATCGAATCGAATCGAATATTCGAAATTTAGAATGTAGTTTTTTTTAAATCAAGTTCCTGATGGTAAAGTGGTTAGGGCCGCACACAAAAGCTTGGCGGGCCGCAGGTTGGGTATCGTTGTCTACACCGACACACTCCTCCACTCCTTTCAGAACTTTCTACAGCTTTATCGAACCTTCTTGAACTTTCCGGAACCTTCTAGAATCGCTGACTTACTCCTCCACTTCTTTCAGAACATTCCAGAGTTTTATCGAATTTTCTAGAAGTTTCCGGAATCTTCTAGACTCTTCTTGAAATTTCTAGAGTCTTCTCATAACTTTAAGCCCTTATATCTTCAAAAGCAAGCCCTTTAGGTAAAAATGAATACCCTTATTCCCTAGGGGGGATAGAGATCTACCATACCATATAACTCTCTTGATCGTACCGGCACTCGTTTCTGAGATTTTGCGTTCCGCACGTTTTTTTGGACTTTCTTTTATAATATATATTGATATTGATTACCCGAACTAATTTTTTATTTTTACATTAGCACCACACAGGAGGCCCTGAGAAAAATAATTCCCCTCAGGGCCTATGTCATCATTGGGGATTCAATGTGGAGAATCTTTTTAGGAAAGGAAGAAGAGGAAGTTCTGGGAAGGAAAAGGGTATTAGGGGTGGGTATTCTGGGGGTCAGTGTGTCCAGGAGTGACGGACGTATGAATCCATTCCTCTCACTGCGTACAAGGCGATGTTGGAGAAGTCAAAGGGACTCCCTCAACCATTCTCTCCCGATCCAGCCTGCCACACAGCTGGTGAGCAGACGAATCCGTCGCCCAGACCCGGACAAACCTCACCCCAAGAACCCGGGAACCCTGCAAAGTCACCAAACGTAGTGAACCACTTGGGGTAACCTAGGGCAGCGAAATTGAGGTTCGTCAACTAGTTGTTTTATTTACATAAATGCAAGGTTTTCAGTGAATATTTCACTCGACCAGTGTCCGCTTTCTTTTGAAGCTGGGAAGCTTTGAACACTTTTGAAGCTGGGCACCCAAACACTCCCCGATCCCAGCGGTCTGACACAAGCCATCAGCTATTTCCGTGACCGTTCGTGCATTAGACACGAACGATGATAGATGATACTCTTCTAAGGTACTACTTAACTGACATCTGTTGAAACACCTCTAAACTACGTGGTCGAGAATTTGTGTTAATTTGACAATTCAACAGTTCGCTAATTTTGATCTACTACGATAGATGGCTATTCCCTGCTCAACGTATATTTTATTCTCGTGTAATATAGGCGTATAAAAATCTCAAACTATTTATCAAGATTAAAGCGGAATTAAATACTGAGCAAATAGATATCAATCGTTCAGTTGATTAGTCAGACATATCCGAAAACTCAATATCTGAGTTGAGTTTGCAGTTATGCGTAAAAGTGTACCCTCTATCTGGTATAATACTCAGATTAAACACCACCAAATCAATTATAATGCAGAAAAACTTGTTGCGAACTAAACAAAATGTTGATATTCTCTGGGTCACTAGTAGGATATTTCAAAATGTCAAACTAATGTACCGGACCGTTATACCTCCCGGTGTTTTTAATAGCGTGTCTAATATGTAAAACACAGAAACGTGTAAATATTTTTTGATTTATGGTGAACATTCGAATATTAGTTTCCTCATTATCTCAAAACTGACGACTAATTAACTGGACAATTGTTATTGTTAGTATCGTTATTTTTGTCATTACTGCAATAGTCATTTTCAGCGTCAACAAGTGGCAGCACTGCAGTGGCTTACAAAATGGCCGACATCAATGTTTGTATTAGACCGCGTTTTGTGATTGAATTCTTGAATGCAGAAAGTGAAACGCATATTCGCATTCGTAAAGGACTGTTAAGGATTTTTACACTACCTTTCATCTTCGTCCTGCATCCTTTTCGTGATTTAAGTCGCGCCGTTCAATAAATATACGCTACAATTACATAATATACAACAAACCAAACAATGTTTGATTTATTGGGAACAAGTTTATCGGTCATTAAATTTACATGTCGATCAATTCGCTATTACCTTCCTTTTCACATTACGTCTGTACCCAAATAATTTACTCGGTCCACGCCAGAGATGCAGAAGAGACTAGATGACTCCTCAAACAACGAATTGAGCAAACAGACTATATTGTTCTTAGTTGTATTATCCCGAATAGTGCTGAAAGGCTGGTATCAACGCAATAGTGCTAGTTTTCAACACTAAGATTAAGTGGTATCTGCAAGTTTTTAGCAAAATCTGTAAGTTTTTATACAAATATATTATTATTAATTAACAGCGCAGACCCATGATTTTTTTTCATCTTTTATTTCCACAAAGAAGAAAAATGTGTTTGAAAAAAATGATAAAAAATGAAACTAAATTTTTTTATAAAAAAAAATGCCAGGGCCGCGAATTGAACCCCGATCAACTGCTTCGAAGGCAATTTTGCTGACTATTACACCACCAACTACTGTAAGAACGGCGGCATGAATTCGTTTTATGTTGATACTGAAAAAAAGTCCGGTCTCTTGCGGCCGAAAACATAAACATTTATTACTACAAACATTGTTTAATGGGGCGTGGCCTCGCACAATCTTGTTTGCAGACGCAATGTTTGTGTTTTTCATGGTCGGTGGAAAACATTGTCTTCCTTGGTGAAGTGGGGAAGGCAGGGGAGGGGACTGTTTCATTTTTTGACAGCAACCGCGCGATGCGGTCAGTCATGGAGAATAAATCGAACTAGTTTTTGAGGTTATGTCAACTGCGCGAGCCTAATAATTATGAGTTTAATAAATTGTAAATAAATACTGTTGTAATGAATGATTATTTCTGTACCTGTAAATAAAGTCATTTTTATTTTATGTATAGAGGGACCAGTAACGATAATACTTGTTGCTTTGAAATTCTTAAATAGTACATTTAGGGCTTGTATGAATGCTAGTTGCCAGAAATATTAACGGAATGCCAATTCGTAATTCTGGGGAATTTTTTCTAGCACACGTTGTATAATTAAACTCAGATCTTCAAAATCTGTTTCAAAGACACGAAAGAAATTGTTCAATCCAAATCGGTATTCCATTCTTAATTCCCGATAAAAATATCTGTTAAGATTTTGAGGTAAAACGGTCTAACTTGAAATCGGTGTTTTCTCCCTGATACTTACATGTAGCAACTACAATATTATCGCTAAAACGATAAGAATTTCTTCCCCATCAGAACTTGACCTTTTTGACATCTGCGTTATTATTTCCGTAGACGAAATTCTTAAATGGTACATTTAGGTCGGGTAATAATGGATATTAGCCAGAAATCTTTCCTGATCAATAAATATCTATTAAAATACCCATGAAATCTTTGTTTTCTCCCTGATGTAGCAAGTCTTCCTCATCATAACTCATCTTGACATCTACGTAATTATTTACGTAAACATCACGAACGTCAAGTGTTCAGTGCGTAGATACGTCTTCACCACAGACCACTAGAAAGAACGTGTGCAGCCACGCCAACATCGCCCCAATGTCTCAATTATGTTTCAACAAACGGAGGAGACGGAATCTGGAAAAAAACAAAACATGTGTAAGTAAAGGTTTTTGAAATGATTATTTTTTGTTTTTTGTTTTAAGGTCGGAGAAGATCCGACTTAAGAGCTACACTACGTGTGCGGGATAGAACAGGGTTTTAGGTGAAGGTTGAATGTCAATAGCACTTTCAACATGTGTTTCAGAAAACAACTAGTAGGGGAAATGACAAGTTCTCAAGCCCAAGATTTCCTGTGAACGGATGTTACGCTCTTTAAAATATTGAAAATAAAAATATATTAAAAGCTTATGGAACAACAAAATAAGTTGATAATTAGCATACAAAAGTAATAAAATCCATACTAATATTATAAATGTCAAAGTGCGTGTGTTTGTTTGTTAAGCTTTCACGCCTAAACCACTAAACCGAATTTAAAAATTCTTTCACCAATAGAAAGCTACATTATCAGCAAGTAACACAGGCTATAGATAATGGTAAGCTCTGGCGTTATGAAATTTGAATAAATGAAAATGTGTGTATTTCATATATTTTAGCAGCAAGGAAGGAAGGCAGGGGGGAGGTGGGGTTCGCGTATAGGGAAGAGACGAGGGAGGGGGAAGCGGGGATGGTGAAAGGGAACGGGGACGCACGGGAAAGGACATGCAGGGAGAATCAATTTATTTCTTTGAATGGTATTGCAACGCATGCCGGGTACCAGCTAGTAATTTAATAATTATACAAAAAAGGGAAGGTAGAAGAAAGTAAAAAACGTACATACAGAAAAATTCAAATAACAAGGTAAAAACCACATCGGCACATTCCAACCCAAAAAAGCCAACATACTCGTATGTTGAGATCTAAATATTGGGTCATTTTCGTTGCTGTAAAATATCTCTCGTGAATAATAAGTCAATGTGCGTCGGGTAATGTTTATTAGCCTGTAAATTGTTTAATTCCTGATATCGGACATATTGATTTGGGATAATTGATTCAGATTATAATCGCTGTCATTCCAAGGAGGTCGGAGATTAAAAATGGATTTGGATTGATCATAAATTACATTGTTAAGTGTGTCTTTGGCACCTTTGTGAAACAAATACTTCAGTCACCACAATTATATGTACATACTCACACTTTTTATGTAAATTCAAGTTCCTGTGTTAGACACCTGCAGATATTATTAACGTTTTTTCAAGATTAACACTTACCATGGCTATAACAATTAAAATTACATAATTACTCGTTCATACCTACGTTGTTGTAGATAATATATTATTTGTTTAATTGTAATGCAACGCAACACTGACAGTTCATCTAAGACTGTTATAAAACATTTCGCATAGTCATAACAGATAAGTACTTGAGAATACAATATGTACTACTTGTATTGAACGTACGCCTTCACATGTATTCAATCTATATTAAACCCTTAAAATGATTGTTTTATTGTTATTATTGATGCAAGACTTTTAGAATAACAATTTTAGAATAATAAAGATATGATAGCAGTAGTCACGGTGTTTTTAAATAAATAATATGGTTTACGAACCCTGAAGTAAGAGCGCCTGTATTCAACCAGTTGACATGATAAGAGAAATTGTTGCTCGATGCTAAAATAATGTTTAAAGTTGTCAGTCAAGTGGAGAGCTATTTTCTCAATTAAAATTTTCTTTTATTTGATTTTTAGAGGATTTTTACTTTTATTTGCTCAGAGGAACTAGCGTCATAACATTGATCCCTTCGGTACTGCTGCGTAGTAGGGAAATATGCCAAATGCGCGCCCAACATTTATGATGGTTGACATGACATTATCATGTGAGAATGGGACATTTCTGTGGCTCCTTTTTGAGTTCAGCAGCTCGGTTGTGGAACGTCATGCCTGCCTACGTTTCCTCCCTCCTACAAAAAATACCCATCTTTACTCCTTCCTCGCCTCAAATTTTAAATTAGCTCCACACAGGAGGCCTGAGGAAAATAATTCCCCTCTGGGCCTATGTCATCTTTGGGGATGTTCTTTTTAGGAAAGGAAAGAGATGAAGTTCTGGGAAGGAAAAGGGTATTAGGGGTGGGTAGGAATCTGGGGGTCAGTGTGTCCAAGAGTGATGTATGAATCCATCTCTCCCATTGCGGTGTAAGGCGATGTTTCGATTTATCTCTTTTCACATATGATTCCAAAATATGGCAAAGGTCCTCAGAGAGATTATTTTCCTCAGAACATTTGTCATCTATGGTTTTGTGCAGTCGTTCGAGTGCAGTTTACAGGCAAGCGAAACTTTAGCAAAACAATCTCAACCAATACTTGAAAAATAAGGTCATAATCAAAGCGACCAATGAGCGCAGACCTAGCGTAATTTCCGTTTCATATCTCAACCAATAGGAGACTTTAAAAGTGACATCATAATTAAAGCGGCCAATGAGCGCTGTTGATGCGTTGCATATGCAGCAATCGTTATTTCCGTTTCATCCGAAATCCAAATCATAGCGTGGCTATAGAAGTTTCACTTCCAAAAATTTAAACTTTTGGGAATTTTTACTGCAATTCTTGAAATTTCGTAATTGGTCTACATTTTGAAAAAGTCTATAATTTTTCATGTAAAAAAGATTCCGATATTTAACAAACACGTATTACGTACATTTGACGTGTTCTTTCAGATTTCATAATATTCCCTATCAATGTTAAATGCTCTTAAATAATAATTGTCCGTAGACATTGATAATTATTATTTTAAAACTTTTTAAAGTTGAAAAAATGAGTAGTTAACTTATGCATATTTACCAGGATCAATAGAAGTATCCAAAATAGAAGATAGCGTGATCGCTGACAGAGAATAATTGGTAACAATGTGTTTTCAGGTCCTTGGGATCCTCGCATCCGAACCTTCTCACGATATATGAGAAATACAGTAGTAATACAGTAGCAAGCCGGCAGCTTACTTAGGAATTCGCGTACAAATTATACACCAGAACACAGGCGGTTACTTCATATTGGTTTACAGTTTGGTGCACGCAAGGGTCCCCCCTTGGGGAAAACACCTCCAAGGGTCGGAGGATGCAAATAACAAAACAAAGCCTTTATTGGGCCATAACACGAGCTGAGAGAGATATTAGCAATTCTCCCACACTGACTAAATTTTATGCTATTGTAATTGACTATTAAAAAATAACTTTACCTTGGGGACTTGTGCGAAGGATAATTATTTTGAAATAATTGCGTAAAGATTTGAGAGATTTTCTGGAAGAAAATGAACAAACTTAACTGATTTATGTATGCACAAACTTTGTGCATTTTATCATTTTATGCACACACTTTACTAACGCAACCAAGAAAACATGCAAAATGTATAATATCTACATGTGTAGAACTATTTTTTTGTTATTATTTTTTAATTTATAAACTAACGTTTAGACAAGATTTTTATGCATAGCACATAACAATAATTGTTATTTTTTTGTTATTTGTTTTTGGGGTGTTATGCCGTGTTACGCTACCTCCTTTAGCCAACGTTTCGGACACTGCAACGCTGTCCGAAACTTCGGCTAAAGAAGGAGGTAGCGCAACACGGTATAACACCACAAAAACAAATAACGAAATTTCTTTTGGCCGTGAAAATCTAAAAACGTTTGTGTAGAACTTTGTTTGTGTAAAACTGGAAAGGGTACCGCGCGTCGCCGCCCCGGGGACTATTTATTGGATAACCAACACCTCTGCCATAGGTCACCCCAAGTGGTTTGTTACGTTTGGTGACCCAGCAGGAGTGCCCGGGTTCATTAGGTGAGGTTTGTCTGGATCTGGCGGCTGATGACCTGGACACACTAATCCCTAGATTCCTATCCACCCCTCTTACTTTTCCTTCCCAGAACTTCCTCTCCTTTATTTAATTAAAAAGGCCCTCCACACAGCATCTCCAAAGATGACATAGACCCTGAGGGAAAATATTTTTCTCATGGCCTGCTATGTGGAGCTAATGTAAAAGCTCTTGCTTAGCTGTTAGAGTATGTAAAGTGTCATAAAGGCTTTGGGTCGGGATTCTGAGTTGAAAATATTATTACATATATGAAAACTCTATCAAAAAAAAAATTAAATCAAAAGTGTCAACATGCATCGAAACTTATTTTTAAAATTTTCATTATATTCCGACGAAGAAACTATTGGTTTCAAATTTTTAACATTTGGGAAGACACAGCGCAAAAAAGTTTCGGTTGTGGGAGTAATTAAATATATCTACCGTTGTAAAAATTTCGTTCAAAAACTCCATTATTTTTGTCACCCTGTGCTTTGTACACTTGTGAGGTAAGTGTCATAAGCTCACCGTTCTAGAGTTATTGCTACAGTATACGGATTATCATCTCGGTTACACAGAAAATCTTCTTTAAGGTTAGTACTGAGCGTTTACAGAATATATCAACATAGCAGATATCAGTATACTCGTAAATACAATAAATCAGAGATTTTCCTTTTGGGATCGTCTCTGGGAATCAGAGCAGGCCATCAACTAATGAGAGACGAGAAGTGGGAGGGTGGATCCACTATAATCTGGCAAAATCCAACAAAAGCTATCTTTATTCTAACGGAAGTGATTAAAAAATACCATTATTTTTGCAACTATCATTTCTTTGAAACTTTCGATTATTAAAGCGACGAATGAAATAATGGAAAAACATTTTTGTGTTTTACCCATGTATGTAGGAAAATTTTATTTTGTTTATTAGCTAACCAACAGAATACATCACATACATATATTAGTTTACAATTTGAATATATTTTAACAGTGACATTTTCTATTAAAGTTGAGCAAACCGTTTATCTCAACATTCTTAGTATATTGTGATACATAATAATAAACTATATTACAAGTACGTGCATAAAAAAAAGAGGATGAAATATTTGAAAATGTACACATACACACTTACGTGTATATGTACCACACTTACACACACATATGTATACGTATTTGCATACGTGTGCATATATATGCGTACATGTAAATGTACATATACATATGTACATACATATACATTTTTACACATATTACAGCTCTAAGTGAGGAGATCGTCAGGGATATATAAGTATAAGTTCTTTAAAATTGTAACACCTAGTTGAAATTAATAAAAGAAATATACACTTCAAATATGATGGCATCCGTGGCAGAGGGGTAGGGCTCTCGACGTGCAATCCGAAAGAAGCAGATTTAAATCCAGACGTTTGTAAATAATTTTAATTGGATTTATTTGGATTTTTTCACAATTCATTCATTTGAAGTAATATATTGTATATTTGCGGCACGCTCCATAGTGGAAGACACTCTCAGTATCGCCCGGTGTAAGACTTAATTAATTGAAGTAAGAATTAATTGAAGTGGCTTTAGTAACGTTTGTTGACTATATCTAAATAGCCGGGTACTTTCCCACCTTCCTATTCCTTATCTCCTTCCTCTTCTAAAATACTTGAATATTTGGGCGGCTGATTCAAAATAGACGAACAAAAGTTTGTCGTGAAACTCATTCGTATTTTATAAAACAGATTTTGAAAATTTTGAATATTTATAAGATCATGGAACCAGAAATATAATTTGGAAGCGTACCCACCCTTACAAAATGAAACCCACGCAAAATATTGCATTGCGCCCTTCGATCAATATACGTCCATGATTGCGCCCATAAAAAAGACCCTTCATACAGCATCCCCAAAGATGACGTACTCCCTGAGGGGGATTATTTTTTTCAAGACCTCCTGTGTACTTGAATAATAACAAAACTTTCACAGAACTTGAATATTAACTTTTCATTCTTGCAACAACTGGCTCTTAGTCTCTCAACAGGGCGATACTGAGAGCATCTAAGTCGGCTTAATCCAGCGTACTAATGCCCAGCTTAGCAGTTGTTTGAAAGCAGTCGCGAGCAATAGGCGCGCCCTACTTCGACTCCGAAAAAGGGGCGGAAGAGATGTACCGCAAACCCGTTCCCAAAGCACCTCTCGGGTCACGTGAGCGCCTTTTTAGCGGCCACTTTTCATAAGGCAGCCGCAGCCGGGCACAAGGCACACGGCACTCTGCACGAGATGCCAATTGGAGTATTTATACTGCGTGGGAACTGGATGTTCTGATATACACCTATTGCCTGCTTTGTCAACGGATTCGAGGAGTTGTGTTGTTTTAACTGATGTTCTGTTCTGTGCTAATAGTTCGACCCACGCTTAAATTTTTATAAAGCAGGCGCAGCCAGCCACATTGCACGAGATGTCAATTGGAATATTTGTACTGCTTGGGAAGTAAATGTTCTAATATGTATCTACTGCCTGCTTCGTCAACGGTTTCTGGAACTTGTGTTGTTTTGACTGATGTTCTGTTCTATGCTTATAGTTTGATATAAGCTTAAGTTTTCATAAGGCAGCTGCAAAAGGATACATTCCATGGGATGCCAACTGGAGTATTTTTTTTGTTTATCACGAAAAAAAGGAACATTTTTTAGTATTATTTCACCCGCCATGTCACGGGATGTCCCTGTGTTATGGCTGGTGAAATTAACATATTGGAATTTGATTAAATAATTCAGATTAAGTTAAAAATATTCTACTTAGTATTTAAATTAGGAAAATTAGATAGGGATTGTGGGAAGATTGTGGGAAGGTAGATTAGATGGATGGAGTGTAAAATGTATGGATATTATGATTATGCTGATGGGTTTACTAATATTCTGTTCTGTGCTGACAGTTTTCCAAATGCTTAAGTTTTCATAAGGCACTAGATGCCAATTGGGGTATTTGTATTACATAGCACTTACATATACTTACTGCCTTCTTTGACAACGGTCTCGAGGACTTAAGTTCTCTTGATTGATGTTCTGTTCTGTGCTTATAGTTTGACACATGCTTAGGTTTTTATAAGGCAGCCCCAGTTCTGCACGAGATGGAGCATTTGTTTGAATTATTGAATTTATTGGAGTATTTGTAATCGTGGGAACTGGATGTTATGATATATGAACTTACAGCCTGCTTCGTTAAAGGTTTCGGTGACTTGTGTTGTTTTAACTGATGGTGTTATATATTCTGTGCTAGATTGACAGATGCTTCAATTTTCATAGGTTGGTAAAACATGGGCTGAAATGCACATTTCCAGACACTCGTTTCTGAGATATATTTTTTAAACCTGTAAACGGCGTGATGTTAAATGTAACCCTATCCGAATCGGTCAAATTTAACTGCATCATAATTTATTAGCTGCTAACTTTATGTATGATTGCAAGATTCAACTCGAACTAAATGCCACCTAGATAGTGTCTTTTGATATATAGAATGTCGGATATATAAGGATGAAACTATGTAATATCTTGTCATGTTCAATAATATTGTTTCTTTTCCATTTAGTTGTAATCATCCATATTTGTTCTTTTTTTTAAAAATTGTTTTCAATTGTTGTTTGTTCTACTAAACCTGTCTTTTATTTTTCGTCTATATTATATACTAGTTTTTTCCCGCGGCTTCGCTTGCATGGTATTGGGGGGATTCTCACTCCGCTTCCTCCACTTTAAAAAAAGAATTAACCCATTTGGTGCAGTCGTTCGGAAGATATGCGCATACATACATTTTGGCGATTCATTTTTAGAGATAGATATTAACTGCGACGCCAACAAAGTATCTACTCTTTTTAGGGTGAATTGCCTACTTAAAAAAATTAAAAAAACATAGTTTCCAAGGCAACAATTTGTTTGCTTTTCTTCTGACGTTTGTAAGAACTCGATTTAGTTAGGGACAGAAAACGTATGATAAATAATTTCATAACGCCAGAGCTTACCAATATATATAGCTTATAGTACTTGCAAATAATGTGGATTTCTATAAGTGAAAGGTCCATTCAGTAATTTTTGTGTGAAAGAGTAACAAACATACATCACATCCATACAAACTTTCACCTTTATAATATTAGTAGGATGAAACTTAAAATTGAAACTATTTCTTACCTATGAATTGTATGTTTCTCCTGTCCTAAAATGAGTTCTGTAACTCATCGGATTGCTCTAGCAAGAAAAAAAAATTCTTCTTTGATTAAACATTACAATTTGAGGTTTTACTTCTTAAGTGAAAAATAAAAATAAATATTCATCCTAGACTTTCAGAAAAATCAATAGATGTCGAATATTAAATAAAAAATTGATAAATTTATCCAAGACACTATCTAGGTAGCATACATTCGAGTTGAATCTTGCAAACTTACATAAATATTGCAGGAAATAAAAATTTGCGTCAAGAAATTGGTAGTTCTTTGTATGATACTGTTATATATGACCGAATCGGATAGGGTCATACTAGTTCAATGGTGGAGCTCTGCCCCAGCAAGGCAAAGGTCCTGGGTTCGATTCCTGGATGTGACCTATCTTTTTCTGAATTTTCTATTTCAGATTTTCGAGTGAGTGTCGCCAGAGGCAGCTCTAGGGGTCCAGAAGTGGAAGGTCATTTAAAAAAATGAAATTACCTATGATACAATATCAAATTAAACATAATAATATTCATTTGTAGGAACCTCACGAGTATGACAGTTAAATTCACCTACATACGTCAAATTAAATTTCATAGTAAATGTATAAATTAGTAAACAAGCGTAAAATATGCGAAATCAACCCACGTTTAGCAAACCATCTCTTTCAGATGCATAATATTCAGCATGCTCTCTCTCCCTCACGGCTCTGACCCAAACCGTCTTCAGACTTCAGAATCCGAAAACTTTTTACCAAGGGACATAGTGCCATCTCGTTTTATTGTGTGGTGCGTAAAGAGACAGAAGATACGATATCGGGGCATTTCATAATTTGACCCAGCCAATCATAAATAGTGCGTGGGAAAGAAAGCTTACGTTTAAGATGTTAGATGTCACTGCTTGCCGCTGCCGGCTATCTCTCGCGGTGCATTTCAAATACATTACACATTAGAACAATACCAGTTGTTTTGATTTGCTTAATATTTCATAATATTATTATGTTTTAGTGTCATCTTATAATTTTGGGAGGTTTTTGACCAATTGTCCCGAGGGAAGGACCGCCACTGAGCGTCGCCAATATTGTCTTCATTAATTAGATAATATTATAAAATAATAATAGGTTGTTTTATTTAATTATGCATTTTACTAACACGGAGAGTTACACCATGGACTCCCTATATACCAGATGTTATTTGTTTCTTATACATAGGTAACCACTGAATGCACTATTTGATTCTGTCGGTTTTCTAAGACTGGTTTAAATGAATTAACAAAATAATCGAATCACGTAAATCGTTGGAAATTAAATTAACGTAAATTAAACACCGTACGTGCTTCCCCATCAACCGAAAGGTTTTTTTGTTACGGATCAGGTAGTTTTACAACCATGACCTTGTGGTTACCTTGGGGAGTGGAACAGGTTGTTCCGACGTGTAATTAAGTAATGACGTTAACACCTCATCTTAGATTAGGCTGTGAGGTATTTAATTAAATAAGGTTTGTTGATCAAATCTTAATAATTTTTTGAATGTAGCTATTACTTTGTGGTTATCCATTATAATAAAATGAAACAATGCAACTTTGTATAAACCACTTATAAAATGTGCAAATCCGACCGGTTTCGGAACAAACGTTCCTTCGTCAGGGAAAGCTTATACTAATTTGACAGTTTAGAACAATGTTTTATTAGGGTATGTCATATAGCCAAATCATGGATTTGTTCCCCTACCCACCCACTCTACACTAATACCTACCCACCCAATCTACATTATTAACTAACAACGGCTCCACCCCTACTCTAATAAAACATTGTTCTAAACTGTCAAATAATAAGCTTTCCCTGACGAAGGAACGTTTGTTCCGAAACCGGTCGGATTTGCACATTTTATAAGTGGTTTATACAAAGTTGCATTGTTTCATTTTATTTTAAATCTTAATAATTTACGAATACCGAAGAATTTTAAAGGAACGTAATACTAACATAATCGTGATCAAATTTTGGGTTGTTTAACCGTTACCTACGTTTAATAGTTTTTGATATCAGTTACTTGATTTCGTCGCCAAAACTAAACGATGAAAACCACAACAATTTAACTATTTATTATATAGAAATGCTGGACGATAAGAGAATTAAAGCTACGGTATTAATTCCACACATACGAGTATATAAACACACACTTTACCACAATCTTTTCATTAGCCCCGATGATGTAATCTGCACTGAAACGCTGTCCGATTACCCCGTTGGCTGAAGAAAGAAATAGTGCAACACGGCATAATAACCCAAAAAATTATCACAATAATCTTTACTGCTCCTTGGTTCGCCCCCATCTTGAATATGCTCATATTATATGGTCTCCTTTTTATGCTATCCATATTCGTCATATTGAATCCGTTCAACATCGGTTCCTAAAGGAAATTGCTTGGAGGCTAGGATTAGAGCGAGGCAATTACTCGTACGCTGAAATTGAACAAACTCTAAACCTTTCTCCTTTAGAAGACCGTCCGATAAAATCTGATCTCATTTGTTTCTTCAAAATTATTAACTGTTTAATCGACTCGCCTACATTACTACAACTCATCACATTTAATATACCTTCTCGTAGACTCAGAAATAAAGACCTGCTTTTCCTCAATCAGCACTCGACTAACTATGGTTATAACTCACCACTGTCCTGAATGTGTAGAATGGTCAACTCACGTCAATAACTTGATTTTTTTGGTATTAGCTTAAATGATTTCTGTCGCTCTCTAAACAAATGAAGATATGTCATATTCACCCCAATTTTTGCAAGGTCTTGACGTGACTTGACACTTATTTTTTCTTCTATTTTCAATGTTTGTCTTTGCTTTCATGTACCATCCGAATCCTTACATTGTTCATTTCTATCCTTCGTGATACTTTGTTTTAAATTGGACGTAAGTCCGTATATAAATAAATAAATAATACTTATGACCGTGGAAATCTCAAATCATAACCGTTATTATTGTTATTGTAAGAAATTACGAATAAATTTCAAGAAAACGAGAGCGATAATAGTGCTGAGACCCGATTTCAAAACCTTTTGTGAATATTAGAATAAATTTTTATGACACAAATAAATAATTGTAATTTAATCATTGATAGAGTCTAAAATAATGATTAATTTATTATTTTCTTCATTAGCCTTCTGGTATCCAGCTTTAGATTTCTGTTAATTTTTACCTATTCTTCTCGTCTCTCACGCATACGAAGCAAACAGATCATGTAACATATATTAAAAATAATTTTTTACATTTATTTTATTTTTACATCATCTAGTGAGGCGGGTAACGTACTTGCATTATCGTATTTTTTTATCTAAATTTCAGTTTCAGTTTCAGTGCCGGCAACCCGGGCGTTTATTTATTTTTCATTTATTTACAAAGTTTTATTTTACCCACCTCACTAGACATAGTCTGTTCCGAGGTAGGTAAATAACATTTTATATTTATTAAAAAGGATATGAATCAGAGTAGACATAATATTATAAAAAGATAAATAGTAGTATAAAAAGATAAAAAAATTATGTGATATTAAAAATGATAAAAAATAATAATGATAAAAAAGAAGTATAAAAAGATAAAAAATAATGTGAAATTATATGCCTATATGCACTTTGCCTATTCCTATGCCTACTATGCTTATATGATAAAGAAATATATATGAAAGATAAAAAATAAAATCTATGAAGATATATACCTATAAGTACATACATGAACATTCATACATGTACATTTTCTTTTCCATATATCTATACATGTATATATATATATATACAAACACACATTTATACTTATACACATATACACATACACATGCATACATGCATACATGTACACATGCATACATGCATACATACATATATACATACACAAACATGCATAGATACATAATGTTGTTATATTAAATATTTACGTATAAATTTTGTTTTTGTTTTTGTAAGTTTACATGTTTTTGTAAAAAAATTATACATTTAAATAAGAGAATATAAATACCGTGGGTAATAGTTAAAATTGTATGCTGTATTACATTAATTTATTACATTACAACACAGGTACATGTTAGTTAATATTATGTACAATACACTGCATATTTTGATATTATATAATTTCGTAGGAAATTATATGAAATGAATCTATAAAATGTACTCGTATTAGTTATTTAGGATATTCCGAATGTCCTTTCTTTCCTTTTCAGTCAACCATATAACAAATCTTTTGAACAGCCAGTCCAATTTATTTGGGGTAACGTAAGTTTTTGTTTGTGTTAGGAAGATATTGAAAATGTGTGGAGCCAGGTACGATTCATGTTTTTTTGCGAAAGTTGATTTAATATAGGGAACCTGAAAGTGATTATTTACTTTTGCTCTTGTATTTTGCGAGTGAGGTATGTGGTGAGGTGATGTTTTAATACAGTTTTTATAGATGATTTTTTTAATGAATAGTTTATTTATGTCTAGTAATTTGTTTTGAATCATTAGCTGTTCTGTCGGATGTTGGTAAGGTTTTTTAAACATAATTCTAATTATTGTTTTATGATTTATTTTAAGAGGATTGAGGTAAGTATCTGCTGCTCCTCCCCATACTGATATACCATACGTTAGAATACTTTGACAAAGTGCGAAATATACATTTTTTAATTGATTTAAGGACATGATGTTTCGTATAGTTTTGATGATGTATGATAGTTTCCGTATTCTTTTTGTAAGTAAATTAATATGGAGATCCCATTTTAGTTTATGGTCAACAGTTAATCCTAGGTATTTAATATTATCCGCGTGATCAATTTTGTCACAAGTACAGCATGTGTTATTTGAGATAGTATTGGTGCAGGGGTGAAGATGAAGTTGTGGATGGCAGTGTGGTTGACCAGCCTTTGTTTTGCTGAAAGTAAGGTATTTTGTTTTTGAAATGTTGAGTGTTAGTAGATTATTTTGTAGCCATTTATTTACTTCAATCATCGCTGTTTCTGTGTTTTTGAAAACCTTTTCCCATGATTGCGCCTTGAAAAAAATTGCTGTGTCATCTGCATAACTGATGACTTTGTAGTCTATTTTACCTAAGTTTATCTCAGTTAGACTATTTATGTAGATGAGAAATAGTATGGGACCCAAGACGCTGCCTTGCGGTACTCCATACTTGATATCTAATTTGTCACTGCTGTGTTTGTTTATTTTTACTATTTGTTGTCTATTTTCAATGTAACTGAGGAACCACTTTAGCGGAGGACCGGTTATGCCAATATTTTTAAGTTTTTGGTGTAGTAAGTTATGTGAAATGGTGTCAAATGCTTTCGCTAGGTCTAAGAACACTCCTATCACATATGCTCCGCCATCAATGCTTTTCACTATGTAGTTGGTTAATTCTGATAAAGCGTCTTCTGTACCCATTTTAGCACGAAATCCAAATTGGTGGGATGAGAGCAGATTGTGTTTTTCAATGTACGCAAGTAATCTTTTTTTCATAGCTTTTTCTAGTAGTTTGGATATTGAATTTAGCAAAGTGATTGGTCTGTAATTAAGTATCAAGGTTTTGTCTCCCGATTTATGTATTGGAGTAATACATCCTATTTTTAGGTGATCAGGGACAATTCCGAGGCTAAAACTTTGGTTGAAAATGTGTTGAAGTGGTATAAGTATGTATTCTCGGAGATTTATTAGTATTTGATTGGAAAGGTTATCCGGTCCCGTAGCGCAATTTGGTTTGAGAGATTTAATGAGATCCGAGATTTCCCTTGTTTTTACTTTGTAAGCATAAAATGAGTGATTTGGTCGTATGGCAGAGCATAGTTTGGATAATGAGTCTTCTGTTGTGCAGTTTTTTTGGAGAATTTTTTCCGCCAAGGTAGTACCAACTCTTGCAAATTGTGAGTTAACAAAATTAGCTATTTTATTAGGTTCATTTTTTGCTAAGACTTTATCTCCATTTATTACGAGTTCTTTTATATTCGAGTT
Source organism: Limnephilus rhombicus (assembly GCA_929108145.2). NCBI lineage: Eukaryota > Metazoa > Arthropoda > Insecta > Trichoptera > Limnephilidae > Limnephilus > Limnephilus rhombicus. The sequence continues at coordinate 50,496,599 of OV815286.1, read as the reverse complement.
TTTCTTAGGACTGGAATAAGTAATATCTTTTACAACTTTCCAAATTTTTTTTGGATCATTTTTGGCGATTTTTATTTCTTTTTTGTAATATTTATATTTGTATTTATATATATTAACATCCATCCTATTTATATTTAATTAACATCCAGGTTACCAGAAATTTATAATTACAATCATATTTATTAATCGATTTGTATATTTTTTCTGAACAAGGAAGCCATCGGAAGGTTATTTAGTTATAGAGAAATGGGTCAATTTTTAACGAAGCATTTAATTCAATGTTTTGAATGCATTTAATAATCGTTAGAACGTCGAAAAACTCTTTCGCATTGAAGTTTTTTTACCAATATTTTTATTTATTTGTTTGTTTTATTTTAAGTGAAACGCAAGAATCCCAACTGCTCACAACCGTTTGGAGCCAGTGAGACAATGGCATCCCCAATTGGGGATTGTTGTGAGGCTGAGAGGACTGTGGAGGGAGTGGAGATGTGGAAGAGGATGGTCAGAATAGTAGAAAAGCATGTATGAGACGATGTATGAATGTGATCGAGGCAAGGAGTGTGTGCCAAGACCGAGTCGTTTGGCGGTCCATCCTCCCTGCCTACTCCTGCGGGGAAACGGCGTGATGGTTAGTTAGTAAGTTATCTTACTAATATTATAAACGCGAAAGTTTATATGGATTCATGTGTGTTTGTTACTCTTTCACGCAAAAACTACTGAATGAATGTTAAGGAAACTTTACAATAATACATCAGAATAACATATTATAGGCTATAATTTATAAAGCTAGCTAGGAAAAGGACGCAGGAGGGGAATGGGGACTCACGGGAAAGGTGATTAAGGGAGAAACAATGTATTTCTTTGAATATAATGAAATTTAATTGTGCCCAACGGGATTTTAACCCGCGATCCTTCTACCACGGGATTGCAACGCATGCCGGGAACCAGCTAGTCTTACTACTCGTAATATTTATTATAAAAGCGAAAGTTTGTATGGATTTTATGTGTGTTTGTTACTCTTTCACGCAAAAACTACTGAATGGATTTTAATGAAACTTTACAATAATATACCTCATACATCAGAATGACATATAAGCTATAATTTATACAGCTAGCTAGGAAGGGACGCGGGAGGGGAACGGGGACACACGGGAAAGGTGATTCAGGGAGAAACAATGTATTTCTTTAAAAATAGTATTGAAATGCATGCCGGGAACCAGATAGTATAATAAATTATTTTGAATGAGTAAATTCTGAAACAATACACATTAATCAAATGAAATTGAATTGTGCACAACGGGATGTCAAACCGCGATTCTTCCACCACGGAGGCCGTCAGATTAACATTTTTTTTTTACGTCAAAATAATTTTTTTTTCTCTACATCACAATCAATACAAAAGTGCCTCCAATATCTATTTCGAAGAACTTTCATAACTGCTTTGCGTCACATATTCAAACGCCTTTCGGTTCAGAATTCTTGGACACTTGCTTCGATTCTGTGAACAAACTAAAGTTTTTTTTTCTCCAAAAATGTACGTTTTGTGGAGGCCCATCCGACATCGATCCCGAATTCCTTCTTTTACATCGGGAATTGGATGCGCTGTTTGGTTCCGATGCCATCTCAGTGAACGAATTACGCTTTTTATATCGTTTCACGTACAACGCATTTTAGTAGAGTACACTACAGGGGTGAGGCACTGCTGGTCTATTTTTATATTAATATTAATATTTTTTAATTTATTCTAACACTAACCCCCTTACTAATAAACATGTTTTAAATTTTGCACTACTGAGAACTATTTACCAAATCTATTATGATTGGTTGTTTATCAGTTATGTAAAATTCAAAATACGGGTAATAATTAGTAAGGTCAAGTGCTTTAAAGCTTAAAAAATAATATCTGTTATTTTTGAAGATAATTTCTATACATTTCCATATTTCCAAATATGGAAACGTATACGCTGACGATATAGTCCTACTCCTAAAAGCAAACAACTGGTCTGAATTAAATAAAATGGCAAATACAGATATCAATGCACTAAAATTATGGTTTGATACAAACCTGTTGACTTTAAATTCTAAAAAAACCTATTATTTACCATTTTTAATTAAAAAACAAGAAACATCTAAAGAAATAAACATAATAATCCAACTGTGACAAATACAGAAAACCACAAATGCAATATATGTATTATGTACAAACATAAAAAGCAAGACCGAAATTAAGTACCTGGGCATAACAATAGACCAGCGTTTAAAATGGTCCCCACACATAAATATTCTGAATAACAGAGTAAGGAAACTAACATATTATATATTTAGATGTTTAAGAGATATTTTAAACAAAAAAATTACTTAGAACCAGTGGCGTGCACAGAGTTTTTGATCAGGGTAGGCAGTAGGAAAACCGCCGAATTGATTCAAATAAATAAAGAAAACTTACTATAAAATAACTTCCTTCGTACAAGTTTTCGCTAAGTGTGCTTGCTGCTGGTAAGACAACTAGTTGATAGAGATAGATAACAGCAGATGTTACTGTCGTCACTGATTATTTGCTAATTTTGTTCCAGAAAGCACTGCCTAATACTAACAAAAAAACCTCATAGAAGCAAGTTCAAAACGATAGTTCTACTCTGTGCTATGTGCATTTCGTAAACATTATATTAAATATATTAAATCTTGTATGAAGTTAGCTCCTAGCAGAAATAATTCCTGCTTAAGCCGCATTTTAAAGAGGCAGTCGGAGGGCGCGCGTGTAGTTTCTAGTTACAGTTTATGCCACGTTTGTAGTATGCCGTTTGGTGAGGCGCTCGCGTATTTCGGTTGCTCAGCTTTTTCGCGCTTATTTTTGAAAGTGTGTTTTTATTTTTAGCAATCATTTAATAAATTATAATATTATTTACAAGCTTCTGTCTAACAAATACGGTAGGGTAGGCAGTGCTTATGTGCCTATATGGAGTGCACGCCCCTGCTTAGAACCACATACTTCGCTTTCTGTCAATCTGGGGCGGTACATTTACAAATCAAACACAAACAATTTACATATCACAAAAACTAATAATAAAAACAATTTAAAAAAAACCCTGCATCAGAACTTTTATTCAAACAATATAAGGTCAGAAAATTAAGTGCATTGTACTTTTACCATGCGACATTTCAAATTTATAAAGATGGTATTCAAAATAAAAATAATAGAAATCTCAGACAAACATCAATACTTCCTACTCCAAAATGTAAAAAAAAACAATAGGACAGTCAAAACATAAACAGCTCGGAGTTAATTTTTTAATTCACTGCCATTCAATATAAAAAAAATTAAAACTCAGCTTAAAAATTATACCGAAAATTTTAACATAATAAAAAAAAATTGCCGAGTTGAAAAATGAATTTAGTACCCACATGAATTTCCATTGGTAGACGAATCGCAAAATATGCCTGGAAAATAAAAGATTAAAAAAGAAAACATTATTTGGTTCTGTTGTTAGATTTCGGTTATGTTATAATACTATTTGGTTCTGTTATTATACATGTTTCAGGTACGAAAAAAACAGTGTTTCTTTAAACTCAATTTAATACACTTGCCGACAGATTTTTGCTGAATTTTAAATAAGTCGCGCTAAATTAAATATTTCCGCTTACGCCAATTTGTGTTTTAATATTTGGCGCTCCCTCTAACATTCCTTTTCAAACCATCTTCTTCTTTTTTTGAACGCTTAATATGGAGCCTTAAATAAGAATCTAAGACAGCCATTAATTTTAAACATTTTAGCCAAGTCCTATTATAACTCGACGGTTTGGCATTTCATCTGTAAATTTATACGTCCCATTTCTGGTTTCGAAAGACTGCTGCATCCTGTTCATTTTCAAGCAAGCCTTACTTGACTAGGTGGCTAATTTTAATGTAGCTTTTCAATATTATGTTACCTACCTGCCTGAAGAAAGTTTAAGAAAAAATTGTCCTTGAGGTAGTGGCAGGTCGACGGATAAAATGTGGAATTCCTTATTTGAAATTTTTCAAAAAGTTACGTAAGATACATGGTTTATATTTTTTAAGAAGGAGGTTAACCCCCCAGGCATCGGGAGTATTTTGTCGGAAGTTAAAAATATTTCCACTTTACAATTACATTCAAATAAATGGAATACAAAGATCATGAAACACGCTTTCCAATCATATAATTCGAATAATAATATAATGATTTAATTTTTTAAATATAAAAATATTGAATGCAAACAAAAAAAGTATTAAAAAAAGACTCACCGTATGTTTTTTATAACTAAAATTACTGCTAACACACACATATTTTATTAGGCAAATGTATTATAAACGTTATCGTCTACTCACTTTTTGTCATTTCATTTAAAAATAATTAATACAAAATTTCCAAGTTTCATAATTTTTTTGCAAATTGTGGACGGAAACTCTGGTTTCATTAAGGGAGAAGTTTTAGTTATTTTTGTGGTTTACTTGTACATTTCAATACAAAGCATGGCATTTTCTCTTTCTAACAACGCTTAGATACATTTCTAACTGATAGTAAGGGAGCCACAACGATTTATATGAGACCAATAATATAAAAAAATCTAATGAACTGAATTATAAAAAAACACTATCTTATTTACTTTATAATTATTAAAAAAAAAATACTACATGATATATGTTATGTCGAATTCATAGTATTCTTATAATTAAATTATAAAATGTAAATGAAATCCTCAGCACGGGAGATCCCAGTGAGGATATCATTATCTCTATTTGTTATTAAGAAATGAAGACAATAAATCATTATTATTATTATTATTATAAATATGAGTTTTTCCGAAAAGCAAACAAATCAGACTGATGGATTAACAATAAGGAACTCCAGTGAAAAATATTATGGCTTTAAAAAATATGTTCATATGGACCAATAAACGCTGATTCTGAAGTAAAAACAAATTTTAGTGGTGACGTCACTGTTCGACGTGTCGTGACGTCACCGTAAAGCCATTGTATGGGAATGTATGATATGACACAAGCCATCGTATTAATTTATTCGTTTATTTACATACTGTTTATAGAGATTTAGTTGTTGTGTTTATTGAAACATTATTTAGGCCTAAATAATGTTTAAAAAATAAAGGTATCTCTTATTAGTTTATCTCTATTATTGAAAATATTCCAAAACTACTGCACAAAAAAAAATAGTAATGTTACTTCTAGAAAGAATACTTCGAACAACGGAATTAAAAATGGCGGCAGTTGATCAGCTGATTGCCCGATCCTATACTAATTTTTCAGGAGTAATGATGTCACACGATTCACCATACATACGGTGGTTTTCGGGGATCTTGAAAAATTAAAACTTTGACAATTATTTTAACTATTAAAACTAACTCTAAAAATAAAAATAAAAATGCTGTTATTTACATTTTATAAGTTAGAACGTCATTATTCATTAAGAAAATGGACTGGAGTTCTCTATTCATGAGATTTCAGATGAAATTTTGGTTTTGATTTGTTAAATAAGTGAATATTAAAAACATAACTTTTACAGCAACAAACAGCCTGTTCACAGAACTGCTAGTTGTTATTTAATTAACTAATTTTTATAAATTTACTGTTTTGTACTCCTGACTTTATCGATCCGGAGGACCCAAAAGAGAATTTAACGCGTGTATCGACGGAGGAATTCGTCGGCATTACATGACAGATCTAGTGCCAGCCGGTTCTATAGTATCCCGGATTGATTGAGAAATAATTGAATAAATTGTTTTTCTTGCTACTTAGGTACTACCTTAGGTGATATGGTAGTTAAAAAATAGACAAATTTTAGAGCGAGAGAAACTTCGTGGAAAAACTTGTGATGGAAAATTATGATTACCATTTAGAATTTTAATATCTAAGCTTAAATCCAAAGGCGCTGTATTTCAGAATAGAAATGTTTAATTTTTAACTCTATATTGTGACAATAAATTAAAGCTAGGTAATTATATCTGAAAATTGATGTCCTCAACCTAAATTAACTTTTCCTAAACCAACCTAATAATTTGGTATGTAAAGTTTTTGCTGATTACGTGTCTTATGAAATTGCTACGCCTGGGCCAATTTTTGGGAAGAACTCTATTAAATCAAGAATTATTTTATGGTTTAAATTTTTTAAGGTTATCTAAAAATGCAAATACTAACTTGATTAGGTAAATTAATTAAGTTATGTTTCGGGAATTATTATAATTATAAGTACTATTATAAGCAAGATTCATAAAAAAACTAAATTGTATGTTTGTAGTTTTAGAAATGTATTTTATTGAATCAGAAAACACTAAAACACCATAATATAATACGGATTATTTCATATTCCTAACTTTTGGGGATAATTCGTCAATAACAAGCATTCGTAAATGTTTTATGTGTGGTTTATGGTTTGGAATAAAGGGTTGCCATATTTGAAACAATTAATAACCACAAGAGATGCAAGAAGGTGGTGGAGGAAGATTACATAAAGGGCAATTGCATGGTTTTGGCGGTGGCGGTGGCGGGATATTGCATGGTGGTGGTGGTGGTGGTAGGTTGCATGGAAGAGGTGGTGGAATATTGCAAGGTGGTGGAGGTGGTGGTGGTTGGTTGCATGGAGGAGGTGATGGGATATTGCATGGTGGTGGTGGTGGTGGTTGGTTGCATGGAGGTGGTGGTGGGATATTGCATGGTGGTGGTGGTGGGATATTGCATGGTGGTGGCGGTGGTGGTTGGTTGCATGGAGGAGGTGGTGGGATATTGCATGGCGGTGGTGGTGGTGGTTGGTTGCATGGAGGAGGTGGTGGGATATTGCACGTCGGTGGTGGTGGTGGTTGGTTGCATGGAGGAGGCGGTGGGATATTGCATGGTGGTGGTGGTGGTGGTGGTTGGTTGCATGGAGGAGGTGGTGGAATATTGCATGGTGGTGGTGGTGGTGGTTGGTTGCATGGAGGAGGTGGTGGGATATTGCATGTCGGTGGTGGTGGTGGTTGGTTGCATGGAGGAGGTGGTGGGATATTGCATGGTGGTGGTGGTGGTGGTTGGTTGCATGGTGGAGGCGGTGGAATATTGCATGGTGGTGGTGGTGGTGGTTGGTTGCATGGAGGAGTTGGAAGGATATTGCATGGCGGTGGTGGTGGTGGTTGGTTGCATTTAGGAGGTTGTGGAATATTGCATGGTGGTGGTGGTGGTGGTTGGTTGCATGGAGGAGTTGGAAGGATATTGCATGGCGGTGGTGGTGGTGGTAGGTTGCATTTAGGAGGTTGTGGGATATTGCATGGCGGTGGTGGTGGTGGCTGGTTGCATGGAGGAGGTGATGGGATATTGCATGGCGGTGGTGGTGGTGGTTGGTTGCATGGTGGAGGCGGTGGGATATTGCATGGCGGTGGTGGTGGTGGTTGGTTGCACGGAGAAGGAGGCGGAATATTGCATGGCGGTGGTGGTGGTGGTTGGTTGCATGGAGGAGATGGCGGATTATTGCACGGCGGTGGTTGGTTACATGGAAGAGGAGACGGGATATTGCATGGCGGTGGCGGTGGTTGGTTACATGGTGTCTGTACTGGATACTGCTGTTCGTAAATGCATCTTATACAAGATGAATTAACAGTACTCTGTAAAAAGGCAGACATTAATTAAATACTGAAACAACATTTTTGCTAAGGTTATCATATTGTTAAAGTCAGAATATATGAATTCTCACTACAAAAAATATATGTACATCTGATTAAAAATTGATTTCTTACCTGCAAGAGCAGTACTGACACCAGGCAAAAGAGCCCATAGCTCTTAGAGAATACCATCTTCCTGAGTGGAAAGGCTGAGAATACCTTCAGAGTTCTCTGCTCCACATTATATACCTCTTCTTGTTTATTAAGTAAGCGATAAATGGCTAACGTGTATTTTTTCAAAATATTTCACGTTTCACCTGCAATCTAAAAAGTGCCAACGCGTGGAAAATGAATGACCAGCGAACGTGTTTATCAATGTTTTGTGGCAGTTCTGCAAATTATACAATGTAATTATCATTCGATTAGGGGGTAATAAGTTTTTCCCAATTTTTTTAAAAATTTTGATTATGTAAAAAAGGTAATGCAAATTGAAATGTGGGATCCGATTTAATCACATACAGACTTTATGTGAAGTTTACTCAACCAATGTCTGGGAACAAGTAGTCATTTCTAATTTTTCGCTGATGATGATACTGAAGTTTACAAAAAAGGCACAAATATTGATGACAGCCTAGAATTGGAAGATTATAATTAAGAATAAGCATAAGAAGATTAAGCATATAATTAAACTATGAAAAATCTAACACAACATCATTAACCAAAAGCATTAACCAGGATTTGACAGCTTCCGTAATCAATTTAATCCCGGCGTGCGCAAGTAAATTTGTTTCATGAAATAGAGTTTTTTCATTTACTTCATCATAGATAATATACATATTACCATACAAATGTTTGCGACACGTTCCAGAGTGGTACATACTATCTGTACCGCCCTGGTGAAAGACAACTATTCAAAATGGCTTTAGTCGTGTTTGGCGATAAAATCTGAATAGTGAGGTATTTTCCACCTTCCGACACGTTCCAGAGTGGTGCATACTATCTGTACCGCCCTGGTGAAAGACAACCATTCAAAATGGTCCATCCACCTTCCCTCCCCACAACCTTCTAAAGTACAATATAACCTAGATTGGGATGCCATCATCTCACTGACTCCAGACGATTGGGAGCAGTTGAGACTTTTGTTGGTATGCACGTAAAACCTAGATTGGGATGCCATCATCTCACTGACTCCAGACGATTGGGAGCAGTTGAGACTCTTGTTGGTATGCACGTAAAACCTAGATTGGGATGCCATCATCTCACTAACTCTAGACGATTGGGAGCAGTTAAGACTCTTGTTGGTATGCACGTAAAACCTAGATTGGGATGCCATCATCTCATTGACTCCAGACGATTGGGAGCAGTTGAGACTCTTGTTGGTATGCACGTAAAAAAAGCATTTTTCTACGGGTATTTTAATGAAGAACGATCATCATTGATTGTTCCGGCAACAATATACCGCCGGCGGATACGCAAAACGCATACCCATCATTTTTAAATGCCATACCGCATGCAAAGGGGTCGCTTTTACGTCACATTTTGAATGGCTAAAAGCTCAAATTCCAGTGGAATGGTTTTCCGGCTGCACCTCTAAAGATGAAAACCCCAGGGCATTGTGTTAATAGTAGAAATGTAAGTAAATGAGAAATATAATTTCGAAAAACTTTCCAAAATACTTTGTGTTAAGGTCATTTGCGTTCTGTTTTTTGCTGACATTGCGTAAAATTAATTTATTGCAATGCTATATTTTTATCGGCACGAGCATTTCGACAATGTAAGCATTTTCATGATTGATAATAATGATGAATAATACGTGAGATAATGAAAAACCAGAGTTTATTATCCATGAGGTACGGTGATACATACCATCAGGTACGGTGATGTCAGGTATAGTTTGGAGTGACCCTAGAGCTATTTAAGACACGGTGATCGGGAATTGGAGGTATTCTAAGCCTGTTAGCTCAGCAAGATGGTGACCTCCAGGAACAGTGCGCTCTCTTGCCTTGTGGCACTTCTACTTCTGCAGGTATGCTCTATGGAGAACTGAATACAACATTTAACATTTTGATGACGTCTGCATTTATCCCCTTTCTTTTTATTCTAATTATATGAGCTATTTATTTCGAGAGACCCTAATCTCAAGTTTTTATTCAGGGTGGTTATTCAGCATGCATAAGATGCCAATCGACACCGCCAGTTCCATGCAATCCTCCACCACCGCCACCATGCAACCCGCAGCCCGCTCCATGCAATCCTCCACCACCACCACCATGCAACCCGCAGCCCGCTCGATGCAATCCTCCACTACCACCATGCAATCCGCAGCCCGCTCCGTGCAATCCTCCACCACCACCACCATGCAACCCGCAGCCCGCTCCATGCAATCCTCCACCACCGCCATCATGCAACCCGCAGCCCGCTCCACCACCGCCACCATGCAACCCGCAGCCCGCTCCATGCAATCCTCCACCACCACCACCATGCAATCCGCAGCTCGCTCCATGCAATCCGCCACCACCACCACCATGCAATCCGCAGCCCGCTCCATGCAATCCGCCACCACCACCACCATGCAACCCGCAGCCCGCTCCATGCAATCCTCCACCACAACCACCATGCAACCCGCAGCCCGCTCCATGCAATCCTCCACCACCGCCACCATGCAACCCGCAGCCCGCTCCATGCAATCCTCCACCACCGCCACCATGCAACCCGCAGCCCGCTCCATGCAATCCTCCACCACCACCACCATGCAACCCGCAGCCCGCTCCATGCAATCCTCCACCACCGCCACCATGCAACCCGCAGCCCGCTCCATGTAATCCTCCACCGCCGCCACCATGCAACCCGCAACCCGCTCCATGCAATCCTCCACCACCACCACCATGCAACCCGCAGCCTGCTCCATGCAATCCTCCACCACCACCACCATGCAATCCGCAGCCCGCTGCATGCAATCCGCCACCACCACCACCATGCAATCCGCAGCCCGCTCCATGCAATCCGCCACCACCACCACCATGCAACCCGCAGCCCGCTCCATGCAATCCTCCACCACAACCACCATGCAACCCGCAGCCCGCTCCATGCAATCCTCCACCACCGCCACCATGCAACCCGCAGCCCGCTCCATGCAATCCTCCACCACCACCACCATGCAACCCGCAGCCCGCTCCATGCAATCCTCCACCACCGCCACCATGCAACCCGCAGCCCGCTCCATGCAATCCTCCACCACCGCCACCATGCAACCCGCAGCCCGCTCCATGCAATCCTCCACCACCGCCACCATGCAACCCGCAGCCCGCTCCATGTAATCCTCCACCGCCGCCACCATGCAACCCGCAACCCGCTCCATGCAATCCTCCACCACCACCACCATGCAACCCGCAGCCTGCTCCATGCAATCCTCCACCACCACCACCATGCAATCCGCAGCCCGCTGCATGCAATCCGCCACCACCACCACCATGCAATCCGCAGCCCGCTCCATGCAATCCGCCACCACCACCACCATGCAACCCGCAGCCCGCTCCATGCAATCCTCCACCACAACCACCATGCAACCCGCAGCCCGCTCCATGCAATCCTCCACCACCGCCACCATGCAACCCGCAGCCCGCTCCATGCAATCCTCCACCACCACCACCATGCAACCCGCAGCCCGCTCCATGCAATCCTCCACCACCGCCACCATGCAACCCGCAGCCCGCTCCATGCAATCCTCCACCACCGCCACCATGCAACCCGCAGCCCGCTCCATGCAATCCTCCACCACCGCCATGCATTCCGTGTGCTTGTTAATTTCATTCAGTTACAATTCTCTTATCAATAATTTCATAATAATTTTAAGCCTTAATATTTTTTTGTGTAAATGGCTATTTTATTATCAAAAACATGAAAATAGAGACTTTGTTGTTATACTTAGTAAAAAACATTCATCATTGAAATTCTGTAGATGCCACTTTATTTAATGTGTAGGCCATGTAGTCTTATCTAAGTATGAAATTGAAATAATTGTAGAGTTGTAGGAGTCATTGGATCCGTACTACTTTGAATAATTGTGCTGATATCAGTAGCCGGTTGGCTTTCCTTTCCGAGCCGTTTAGAAATGATAGCATGTCGATTAAGTGGTATGATTATTGTCAGAATACTATCAAATTTTTCTACCAAACTGCGTGAGCAAAAATTAGGCCTACCAGGTAAAAAAAATCCCCCACCCCCTTACTAACGCTGACAAGTTTTGACCTACGCTGAATTAGACTACTGTGCTTTGTGCTATGGAATTTTGTCCAAACTGTATCATCCTGTGTTGAGCTCGACTGCTTTATCAGCAATCTTGAGAATTCCTCCATTCCGATGACAGGAAGCCGCTAGTCGTCACTCAGTGCATTTTTTTAATCAGCAAATTGGTAGACATTCGATGCATTGGCTAATTAACTGATTATAATAAATGTAGTAATAGTGCATAAGCACCGATACTCCTTATTGACCTCGTCAAGCTTGAAGGGTCTAACAACTACACCTGTGGAAAGGAACATTAAGTTTTTCTCCTAAACACCAATGCACCAGCGATTTGGACTTTTCACTCATCACTCATCCCTCATTCCTTAATTTAACGTTCTTCAAGATCAGCATTAAACAATACGCTTTCTATAACTCCTTCCTACCGCCCGACCGGGTGACGTTATAATATTATGTATCTATGTTTTTGATTTGTTTATATTTATTTGCATGAATGCACGTTTGTCATTTTTTTTATAATGGCGTAGTTAACTAGATCTATGTTAGATGAACGACTAATCAGTCTGGTGATGATTGATAGCCTTGCCTCAACGACGGTTAGTAAATACGCAAGGGTTGCTATCAACGTGAAGTTTAGTTACCATTAAAAATAGCACGAATAATATTAATTTTACGAGATGAGGCTTGTTTAGTTTCGAAACAGCCTAAAAACTAAACCCATGTTCCCAAATTCTTCATTTGTTATTTTCTTCCTTTGTCTTTTTCCTTTCCTTGAAAGTCCCTTCTTATTAGAAGAAGAGGAAGGTATTTCATATTTACGCGGAACTCATCTACAATATTGCAAAAACTCTAAAATTACCTACATCAGTGAGTTGAAAATTCGAAAATAATCGTAAAAAATACTTCTTCAAATTTTGCAAATTCACTATGTGGCACCATTTAATTAATGAAATAACTAAAAATACTTTGTTTTACCACGATAATCTTTATTTAAAAAATCAACATGTTTTGAGAACGATGTTCTCTTCATAAGCACCTCCCCTTTCTACCCCTAACTATTTCCATTTCTACCCACGCCTGTCTTTCTATACTTGATAATTTAGTTTTTAGTACATGTAATGTCCTGATGAAGAGAACATCGTTCTCAAAACATGTTGATTTTTTAAATAAAGATTATTAACAAAGTGTTTTTAATTTCACACAAATTAGATTTACAGTCCACATCCCCTCTCGTATCACGATATTGGTCGATTGATTGTGTTATACAATTAACTTTAAACATTTTTCTCAATAAAACACTCACGGTCGACTTGAAATGACGAACCGGAGCGGAATTTTTTCGTTTGCTTCATACAAAATTTGACATAGGCCCTGGGAAATTTTCTCATAGCCTATGTCATCTTTTGGTTTGCCATGAGGGTATATTTAGAAAAGGAATGAGAGGAATTTCTGCGAAGGAAAAAAGTATGAGGGTTGGGTATTTGGGGTCAGTGTATCCAGGAGTGTATCAAGACCGATAGGGCGAAGGAGCCTAAGAAGACCCAGATTGAAATGGAGCGACAACGTCGTAGTTGCAAAATCTGGGTAATTTTTACTCGTGTTTTCTGTTCGAGAAAACCTATTGATCATGTGAGTATTTCACAGCCCTGTTTCAGTTCTGTTTTTTGAAGAGTTTTATTAAATGTACATTTGTTACTTAAATTAAATTTTTCCGCGACCGGTTTCGATACAACCGTATCATTCACGAGCAGAATTAAAAGAAATTGTTACATAGTTAATGCCCAAGAAATACAAAAAAAAAAAAAAAAACTGTTTCAGTTCAACTGGGCATCATCGGCACTTGGTAAAAATAAGGTTAACTTTTTAATTGTGGGTTTAGTAAACGTAATTGCTCGAGGAAATTATTGGTTTATTTGCAGCGGAGCCACATTTTCTAACGCACAGTCAAGTATTATGGCTTTTAAAAGTAAGAGTAGAATTATTTGTTTAACAATTTCGCTATTGCCGCCTTCTGTCAACCAATTTCGCTATTGCCGCCTTCTGTCAAACCGTCATAATTGTCAATCTCATATTTAAAATTTTAGAATTAACAATACTATCTTCAACTAATTATTTTGAACTAATTATTTTTCCATATTATTACGGTTTTTTTTTTTTTTTTTACATGAGCTCCACACAGGAGGCGCTGAGGAAAATAATTTTCCTCAGGGCCTATGTCATCTTTGGGGATGCTGTGTGGAGGGTTTTTTTAGGAAAAGGAAGGAGAGGAGAGTTCTGGGAAGGAAAAGGGTTTAAGGGGTGGGTAGAAATCTGGGGTTCAGTGTGTCTTGGTCATCCGCCTCCAAGACCTAGACAAACCTCACCCCATGAACCCGGGAACCCCTGCTAAATCACCAAACGTAGCGAACCACTTGGGGTGACCTATGGCAGAGGTGTTGGTTATCCAATAAAAGTTCCCGGGGCGGCGGTACCCATTCCCGCCTCCCAAATTGACAGAAGGTTTGACAGAAGGCGGCAATAGCGAAATTGGTTAACGTCACGTCCCGGTTAGACGAGCGGTCTGGGTTCGAGTCCCAGTTGCGACCATTGTCTTTTTTTCTGTGTCTTATTCTCTTTCATATTTTCGTTTAGATTATTATTGTTATCTTCTTCTTCTTCAATGATATATTAAATGGTTTTTAAGTTTGACTACACAAGGTTTTTAAGTTCAAAGGTCATTATTGATAAAAAAAAAAATTAACAAGACTGGAATTCCTTATTGTACATCGTCATTGGACGGTTAGCATTTATTGTTTATTATTTATTAGTAATTTTTTATGTTAACTATTTTAAATAAATCAAGACAGATACATTTGGTTAGACACTTAAAAAAATAAATAAATAAATTAGATCCCCAAGCCCCAAGATTTTCCGTCTAATTTCCAGTTCAGCCCTGAAGATTTGGATTTTAGAGTGAAATACATACACAAAATTTGATACATTGGTTAGAATTTTGACTGAAGGTTTACTGGAGTAACTTTCATGGCCGATAACTTGGGACCATTAGTTCGATTTACGATGCAGAACAAAAGAGAACTAAGCATTGGGTTGAAAACCGGAAAAATGAAGACCTGCTAAATTCAGTAATTTTTGTTCCATTTTATAAGATATGCTTGGTATAACCCTAAGTGACCAGCTCAGGTATGGGGGCTCCATCGAAGCCAGAGTAAAGTTAGCCTCCCAAAAGCTGGGCGTACTGTACAGGGCCCGCAGATACTTTAATAGTACACAACTGCTAACCTTGTACAAATCACAAGTACGCCCCACGGTTGAATTTGGCAGCCATCTCTGGTCTGGAGCTCCAAAATACCTGAAAAATACCCTCGACTCTGTGCAGAAACGGGCGGTCCGTTTGATAGATTCTCCCATCTTAACAGACGGATTGCAATCTTTAGAGCACAGGCGTCGGGTGGGAATGCTATCCTCGTTCTACCGGTATTACAATGGAAGATGCTCCGAGGAACTAGCATCATTGATCCCTTCGGCATCGGTGCATAGTCACATTTGTCACATGAGAACGGGTCGTTTCTTCGACTCGTTCTTGTGTTCAACAGCTCGGCTGTGGAATGATTTGCCGGCCTCTGTGTTTCCTCCTTCCTACAACATGGGTCTCTTCAAGACCAATGTTCATTCCTTCCTCTCCTCAAAAAGACCTTCCACACAGCATCCCAGATGACATAGGCCCTGAGGGAAGTTATTTTCCTCAGGGCCTCCTGTGTGGAGTTAATGTAAAAAAAATAAAAAATAAAATAAGAAAAAGTCTCTTTTTATAACTTTTTGAAGGTTATTCCCATCAATGTAATATATTATTGAAGAAAAAGACAAATTGGTAAATTGATAAACGCACGTCCCGTTTAGACGAGGAGTTCTGGGTTCGAGTACCAGTTGCGACCATTATCTTTTTCTGTGTCTTGTTTTCTTTTAGATTATTTTAATTATCTTCTTCTTCAATATTATTTTTATTTCATTAATCTGCCGAAAAAGAAAAAAAATTGAGGCTAAATCATCAATCCTCACTATCTCATTTCAACTAACTCTATAGTCTGGGATTTTAAGCCACAAAGTAATGCTTCCACCCAAAATAAATTATTCCATTCTGAAAATATCACCATAATATAAACCGAGGAAAAGGTTACCGTCGTTAAAATATATTCATTCTCCATTTACTTACTCAAAGTAATCGTGGTAAAAAATTTATCGTATTCAAAATACATTTAAAAGTTACCATTGCAAATTTTTTTCAATGGATCAAATTTGTTCCTTGTGGATAGATCTTTTTTTTTTTTTTTACAGTTAATACCGCACAAGAATCTCAACTGCTCCCGTCTGGAGCCAGTGAGACTATGGCATCCCCGATTGGGGTATGTTGTGAGGCTGAAGGTAGTGGGGAGGGGAAGGAGGTGGGGAAGAGGAAGGTTGGGAAGTACCTGGCTATTCAGATCTGGTCGCCAAACACGGCTAAAGCCATTTTAAAGCAACGTTTCAATTCTGAATGGTGGTCTTACACCAGGGCGATACTGATAGTATCTTCCACTCTGGAACATGCCGCAAATATACTATATATTATTTTAAATGAATTAATTGTGAAATAACACAAATAAAATTTAAGATCTATTTAAGTCGAAAGTTAACTCAATAGTCTAAAGTAATTACATACAAGTTTGTCGGTGTTTGTTTGTATAGGTCTATCAATCATGGGGTGAAGTTTGTCTAGGTCTAGGAGGTGGATGACCCAGGACACACTGAACCCTAGATTCCTACCCACCCCTTAAACCCTTCTTCCCAGAACTCTCCTCTCCTTCCTTTCCTTAAAAAATCCCTCAAAACAGCATCTCCAAAGATGACATAGGCCCTGATGGAAATCATTTTATGTAGATGCATAACTTATAAAACAATTTCATTGTTATTAAAATAATGAAGTTTTTTAAAATAAAGTTTATCTGAATGTGGTAATTTTCAGGACTGAATTCAAATGAGTAATATACATTAACAATGTACTTAAGAGTATTCTAACATAGTGAATACATAAACTTGTTATTCTTTTTGCGCTAGTCACAGCAAGTGAGCGTAAATGAGACAAAATACATTGCGCTTAACTATACGGGGAAATTAATAATGTTTTAAATGATTGGGTTGATGAAAAACTAATCTACGTTGTAGACACTTGCATCAGCCATTGTCTATATTCTATATTATTATTACTAGTATACGTAGTCTAATGAATAAATGCGATGAACAGTATAATAAACAAATTGCAGCAGAAAAACTAACGCAAATAAATCTATTAATAATGATCGGAACATAAAATATTGATAACTGAGATTATTTCACTTGCGATGTCATTGCACCTGATTGAAGTGGAACCGAAAAAAATAAGACTAGCTTTAAAAAATATTATTTTACGAGCATCGTATACACGTTGCGTTAGTGACAATCAGTAGTTATAAACAAGAAGCTGTTCCTGACCGGTGGAAATGTATACCGAAGCACAAATACATTCAATGCAATGTTTTTTTTTATCGCAGCCAACTCTCGCTGCTTTATCCATGCACGATGTACTCGTATCATAGCGGCCAAACAAATTCAGGCAGATTAAAGTCACAACAAAACAATTCGAAGATTTTACTTTGTTTAATTAATTATCATTTAATATTGCAATTAATTTTCATTGTATTTAAATTATAGAGTGATTAAGTGCGTGCCAAATAAATTTCCCGTTGGAAAAATAAACAAAAGTTAGGTTCGATGTGATTTGACATTTTCACGGTCAAAAGCATTATCCTGATTCATTTTTTGGTTATAATGCCGTGTTGTGTTATCTCCTTCTTTAGCTAACGGCATTACAGTATCCATCATCGATTACACATTAGGGTGTGTCCATTATTTCTACTTTTGAATTCAGAAACGCCTGATTTTTAAAAAGTTGCGCCTCTCAGAGAAAATGAGAACTGCATTTAAAGTTATTTTTTTATAATGATTTTTGGCTTTCTAAAATGAATTGAAAATCAGAAAAAAACCTAAAACATGTAGAAGAACACTTAAATATAAAAAATGCTGCCACACTGTACAACATCCCTAACTATACATATTATTCGTCCACAACGCAACAACGTATTGCTGTTTTTTTCAACCTTTTAATGTTTGTTATTAAAAACTGCGTACAGCTGACAAAAATGAAAATAAATTCAAGTTTATGAATACAAGTAAGTCTACAAGCACACTGATTTTATCCAGCAAAAGTGTTGTTTTCCCTTTTTATATTTTTGACAAACACATCACGTATGATAAAAAAATATATATTTTTCCATTTTTTCTACTACAGTAATGGAATAAATATTATGTTTGCCACAAAACATAAAATATGGACCCTTTCTTTTATTTTTTCCCAAATCACGAAATCTATTGATTTGATTTGAATAGTGAACACTAATTTAATTTGTTTTTAAGTTTTCGAATAGCTACAGATCGTACGCAACTTTTGCGACCCCAGGCGTTTAAAATTAAGACTTTTTTTCTCTCTATGGAGAGCGACATAAGCTATTACACATCTGCCCCGATGATGGAGACTGTAATGTTAACCGAAAGGCTAAAAACCTGGCTAAAGAAGGAGGTAGCGCAACACAGCATAATACTTGAAAAATAAATCCGCTTTAAGCTGATGCAATTCTCTCCCTGATTTATTTCGTCCAACTGTAATTCCGTTAGTGTGTAATAATTCTGTTTAAGTAAAATTCACACCTGAGGAATTTCATAGTTAACAGGGAATAACCAGACAAAATCGGAAATATATCATTTTTAAAACAAATTTTAGATGTATCTCTTCCACAAAAAAATATAAATTGATTTCGAAAGACTGACATTTTATCTAGTAAAGCTATGTGTTAAATTTTGAGAAAATAAGTTTAATTTTAGTACAATAAGGTTTTACCGTAGGTCGTTGGCATATTTGTTAAATTTTCCAACAAAACTTTGTATTATACAACATACATTTAAAATAATATAATCATGCAGTAAAATAATTCAATAAATTATTAGGGCAAGCTACTTTACAGAATTTTAATTTTAGTTCAAATAAAATCATTAAAAAAAATCCGCGCCCTTATTTTGTGACGAAAATAGTTCAGTTTGTCTATTTATTTATGGTCTTACAAACTAGTACTGGGCGTTGACGATAATTCTATCCAACGCCAACGTTGTTATCGTTGGCAATTTTCAACTGTTGAAAATAGCTGTTGAAAATAACGTCGACGTTGACGCAACTATAATAGGAGATCGACACGATACTAACAAAAAATATATCAAAATCGTATTAAGGAATTCCTTTTAACGGGTGGTTCCCCGAATCATTGATGTATTATTAATTATTATTATCTCTACGCCCCACGCGACACACACGTAATAATAATCCTATAATAACGTTGAAAGTTGAAACTGTTGGAAGACGTTGGTTTCGGTGTTGAAAATATTATCCCGTTGAAGATATATTTTGCTTGTCACTGATAAATTCTCTTGTTGGCGCTACGTATCGGCCGTATTGGACGGGAAAATAAAAAAAAAGTGCAGTAGGTATGTACATTACCAAAAGACCTTGTGTAATTAGGTATAATATCGTTCACGAAGTGTGATCTCTTGACCCTTTTGACTTAATCATTCCAACACCGTTGAAAACAATAGGTACAAAACATTGACAATTATCAATAGGTTATTTTTTTGCTTGTCGTTGATAAATTTGATTGTTCCATGGCGCTACGTATCGGCCGTATTGGATGGGAAAATAAAATAAAACGTGCAGTAGGTATGTACATTACCAAAAGACCTTGTGTAATTGGGTATAATATCGTTCACGAAGTGTGATCTCTTGACCCTTTTGACTTAATCATTCCAACACCGTTGAAAACAATAGGTACAAAACATTGACAATTATCAATAGGTTATTTTTTTGCTTGTCGTTGATAAATTTGATTGTTCCATGGCGCTGAGTATCGGCCGTATTGGATGGGAAAATAAAAAAAAACGTGCAGTAGGTACGTACATAACCAAAAGACCATTTAAAATATCGAGTACTGTTGTTCACGAAGTACAAACTCTTAACCCTTTTTATTTATTAGGCAGTTGAATTGTTGACTGCGTTGAATAATATTCGCATGTAGGTATTATATTTCAACTGTTGGCGCTAATTATTTTCAACAGCGTTGGACGTTGAAATAATATAACTATTGTTTCCAACGGCTAGTTATATTTTAATACAGTACTATTACAAACTATACTTGAAAAAAAAACATTCTTATTTTACTTAGACATTATTGAAAAATTATAAATACTTATGATCAAAAAATAACTACAAAAAGTACATAATTTTAATAGTTTTATCATTACGAGTTTGAGCATTTCTGAATGTCGATATTTATCAAAGCAAATTTTGAATGAAATAAAATCGATGTTGAGTTATGTTAAAATGCTGGTTATGGATAATAATTAATTTTTCTCATCGGAACCGCCCTGTACAGTTGCAAGGATACGATCGCGTGATCATCCTTCGACGAAATTTAAATTCTCGGCCGCTGTTTGAAGGCTCTTAACCCAAAAATATGAACCATTCAAAATGATTGGTTAGTAAAATAATGACGATATGAAAGTAAGTCATTCTTTTCAAGATACCTTTATTGCATTAGCTCCACACAGCAGGCCCTGAGGAAATAATTCCCCTTAGGACCTATGTCATTTTTGGGGATGCTGTATTAGGGGGTCTTTTTGGGAAAGGGAGGAGAGGAAATTCTGGGAAGGAAAAGGGTATTAGGGGTGGGTAGGAATCTGGGGGGTCAGTATGTCTAGGAGTGACGGACGTATGAATCCATCCCACCCACTGCAGTGCAAGGCGATATTCCGAAAGAGTGCGGCTGGAGAAGTCATAGTGACTCCCTCAACCATTCTCTCCCGATATGGAATGCCATTCACCTATGGGCACACGCATTCGCCGCCTAGACCCCTACAAACCTTACCCATGAACCGGGCACCCCTGCTAAGTCACCAAACGTAGCGAACCACTATGGCGGTCTTAATACCTACATACAGAATTTTATCATAGTTTTCGAAACACGCTCTAGTGTAATATTGAGTTAGCGTTTACATCTATTTGAGATTAATTTTAACGATAATATTTATACGTAATATTAAATTGTTTTCTTATGTTGGTTCATTGGGAAAACGATGCCTGATATAATATTGTAATTAGCCAACACCACTTGCGTCTATAAAACGTAATGAGAATATTTTAATAGGTGTTTGTCAATACGTAATGAGATGTAAGTATATATTTTCCTACTTATTATTAAAGAATTTCAAATTTACTCTGACATACTCGTATGTACGTTAAAATTATTAATAATTATCGGTTAAAATAATCTCACTATTTGATAGTTGTAGGCCACATAGCTCTCGTCTTTTAATCAATGTGGTACCTCGTGGTAAAATAATTATTTTAATTAGGTGTTTAATTAGTATTGAATTCATGCAGGTGCTTTCTTTATGAAAGGAGGTGTTTTTTTACAATCACGACTAATACGCAGGTTTTAAACATAACTTTATATTTCTGCAAAAAGTAATTCAGTTCGCCTGACTTAATGTTTAACAACATATTTTTTAAACCGTCGTTTTCTCAGCACTCATTTATTTAACACCCACAAAAGATGCACCTTGTTCTACCAGTTTTTCAATGGAAGCTGCTCTGAGGAACTAGCTTTATCGATTTATTGCAACAGTGCACAATCGGGAAATATGCCAAACGCACACACAACATTTATATACAGTTGAAATTTGTGACATGAGAACGGCTCGTTTCTACGACTCGTTCTTGAGTTTTACTGTCGACCTATGTGTTTCCTCCCTCCTACAAATATTTTTCACGTCTCAGGACGGCCGGCGTAATCTAGAGGTAAGGCTTTTGACTCGAAATCCGAAGGTCGCGGGATCGAATCCCGGCGTGGCAAATCAATTTTATTTGATTAATTTGTATTATTTCACAATTACATTTCACAATTTCATTTAAAATAATATATAGTATATTTGCGGCACGTTCCAGAGTGGAAAACACTCTCAGTATCGCCCTGATATAAGACCACCATTCAGAATTGAAACGTGGCTCGAAATGGCTTTGGCCGTATTTGGTGACCGGATCTGAATAGCCAGGTACTTCCCAACCTTCCTCTTCCCCACCTCCTTCCCCTTCCCACTACCTTCAGCCTCACAAAATACCCTAAATAATTGGGGGTGCTATAGTCTCACTGGCTCCAGACGGGTACAGCTGAGACTCTTATGAGGTGTTCATATAAAAAAAAATAAGGTTCACTCCTTCCTTTCCACAAAGATATAGGCCCCCAGAGAAATTATTTTCTTCAGGGCATCTTGGGTGGATGCGATGTATAAGAAACTTTTATATACATGCATTATAATATTATTTATATATTTTTATTACACAAGTGTTTACGAATTCTTTACAAAATTTAACAATAATATAAAAATTGTCTTTAAATTGGCTAGGTAGTTATAAAGAAATCGTTTTAAAATTGCCACGTTTGAATGTATTTCTGCACATCGATAGTATACATCGAAAGAAATGTTAATTTTTGTTCATATGAAGCGGATACTTTGTGATGTGACATTATTAATTTAAAATAAAACAATAACTTTGTAAACACCACTTTTATTTTTATACTTTATGCCGACCGGGTTTTGCTACAACCGTAGCTTCATCAGGGCAGTATAATACTCTACTAACATTAGGTTACATTTGTGTTATAATATATATTTTACCAAAAACGGGCTGGGCTGGACTCGTCAAGTGGAGGAGGAAGAGGGAGGCATAGATGGAGAATTGGGAAGGGAACGGACGTGTTCTTTATCAATAGGGAACAATCTTAGTATGGGACTTTTATTTAAATTAAGTTGGTTATTTACTACCTTACTATTAGTGTTTATGGCTTTCCTAAGTTCAAGTGCCTCTAAATTATCCAACCTTAGACCGATGTCGTTTTTATGAATAAGTTTGGCGCCAGCGTTTTTGTCAAATTTATGATTGTTTTCAATCAAGTGGTTTGCTAATTCTGAAAATCCAGAGCTGTGTAAACATCGAAGATGTTCTTTGACACGGGTGTTTATATTGCGCGCTGTTTTACCAATCGCTGCATTGAAGTGAGTAAATTCCCGAGTGTGATAGACTGTCTTCCTTATCCTTACCGTTCATTAAAAGTTTGCCTATATTATTATTTCTGATGGGAGATTTTTAACACTTTTTTGAGAGAAATTATTGATGTACAGGATTCTACGCCATTGATGAGGTTGATTATTATTACTTGGTATATTATTATTATGAGGTGGACTATTGTATAAAAATTTACTAGTGGATAATTTTTTAAATTTTTTATTTAGAGTGTTGTCGACTATATTTGGGTTGTAACCGTTATTTATTGCGATTTGTTTGATCGTAGATATTTCTATTGCAAAGTTGGTATTTGATAAAGGGACTGTAACTAATCTATGTGTCATGGAATGAAATGCTGAATGTTTATGGGAGTTGGGATGGTTAGAGGAATTGTGAATCGTTATGTCAGTGAACGGCATAAAGTATAAAAATAAAAGTGGTGTTTACAAGGTTATTGTTTTATTTTAAATTAGAAATGTTAATATTATCTTCATGGATTAAATATAACAATTTGAGGTTTTACTCATTAAAAAACAGTAAAATCATTAATAAATGGGTACATTATATTGCACATGCAGCCTATTTTCTTCCCTCAGTTTTCTTCTTGATTTTTCAACGGTTTTGGAGTTCTTTTAATTAGTTCATTTTTGAGGGCCTCAAATATTAACGTTTACTTAAAAAGGTTCGATGAAAAGTGTAATATAAACAATGGTTACCTATATTTCAGAGGGAGACATTTTATGCTTTGGAAATTTTAACAATAACCAAAAACTTTCGTTTTTGAAAAAAGAGGCCATTTTTTTCTTTCCAACGCGTTTGAACCCATATAAGGATCACACTGGAAAACATGTCACGTATACAACCTTACAATGGCTTTATAAAAATCTAGAATAATATAAAAAGTTTAACATGCGGCTATGTGTGTCGACGTGCCTAGGTAAACCATGTGGTGACCGGACAACTCAGAATGAAACCAACTCAGAAGCACCTCAAAAAGGTTATTAAGAGTGATGATAAAAAAATATAAAAAATGGTTAAATAGGTTAAGTTAGGTAAGGATTACCGGCTATTTTAAAATTATTTTTTCATAGCTTTTGATGACCTTTCTGAAGTGTTTCTGAGTTGCTTTCATTCTGAGTTGGCATGGAACCATTTTTTAAAATTCCAATGATACACACGCGAGAGAGAGGTTTGAGCTATATTGCTGTTAAATAATGTTATGATAAAATATGAATTATACATATTAAAATTCTACCGTAAGTCACGTAGGGCTGCATTTCAATATATTTATCCACAAAATCGTTTACATGCTTTCAAACATATATTACCTATAAACGGCTACCTTCATTGAGAGTTGTAGGTAGCATGGATGTGTGATTATTTTATTTTTATTTTATTTTTTATTATTACTGTACAACAGAATAATTCCAATTACAGTACAAATTATTTACCCTATCAGCATTTAGCCAAGTGACTCTTCAATATAATTTTTAAGGCATATAAAGAACAGTCACTTACATCCAAATGGATTGCAATTTAATTTAACAGCACCACTCCCCTCGTCATGCTATGCTTTGCCAAGAAGTCTGTTCTGCCGTACAGTACTTTAAATAAGTCATGATGACTATATGCTATGTCTATATATATAATTTGGTGGGCGGGTATGGATACCGTCACCCCAGGAACCATTTACTGGATAAACAACATTCCTGCCACAAGTCACCCCAAGTGGTTCGCTACATTTTGAGGGAGTTGTTGAGGGAGATCTTTTAACCTCTCCAGCCGATTTCTATTGACCCATCGCCTTGTATGCAGTGGGAGGAATGGATTCATACGTCCGTCACTCCTGGACATACTGACCCCCCCAGATTCCTACCCATCCCTAGTACCCTTTTCATTACAAAGACCTTCATCTTCTTCCTTTCCCTAAAAAGACCCTTCATGTTGCATCCCCAAGGATGAAATAGGCGCTGAGGGAGATCTTAGGCTATACCTATGTGTTTAAGTGTCTAGGTAATGTATACCACATCCATAAAATCGTACGCATACTTTCAAACAGTTCAACCTAAATATGTACAACTACCTACATGGAGAATTGTAATTACCTACCCTGTATGTGTAATTATGTTAGGTTAGGTGCCATTTCCATAAAATCGTACCCAATCTTTCAAACAGTTCAGCCTATATATGTACAACCACCTACATTGAGAGTTGTAAGTACCCTGGATGTGTGATTATGTTAGGCTATACCTACGGGTCTATGTGCCTAGGTAATGTGATATGTGCCATGAACAATGCTGGCAGAGTTTCCCACACTCCTCATACGAGTCGGGAGTAGTCCCAGTGGCGCGGCAGTCGCAGGGGCCTCGGGGCCGGGCCAGCCAATGGGCCCGAGTCACGCTCCGAGCTCCAAGCGGGAAATTACCATAAAAACACTATTTAAACTGCAAATACCAATTTTTATATTTTTCTTCCCCCACCCTTGGGAAAGTGGAGGGGGCATGCAACAACTACTTTTTAAACCCAGTGGAGTTGTTGGTAACAAAATATTTATTTTTATCTGAAAATAAAAAATATCAATTTTGAATTAGATTTTATTTGCCAAAATAATTGATTCCATAAAGGTGTTGCATTATAGTTTGCGCATAGATTTGAAGAAAACAAAAGTATTTCTCATGTATATACCTACCTACATGTTCTAATCCAAAAATACTTCAATATGGAGACATTTTTAAAATCAAATGAATTCATGTATTTTACTTCTTCAATATTCGCAAATTCACTGTGTGAATTTATTTTAATTTTATCCTGACGAAGGAACCATTGATTTCGAAACTTGATCATTTGGATTGAATAGGTGGTGTATATAAAGTGATTTTTTTTCATTTAAGTATATATTTTACTTTATATTTGCAAGATTTTTGTCTATTCAAGAAAAAATCAACAAATTCGTTGCGTTCATTTTCAGATAAAAAATTATTTATGATGAAGAAATCCAAAACAAAACACCGATTCCAGATAAAATTTCTTTCATCGTGAATTATTTTTGGGATTTTATGTCGTGTTACGTTACCCCATTCTTTAGCCAGTGTTTCGGACGGCTTTTCAGTGTCCATCATCAGGGCAGATGTGCAATGTGTGTGAAATGTTAACTAAAGAAGGAGTAGCGCAACACGCCAAAATACTCCAAAGATAAACCATGATAATACTTTTGGACGTGAAAATCTAAATCATTTCATTCTTTTCTTTAACGTGCGTTGTAAATTATAAGAAGATATTATATATGACCGATCGGTGGCTGAGTTGGCATCGTGTTTGGATCCCACCCAGGCGTCCCGCGTTTTATTCTTCGGCTGCCTAAGTTCTCCATTACCACACAAGCAAAATTTTCCGCTTGCTGTGGTGGTAATAGGAGATTTTCAAATATTGACAGGATATTCGTAACCAGGGAATGTTTGTCTATCTTTTACAAAAATATTCTTTATATTGACTAAAGGCTTAAAATAAAACATATTTAACTTACAGATTTTTTTTCTGAAATGATCACAATCATGCTTTACTTACAGCTAATATTTTTTGTGCATATAAAGTACGTACTGAATTTTCGAATCTTTTTCATAAAAAAATTCTTACTTGCAAACTTAAAAATGTATTTATTTTATATGTCTGCGTACTACGATGAAACTCGCAAAACGCTAAAAATAACTTTTTTATGCTTCAAAAAGTCGCAAATGTTCACTGGACTGTGAAATTTTAAAACGGGGCGTTCTGTTTTGTTAGTGCCATCCGATGCACCAATCACGGCGCTCAGATTTAGGTTTAAAACGCAGATTGACTTGCCGCATCAAATATGACTTTCAAACTTGTTCTTGTCCCGCTTTAACAAGCGACAAACCGGACCAATGACTTTCATACGTCTCTGTCTAATTCGTCATGTTTTGTTAGACGTTTGTGCAAGCGGGAGAGAGATGGAATCATAACTTTTTTATGACTACACTGCGGTGAAAAGTATGATTTTATTCGGATACATTATTTAAAATTATACCAAAGAAAAGCAATTTATGTTTTTTTTACAGTTTTTTGTAATAAACTTACAAAACTAAAACAATTGATTTATTATGATATTTTTTAATATTCAAATAAAAATAAGAACCAAGAAAAATCAACCAAAAACTATTACTTAAGTTGAAAAAAACTTTTTTTAAACGTTATAAATTTGATTGTGTTTGGTTTTGACAGTAAGTTTGTTAAGTATTGACGTTTTCCTTTTCAAGATCAGTTTTCATAGTTTGTTGAAAATTTCGTTAAAAAATCAGAACAAGAGCGCGAAGCAGCGAGTGTCTCAGTCACTCTCGAAGCGAGACAGTTCTACCGCCTTGCGATACCTTCCCGCGGATGCCCACCTTCTACTAAAAACCATTCAGTACACACCGACCGCTGGTGGGAAAGAATCGTTGTCTACACCGAACTAAAACCCATAAAGCACGCGCCGGCGTTCGAGAATAAAAATTCAAAAAATCGTTCTACCGCACACGAATAAAAAAATAAAAGTTCCACCGCACGCGAATAAGAATTTCAAAATAAAACGTTCCACCGCATGCAAAGAAAAAAACTTTAAAAATAATTCCTATTTTAAAATGATGTGATTCATAAAGTGACAACGCAATATTATGATTTATATACCCAATTTTCTGGGATAAACTATAATTTTATTTATTTCTGTAGTCTTTTACATGAATAACTGATAGTTAAAACTGTACCAATTTAGGAGGTTGTATTGACGGTAATTCAGGATGGTCCTCAGACAATCCTGACGTGTTAATATCAGTGTTTTTTTGACAGTTATTAAAACATCTTTTCGGATTTTTGTGATATATTTTTTTTGAAGTTGACAGTAAGTTGTTACCATTGTGATTGAAAGTGATAAAAAAATCGAAAAAAGTGATTTTGTTAATGATTTTCAAAAACTGTGTTGTGCACTTTGATTTTGACGTCTAAAATACATTTGGTTTTAAGTGAGAAGTAAAAAAGTTCAAAATTGCGTCTACAATGTTTACACGGTAAGTTTTCATGGGGTTATGTAACTTTTATTTACTAATTCATCTTTAGAGAGATAACACATTATTTGTCTTTTCTCATTTAAAAATATTTTTCAATTTTAGCTTTTTTCAAGGATGTTATGATAAACAAGGATCATCACAAGGCCTACCTATCTACCTTGTCAGATGTAGTAACTAAAATCTTTAACTTCGTTATATGGTTTCCTTTGATAGACACAATACACCCCATTAAAAATAATATTTCAGTAATACTTAGTACTTAGGATGGGTTGTTTAAAAAAAAAAATTACAATTCATCAAATATTTGAAGATAATTTTCACGTTCTGTGAAAGTTCTATTCAAGTGATTATTTCAGTTTTATGAAGCAACTGGCCTATAATGATATGAAAACAGAATTTGAACAGAATTTACACAGAACTTGAAAATTAACTTCAAATCTTGATAAAATAGTGATCTATCACATTTGAAAAGTGCGTTCAACGCAACATTTTCGTGTGCGAATTATTTTACTGATAAAAAATATCAACGGTCAGATAAGCCACAAACCCGATTTCCAATATTTCTAGCTTCCAGAACTGATGAGGTTATTTATTATTGCTTGTTTACAGGTATACACGTTGTAAACTGATTAAAATTAGATAATCAGTACCTTCATTTATACATGAAACTTAATTAGGTAGTATTCTGAAAATTATCTATTGTTCCGTCAAATAGTAGATAGACGTAGGTACTGTAAAAACAAGATTTTTAATATTAATTATTTAGTGCTTTTAGCAAGTCAAAAATAAGTTCTGTTCCTTTAAGGTACAGAGTTAATTATAAAAAAAACTTTAAAAATTAAAATTTGTGTTTTATAATAGTAAAGAAATACGTAAGTAATTTTTACAAAGTGATTTAGTTATCTTAGTACAAATGGCGCAAAAGCGGATAAAGAAAAGTAAATTTATAATTTTTGATTTTTATTGGACTAACTTTTGAAGTTTACACCCATCAATCATTCAAGAATAAGATAATACTGTTAAATCTAAATGAAATATGAAACAGAACAAGACACAGAAAAATAAAAAGTTAACGGTCACAACTGGGACTTTTTGACGATTTTATTGTTAATTATGAATTTGAAATATGAAATCAAAATAGACAGACGAAATATAGGTCTAATGGCCAAGTTGGTTAAGGTGCTGTGTCCCGGTATGGTTTGACTTTTAGAGTTTTGAGCACATAATATATTAAAACATTGATTGATGATAGTTTGAGTTTTACTACTTTCAGTTGTGCGAATTATTAACTAAGGAATTAGCGGGAAGTGCAACATGACTTATTAACCAAAAATCCAAACAACAACTGCCACAAAACATTTAAATTTAATATAAAATTTCCTCTTTTTTCTACCAGGAGAAGGATTAATGAGATTCGTATACATTTTAAATTACTGAATAACATTATAGACTGCCATCAAACATTAAGTACTATAAATATTAGTGCACCTGTTAAATCTAATCAACTCCACCATATTTTCCAATGTAACAACTATAAAAAAACCTATTCACACAATTCACCACTATCGCTAAAACTTTTGTACACTAACTTTCACTCATTCTTGTTTGTCATTTTACTTTTGCATGTTTAACAAATTATTTTTGCTATGATTTCTGTATACAATTGTATTCAAATCATCTATGCATGTAAATTTTAGGGCAACACGCCTGATTTATGGGAGCAGACATGTTTTTCGAATTCAGTTTTTTGATATCAATTGTTCGAATTTCAGTTTTTTGAAAGACTAATTTTTCAAACATAATTATATATTTCACTTGCTTATGACTAATTAATTATGGGTTAGGTTAGGTGAGGTTAGTTGATATTGTCCATCCTGTGATAAAATACTTTTGTACGTACTGTATACATACTTCGATTCGAAAAACTAGTGTTTCGGACAATTGATGTTCGAAAAATTGAAGTTCGAAAAATTGCATTTCCAAACAATTGAATTCAAAAAATTGATTTCGAAAAATTGCAATTCGGTCAATTTACCTAGACCCCTGTTTTATATACCTACTAAAATAATAAATACATTTAGATACAATTTCTGTAATTTTAAGTGTCTAAAAATATTTTTGTAATTTTTTACTAATTTATATACCTACTACCTTTTTTTTGTCGTTTTAAGTTGTTAAAGCACAACGGGTGTTCAATAAATAAATAATAATAAAAAATAAAATATATTTTTTAAATATTTTTAATTATTCATTATTCTATTATTCCTTATATTTGTTTCATACGTTCAAACATTCCGATTACACACAGATACATATAAAATAAGTTTGTTGTATTCTTTTCCATAGCTAACGCCAGCGAGTCAATTAAGGCTTTAATTAAAGGCGGATCTCAATAAATCACAACACTTCTCGGTTACAAACATATTATTTTAGGTTTGCCCCCATTCGGAAATATCGATGTGATCCGAATAGCAATGGCTAGAACCTACCTGTAAATTAATCATAACTATGCCTGTTGGGTAGGTATTATTCCACAATATCGCTGTAAAATTATATTAGCCTGAGGCTTGGAGTGGCTGATTTTGAGAGAATGTTAGTTTGTTTCTTATTCTGAAAGTCTGGGTTCTTTCTCCGTGATAAGCGACAATTTTAATAAATATGTAATTATGAATGCAATGAGATAGACTTCTTTAAACCGGGGAAAATATAGCTTTTTGTTTGACAAGCCCCCAAAGGGCTCGCAGACTCCTACGGCTCGGAGAGCTTTGAAACAAGGAATAGACGGTTACCTTGAGAGTGTTTTCTCTTGGGGAAAAAAAATCTCATTGAATTCAATGATTCAAAGACCCAATCATATCTGATTATGTCCACAAGGGATCAAAATGAAAATCTTTCGAACAGGCCCTCCATTAATATATTTGGTGTAACTTTAAGTGGCCAGCTCAGAAATGGGGGCTCCATCGAAGCCAGAGTCAAGTTAGCCTCTGAAAAACAGAGCGTACTGTACAGGGTCCGCAGATAATTTAATAGTACACAACTGCTAACCCTGTACAAATCACAAGTGATCCCCACGGTTGAATTTGGCAGCCACCTCTAGTATGGAGCTCTAAAATATCTGAAAAATACCTTCGACTCCTTAACAGACAGATTGCAATCTTTAGAGCATAGGCGTCGGGTGGGAATGCTATCCTTGTTCTACCGATATTTCAGTGGAAGATGCTCCGAGAAACTAGCTTCATCATCCCTTCGACAACGGTGCATAGTCGGAAAACACGCCAAACGCGTACCCAACATATGTACACGGTTGACGTTTGTCACATGAGAACAGGTCGCTTCTTCGACTCGTTCTTGTGTTGAACAGGAACAGCTCGGCTGTGGAATGATTTGCCGGCCTCTATGTTTCCTCCTTCCTACAACATGGGTCTCTTCAAGACATTCCTTCCTCTCCTCAAAAAGACCCTGCATATAGCATCTCAAATGCCATAGGCCCTTTGGGAAACTATTTTTCTCAGGGCCTCCTGTATGGAGTTAATGTAAAAAAAAAATGCTTCAATGGTTGAACTTGGAGGAGTGTAAATATGTCAATTTAATAGGAATCTATTTAAAATGTAGGTATCTTTGCTAATAATATTATCAATTAAATGCGATTATTTCCCGCTAAATACGATTAACTTTATAAGTTTTTAAATATTAAATTGTTGCCAAACACGGTTAAAACCATTTCAAACAACATTTTGATTTGAATGTTGGTTTTTCACCAGGTAATAAAGCTTGCTAACACTTTTGAAAAGTTTGAGAAAATGCTTCGGTACTTAAAACTTCATAATAGTCTATTTTACTTTAAAATATACCAATCTTCTTGGGACACTCCAACCTAACTATTGGTTTTTAAATTAAAGCTACTCATTTTTTTTGTTATTTTACACAATTTGAGTAGGTAACATGAGCCACAGTTTTGCAGTTACTTAAACATTGAATTCGAACTAACTAACCATCACGTCATTTCTCCTTAGAGGTTGATAGAATGCTAAATGCCTCGGTCTTGGCAAGCACTCCTTCCTTCATCCGTCTTCATATACTGTCTCATACATGTTACACCCTTCGGTTTTTCTAATCTTTCACATTGCCCGATTCAAGTATTTGATTCACTTGCCATGCCACCTGCCCCCCTAGCATAGTCGATCGATATAGGTTTTATCGAAAATATCGGTAACTTGTAATCGCTCCCGAGAACGACTGCAGGCCGCTAACGAAGAAATAACAGTTCACGTCAAATAAATCAGGAACCCTTAGTCGTTGTGAACTGTTTTTTGTTCGTTAGCGGCCTGCAGTCGTGCTCGGGAGCGATGACAAGTTACCGACATTTTCGATAAAACCTATATCGATCGACCATGCTAGGACCCCTGGGCGTTCAAAGATGTCAGAACTTCTTCTACCATTCACAATCACACTAAATATTTTCTTTACACTACTTTCTTCGTTCATTCGCTCTTTATTTCCAAACCATCTAAGCCTCCCTTTCTTGATCTTACTCATTCACACGATTATATATATACATGGTCTCTGGGATATCATTTCTACAATAATGACGATAATGTAATTGGTCAAAATGGAATCGCTTTGAATATTAATTTTAGTGCGGTGCAAGTCGGTAGTGTTTATTTTTGTTTTAAATCAACTTCGCCATGTATTCAACACATATAAATTATACATATATTACGAACCCACACATTATCATTATTTGTTATATACATATTATGCTATCTGCAACTTTAAAACTGATCTTTTCTATCTCTCTATTGTATAACGTTATTTATTTATTATTTAAACGCCCGTACATTGGGCTATTACATACATAATACAAGTGTATCGAACATTTACAAACATTATATATATAGAATAACATACAGTACATACATACAATGCATATTAGTACAACAAATATTTATCATTTTACAAACATATCAGTTACATAAATAACTAATTATTTTTGCTTTGATGCAAGACGGTGAGGTATTGAAAATATCGAAAAGGTCTGTATACGTATTGGCAGTTCGGTGAAAACGCACTAGCGGTGAATGATAGGAATAGTTAGTGCTAGGATTGTCACTGTGGAAAAGGTGGTGGAGTCGAGTTGATTTAACAGGGACACGAATATTTATAACACTTAACATTTGAGGGCAGTCTATGAGATTGTTCAGTAATTTAAAAAGTATAAGAATGTCATTAATAGCACGCCGGGTAGAAAGTAGTGGTAGGTTTAGATCAGACATTAATGCATTGTAGCGGATTTCAATTACAGGCTGTCTCAATTTGAATTGAACGTATCGAAGAAATTTTCTTTCTACTCTCTCCAAACGTTGTAAGTTACAGGTATAAATCGGAGACCATACAGGAGATGCATAAACGCTATACTTTTTACCTACCATCTTTACTTCTATATATCATGTGTAAAACCTATTTATATTTTATTTGTGATCTCAACACACCTGTATACACAAAAACATAAAAAATTAAATATTTGTAAAGTCCATAAGGGCGTTAATGATTAATAAAAAATAAAAAAATAAAAAATAAAAAATAAAAAATAAAAATATTCAGTCAACGTTCATCCTTCCTCTGCCTGTTCCATGCCTCACTGCCACATATCAGGGCCAGGATAGGTACCAGCACTCCCTTGTAGACAGCTAGCTTGTATACATTTTTTTGTTAGCGCGAAACAATGATGTGGTCCTCGTACATTTAACCTTCTAACACTACAAACTCAAATGATAAATAAAATAATAAATTATGTAAAAGAGGTAAAATTATGGTTGAATAATGTAGATGTTGAAACGTTTTTTCTATAAATTTATCCTTCCTTCTACAACTCACTTTCTGTAACTTTCTGAACTGTAGTACAATATATTTTCTGTTTATTTTTTTATAATAACTAAAAAAAAAAAAAATCAGTATGTTTTTCTCCATATTTTTATAATAGCTTAAAAAAAACCTTTTTCACTTATTCTACCTATGTAACACAAACTTTTTATACTATCTTTATATTTTATATGTTTTTTAAGTCTATTTTATACTTCGGGTACTTGGAAATACAGTATTTTGTTTTAATATTACACACACTCAGGCAGTGCCTTAGTGGGTTTTCATTTCTTGTTCATACTATTTGTTATTATACATTATGTTATTATATACTATTTGCTATTATACATTTTTTGTACAAAGAAAAGGGAATAAATAAAGTTAAAAAAAAAGTTAGGTATTTACCTACTTAAAACCATATAACAAATAATGAATTATGTACAAAAAACATTTTTCCTAAATAAGTAGGCAGGTATTTATATGAATTGTTTAAAAGTGTAACAACCCAAACAATGCACAAATAACTAAAGAACAGGATAGATACAGTATTTTTTCTACAGTATTTTATTATGAAAAAAAGGGATATTTGAATTGTAGGATTTGTGAAACTGAAAGTATTTATAAAATATTTACCTAAGGATCATTGGCTTTCAAAAACTAATACTTTTATTATTATTGTAGAAAGCAATCACTTTGTGGTTTGACACATTTAATAAAATAAAATAGTTTTTTGTTTAAAACCGACCGTTTTTTTACATAAATCTCGTGGTTTTAAACAAAAAATATTTTATTTTACCAATACTTTTGTCAATTTTCTTAATAATTTATTTAAGTAGGTACTTAATTATAATTTTTTGTTGACAAATCAGAGAGACTATAGGAAATTTTCCTTTCAAAAGAACACCGTTGATAAACTTGAAAAATCATGAAGTCTCTCAAAAATTTAAACACAAGATGTACATTTCAAACACAGATTTTTAATTGAAATAAATATTTGTTTTTGGGGTGTTATGCCGTGTTGCGCTATCTCTCTTTTTAACAAAGGACAGCAAGTCCATTTTACCATCCTTCTGATAGCTTATCCATAAGATAATGAATATTAATAAATAAACAAATAAATACTCGCAACAGTTAAAAAATTCGGCTAACTTATCCTATATATATCCACTAATCATAGTTTCACTATTAATATGATCTCAGAATTTTTAAATTAATAAATCGTAAATGTACGTTATTGTATGGATAATCATAATAAGGAGGGTGGTGAAATGCTCACTATGACTGATAACTTACAGCTAACATTTATCACGAGGGACTTACAATATAAGATTTTTATCTAGCAACTAAATACTGAAACTCACAACTAGTGGCTTACATATATGACTTATAGCTAGTTAGTTAGAACTAAGATTAATAACTTGTGACTTTATAACCAAGAGAGTTTTAAAATATAATATTCTTACATGACATAGACAATGCAAAGACATGCCACAGACTAACAATCTATTAAAATTGGTTTAATAGCTCATCCAAGATTGAAGAGGTATCGTTCCTCTCTTATGAAAAATCTCTAAACCCTTTCTCAACCAAATTAATATCTACAGATGTAAAAAAATAAATAACATTTGATTATGTGTATTTGAAATATAAGATTTTTTTAATGTTTTTTTTAGCTGATAGTTTGGGAAATATTCAACGTCATTCTAAAATGAAAGTGGTTCCGAGAGGTAAATTACGTGTTAGTATGAAAACGGACCATGTTCTGCAAAGAATATTCACAAAAAATACATCAATTAAAGACAATATCATATCTACTTATCACTTGAAAGTATTATTGATGTGTTCTTCTCATCAAAATACATATAAAATGATTATAATTAAAGTGTTCTCATATTTACGCGTTTGATAGTATAACCTCAAACGACCAGTGTCGTTTTGAAATGACACGATACTTTAGGATGCTAAAAACAAATATTATATCAATGTTTTTGTTATATTTTCATTATAATATGAAAGAATGTACGTTTTCCTGTAAATAAAAATGAAAAAAAAAATATGAAAAAACATAAATACCTTGTCCGTTTTAATAGTGCAATTCCCTCGGATCATAGCTTTTCAAAAGGTGTGATCAACGATTCTTGTTTACGATATGAAGGGTGTACGCAATGCAGCCAACGCCAACGCAACGAAAAAATCAACGTTGCTAGGAAAGATTCACTAAATTACTTGTATTGGTTCAGTAGTTACTTAGTAAAAATTTTTAAAATTTCACGTCATTTTAAAGACTCTGGTTGAGAAAGGGTTAAATACCTTAGTGTGGGTAATTAATAAATTATTATTGAACGCTCGTAGTGCTTTTACAAAAATCATATATATCGAATAATAATAAGATAAATTGGAGTAGGTACCTACATTAGTTTCAATGGTACGATGCTGATTGACTTTTAATTTAAACGTAATATTGATGTGTTGTTATTTGTATATTTCTGTTATAACTGATCAGGAATTCCTAGTGAGACAGGCACAACATACCAATTGTAATAGAATTAATAAAAACGATTAAAAAAAATATATTAATAAATATATTGTAGAAATTTAAACTAACAGAAATTACACATCAGATACACTCGGAACAAATTATTATTGTTTTGATGCAGAACGGAGAGGTATTGAATATGTTGAAAAGGTAAAGGTATTTTATATATTTGCACTACGATAGTGAGTTAAATGAATAGTTTGTGTCGTAATACACTGGAAAATAATAATAGTAATATTTGGACGATTTGCATAGCGCCGTTTTGGTGAAAAATCACCTCAGGAGCGTCGTAAAAAATATATAAATCCCTAGCGAGTTCCCGGCATGCGTTGCAATGCAACTTACATAAATAAATTGGTTCTCCCTGCGTGTCCATTTGTCCCCATCCCCTTCCCACTTCCGCTTCCTTTTCCTTCCCGCGTTCCCCTATCACCTTCCCCGCCCTCCTGCCTCCTCTCTTCCGCTTCCACAACTCACCAAAGTTTCATCGCAAACCATTAGTACAGGAAATAATTTTATAACGCCAGAGCTCACTATTAGATATATAGAAACCATCGCGGGCATGCGCACATCAGATCACCAAAGTTTCATCGCAATCGGATGAATGGTTTAGTAAAGCACGAAGAACAAACTAAGAAAAATTAATTTTTATATATTAAGATTTATAAAATGCTCTATCTTACTTCTAACTACAGACCAGACAAACTATTATAACTACTTATTGCTAAAAGATTTAATAGTTCTATAGAAAAGATGTCAGAGAAGTCGAATACATTTAACAGGGACATCTATGAAGTTATTCATTAATTTAAAAAGTATAAGTAAGTACGAAATATATAGTATTATATTTTTATCAGATATTTGATAAAAAAATATGTTTAATGTGTGTACACATAGGATATACTACATACGCGCTTTATGAACAAGTATTTGTACAGGATCTTTACGGAATATAATTTTGTGTATCGGCTGGGATGCTGGAAGGAAATTATCTATAATACAAACTTGTTAGGTTTGTGTTTCCACGGCGCAGTAATGACCTCTCGTTCATGGAATTTTATAATAATTGGGTTTGAAACATGTTTCATAATAGTATTATAAGAGCGATAAACCGGTATTGTATTTTTTAACAGAGAATTATTTGAAGATATGCCTGAAACAATCGTTTAACCTTTGGGAAGATGCAAATACAAATAGGATTGACTACTTGTGGAAACGTGTGAAACATGTTTATTACCGAGTAATTAATTAACTACACGTAATTATTATGCTATCAATTAATTGATCAATATATTCGAGATTTCTAGCATAAAATAAACTAGACGCCATTTTAAACGGGTTTTGAATATTTTTTAGTAGTTTTGTTCTTCTGCGGTGGTTTAATACCTAAATAGTTACCCATGAAACTAATTTCTGATGAATTTTAGCAGATAACTGATCTATAAGTATTCTTTAATTTAGGATATCTAGATTCCACACTTCTTCAAACATAAAGATTTGAATTTACAGCCAGGTATCAGAGCAAAAATAATAAGGCCGTTTGGCCACATTTGTTAAACATTTAAATGGTTATTTTAATTCTGCAAGATAATTGATAAAAATTGTTATCGAACTGTTCTTAACGTTGACATAAAAATTCCCGACGAAGTTTTTTGAAGTGAAAACTTCTTTAGCACCTTTGAGATTTGAAACTGGATGAAACGAAAGAGCGACACTAAAAAGAGACAAACACATACATCTGTAGGATTTAGCCTGGGAGAGAATGAAATAGAATAATATTTCTCCTCTCTTTGTGAGGTGCTTCGTAGTCTCCCCAATCTTATCTACTTTAGTTTTCTAAAGGTTTCACTTCTACCGCTTGTATTTTTTTAAGGACGCGGATTTTAACAGTTACATGGTGAAGTAAAAAAAACATCGCAAAGTGCCACCAGCCACAAAGACGGTGGCCTAAGTCACCTGTGGTTCTTCAAAGAATCAGGGTTCAAGGCCAAACCTGCCTTAGTGACAACTCTGCTCAGATAGTCAGCCTAACCAACTGTGCAGAGTAAAAATAACGATTTTGCCAATATAACAAGTTTGAAATGTTATATAACATAGTGAACATGAGTCTTGTAGAGACACGTGTTGTAGGAGGTAGGAAACACAGAGGACGGCAAGTCGTTCCAAAGCCGAACGGTTGAACTAAAAAATGAGTCGTAGAAGCAACCCGTTCACGCGTGACAAATGTCAGGTACAAATGTTGGGCGCGCGTTTGATGTTTTCCCGATTATGCACC
The DNA here is from genome assembly GCA_929108145.2 of Limnephilus rhombicus. Classification (NCBI taxonomy): domain Eukaryota; kingdom Metazoa; phylum Arthropoda; class Insecta; order Trichoptera; family Limnephilidae; genus Limnephilus; species Limnephilus rhombicus. Next base: position 50,457,786 of record OV815286.1, on the reverse strand, counting down.
GGTGCCGAAGGCGTCAATGACGCTAGCTCCTCGGAGCATCTTCCATTGTAATGAGAGCAGGATTTGTAGACAAGAGGTGGTTGGCTAATTCAATAGTGGGCGCACTTGCGATTTGTACAGAATTTGTAGTTTTTCAAGTATCTGCGGGTCCTGTACAGTACAAACATTTTTTATTTATTTTTAAGTTATCATTAGTGTCCGATCGAAATAGGACTTTCTACAGGTTAAAAATCTATTGTTTACTGAAATTTGTCTTATTTTTTACACTTATACAGACAGTTAACACATGTTAAATGAAATAAAAAAAGCAATAATTGAAGTACCTACGTGAAAAAATAATAATTATTATTTTCTTTATTACTGCCATAAAACAAACAAAAATGATAAAAATTAACAAAACTTGAAACAAAAATTTATCAATAATCAACACTTAAACTGTAACGGAAGGACCCCATTAATTTAGTATTTTAATTTTAATTGCGCTTACTATCACAACATTTTTATCACACGTAATATAATAACAGTATCGCCCTGGTGTAAGACCACCATTCAGAATTGAAACGTTGCTTGAAAATGGCTTTAGCCGTGTTTGGTGACCAGATCTGAATAGCCAGGTACTTCCCAACGTTCCTCTTCCCCAACTCCTTCCCCTCCCTACTACCTTCAGCCTCATAACATACCCTAATTGGGGATGCCATAATCTCACTGGCTCCAGACGGGAGCAGTTGAGATTCTTGTGCGGCATTCACTGTAAAAAAAAAAAAAATAATAATAAAAAAATATATTTTTTTACACAATTCTCATCATTCATAAATCCGAGTGAATAATTAACTTTAATTCTCAATAAATGCCAAAAAAATGTAGGACACAGACATAATAACAAAAACGAACACTTAACTAATCACCCTGGTGTAAGACCACAATTCAGAATTATTGAAACGTTGTTTGAAATGGCTTTAGCCATGTTTGGTGACCAGATCTGTATAGCCAAGTACTTCCCCACCTTCCTCTTTCCATCTCCTTCCTCTCCCCACTACCTTCAGCCCCACAACATACCCCAATTGGGGATGCCATAGTCTCACTGGCTTCAGATGGTAGCAGCTGGGACTCTTGTGAGGTATTCACAAAAAACTAAATCACCATGCGTGAGAAATAACACCTAAACTCACAAAACAATCACGCCGGACCGGCCGGCGAACTCAGCTGATGATGGCGGGTGACTCATGAGCCAAGAACTCAACAGAAGTCAGCCATGAATCATGATCATTCATGAATGCAGAGTTTCGGTTTGGCCGAAGGTTCGGCAGATTTTCTGCCGAAACCGAAACCGATGCCGAAACCAGATTTTTTCAATAAATGTTTCCCGGGGCGGTGGTACCCATATCCTACTCCCAAATTAACAAACTACGAATAATGTAATAAAACCCCAATTTTGGCAAAACGAAATAATTAGTATACTCTATAATATATGAAAGTTGTTTTCAAGTTCAGTTACTATTTTTCATGGGATTTTTCACAGTTCTTGGGTAGTAACATGAATAGAACTTGCACAGAACTTAAAAAAATAATGAATTTAAAAATAAGTAGAAAATCAGGTAGCTTTCCATACATTTACAAAATTTGTACAAAATTGATTTATGAAAATAAAAATTTATGATTATTTTTCTTTTGATAATTTTTGCACAGTACCAATAACACATAAAAAATTAAATAGCATAATGTCACACGGAATTATAGATAATTAATTTTTTTATTTTTAAAACTGTAATATTTAATTAATGAACACAATATTAGCGAAATTAAGTCGAAATTCTGAAATAATTTTCTGTTTCAGATTTTCGATTGAGTTTCGCTAATATTGTCTTCATTAATTAAATTTGAGGTTTTAATCAATTAGTTAAAAAAATATATTTGTATTCATCCTAGACTTGCAGAAAAGTCAATAGATGTCGCATATTTAATAAAAAATGAATAAATTTATCCAAGATACTGTTTCTCGTAGCATCTTCCATTGTAATACCGGTAGAACAAGGATAGCATTCCCACCCGACGCCTGTGCTCTAAAGATTGCAATCCGTCTGTTAAGATGGGAGAATCTATCAAACGGACTGCCCGTTTGTGCACAGAGTCGAGGGTATTTTTCAGGTATTTTGGAGCTCCAGACCAGAGGTGGCTGCCAAATTCAACCGTGGGGCGCACTTGTGTATCTTTGTGATCACTGACCTTAGCCTTACAAATACGTCCATCTAATAGTTGGGGATGCCATAGTCTCACTGGCTCCAGGCGGTTGGGAGTAGTTGGGACTCTGAGCGGTATTCACAAAAAATGCCATATTTGATGAGATAAAAAAAAATTACTAGAAATTCCAATAAATTGTTGATCTCTCTGCAAAACTCAAACCTTAAATTTTTTAAAAATAATTTCCCTTAAATGTTTTTTAATATTTTTTATGCATTCCCGAAAGATTGACACAAACATGACAAGCAATTTTAATAAACTTTCTATTCCCTGAATAACGCTTAAAATGTTTGTAGATTCAAAGTATTTTAAGTATCTATTATAAAATGAAAATGCCATAGACAGCCACCAATCTTTCTGGATTTAAATATTGTTCCTTATTAAGTTATAAAAATTCACATCAGATCATTTTATAGCACCTTCAAAGAAATAATATATATCAGCAATACTTTTGTTTTGTCTGCAATTTGGAAGTAGTACATTATTTGAATACGAATTTGATATTACATAATACGAACCAACAGAGGATACTTCCCAAATATTAAGTTGCTACATTAAAACCATAATCCTTGTCAGATGGACACCTGCTTTCGGTTCAAGGTAGCTGCGAATTTAAATTCATCCATTGTTTGGCAAATTGAATGCTGATATACGAGTATTTCACCCGACCATGAAATATTAAATGCAAAACCAAGAGAAAAAGATCAATGTGTTGAACTGATCGTATTAAAGCCTTTTTTGTATCTCGAGGAAGGTTTTTATTGATTATAAGTTAATTTAATAGTTTTACTGTGTAATTAGTTACTATCCGGTTTTGCTTGAGATTCAACTTTTGACAAAATTACTGAACTATTATTACATCGCGTTTAATTTTAAGACAGGCAATCAAATTTTAAGAAGCTTCCTAGCTCATGATAAAAATGCCGATGTGAACCTAAATGTTGGATATTTTATATTTGTAAAAAGCATTAACTTTGTGGTTCGCCATAATTTACAATAAAAAACACACAAATTTGTTATAGAACACTTTTATTTTAATAAAATAAAATACTTATTTTATTAAAATAATTTTATTAAATAGTATTAATTTGTACCCTGAAGGCTCTGCAACCGGGCCCGAAAAGAAGAAGATAGGGAGATACGAAATTACGAATGTTAGAGGAGAGCGCTAAAATTTACAGCGACAAAATCGATGCGAAAATTGCGAAAATGTTTAATAAAACACGACTCGTTTAAAATAGACCAAAAATCTCGAGGGCATTATCTTAAACAGCATTTAAAGAAACACTGTGAATGTTTTCATACATATAACTTGTAAAATAACTGAAACAAACGTGTTAATTATAATTTTTGGAGCATACTTTGCGGTTTCTTTCTATCGAGAGAATTTTATATAATTTGCGTTTCGGCGCGGGCAAAGTCTAGATATTATCATCAAGAATAACATTTTTTTTAAGAGCTTTAAAACTTACCGTGTTTAAGGGAAATATGTAATAAATCTCGTGGTTTTAAACAAAAAAGTATTTTATTTTATTAAATTTGTCAAACCACAAAGTGATTGCTTTCTACAATAATACTTTTATTTTATTAACACTACCGGTTTCGGAAGCACCCTTTCTTCGTCAGGAGAATATTATAACAAAAATATAAGAAAATAATAAGAGAATAATATAAGAAAATGTCGAGTTTATTTTTTTTTTCTTCAAAAAATTAAACAAATTAAGGTGTATAGGTAGACTCCATTTCTTCCAGCTAACCATAAACATGTTATACCTATATAATGTTTATACAAAGAAGAATATTGTAATATTTATACAAATCTATAATATAAAAATGAATCGCTAAATGTGTTGGTAAGCGCAAATCTCGAGATCAGCTGAACCGATTTCGCTAATTCTTTTTTTAGAATATTCTTTGAAGTACGAAGATGGTTCTAACGGAGAGAAAAATTAAGAAAATTGGGCAGAAAATTGAATAATTTCAGAAAACCCGCACGTTTGACAGTACGCGTGTTGGAGAATGACATTTTGCAAAACAATAAAATTGTTTAATCAGGATTCTATTTTTGAAAATCAAGTTGATAAGTAATAGTTTGAATGGAATCAAGAATTTTAGATATTTTAAATATGTACCTATGTTAGGTACCAAATTTAATATACCTACATAAAAAATGGAAATTTGAATAAAAATTATAAAAGGTGGCACGCGGACTGTTTAAAAACTGAATGTAATGGGATTGAATATATGGAACGCGGGAGGAGGGTTGGCGGGACGAGGGAGCGGGAAAGGGAAGAAGGAAGGCGGGGAAGGTGGAAGGGGATTGCGGGAGGGGAAGGGGACGTATGAGGGAGAGGGGAATTCGAAAGGGTGGTTACCGGGACGGGGGTAGGGGGGGGGGAGTGGAGTGGGGAGAGGGAAGGTGGAGGTGACGGAGTGGGAACGCGAGAGGGGAAGAGGACGCAGGAGAAGAAGGGGAGGCGGAAGGGGAACGGGACGAATGGGAAAGGACACTCAGGGAGAAACAATTTCTTTATTAAATGGCATAGCAACGCATGCCGGGACCAGCTAGTATACCAATAAAAATAGGTGTTTCATTTATGTGAGGTATTCGCTTAAGAGTTTAGTGACGATTTGAATTTGTGTGTATCTTGTATTTGTTTAATATTATGTGGAAGGTTGTTAGGTACTTTACTGGCCATGTAATATGGTCCTTTTTGGAATATTGTTTAGTTTGCTTTTGGTATTAATAAGTTTTCTGTAAACCTTATAGCGTACTTATGTTGTGAGTTTTTTGTGGGAACTTGACTGTAGATGATCGTACTAACATGCATAAGTCTACATTTGACATGAATCCAGATGAGCAGAGTTTGTAATTTTTCGTATGCATATCTTTTGGATGATAAAAACATTTTTGGCGTGAGTTTCCCCAAAAAATAATACCGTATTTTATTATTGAATGTACAAAACCATAGTATGCGGCTATTATTGATTCGATGTTTAATATTTTTCTCAGTGTACCTAGAACGAAATAAGAGCTACTATTTTTTGCTACTATTTTTGATACATATTTGAATATGCAAGCCATATGTTCGTTCTTAGAGTGTCTTTTACCACCACAAATAAAGGTAAAAATAGACGTACAATTTGATTGGTGCATTTAAGTCCATAAATGGTCCATTTAAGCGTAAAAGTGTTGTTTTATTTCTGTAACCTAAAGGATAAACCACTTAAGTCCATAGATAATTCTAAAGCTATGTGTGGTTTTTCCTTTAAGGTACAGATTTATTTTGTGAAGCAAAAATAAATAATATTAGCCATAGAATAGTATTTTCTAAAGATGTTCCTGATAAAAATTCACAATTTCGTGATTAAGATCAAAATCATATTTATTGGTTTACGCATATATTTTTTTATAATGTAACTAATATTTTTATATTTTTTGAACTCAACCGAAACTGCAGAAAAAATATAAATTTATGTAAAGCAATTTTTTTGGTATACATAATATAAAACGATTCTTGGTAAATTTGATTTCATTGAACTTTGCCTTAAACTAAAAAAATCCAGAAACAAATAGCTGTGCAAATTTTCTGACGAGAAAGTTCACCGTTTGACGGTTTTTAGCCCGTCACACAAACAGATCAGAGATGAAATCAGTACTTTTATTTAAAAAAAAAGTTAACGCATCAATCAAATCGTTAATATAAAAAGATACAAAATAAAATCATTTATTCGCTATGATACTTAACGTTATACACGTGCAGACAATTAAAATGCAAAAAACGTATCGACAATATTTTGAATAAGCAACTCGTACAACTCTTGAATATGATTAAAATATGTACACCTTTCTGGGAACGATAAAATATGATTCTCCAGAACAAGATCGATTCTAGAAAACGTATCGAACAGGTGTACAAAAAAAGGGTTCTCAATCATTGAACAAGTAAAAAAAATTAAATAGTTTTATATCACAAAAAATCTACAGAAGACTACAAGAAGCGACCGTTTTAAAATATTATTGCTCAATCGATTTAGCACGAATGCCAGAGTTTTTTTTGACAAGTTTTTAGTTGTTTTAATATGTCTCCATTTGAAATTGTTTAAAATTCCCCCCTCGCCCTCATTACAAGATTAGATAAAAGATTCTACACCTTCAGAATGAGAATAAGCGCCCGGGGAGCAGCAGTCACAGAAGTAGTATGTAAAGTGTGATCTGCTAATATGTTAATCTCATGGGAATCAATTTATTCACCAGCCGAAAACAAAAAGAGTAACATCCTCTGAGGAGATGGTTATCTCCGAGGTGGCTCACGCAGAGTGGGTGTCAATTATGCTTATGGCCCATGTGAAAGATGGGGTGTCGATTTACATCAAGGCAATGCTCAATATAAGATTAATATTAACAAGTATAAAGTAACCATTAAATTAGGATGAAAAACGATAAGTTATTATTTTAATTTGAACTACGCAGTCTTACAACAATGATTCGGTATCACTGAGCTATTGAGGCAACCGTAATTCTGCGGTACTTTGTTGTTAGTAGGTACCTATAATTATTGTTATGTGATTTATTATTATTTATTAACAGTCTTTCAAATTAAATGACACCAATGTAATAATTATTAAATAGGTTTCAGATTCATAAAACGCACTTTGGTATGTTTTTCCTCCCATTTTTGTGTTATAATAATAATAACAGTTCTTTGACACTAGCTGAAGTCCCGGCATTGCTCGGAATTTACGTAAATTAGACAGTAATTGTCCAATTATTTTGAACGTCAAGTGTGCAAAATTTCACCAGAAATGTAGAAATTCTGCTCTAATGGATGGGAAAGAAAAATAAGGGTGGTTTTTTTAAATCTCTTGATTTGGAGGTCAAGTGTGCAAAATTTCATCAATCTGTAGATAAAACTGTAGATTTTTATAAGAATTTTACTTTCATTTTATGTTTTGATTAGGTACCTACCTAATATGTAAACCTTTTTTTTATAGTTTATAGTTGTTTATGTAATATGGCAGACTGGGATTGCACTACCCTCCCAGTCTCCCAGAATAAAAACTTAAATAAAAAATATAAAGTTTAAAAGCTACCCATGAACTATTCGTGATAATTATAATAAACTGACTGGTTGCCGGCATGCGTTGATATGCCGTTTAATAAATAAAATGTTTTTCCCTGCATGTCCTTTCCCATTCGTCCCGTTCCCCTTCTGCATCCCTTTCCTCTCCCACATCCCCTTCCGCTCTTGCATTCCCACTCCGCCTCCTTCACCTTCACTCTCCCTACTCCACTCCCCCCTTCCCCCGTCCCGCAAATCCCCCTCCCGAGTTTCACTCCCCCCTTTCAGGTTCCCAACCTCCTCCCGGGTTCCCCTCCCCCCCTTCCCCATTTCCTTGAACCCCTTCCCGTGAACCCCCTACCCGTGTTTCCTTCCCCCCTCCCCCTCCCTTCCCTCCACCACTATCCCGCGTACATTCAGTCCCGGTAAATTCAGTTTTCAAACAGCTCGCGTGCCACCTATTGCAATTTTTTTATACAAATTTCATAATGCCAGAGCTCACCAGCACAAATATACAAACTTTGTCCTGACAATAACGAATACAGATTTTTTTTTATCCAATTTGGTGCAGTCGTTCGGAAGTTTTGCGCATACATAGATTTCGGCGATTCATTTTTATTTATATCATATATAATATATAAGTATATGGAAAGATAATTTTCTTTTTAAAAAATAAGAAAGCAGATTGCGCCGTTTTGTAATAATTCACCATTATTCACTTATTATATTAGTAACATAATCAGGTAGAAAAGGATTTAGAACAGATTATGTTGCTATCCACTCGAGCGTTAGAGATTTAGGATGTTCGATTTTTGAACTGCTAGGATCCAGAATTTTTAGGTTTTATAAAATTTAAGAAAAATCGTTAAATTTGTAATTAAATATAATTTACAAAAATAACCTACCCAAATTAGGGTAGCTATCGCTCGACTAGAAATCATTGGTATATAGCAAACTGGATAATATAAACCCAGTCGACGACGGAATGCAGCGATTCAGTAGAACTGATTTCCTATCAGCTATGCAAGTTTAGAAGTCACGAGATCCAGCGTGGCGCCGCGACGTCTTTCTCAGCCGCGCCTCTTATCAATATTTACGTCGATTTTCAGTTAAGTAATGTTATATTTATGAACTTTCATGCTGTTGTCAAGGTACTGTTTAATTATTTTTTAAAACGTAAAGTCACAATCTTTGGTAATTCGAAGAAGAGACCCGAACAATTTAATTCTTAAAGGAGAATTTCAGGGAATTTTGAGGACATGACAAAAGCTTCAGTTTCCAGGGCCAGTAATTTGTTTTGAGCCAATATTTGCGCTGAAAAATAGAGAAGATATGAACTAATTGATTTTTGATTGGCCAAAAGGTATTCGACACTTCAAATATTGGGTTATTTTTATGTGCGGAGAAATTAAAAAATGTTTCAAATGTCAAATTTAGGATAGGCGGCCAATGCGTTTGCCCACCCACCGGTTCGGAAAAGATTGTTTGAGGGAGACCTAACCTAGCCAGACTCTCAAGACCCATTACCTCGCATCGCAGTGGGAGGGATGGATTCATACGTCCGTCACTCCTAGAAATACTGACCCTAGATTCTAACCCAACACTCGTACCATTTTTCTTCGCAGAACTTATTTTCCTTCCTTTCCCTAAAAATACTCCACACGAAATCCCCAAAGATGACATACGCCCTGATGTAATTTTTTTTTCTCAAGGCTAAAGTTAAAAAAAAATTAAAAAAAATAGTAACGTTTATTTTTTCTTCCTTATTCGTTTTTTCCAATTGTACTCGTACCTGAATTCCAGGAGAGAGTTTGAAAAAATAATTATTGTCATTTTGATAGTGACGTTTCTTTGAACAAATTCTATAATTCTTTAATTGAAATAAAACAAGTTTTATAAAATGTATGGTTTACAATTAAGTTTGTAGATATTTACTAAGCAAGTATCCATCTATTAGTAAATCTTGTCATTTCGGAGCACATTTTGGTTTTTATTTATTAATTTTCGATGGGTAGTCTACTATTCACAGAATTACTAGTGGGTGTAATTTGCATAGTTAGGTAAATCATTAAATGTAATTTAGTTGTACCAGCCCTAAATCACGGTGGTCGTGGATCCAATGCCGATCACCAGAAGATCAGCAAACTGTCCAAAATGAAAAGAGCCAATAAAAATTTTCGGTTGGCTCCCGAACGGGTCGATTGGCATACCAATAATTTACAACCCAATCCATGGATTAAACCATCTAAAAGTGGAAGATTTAGCAATACGATGAGCGTTTTGCTGTCGAGACTAGTTTTGAAAATTTTGGAATATTGATCTATTTATAGTAAAGCAGTTATGGAGCTGGATACCAGAAATAATAACATCTCGTTGTCAACTTTAAAACAATATTACATATTTTAAAAATATATTGATTATCCAGTTGATTCTTCTTTCGTATGGTGGGGGGTCAGAGGGGGTGCCAACCGCCGCACGCAAAGGTAGTGTCCGCCGCGCTATTCGCGATGTTACCGGCACGTATATTGTTACCGCGCGTGTAAGGTAGTGAGTGCTGTGAGTGAGGCGGCAACCAAATATCCAGTTGATTAGTCAAACATCTCCGAAAAATCGAAATTTGAGTTGAGCATGCAGTTGCGCAAAAGTATATCCTATATTTTATATAATATTGTCTGTCCTGGAACGGGAAACTTTCCTAGTTGGACAGGAAAGCTTCGTAATATGTAATTTGTACTTTCTTTTGTATCTATCTGTAAAAAAAATATCTGGTACGGTTCCGAGCTAACTCAAAAAATGTCAATTCAACACCTCTTTGAAAAGTCATTAAAAAATATGATTTTTTTTTAAATAGCCTAACCTTACCTAAGTTAATCTAACTTAACATATTAAACCAATTTTTCATTACTTTTAAATTAATAACTTTTCAAGGGAGGTTCTGAGTTGGTTTCATTCTCAGTTGTCCGGTCACCATCTGGTACATATTAGTCATAAACACCACCAAATCAATTATAACGCAGAAAAACTTGTAAACAAAATGTTGATAATTTCTGGGTCACTAGTGGGACATTTCAAAATGTCATATATATTATTGTACCGCACTATTATGTTTCGCGGTGTTATTTTATAGCATATTTAAAATGTAAAACACAAAAACGTATGAATAATATATGATAAATGGTGAGCCCTCGAATATTGCTTTCCTTATTATCTCAAAACTTTGAACTTGGAGATGTCTGACTAATCAAGTGGACGATCGATGTATTGTTTTTCTTTCTGCATTCAAAGAGACAGTGCGGTACAAAATATATGAACTAAAATTCAATTCTCCTACAATTAACTATTTTTTCTTAATAGCACACCTAAACGAACGGTGCTTTTGTCAATTGGCGTAATTGCAGATGTCGCAAAATGACATAGAATTGTCTTAAATTTCCCGCTAAAAATCCCGCCAGAGTCCGGATTCCAGCATCGTAGCACAACGGAGAAAGTTATTGACCCCGTCAATCTTAAATGCTACAGATTATTATTTTTTTTCTTGAATATGCTAGTTTAGCAGCTAGCATTCAGTCTACTTTCGTCCTTCTTCTCACACGCATATAATATAATGGATATGTGGGATCGCCCTAACCTCCCTACTTTCCAGAATAAATACATTATTATTATAATAATAAATAAAAACGTTTCTTCATCAATGGATTTTTTTTACAATATACATTTTGTACTTTTATCATTGATTCTATTGATGAGAAGGTCACTGCTCAGCTGCAATTCAGGATTTCTCCTGGAAAGCAGCTGATTAAAGCAGAAAAAAAATTAAAATAAAATTAATACAATTGTATTAAATTCCATAAAAAAATAATAAGATCAAATCTCTAATTCAACGCACACAATATAATACAATATAAATAATAAAAAAAATATATTTAATTAAAAAAAATAAATTATAATGTAAATCGGAATTCCAATTAGAGCCAATAATCTTAATATTAAAAAACCAATACAAAACAAAATCGATTCAAATAAAATATAATTAATTCAAATCAAATCAAATTCAAAATAAAATCAAATCAAGTATAAAATATAATCAAAAATGTAATCAAAATAAATAATGTCTTCAATTCATAAATAAATAAAAATAAAAATGTAAAAAATAATAAAATGTAATAAAAAATATAATCAAATCTAATAAAATTAAAAAAAAAGTTTATATATATATATATCAAATATTATATCAAATGTATGTGGGTCTATTAGTATACCATGTATAATACAAATAACAATGAATGTGGATAAAGCAAAGAGTGTATGCCAGGATAGAGGATTGTGACATTTAGTTTTGACACCCTAGTAATGTAAGGAAGCTTAAGGTTAGCTATGCTATTTTTTTGTCTTTTGTGGAGTTCGTACTTTTGGTCATGCATGTCACAATGCACAACACTCTTGAGAACAACACCAACAAACACAGACGAGCTGAGTTTTAAATGAAGTAAAAAATCATCATCATCGTCTTCTTTTCCTTATCATTTTCGGGTCGGGGACCCACTGCATCGACTAGGCTCCTCCATACGTCCCTGTCTGGTGCTGCTTGCTCGGCCTCCGTCCATGGCAGTCCCATCCTCTCCTCATACAATTTCTGGATTTGCCTTGCCCAACCTGCTTGCCCTCTGGAATCGTACTCTGTATTTTCCACGGAATTCTGTCATCAGACATTTTTAGTACACGCCCAAGCCACCTCAGTTGCGATTTTTCTATGAAGAGTGGCAGTGGTTCGATGTTTAGATCGTCTCGGATCGTAGAATTTCTTATATGATCCCGTTTCGTAACCTTTGCCAGTCCTCTTAAGTACCTCATTTCGGCAGCTTGGACTCTAGAGCGTGTTCTTTCGTTAAGCATCCATATCTTGTGAGTGAGCGTCGGTATTGAATACTGCCATATTTGCCTCGATACTGAGCTCGGCTTTCCTTATCACTGAGCTGTAGAGAGGACGCAATACACCGTTTGCCCTGAAAAATCATGTCAACATATATTATTGCAAAGCTAACCGAATTCTTAAAAATTATTTGGTCAAGACTTTGAATCTAGCAAGGTATTTCGTCTCCCTCTACCAAACTGCCATTCCATTTATTCGTCGAAAAAAGCCTTTATTGTTATTCCATCACCCACCCAATCAGATATTCCGCCGGTAAAGTGGGTGTACGATGACTAATGGCGATTTTAACGCTTTATATCTGCGACAATTTACAGACTGATGCGACGTGACACGCTTCCAGAAGTGCCCCCGTCCTGCGCTTGTCCACTCCGTGCCTTACCAACTTAGTATTCCCAGAGCTTCCTTGGCTCTTTTATTTTCATGTCTCGACGGCTATTGAGCGAAATTATGGACATTTATTAGCAGGTAAATGCTGGGCTTTTGATTGACGTCAATTTATAATCGGATTTTCATTGTTTCATTGCATAACTCGGTGCTAATATGGACATTATTTTAGTAAATCGGTTGCGGATGCCCTTAAGAGAGGCACTACCCGGAACTAGTGGGATGACAGGATTGCCGAAGATGGAATGTTGTTCTTCTTAAGTCAGCTCCTCATTGCTGAGAATTTGTAGGGCAGATTAAATGTGGAATATAAAACTAAGAAAGTAAAAATATTGCTTAACCCTATAAAAACTTATCTTCAATTGTGAAACAAAGATGATGTTGAAAGTATCTTAATACTACTACGAAATGCAATTATTTTTATACACGTGAAAAATCTAATTTTTTTTCAAAACAGTACGTATCGTATAAAAATGAGGCGTTTGTAAAGTTATCACATATAATTTTTAATACTTATAATGTGCACAGACAAACAGATAAACAAATACCAACTGTCCAATAAAGATGCACAACAATTTTAAAGCGCCCCTGAGGTGGGTTTCTGACGAAACATTATTACTATTATTATAGTACGGATAATCATCTCAAGGGCGCTTTAAAAATGTTGTGCACCTTTATTGGACTGTTGGTATTTGCTCGTTTTTTTGTATTTTATTAAATTAAAACTCTCTGCTATGTAATAAAAATATAATTAAGAATAAAAAATGTATATAAAGCCACATCGTTGTGTAAAAAAATGCGAAAACTCGTCGATCAAATTAGAGAAATTTTGTAAATACGTAATGGGGGCAATTTCTAAATATGTCTGGTATCTTTACTACAGTGGATAAATTGTTAAATTGGTTCTTTATAAAGGAATATAAAAAAAAGTTTTAGGATTTTTTAGCAGACGGGTGGTTGATATTGGTTTTGAGCTGGAGAAGAAATTTATAATACAATTTTAATCAGTGTTTTTATTTCGATTGTCAGCAGTTTCGAGCCCACCAAGTCCACGAAGGGTGCCAGCAAGATGCGAAGAGACCTTATCAATGCGGAGATCGCCAACCTTCGCGACTTGCTCCCCTTACCACCCTCCACCCGCCAACGTCTCTCCCAGCTGCAGCTCATGGCACTCATCTGCGTCTACGTCAGGAAGGCTAACTACTTCCAGCAAGGTAGGCCTCGTTTTGTCTTAGCCTAGGTACTGTCAACAACTTGAATCCCCAACTAACCACCGATTCATCCAGCCTCTAGTTAATCCAAAGACTTTTAGAATGGCATCAAAAGGATCCTGTGAAAAACAAGACAACTTTCAAACTTCCGAAATTAAAATAATGTGATGGTGTACGTCTCAAAATGATAATATAACGACAAAGGTCTGGGTTCGGAGATCACAATGTATTAATTCAGTCAAATGCAAATAAACATTTGTACATGGTTTTACTCACGTAGGTACTGATACTGCCTAATATTATCATTACACCGTAGAGTGGATAAATCTTTCAGTGCCGAGGGACCACAATACTAAACTTTGAATACGTTTAAATTGTTGATCAAATTGGCTGATATTTTTTATTGCCGATAGACTTCCCAATCTTTCAGAACCAAGCTGGTTCTCAATTGTTTCCTTTTTTTTGGTACTCGATAATAAATTAATAACGAAAAATTTTGTTATTAAATTTTGGAGTAGAGGCTGTTTAGGCCTTCCAGTTAGACCCATGCATGGTAATAGCTTAAATGGTCTATTACAATTGTTGAAACCATTCTTGCAATAAAAGACCTCTTGACTATCACGTAAATTTAATTCTGATGTTTATTTTTTCTTCTCGAAAACATTTTTTTTTTCACTTGCACCACATCAACATTGTATATTATAATCCATGCACCTTAATTCCTTTATTCTGGCATCCGATAGACCAACTGAAACAACTTCTCAACGTCTTAAATATATGTCTCCAGACCAAAGTTCTTTAGCCGTGAAAATCCGTTATCCTTATATTCGCATTTCATATTAGAATGAATAAATCTTTGCCGTTAAATTGTTGATCAAATTGGCTGAAACGACTTTTTCACTTCTGATAGAATTCCTAATATTACTTAATTAAGCTGCTTAGCATCCAATCTACCAATTATTTGCATTCTTCAAATTTTAATTTTGAAAGCCCCTTAATCAATTGCCAGTTTGAGCAATGTATAGTAATTTTTTTATTCTTATTTGTGGATAAAAATCTTGCAAAGTACCTAAGGTCGCTTTACCTATTCGGGTTGGGGACCCATTGCACCGACAAGGCTCCTCCATACGTCCCTGTCTTGTGCTGATTGCTCGGCCTCTATCCATATCCTCTCCTCACACAGTTTCTGGAGTTGATTCGCCCTACTGTGTCTGGGGCGGCCCACTGGACGTCTACCCTCTGGAAACGCACTCAGTATCTTCCTCGGAATTCGGTCATCAGACATTCTTAGTACATGCCCAGGCCACCTCAGTTGCTATTTATCTATGAAGAGTAGCAGTGGTTCAATATTTAGATCATCTCGGATTGTCGAGTTTCTTATATGATCCCATTTCGTAACCCCTGCCACTCCTCTCAAGTATCTCATTTCGGCAGCTTGGACTCTAGAGCGTGTTCGTTCATTTAGCATCCGTGTCTGGTGGCCGTAAGTGAGTGTCGGGCGGTATACCGTTTTAAACACTGCCATCTTTGTCTTGATGCTGAGTTTGGCTTTTCTTATCACTGAGCTGTAGAGAGGATGCAATACACCGCTTGCCGCACTTATTCTTTTATCAATTTCCCCGTCTTGCCGACCATCGCTGGAGAATTCGACCCCAAGGTATTTGAACCTGTCCACCTGTTTCAGCTGGGTCCCATTAGCGAGTATGTTGCACTGAGTTTGGTCCCTTCCTATAACCATCACCTCTGTTTTTGAGGTACTCGTCTTCATTCCCGCCGCCGTGCATTCTTCGTTTAAACGGTTAATCCACTCTTATAGTCCCCCCTGTGAAGTCGTTAATCTCGCGATGCCGTCAGCAAATAGTAGGGAGCTTATTCCAGTACTGCCTACCAGTGCTGCATCCGGTGTTTGGCTGTTTCGGCTGATTCGGTCCATGAATATAGTGAAGAGGATTAGCGACATAGGGCACCCTTGTCTGAGGCCAATTTCCGCTTCAAATTCTTCCGAAACTTGACCGCTTATGCGGACCCTACCACTACTATTTTCATATAATAATAATAATGTTTATTCCAGGATGTGGGGAGGATAGTACAATCCCACACGTCCCATAAAGTTGTACATATTTACACAACAGATAAAGTAAAAAAAGTAAATAGAACAAACAAATATAAAAGACATAAGCGATAATAGAAATAAAATAAATAATCAATTATAATGTAGGACGTGGTCTGCAGTGAGCTAGGGCCCAGCGCTCGCTCAGGAGTGGCGCTTGGTGCTGGAAGGCTGCGATCACCACTGTGTTATCGGAAGCCATTAGCCGCATCCTGGCTCCAGTGACCCGGTGTCTCATCAGACCGGCGAATCCGTGTAGTCCTAGCTCCGTAAACATTGAAGATGCGCTGCTGTATCTTTTGTATCCAAATATAATTCTGCAAGCATCATTATATTGGATCTGGAGTCGTTCTATTGAGCTGGTACGGTAATGACACCATGTTTCACATGTATATAGGTTAGTGCAAAATGCAGTGAATAACGTTTTTTTTACATTGTTACTGCATTTGAAGAATCTTCGGGCAATCATATTAGACAGTATACTGATACTTCTCCGCTGTCGTTCAATATCACCGTCATCCGAGAGGTCTTCAGTAATAATGTGTCCCAAGTATTTTACATTCTTAGATGCGTTTATATTTTCCTCATTAAGTTTTTACAGGGAGCATTTTCTCGAGATTTTTTCCGTGGTGGAATGCGATTAGTTCCGTCTTCTTGGGGTTGTACATCATGTTGTGGTCATTTGCATATTCTTCACAGATTTTTAATAATGTTCTCAACCCCTTGATCGACGGAGCTAGGAGAATCATGTCGTCCGCATAACTTATGTGATTTAGGCATAAATTATTAATACGACAGCCCGCCCTGGTGTCCAGGCGATTTGATAATTCGTCCATGTATACATTGAACAGGATTGGGGACATACACCCTCCTTGCCTTAGTCCTGATCGCAAATATATCGGTTGGGAGTACGTACTTGCCCACCGTACGACGTTTTCCTGCTGAGAGTGCCATCGGGATAGTGTGTTGATATACATAGTAGGTATATTTCTAGCTTTCAATTTCTCCCATAAGGTTTTATGACAGACCTTGTCGAACGCTTTGCTCAGATCTAAGAAGCATCCGTAAACAGTAGTTTTTCGTTTCTTGTAATATTCTATTATTTGCTTAGCGGAGTATATTGCCATATTAGTGGATAATCTGTACTTAAAGCCCATATGATTGTGTTTAGAATTGATAGAGATGCTATGTAATTTAAATAGATGTGAATTTATAGAGATGCTATGTAAATTTTCTAAATCTGTAAATATTAACTCTAATATTTGCTTATTTGTTCCACCGGAAAATGTACATGTTGTTTCACTAGCGTAATTTTACCCCATTTACATTTTACATGACCCATGCATCTTATATCTTTTCTTCTGGAGTCTATTATTCAAATGTGGTACAAAACCAATCAATAAATCTTCTTTTTAAAACATCTTAAAAAAGACTCTCATCTGAAGATCTTCATCAACCATGAAAATCCTATAGCCTCTTTACACTTCCTACACATACTAAACATTAATTCCTTGTTGAACTCCCTTACACTACCGTCCATGTCTTCAGAAGTTTCCAGTATAGGTAGAATTATAGCATTGTTCATTCCATGTATCTTCACGGCATAATTAACTAGAAATATTAAGTCATTACATTTTCTATTAGTATAAGTTGTTCATATAGCAACAAAAATGGTCGGTACGAGTATATACAAGGGAGCTTACAACCTTTACTTTATTATATCTGTATGAAATACACAAGAACGAGGAATATTTAGATATATTCCGAAGCCATTAAAACAATGTTTAGAGGTTGATAATAATTTATTGGATGTAAAATATTAATACAATGATATGTTTTCTATTGTCTTATGTTCACGCTTTGTTTTATTCTGTCATCACGACTGTCAAACTATTGTGGCAATGGAAATGTCATTAGTTTCTTTAACTACACAGTACATTTATTATCTATATTTGGTTTTTATCACTCCTTTATATCATTTTACATTGTTATTTTATTAGCATTATTTGAATGATTTTATATGTGAGTCAAAATTATTTATCATTTTCTTTAACAGACATCTCCACTAAAGCGACCAAATAAATGTCAAATAATTGTGAAATCAATGCTTCAATCAAATATTTGTCTAACTCAGTTTGTTGACCCTTTGGGTACTTATTTTGTGATTTTGTCATCAAGCTACTTAAAATATTTCAGATTCATGATTTATTCAGAAATGTTCCCGGTTGAAATTATTTTTCGAATAGCTTCGCAATTTTTGAACTTATCCTAAAATAAAAAAATAAAAAAAAAACAATTTTTTTTTTTTGAAATCAATTAACGAATTCTTCTAGATTTCAATATTAAAATCAGTCAAATGCAATTAAATATATTAAAATTTTAATTTAAAAAATAAGGATTTTGTTTTACTCAAAAATTTTCAAACTTTCAAACCTTTCGACAAACCTTTCGACATGCTAAATTTTACGCCTATTGTAAACTTTTATATGCAAATGCAATGCATACCACTTTTCAACCCTGCGTAAATCATATAACTTACCGTTGTTCAAAATGAGATAGAACGATTTTATGAGTGCGTCTCAGTTTGTGCCGTAAAGGGTACAAAAAACTCTACTGATATCGATGTACTACGTACTAAAAGACTTTAAATTGTTATTTATCTGATATTTAATTAATTTGATATCTATATAAATCCATCGACCATCGATAATCGCCGATTGAATCATAAATTTCGCAATTAATTTAGCTGAATTTGATTACTAGTGCAGAAGGCGGTAAAACTATTATTTTATGTCGTGTTTGAACGTATGTTGTTGTTTAATTTTTAATTTATTTATGCACTTTCGTTTGATTTTATTTTATTTTTTCCCTTAGTTTTGAAGTGTCACGATTTTTCCCACCATTATCACCATCACGCACCGACGCCAAATATTGGATTTTCCAAAGTAAGTTGACTCGATTTTGTTTTTTTTTTTATCTTACATAAATATGAACTAACTTTGTATACGGGCCCCTCTGAAATATGGTTTCTACTGGCTCATTACACCTTAGATGTCGTGTATTTGGACGTAAAACACCACGGTAGCGAACGATAACAATATCCATATTCAAACCAAACCAAAATGACTGAACATATACATGAACAATTCATAATATTTGATTGTGTATTCAATTTAAAATGTTTGTCATCAATAATTGCCTAATTTATTAACGTGGTAATTTTCTGCAACACATATTTTCTTCGGCAGTAAACATTATGAAAAACGTTCAATAAAAGGAATTTACTGAACTTCATTTTTTTTAATTTGTTTGAATTACAAATATTTATACTAAAGTGTGTTGTTCTGGATTATCCACTGATTAGTAAATTAGATCGAGAATTTTCAATAATACTTGGTTCGTTGAGACTACGATTTCTCATTATTATCGTTACGATATTTACAATGAATGACTAATTGGACTCAAACGTCCGTTCTAAACGGTGTTCTGTGTTGATCTGCTGCGCGGACCGCTGCTCAGTGAGCTGCTTGCCTGTATATCGGATGTGATCGGATATCTTCGTAACTTGTAGATATCACTCTCATGTAGCACTACTACTGACCTCTATTGAGACACCTTAAAACTACACATAACTAATCTAATGACATCTGTTGAGAGACATTGAAACTATAAACTCTAAGCGACATTTGTTGAGAGAATTGAAATTAAATGAGAATATTGAAAGTACATGTACATTTACAAACACTGCAAATCAGTTAGATCTATCAGTTACTATCTTAGTACATTTCACTATTTTTTTTTGTAAATTTTGACCATACGGCATTTATTTCAATTAAATGAAAACAAACCACTTTGTATAGATCACTTACGTAATAAAAATTATCAATATGTTTCGAAACCAGTCGTTTATTTTTCAGGATAAAATTAAAATTAACAAAAATAACAGGAGACACACATGTAGAGACAAATAAGTACCTATAGATAAAATAAAACATTCGAAAGACCGGGGATTAGTAATTTAATTTTAGTGTGAAAACAATTATATAAAAAAGTCATTTTAGAAAATTATATACTTTTTTTCATAATTGATTTTTTATGTAACATTTAATTAATTAACCACCACTTTCTGTAATGTTTTTTGTCTGGAGGTACTTATTTGTCTGTACTTGTCTATAGTTATTTTTGTTAATTTTCATTTTATACTGACGAAGAAACCATTGGTTTCGAAACACGTTGATAATTTTGAATAATTAAATGGTAAATACAAAGTGATTTTCTTTAATTTAATTGATATGACGCCAAAAAGTGACGATTTACGATTACTGAAGAAAAGCATTCCTTTCAGTTTATAAAACATCTTGCTTCTACGGGTTTTGAAAATAAATATAAAATGACATTTGGTGTGAACATTCAACATCTATATACTTGTAATAATTACAACCAAGTTTATTTAATATTAGATAAATGAAACAATTTAACTTTGTTTGAACCACTTTTATATTTGAGTAAATCCGACCGGTTTCAGAACGACCGTTCCGTCTTCAGGGCAAATGTACCTATACTGATTTGACAGTTTTGAAATATGGATGGGAACAATTTTATTATAATGGTAGGGGTGGAGCCGTTGCTAGGTATTAATGAAGAATGGATGGGTAGGGGAACATATCCATGATTGGGCTATAAGACAATATTTTTTTTTTGTTGATAATAGATTCATTATTTTTAAGGAATTTTTTATTTCCAAGGCTTCTAAGTTATCTAAACGTTTTCCTTTATGATTAATATGAAGAATATTTATCCCCGTATTTTTCAAATATAAAAGTGGTTCAAACAAAGTTAAATTGTTTCATTTATCTATAATGGATAACTACAAAGTTATAGCTACATTCAAAAGTGTTATTTAACATTGTTTACAACCAAAGAAAATCTTAATTAAAAGAACATGTATAAACAACATCTCAATAAATTTAAGTGTTGGTACAATAATCAAATACCAGTCTTAAAACAAATGAAATTTACGACATTTAATAAAATTAATGAGAAATAATGTTTTATTATCGTCGATGATCTTTCAATGAGAAAAAAACACTGAACAATTATTTGGTTGTCGGATGATTTTTCAAGGTAGCAATAGGTTATTAAAGTGTGCTTTTTTCTCCACAGGCCTTGAATGGATTTTTGATGATGATGACACAGAACGGTAAACTTCTCTACATTTCTGACAATGCTGCTGAATACTTGGGTCATTCTATGGTAAGTTCAATTATTATGTTGGAAGTTTAAATAACAAAAAAATATCCAAATATTAAGGTAAAATTTCTTCAACAGACCTAATTAAATGTAATGAAAATCAAATCACGTTGTTTAAACCACTACGAAAACCACACTAAAAGTGATTTGATATTCGTTATATTATAAAGATGCCACAAAGTATGTTTGCTAAGTTTGGAGAACTAATTAAATGTTTTTATAAACAAACAATTTTTTGGTGGATTTTTGATGAAGTTGGCTCCACACAGGAGGCTCTGAGGAAAAAAAATTCCTCAGGGCATATTTATTTTTTGGGGATAATGTGTTGAAGGTCTCTTTAAGGAAAAGGAGAAGAGGAAGTTCTGGGAAGGAAAAATGTACGAAGGTGGGTAAGAATCTGGCGTTCAATGTGTCCAGAAGTGACGTACGCATGAATTCATCCCTTCCATTGCGGTGCAATGTGAAGAGCGTCCTACTGGAAAGGTTTAGATTAGATCGCCATCAAGCAGGTTAGCTCAACACAAAAGGCCCAAGGAAAAAACCCCCAGGGCATACGTCGAGGGTATTCTAAGGAAAGGAATGAGAGGAAGTACTGGGAAGGAAACAGTTATGAGGGGTGGGTAAGAATCTGGCGGTCAATGTGTCCAGGAGTAACTCAACCAGTCTCTCTCGGTCTAGTCCACCACGCAGCAGGTGGACAGACGCATCCGCCGCCAAGACCTAAACAAACCTCACCCCACGAACACGCGAGTCACCAAACGTAGCGAACCACTTGAGTTGACCTATGGGAGGGACGTTGGTTTTCGAATAAATGGTTCCCCATGCAGCGGTGCACATACGTACCTCCCAAAATAAACTTATTTATATAATTTTCTACGTTTATTAAATTTAATTTGCATAGATAATTTATTTAAGATTGATATGTCGATTTATCTCCGCTAGAGGCCTCCACTTGTATTCATTTTGATGATACTTCGTATTAGAACAATTTCACCGCTAGATGGTGTTGAGGAATTCGCTTCACGCTTTTCAACTGTTTAAATATTATTTTAGAGTAAATCTGTGATTTAAAATCCATAAATAAAATACGACGATAACAATAATTGCTGCCTCATTTTAAATTCGATTTTAAATGATATTAAACTAATAAAAATAATTGATTTTATCATGCTGTTTAAACGTACACTTAAAAAAAATAACTAACAATAATTTTGTAGATTATTTGCACATGTTTATATGCAAAAACTAACTGCATCTTCGTATTGAAAATTTGCAACAATAATCTTCCTGGAATTTCGGCAATAAAAACCATATTCATGTAAAAGACAAACATCGATTAATAAACGCATTTTAAATTTTACATAACTGATGAATGTCGGGTAAATTTCTATTTATCAGTTGTGTAAATTTAAAATACATTTATTAGTAAGGCCCTTAAGTGGTTATTCGCACAATTAATAAACCAAAGCTGAAAAATGTTTTAAAAATTCAAAAATCTAAACGCTCCTGCTCGGCTATAAAGTCATTGATATACCTGCCGGGAGAGCCGGGACATATGACTTCACATTATGCATAATTCCTTGTACTTCAAATTGGAGCATTTTGCGGGGAATTACCGAAATAATATAATAATTTTTAATGGAAGGCGGATATGGGTACCGCCGCCCCGGAAACCATCTATTGGATATCAAACGCCTCTGTCATAGGTCACTTTGACAGGTCAGGTGACTTTGCAGGGGTGCCCAGGTTCACGGGGTGAGGTTTGTTGAGGTCTGGCGGCGGATGCGTCTGCCCACCTGCTGCGTGGTGGACCAGATCGAGAGAGACTGGTAGACTTCTAGTCATACTCTCTCGACCCATCGCCTTGAACCGCAGTCGGAAGGATGGCTTCGTACGTCCATCACTCCTGGAGTATCTGACCCCCCTGTTCCTATCCACCCCTTATACCTTTTTCCTTCCCAGAACTTCCTTTTCTACTCCACACAGCATCCCCTAAGCTGACATAGATAGGGGAATTATTTTCCTCAGAGGCCTCCTGTGTGGAGCTAATGAAAAAAAAATTAGATCATACATTATTGCTTTTTTTGTTATTTTCTCCCCAGGAAGACCTGTTAATCCACGGAGACAGCGTGTACGATATAATAGACAAGCAAGACCACCAGGGGGTGCAGGCGGAACTGTGTCGGCCCACGCACCCACCCCCTGCCCCAGGTTCTCCCCCTGGTAGCGCCACCAACCCCCGCGACTCACGGATGTTCCTTTGCAGGATCAACGTGGCAAGGAACGCGAGGAGGCAGATGAGATTTGGAGATCAGAAGGTAAGAACCTTCGATAATACTTTGATTCTTATAAACTGCATACAACATTATATTATCAACACTCTCAATAATATCTTCATGGGCATATGAGAATAAACTTTTCTTTAATATAAAAAAATGACGTATACGCCTTCCAAAAACACGATGAAATTTGATTATAAACTAAATTATGAAAAATTGTCGTCAGTGAAATCTATAAGGGACCTCGGGGTTATATTTGATCCCAAACTTACCTTTTCGGATCACAAAGTGGAATTGACATCATCGTGTTACAAATTTTTTGGATTTATGATAAGAATAAGTATTATTTATGTATTAAACCGCTTACTCGTTAATATGGAAAACTTTTTATCCAAACAGTTATATTTAGATTTTTGAATGTAGCTATTACTTTGTGGTTATCCATTATAGAAAAATGCAACAATATAACTTTGTAAAAACCACTTATATGGTGTGCAAATCCGACCGGTTTCGGAACAAACGTTCCTTCGTCAGGGAAAGCTTATACTAATTTGACAGTTGCGAACAATGTTTTATTATGGTAGGGGGTGGAGCCGTTGTTAGTTAATAATGTAGACTAATTCCGGAATATATAAACTCAAATGCAATGATTGTCCCTCATTTTATATTGGAAAAACAACTCGTAATTTTGAAATCAGAATCAAAGAACATTTAAGGTGTCTTAATAATAATAATTTTTCTGAGTTCGCTAACCATATCATTGAAAATAACCATAGTTTTGAAAAAAATACAGGGATAAATATTCTTCATATTAATCATAAAGGAAAACGTTTACATAACTTAGAAGCTTTGGAAATTAAAAAATCCCTTAAAAATAATGAATCTATTATCAACAAACAAAAAATATTGTCATATAGCCCAATCATGGATTTGTTCCCCTACCCACCCACTCTACACTAATACCTACCCACCCAATCTACATTATTAACTAACAACGGCTCCACCCCTACCACAATAAAACATTGTTCTAAACTGTCAAATTAGTATAAGCTTTCCCTGACGAAGGAACGTTTGTTCCGAAACTGGTCGGATTTGCACACTATATAAGTAGTTTTTACAAAGTTATATTGTTGCATTTTTCAGTTATATTTAGCTTTATTATTACGAAAATTGAGTATTTATGTCGGGGGAGACCAAAAAACATGCAAAAAATATGCATTTAACATTTTAA
This sequence comes from Limnephilus rhombicus, assembly GCA_929108145.2. Lineage (NCBI taxonomy): Eukaryota > Metazoa > Arthropoda > Insecta > Trichoptera > Limnephilidae > Limnephilus > Limnephilus rhombicus. The sequence continues at coordinate 50,433,090 of OV815286.1, read as the reverse complement.
TTTTGTTAAAATCAATATACTCGTGCGGTAACGCCATGTTTATTCATCGTTTTTATTTTAACATTTCATCAATGCTGACAATCATAGAAAAATATTTTTGCGTAAAACAAAGTGAATGACAAGTTTCTACCTGTATTTATAACAGTAGAACATGGAAAGAAATGTATTAAAATAATTACACAAACCCGCTAGACAAACCCTGCGTAGCCAAACAAACCATTCAAAACCTGGGATGTTTTTTAAAAGTATGATGAAAAGCGAGTTTATTTTAGAGAATTTATTTTATAAGATTGGTACTTCCGACTAATTTCATATTTGATTGTCTATTAGTTAAAAAAGGAACATTCCGTATTATCCGTGCATCAAACTTCGACAACACGAACGTTCCGTATTATCCGTGAGGTGGACTAACTGCATATTTACCGTCACCAGTTACAGGGTGATATGTTACGTCTTTTAAAGTGTGTAAAGGGTGTGGTAAAGCAAATAAGTACGATGTCGGTACATTACTTACAGGTTTATTAACAATTTATAACTTACACATAATTCCTATATATTTAAATATTAACAATAAAAATAACGTGAAGAGCGAACAAACACGATACTCAAGTGAGTCTTGACCGGTAATTTAAAACAGAATGATCGGTGGTTTTCGGTGCGACGTGGAGAGAGTTCTTGTGACTTGAAAATGAATTCGATTGGTTGGTAGGAGACCAATCGGAAGCCAACCGAATGCAATTCAGTGTCCTTTGTTCGACCTCCACAGATTTATTGGAACAAATTCAAAAAAGTTTCAAAGGTATCTTCATATGAGGATGTATGGTGAATAGGTACCCGCGATTTATACATCACTTGGATTTGCTCCCTGAAACGCGCTACGCAGGTCTCCAATCTAGCAGGAATGGGACCCTTAAAAAAATTATAAACTACTACATTCAAATTCTAATGCCATAAATTTTTTCGTACCGAATAACTACCGCAGTGGTCGGCACCACGACTTGCTTTGTATTCGACACGGCAGAACAGACGTTCTGGGGTTCTAGCATGGTCGATCGATAAGGATTGATAAGATAACTTTCGATAAAACTTTAAGATAACACGTCGTTCCCTAGGACTAAACGAAAGCTAACGTACAAACAATAGTTGACGTCGAATATATTAAGAAAACTTAGTCATTATGAACGGTCACTAATTCGTTGGCGATCTGCAATAATGCTAGATGAGAAGTCGAAAATTATCCTATAGTCCTCATCGATCGACTGTGCTAGGGGGCCTGGCCGCGTATTTACAATCCCTATCGCGTTTCAGTCGCTTTAAATTTTCAATATCAAAATTTAAATATTTAGAAATAAAATTATTATTTCTAATATACACATTGGAAAGATTATTTTATCTAGATTTTAGAACAATTTTTGTTTTTGCAATGTGATAAAAAATAACCAATATAGAGGTATATTTAAAATGTAAAGTGTCATTACCGCGACTGAATCGGTATAGGTTTTGTAAATACGCGGCCTGGCCCAGCATAGCATGACAAGAGGTATGGTGCTGATAAGTGCTTTCTCGGTCTCTTGATATTTTTAACATTGGTCTTGAAGTTTACAAGAGTCATTTTAGGCAAGAACTCTAAGATGTATATTATTGTAAATTTTTTCGTTTAAAGTTTTGTATATACAGGGTGTTAAGGGACATACTTGACGTACTTTAACCAGTGATTGCTGACATTATTTGAAGTAAAAAATGTAAGTGAAATTTCGGTCTCCGGTGACATTTTTGATTTTTTTTCTACAAAAACATAAAAAATGGTAGTTGTTGAACAGTTGGAGGCGGGGTAAGGGGTTCGCCAGATACCTGGCTGAGTGACCAGTGACGACATGCGGAAGATTTTTTTTTTCGATTTTGTAGAAAAAAAATTTGGAAAAAAAGTCGTAAAAAAAAGTTACCGGAAACCAAAATTTCATTTACATTTTTTACTCCAAATAATGTCAGGAATCACTGGTTAAAGTAAGTTAAGTACGTCGCTTAACACCCTGTATGTTAATATGTGTATTGTAATAAGATTATATTAATCGCCGCCCCGGGAAACTTTATTGGATAACCAACACCTCTGCCATAGGTTACCCCAAGTGTTTCGTTACGTTTGGTGATTTAGTTCATGGGGTGAGGTTTGTCTAGGTTTTGGAGGCGGGTGACCAGTACACAGTGAACCCCAGATTCCTACCCACCCCTTATACCCTTTTCCTTCCCAGAACTCTCCTCTCCTTCCTTTCCTCAAAACAACCCTCCACACAGCATCCCCAAAGATGACAGGCCGTGAGGGAAATTATTTCCCTCAGGGCCTCCTGTGTAGAGTTCATGTTATAAAAAAAATTGTAGTGCACAAAAAAAATAATAATATTATCTACCGTATGATGGGGCGACTTCGTCATCTTTTTAGAAATTACTCACTTCTTTTTTTAAAGTAATTTTTTCGGGCAATACGGATACAATAACGCTTCGAAAACATTTGTATTTATCAAACGTATTGATGGTTGAAATGAAAAGCATTTTTTATATACCTACCAGAGAAAAATGTAAATACATTTTACGATTTCCTCAATGATTTTAACAGCTGTGTGTCACTAAATTCTAAAATATATCTGCATTTTTCGATGTATTTGAATGTTCGAACATGCTTTTGAACAGTTTTCAATTTGTTTTTGGGGTTGGCGTATCGTTGTAATAAGCTCTTTAAAATGGTATTTCAACAAATATTTTTTTCTAAATTCCATGCAGTTGAACACGTCTACTACTTCCTAGAAAGTATTGCCATTTTGACATAAATTAAACGTATATATTTATTAAAATCTAAATTCTCTTCAGATGTTTTTTGTGCACTTCATTATTACGATCTTTAAATCAAGTGCTAAAATTAATATTTTACAAGTGTGTTAAAACGTTCAAGCATATTAAAATGTCAGGTTGTCAATAAGGTGATTAATGTACCTACCTTTGCGCTATGTGAACATTCTATTTTCTCATATTTTATTATAAATACTGCAGAGGAGCATGTAAATACCAAGGATATGAGGTTAACATAGAATTATAGAAATTAATGTCACACACATCAATAGGTGGTGAGTAGAGAGATAGATACCATCTTTGATACAATGAGTAATAAATAACAATGAATAATTAACGACAATGCTGGTCTCACTTTAATTGGCATGTATAGGCAAGTTACATAATATACTAGCTGAAGTTCCCGGCGTTGCCCGGATTTAACGCAGAGTTTTTCAAAATCAGAGGCAGATTGTTTTGAACGTCAATTGAGCAAAATTTCTGTAAAAAATATGAAAAAATATTGCGTCTTTATAAAAAACACATATTTTACTGGACTTGTTACAAAACTGTTGTTGCAAAACCTATAACGGTTCAGTCGCTTTACATTTTCAATATCAAAATTTAAATATTTAGAAATAAATTATTAATTTCTAATATACACATTAGAAAGATTTTATCTAGATTTTAGAACAATTTTTGTTTTTGCAAAGTGGTAAAACGTTATCAATATAGATGTGTATTTACAATAAATGGGAATAATATTAAAATTTAAATATTTAGAAATAAAATTATTAATATCTAATATACACATCAGAAAGATTATTTTATCTAGATTTTAGAACCATTTTCGGTTTTGCAATGTGATAAAAAATAACCAATATAGAGGTATATTTAAAAATGTGAATTGTCGCTACCGTGACTGAATCGGTATAGGTTTTGGAAATACGCTTCCGTGCCACAGCTCTACCAACTAAGCTAAGGTGTCTATCCGATTCGGTCATTTTTAACTGTCCTCAGCCAAACAGATGAACTCAAGAACGAATTGTAGAAAATTCCGTCCGGTCTTGAGTAAAAATGTGAAAAAAAAGAAAAAAACCCTTGGTTCCTCTGTTCTAAATTATTACTTAGAATCTTTAGAGAACAGCCCTCAGAAGATAATACCGTTCTTTTTTTGGAATTTCAGTGAAAGACGCACCGAGGAACTAGTAGTGTTATTTATCCCCTCGGCACCGGTGCACGGTCAGGAGACACGCCAAATGCGCACCCAACATTCTACTTGGTTGACATTATTTTTCTCATGAGAACGGATCGTTTCTCAAAAAAAAAAAGTTTTTTCAACTCGGTCTAGAGTTCAATTGTGGGGCTGTGGATAGGTTTTCGTGTTTCCCCCTTCCTATTATATGGGTCTCTTCAAGACAATCATAATCACAAGACACGTTTACAACATGTTTGATTACGTCTAAAAGGGATCGAAATGAAAATCTAGTCTCCTTCAACGGAAGCAATCTTCCGAACAGGCCCTCCATTGATATGCTTGGTGTAACTCCGAGTGACTAGCTCAGATATGGGGGCTCCATCGAAGGCAGAGTTAAGTTAGCCTCTCAAAAACTGGGCGTACTGTACAGGGCCCGCAGATACTTTAATAGTACACAACTGCTAACCCTCTAAAAATCACAAGTGAGCTCCACGGTTGAATTAGGCAGCCACCTGAAAAAAACCCCCGACTCTGTGCAGAAACGGGCGGTCCGTCTGATAGATTCTCCTAATTTCACATATGGATTGCAATCTTTAGAACACAGACGTCAGGTGGAATGCTATCCTTGTTCTACCGGTATTTCAATGGAAGATGCTCCCAGGAACTAGCGTCATTGATAGTCGGGAAACAAGCCAAACGCGTGCCCAACATATGTACACGGACTACACGGTTGACATTGGTCACATGAGGACGGGTCGCTTCTTCGACTCGTTCTTGTGTTCTACAGCTAGGCTGTTGAACGATTTGCCGGCCTTTGTGTTCCCTCCTTCCTACAATATAGATCCCGTCAAGACCAATGTTCATTCCTTCCTCTCCTCAAAAAACCCTCCACACAGCATCTCAGATGACATAGGCCCTGAGGGAAATTCTTTTCCTCCTCCTATGTGGAGTTAATGAAAAAAAAAACATCGTTTTTTCAAAACGACGTTCCACACATCATCCCCAAAGATGATGCAGGCCCTGAGGAAAAGTATTTTCCTCGAGGCCTCCTGTGTGGAATTAATGTAATGTTAAAAACATACTAATATAAGACATCTTTATCCACGCAGTTTAAAAAAATGAGAAAGGTCACTGTCTATGCGATATTTCGAAAAATGACCCATCCCCTATTCCCAATAAGAATACCTAATAAAAAACCTCCAATAAATAACACATAGTTACAAAAACTCCACAACAAGTAACAAGTCAAGTAAAATCTGTCTTTGTTATAATGTCGCAAGAATATTTCACTCTACTCTCCTGTAAACTGTGAAATTGCCACATCTGGCATTATTACTGTGATAAATCCATTTCAGTCCTCAACTCCGTGACATTATTGATAATATGGCGTCATATTCCCTATTCTATGTTTATTTATATTTAAATGCTGATCAGGTTAACCATGTACCTACACAGGTACAGTGACTAGGTAGGTATCGCAGGTATTATAGGTTTCCGGGACCAAAAGGTCACTGTGTTTATTGTTGGATTCTGAATTCATTTACTGCAGCGGTTAACAAACATTATAATGTATAATAATACATTCATACTTATGGACTTATGGTCGATGCATGCGATGTAAATTTCTGGAATTGCAATTTATTACTACTTATCATGTAATTTATATAATGAGCCGTTTGTTTAATTCAATCAACGTCACTCCTTTATTTATGTGACTTCATAGATCACTTAAAATTTTTCACTCCTTCTTGGAAAAATAAAATTCAAGTCAATTATTACACCTTGTTAACTTAACATTACATGTAGGTTGTAGGTACACATCGCGAAATAAATATTGCGTTAATATACTCATATCCTACTTACTATACTAAAGATACTTTTAGGTAACTTTTAAATGCATAACATAATAAAATTTTGTATAAACTACGCAAAGGCGTTACAACAATTTCACGGCAACGTGAAACTTGAAAATAGGGCTGTAAGTTCTCTAAAGGATGCACGAGTATAAAATTACTACAATATATTATCATCTTAATTCCTAATGAATATAGCTACACTTAAGCTTTAGCTTAAACTCTATTTTTTTAAATCCGGCAACAATGCATTTGGCATTTGTCAACCATCCCGCGCATGAACATTTGGTCTTACTTTCTGAGGTGGGTGACAGTTTTTGAAATGTTCTTTGTGAATCTTAATTCCGTACAGTGAGACTATGGCATTGGGGTATATTAGGAAGCCTAAAGTAGTGGGGGGGGGGGGGGGGGGAAAGGTTGATGGGGAAGTACCTGTCTATTTATACAAGTGGTTTGCTACGTTTGGTTTGTCCAGTACGGTGAGGTTTGTCCAGTTCTTGTCTAGTTTGTCCAGTTCTTCAGTTGGCAGCCGGTGCCGTCTGCCCACTGCCGTATGGTTGGCAGGATCAGAAGAGATTGGTTGAGGGAGATCGTTTATCCTCTCCAGCCGGAATCTCTCGAACCATCGCCTTGCACCGCCGTCGGAGGGATGGATTCACATATCCGTCATTCCTGGACACACTTACTCCCAGATTCCTATCTACCCTTCGTACCTATTGCCTTCCCAGATCTTCCTTTCTTCCTAAGATGATATAGGCCCTGAGGGAAATTATTTTCCTCTGGACCTCCTGTGTAAAGCTAATATAAAAAAATAAAACAGGTGAACTCCTGGCGCAGAGGTCAATGTACAATTTCTGTAAATAAACTTTCGCTAATGCGTTTATGATTATTTAATTTGTGGTTGTAACTAATCTGTGGAACTAATCTCCTGCTGACAAGCTACTTTCAGTAGCTTAGCGGGTAATAAATTCCAATTGTATGCAATTTTTATATTATAATAAAAATTTAAAAAAATATATATAAATATGATTTAAAAAAAACGAGTGTGCTTTAGACCACACGACTGAAATAAAACTTCTCAACTTCCGATACGTTTTAAGATTTTCACGGCCAAAAGCATTCTTGTTATTTGTTTTTGGGGTGTTATGCCATGTTGCGCTACCTCCTTCTTTAGCCTACTTCTCAACTTCCGTTCGCCTCGCCCGATCACACTTTTCATAACGCTCTCGTCACGCATTCACCAGCTTACTCCCCAAGTCAAGCGTGCGTAAGGAAGTTTTACTTCAACAAGACAATATCTAACTATACCGAGTTAATATAAATGCAAAATTTTGTCCTTTTATAGAACCAAAAAACCTATTCAGTTTGATTATAAACTAAATAGTGTTTGTCTATCTACTGTCACATCTATCAAGGACCTTGGGGTCACTCTAGACTGCAAACTTTCTTTCCGTGATCACATTAATAATATCGTAAATAAATCACTTAAACTACTCGGCTTCATTCATAGAATTACCTCTGACTTCAAACATATAAGTACACTTAAAACTCTTTACTGTTCGCTGGTTCGCCCTCACCTTGAATATGCTAGTGTCATTTGGTCTCCTTTCTACGCTGTCCACATTTGTCACATCGAATCCGTACAACATCGTTTCCTAAGAGGAATTGCTTGGAGGTTGGGTCTTGAAAGAGGCAAGTACTCATATGATGAAATTGAACACATTTTAAACATGTCATCTTTAGAAAAACGTAGAAAGGACTCTGATCTAATTTGCATATTTAAAATTATCAACAGTATTACAGATACACCTGCATTGTTACAACTCATCCAGTTTAACATCCCTTCCCGTAGGCTTCGAAATAATGAATTGCTGTTCCTCAATCAACATTCTACTAATTACGGATACCATTCTCCCTTATCCAGAATGTCGAGACTTGTCAACGCAAGTCAAAGCATTGATTTTTTTGGTGTAAAACTAAATGACTTTCGGCAGTCGATACGCAATATTTAAATGCTTCTTCATGCTTTGACTTGTAGTGTCTCTATATGTACTTTTTATATTTTATATTGTCATTGCTATTAATTTTTATGTGCTCTCCCTTCACTGTCATGTTTGTTTTTTTTATTTTTTATTCGTGTTATCATTATGTTTTTAATGGACTGTTGTCCGTAAATTAATAAATAAATAAATAAATAAATAAACAAATAAATAAATACTTTTGTAGATATAGTTTTGATACACCGAATTAGTTTTCGACACAATCAAAAACAAGTAAAATACACTTATTACACATTGCCAACAGAAAATGTCGTTTTCGGCACTTTGCAGTTTTCCATTTAAGTATTAAATATTCAAGAGTACCTTTCAATCGTTGAGTAGGCCATAATCATATTTTCTTAGATAAATCTGATTCCGTCATGCGTTAAACCCTCCCGGAGCTCTCTCCCCTTATTGATAAAACGTATAATTCTCAGATTAACGCTGATGCAACTAATAACTCTAACCGTTGGCCATTCGGTGGGCAGACCCCGAATAGATTAATTCCACATTACGAATTCTCCTTACCAGAGATTGCTGGAACTGCCGAGGTGTATAACACAATAATTTACGAGGAAACTTCGGTTACAATTCCTTGTACGGGGCTAAACAATAATCCCATTGGAAACCAATATGATATATTATGCATTGAACGTCAGTGGTACATGTTTATAATCACCCGAGGCCACAGGGGCCGGCGTGGTGAGTGTGTGCGCCTAAGTGTGCATATAATTGAATTGCAATAGAAAATGTGATGCACTCGGCACAATGGCCTGATGCAATATACACTGTTAAAAACTGCAGGAGGTGTGATCCGATGATTGATTTTGTAGATTATTCAGCCACTTTTATAGCTATTTTGCTATCTTGGGATTAAACGATAATAACTGTGAAGAAATGTGAATCATGGAATGATTAAAATAATCGATGCAATGCATTAACAGCGAGGTATTTAATTTTGACGAATTAATGATCAATTAAAACTTAATGTTGCAAATGAGCAATAGCCCCGGAAACCATCAATTGGATAACCGACACCTCTGTCATTTGTCACCCCAAGTGGTTCGTTATGTTTACTGACTTAGAAGAGGCACCCGGTCTTAATATCTTAAAGCGAAGTTGTAGATGAATAGCGTATCTGACAGAAATATCATCTCGGCTTCCAAAAAATAATCTCACCTTCAGAGCAAGCGTGGCCTGGTCAATCATGACTCCATGACCAAAAGCCCGTTTTTGTGACGTGGATGTGAGTGGATGACCTCTGATTACCAGAGTCCTCCAAGAATCGAGTAATAATGGCGTTATTTAACGAGTAGGTGATTCGTTATCCATCACTCCGGAGGAGGTCTAAAGCTTAATATATCGAACAAAGAATGAAACTTGCCCAGATTTGAACACCCAGGTTCGGTGGGTTTGACAACCACAGCGACCCCTAAAATCCAGTGTTTGCAAAATGATTAAAACAAAATGGTAAAATCTTCAATGATAGAAATGCAATCCACCAAAACCATAGATAAAAATACTTAAAAAGGGATTCACATAAAAACCTTTATGCAGCAATTTTAAGTACCTACCCAACAACAAGAACATAAATGTAAATAATCAGCGCATTCTAAATGAAAACATAAATAAAGGGCATTTTAATTTAATTAGGTGAAATACTTAGTTTTTAATTAGGTGTGTTTTTATTTTTTTTAATTATAAACATTTCACATGTTTCCGAATCAATGGTTCATTTTTTTAGGATATAAAGCAAACAAAAAAATAAAATTACCTAGCTCTACATAGACAGAACTATTAAAGAAAGAAGCGGGAGAGCATTACAGGGGGGGGGGGGGGGGGGCGAATTTATTTATCAATAATAAATAAATTAATAAAACGTTTACATTCATAGATTTTTTTACAATATTACACATTTTGTTTATTTATCATTGATTTCAATGACGAAAAGGTCACTGCTCAGCTATATAATTATGTATTAATAACAAATTCAGCAGGTGACTGTTAAAAGGAAACATGGTGAAAAGGATATTGCTATTAATAATATTTAATTCACACGTATTTTCTAAGTATGAAAATTTTATAAAACACTTTTATTACGATAAGATTATTAAAAAAAATATATTTTCGCTTAAAAGCCACACTCAAAAAGGAAGCTTTAACCCAGATGCAATTTTCATCGTCTTGATTTTGTATCCTATCTAACACGAATTAATATAGCTGTCAAGAGTAGTTAGCGACGTAAAGGTATTAAAATTTAAATAAGTAAAATCTCTTTGTTGAAATGAAACAATTATGAAATTCGATCACGTTGGTACTTGAATTCTTCATCTCCCTAAAATATTAAAACGTAAGCCCCAAACACAACTTATGACATTAGTATAAAAATGAAAAGTATGAAATTCACACAACATGGTGAATTACCGAGCGCTTACTCCCACGTCAAAAACTCCCGGCGGCGAAATTTGTCAATCTTATGAGTGGGGCCGCTCACAATTTCATTTGCATATTAAGGTTACGTTTAATGAATAGAATTGAGGTAGTATCTTACAAAACTTCACTAAACAAGCGATTAAAAGTTATTATTTCAATTTTTTTTGGCTTTCACCCTTCAGTGACTATGGCATCCCCAATGGGGGTATGTTGTGAGGCTGAAGGTAGTGGGGAAGGGAAGGAGGTGGGGAAGATGAAGGTTGGGAAGTACCTGGCTATTCAGATCTGGGGTCACCAAACACGGCTAAAGCCATTTTCAAGCAACGTTTCATTTCTGAATGGTGGTCTATGGAACATGCCGCAAATATACTATATATTATTTTTAAATGAATTAATTGTGAAATAACACAAATTAATCAAATAAAATTTATTTGCGCATGCCGGGTTCGAACCCGCGACCTCCGGATTGTGAGTCAAGAGTCTTACCCACTGGACTACGGAGGTCGTCAAGTTCCTGGTATTCATTTAAAATTGTTGAGAGAGGTAAGGTGAATTTATTTTTTCATTTTATTTAAATTCATGGAGTCGAGTTCAGACTTAGAAAATATAAGATGTTGAATGAAAGGGAGGTAATTTTAGAAAAGGCTTGATAGAAGAGAGGTTAGTTGTTTTTTTTACATTAGCTCCATACAGGAGGCCCTGAGGAAAAAGAATCCCCTCAGGTCCTATGTCATCCTCGAGGATGCTGTGTGGAGGGTCTTTTTAGGCAAGCAAGAAGGGGAAGTTCTGGGAAGGAAAAATGTATGAGGGGTGGTTAGGAATCTGGGGGTCAGTATGTCCAGGGCATCTGAGTCCATCCCTCCCATTGCGGTTAGGCGGTGTTCCAGCTGGAGAGATTAAAATTCTCCCTCTACCATACTCTCCACGCAGTTGGTGGGCAGATCCGTGCACCCCTTCTAAGTCACCAAACGTAGCGAATCACTTGAGGTGACCTATGGCAGAGGTGTTGGTTATCTAATAAATGATTCCCGGGGCGGTGGTACCCATTTCCGCCTACCAAATGTTTAAAGGGAAACAGCTAAAAAACTCGTAATTTAAAGTTCCCATTTTGGGGAGTCAAGCACGTGATTAAAAAGAAAGTTAGACGGACGCAGCAATGTCAAATTCTCATTCGTTCAAGTGAGGAAATTTATTTTTTGAAAAAATAGGGATTTTTTGCAAACATGTTTTATATCGGATAGCCCTTTATATTGGTTCTAAGGCTATGTTGAGTAAATTGGATTTTATCATTTTATTATTATTATTATCATTGGAATGTTATTATCATTAGTTTAATTTTGTCATCCGATTTCCGTATATTCTCTTATTATTTTCACCTCTCAAAATTTTTGGGAATGGTATAGTCCCACTTGATCCAAAAAGAGCGACTCACCATCTGTGAGGCATATCAAAAAGCATTACGAATATCAGTGACAGAAATAACATTAATTTTAGTCACCAAGTCCCATCTAACAGCGAGCAAATGTCATCAGATACGCAGAACATAATTCTCATCTTGTATAAAAAACTGGTCGTAAAGAATTAGCTCGAATCGCGATAAGATCCATCTGTCATAATAGGTCTTCTACGAATTAAACCCGATTAACCAAACACTATAATTTAAATCATCGGATCTATTGACCACTGACGTTCCTGGATAATTACATATATTTTATTACTTTTGCGGTTTTGATAACGTGTAAAAGGTTTCGGAATAACAAGCAAAGACTTTTTTCTTTGGTCAATCATTGTAGGGTAATTATAAAACGAAAGAGGGTAATTAATTTTCGATTCGCAACAGAACATAAATAACAGTGATTTAACATGTATTTTATCTTTGGAAATGATGGACTTGTTCAGTATCGCCATATTTACTTACTCTTCACTATAATAAACAAAAAATGTCACGTTTATTATTAGACAAAAACAAATTAATCTAAATAAGTGATAAAAAAGAGACCACGCAGAGCTATTATATTATCGACGCAAAGCCCAGAGGACCAAGGGTTAAACCTCCACAAGGATAAATACAAAAAAATCTTGCTTTGGTTCATTGAATTGTATTTTTGTTAAATTATTTAAAATGGAACTAATTCTTTATGATTTTGTTACTAAGTTTTGCTGTTTTGCGTAATTTTTTTTTCTTTTCTTTATACATCATATAATTTTTTTATACAGTTTTTACAGGTGATTCGACTACCAATGGTTTTGTTTGACAGCTATTTCGGCAATCGAAGCCACATTCAAACTTACAGCCGAAATAGCTGTCAGGTAAAGGCACCCGCATCTAGCGCTATTATTTATTAACTAATTCACAATTCAGATACATACAAAAACAGTTTTGCAGCTAACTATACAATTAAATTCAAGACCAACACCTCTATAAACAAATAATGCTCGGAAAGAACTGTTGTGCGCCCATTTACATAAAAAAATTAAATTTGGATGTGACGCCAAAATACCCAACCAAAGTCAATAATTATTATTTTAAAGCAAAAGGTATAGCAAACACTAAACTTAATTAATTAATTTATTAGTGTTTTATTTATTTAAAATTTATTGAAAAGTGTTTTAAAATATGATGTGTAGGCCATAAAATAATTAAATTTTGCGCGATTTTAGAGGCAACTTTGTCATTTTTTTTGTTAGTTAATTGAAATTATTAAAAAATAATATTGCCCCACCCACTGTTTTAATACAATGAAAAATAAAATTTAAGAAATCTTTAATTTAGAGACGACAAATTTGTGTTTTAACGTATGTAAATAAGTCGCTGTTATTTAAATTCACGCCCATCAAAATGCTTTTTTTATAATATTTATATATATTTCATCATATTTGCATAGTGAATAAAGTAAATTTATTATCTATCTATTTATATAAAAAATAATTCCCGTTTCCCTTGGTCACGCCATAACTTCAGAACGACTTTACCTATTTCATTCAACCTTTTAAAAAAGTTTTCTAATACTTTAAAAATTAACAAAATTGCTCAGAAAATTGGATAAATTCAAAAAACTTAACGACTATTTTAACTTCGCACGTTGGACGGTTCGCGCGTTTGATGAAATTGAATTTAACAGGCAGCTGTTTTTTTTTGGATTAAAAGAATTGTCTATGGATTTTTAAAATTATAGATATTTTAATTATGTACCAAATTTGATTGATTGTTCTTATAATATACAAAAATGAATATTTGTAATATGCGAAAAATGAAAATTTTAAATAAAAATTTTAATAGGTGGCACGCGAGCTGTTTGAAAACTGAATGTACTGGGACTGAATATATAGAACGCTAGAGGAGGGTTTGCAGGACGGGGGAGCGGGAGATGGGAGAGGGTGGGCGGGGAAGGTGGAAGAGGAACGCGGGAGGGGATTGGGAGGGGACGCAAGGGAAAGGACATGCGGGAAGAAACAATTTATTTATTTGAATTTTTTTTTTACATGAGCTCCACATAGGAGGCCCTGAGGAAAATAATTTCCCTGAGGGCCTATGTCATCTTTGGGGATGCTGTGTGGAGGGTTTTTAAAGGATGGGAAGGAGAGGAGGGTTCTGGGAAGGAAAAGGGTTTATGGTCATCAGACCTAAACATACCTCATCCCATGAACCCGGGCACCCCTGCTAAATCACCAAACGTAGCGAACCACTTGAGGTGACCTGTGGCAGAGGTGTTGGTTATTCAATAAATGTTCCCGGGGCGGCGGTACCCATTCCCGCCTCCCAAATTGAAAATGACATTGCAACGCATGCCGGGGACCAGCTAGTTATCAATAATTATCATTAACTTACAAATGCTTGCCAAAGTTGCCTCTAATAGCGCGTATTCGTACTAGATATGCGCTATACCTTTTGATTTTAAAAAATATTATTCAATTTTGTTGGGTATTTTGGCGACAAATCCAAATTTTGTGCGAAAAAGGTCGTCGAGCAGTTCTCCTTAAATAGAAGGCCGTAAAAACATATAAAGTTCCATTGAAGACTGAATTCAAGGATAGTTAGCCATAAAATATAGAAAAAAGCTGTAACTATTATTATTGATCTAATATTGCACTAGGTATATTATTAGTTGTTGGTTATTTCATTATATTTAGTACGTGATATCATACTTTAAACTTCGGAGTATTGTTGTTGAATCACTTTACTGCGATAACGTTGGTAATTAAAAAAAAACTTGATTATGATTTCACAGGGAAGAAACAAATTAACTGGTAAGAGAATGAGTCAATAAATTTTTATTCGATCTCTGCTTACGTAGGTACCTGATATATTTTATTGAGGCTGTATTTTCAACGGTGGTTTCCGACCAATAAATGCTTCAATGGGAAGGTTAACAAAACATTTTAAAACATCAAGGTGACTAATAACATGATACATTTTTGTAAGAATTAAGTAATTTTACAAGTGTATAAAAAAGATGTTTTGAACAAAGTTGAATCAATAAATATATGTTTCTATGTATGCGAGTCTTCTACGCATTGTTATATTAAACATAGGAAATGTTTGAAATTTTCAAACCCCCGCGAAAGTTTCTGGATTATTACGACCACATGACAACTCTAATGACTTTGCAACAGATGTTGCTACAAAACAACACGCGATCTTTTCAAATTTTAATCATTTTGCCACAGACGCTTCTATAAAGCAACACGTGATTTTTCATACTCTAATAATTTTGCTTTTGCAACAGATGTTGTTACAAAGCAACACGCGATTTTCTCATATTCTAATTATTATGCCGCAGATGCTACCTACTCTGAAAGAACAATCATTTTGCCACAAATGTTGCCATGTAGCAACACGTGAATTTTTTCAAACTGTAATCATTTTGCCGCAGATGTTGCTATAAAGCAACACGTGATTTTTTTCATACTCTAATCATTTCGCCAAATATGTTTCCATAAAACAACACCTGATTTTTTCATACTCTGATCATTTTGCCAAAGATGTTTCCGTAAAGCAACACGTGATTTTTTCATACTCATTTTGCAACAGATGTTGCTACAAAGCAACACGCAATTTTTTTCAAACTCTAATCAATTTGGCACAGATGCTGCTATACAGCAATACATCATTTTTTCACACTCTAATCATCTTGTCACAGATGTTGCTACAAAGCCACACATGATTTTTTCGTGCAATAATCATTTTGAAACAGATGTTACTACAAAGCAACACGCGATTTTTTCAAACTCTAATCAATTTGCCACAGATGCTACTATAAAGCAACACGTGATTTTTTCACACTCTAATCATTTTGCCATAGATGCAACACGTAATTTTTTCATACTCTAATCATTTTGCCAAAAATGTTTCCATGAAGCAACTCGTGATTTTCGTCAAATTAAAAAAAAAATCTACCATTTCTCTACGATTTATATGTGTCACTGATGAGTCTATCTCCACCTTAAGGAAAAAATATCAATAAACTACCTGTTGTTATTAGTAATTATTATAAAACAATGAAGCTATAATTCTTATGTAGGAGTCAGAATTCCATGTATATACCACAAAAAATGATTAAAAAAAACACGTATTAAAAAACCAACCACCATCCGGAATCGTTCAATATAAAGTGATATCATAAGGGAGTGTGGGAAACGTTCACAGATAGGTCCGCTTTGCTCAGCCATAGGTTAGTCATTTTACATTTATACCTTCAGTTAAACCACGCTTAGTTTCTTTTTAGTTTTACTCAGATTGTTATCGGTTTAACTATTAACATTATGCATGCAGCAGGTTTACATTTAATAATATTATTTATGTATATTAAATTTATGTTATCTATTGGGCATAGCAGCTTTATGATAAATTACAGTGTTTAGCGTTTATAAACGTTATCTATTTGTGCAAAGTGTAGAATTTTAAACAAATTAAACACGTTTTATGATTTATAGCAAACGGACTATATTCTAAGTGATTGTAATATTAGTTGGGAATTTAATAACAATTCATAGTTAACTTTTTAAGCTAATTTTTAGCGAAAAATAACAAAGATCTGTTTTAAATACATTTTTTAATACTAGCGCAGAAACATTTAGGGCGGCTTGCACCAAAAGTTAAATTTGATTTAAATGTCAAGTTAAACACATTATTTGATTTAAGTCGACTTGGCGTCTTGCACCACAAAATTTAAGTCGTTAAACGCATTTAAAGAACTGTCAAAGTTAAATACCCAGAAAGGGCTGTTTAACTAAGTTAAACATGTTTAGCGAGCAAGTTCTGTCAAAACAATTTTAGGTTATTCCTTTGATTTCCGATTGTCTAATATTTCTGAAATCTGTCTCATTTATTAATTTGTATTCACGATGGACTTTTGTTTTTTATTCTGATGGTGACGAAGAAATTATAGATTTTATAAGTAGACAGTTTATAGTGAGAGAAGTAAACACAAGAAAAAATTTATCTGATACTCAGTGTCAGAAAGTTTTAAAGATTTCTTATTGAGGAATAGGTATTGATTTATTTATGGAGGAATACTTTGAAGGTTGTAAACTTAAAATACACCTACAGCATTCTTATAATAGTTTAAAACAACCTACATAAATGAAATGAAAAACAAAATTACTACTCAGATATTTGTGTTATTTTTAAATCTAACAACAAAACCTCTTTTTGCCCCATTTCATAGTTATGTTTGTTTTATTTTCGAACTCATTTACTGGATCAAAATAAAATAATTCACTACGCAACCACAACATAACCTCAAAATATTTTGACACTCGCAAATTTAAGCACCCCCCACACGGACAATTCGGAGCGATAGTGCCCTCGCCACTTCAAGTCGCTGTGCAAAAAGTGTGCATGTGGGTGGTGCTAAGGAACAATGCAACTGTTTTACCGACGCTTTAACAGCGGTAACTGTTTTACCGACGCTAAATGTTATTTTAACTAAATTACCGCTCCACCTGCTTGGTGCAGGACGAAACTAAACACATTTAAGTTAAATGTATTTAGTGACTTTGCTGCATTTAGTTAAATACAATTTAAGATAAAATTAGCGATAGTTGGTGCAAGCCGCCCTTAAATACATTTTTTTAATACCCGTGAAAAATCACGGGATATAAGAATTCTACTTTTGATAATGTACATTAAAATAAACTTCTGTTAAAATATTATATTGTGGGTAAGTAGTGTAAGGTATATACTTTATATTTATATTATATATATTTTTTACATACGTTATGATTTTTCAATTAATCTAAATAAAATAATTATTTGATTATGTGGAGGTACCCACTTAATTGCTTGTCTGAATTCTTCAAACAATCTGTTCCAATTTTAAAACACGAGACTTAAATTCAAAACAAATTTTATTTCATTGAATCTGATTTCATGCAGAAATAACTAACGCACATCACAGACAACCGAAATTAGTATGTTTGGTTCCGCCCATAAATCCACAAAGATATTACATAAGATAGTAAGCACACCATATTATAATACCTTAAAATAAACATAGAATAAAAAAGTAAACTAGATGGTTAGTCCATACAAATTTGAGTGGAAACAAATGTCCCATTTAGCACACGCTCTGTCTCATTCACCTGACATCGTCGATCTTTCAATTTGGGAGGAGGGTATGGGTACCGCACCCCGGGAACCATTTATTGAATAACAAATTCTGCCGTAGGTAATTAAGCAGGGGTGTCCGGGATAATGGGGTTAGAATTGTCTATGTCTTGGCGACGGATGTGTTTGCCCAACTACTGCGTGGCAGGCCGGATCAGGAGAGACTGGTTGAGGGAGACCTTTAGACCTCTAAACCACACTCCACCTTGCCCCGCAGTGGGAGAGATGGATTTATAAGTCACTCCTGGACTTATTGAACTCCAGATTCCTCCCCACCCCTCGTACCTTATTCCTTCCCAGAACTTTTCCTCTCCTTCATTTCCATAAAGATACCATCTACACAGCATCCCCAAAGATGACACAGACCCTGAGGTAATTTAAAGCCCGATTGACCAAATATTTGCGCCACGAAATACGTCCTGAAGTCATTTCTTGTGTTCTTCTCTATTCTACGGAAATAAATAGAATTCTGTAAAAAAGTTCTCTTGAAAAATTATCATGTTTAAGATGCGTTGAACCAAAATATTAGATTGGATTGTTGACAAGTTTGTTATCTGTCATGATTATTTCACGTTTGAAATTAAGATTTTTACTGATTTGAAGATGACATATTTGTGGAGTATTTAGCTATATTCTCGTTTCCTTTTGAGCCATTTTTTACAAGTTTGTATTATTTTTACCAGTGTTTAAACCTTTTAATTATGAAGGCAGTATGCAATCTTTGGAGCACATGCGTCGAGTGGGAAAGCATCCCTTGTTCTACCGGTATTTCAATGGAAGATGTTCCGAGGAACAAGCGTCATTGATCCCTTCGGCATAGTTGGAAGACACAACAAACGCGCGACCAAAAATGTACACGGTTGACATTTGTCACATGAGATCGTGTCGCTTCTCCGATTCGTTCTTGAGTTCAACAGCTTGGTTGTGGAACGATTTGCCGGCCTCTGTTCCTCCTTCACCATGGATCTCTTCGATACCCAGGTTCGTTCCTTCCTTTCCACAAAAAAAGACATGGCCTCCATGTGGAAAAAAAAATTGTGCCTACACTGGGCCGTCCCTGATGTTGATAGATTTTTGTAGTATTTGCCTGTATTACCCATCCTTTTTGAGTCAATTTTTACCAAGTAGGTAGTAGGTATTATCCCATCAGGCTAATTTGCTCGGTTTTCATAACAAATCGTATGGGTCTCATAGAAATCGTTGTGTCACAATTACTATCATGATTAGAAATATGATCTAAACGGTGTTAGAAAGAAAAAAAACACCACGCTTTATATTAAAATCTAAAGTATTACTACAAAATAATTCATTTGAATACCTTTATTAAACCGCAATTTGAAAAATATTTATGAAACTTTGAAGATTTTTATTAATTATTTTTACGTGAAACGTCAAAAAGTGAGATGACGATAACGTTTCTAAAACATTTGTCTAATAAAATATGTGTTTTTTTCGTTATTAATAATTTGAGTCAAAATAAGATGAGCCATTTTAAAAACTTTTTTTATGTTTGCAATAAAAAATTTCATATTGAAATTTATTTTTATTTTTTATTCCGAATTAAAAAAAATTCAATGCGTATTTCAACACCTTTCAAAATCTATTTTTAGTTTTCGGATGCGTTCAGAAACATTATATTTATTTGGATTTTATTGCAAAGCGGAAATATTTTGACATTTCGACAAAATAGGTCTGATGCCTGAGGGATTAAATCTATTTATAAAATTTTAATCATAAAATGCGTTGATAATGGTAGTTAATACATATTAATCATAATCGTAGCAAAAAACCAGTCCCGGAGTTAAATATTTTTCATTTGTAATATGATGTCAACATCTCATTTGTTCGTATGTTTTATTGTGGGCATGTGTATTAATTGTTAAACACGTATTTATTTTTGATAATTTTGAAGCTTATCGTTTTAAAAAAAATCTGGCTGGTTTAAATGAGTTGGTAATCAATAAATGTCTTGTCCCAAATTAAGTGAAATGTCATTGATCAATTCACATGGCCTTGTTTGTCACCCAAAGGAAACTGAATGTTCCTTAATGTCAGATTTATAATATGATTAGGATGTCTTCTAATGTAAGTGTGATTTAACGGCTTCATTAATGAAGAAATATAAAACAAATGTCTTGTGTTTTTGTAAAAAAATTCTCTGGGCGAATTACTCAACACTTTTAAGATATCACTAAAATGTCAACTCGAATTTATTTTCAATATACCGTCACCATCTGCATTTTATTAAGGAAGGTTTTTTATAATGGTACTGTCACAGTTGCTCATTAACAAGCCGGCTTATGAGCATGGTCATTAATGAGTTTGCTCATCAACTGTACACTTTGCTCATAAATGAGCAGGCTTGATTTCAGCTTTCTCATGAATGAGCATGCTCAAAGCCAAAAATTGAACACACATGCTTTTTAATGAGCATGCTGATGACAAATAAAAGTCAAATGGAGTCAATTCATTCACCCAAAACTAAACAAAATAAACTTATTGCTTGCATCGCAATTATTTAAGAAACTTCTGACGAAAGAAAATAAAACGGTTGATTTGGGTTCAAGATGTCAACAAATCCGAAAATGACTAAACAATAAAAAAGAAATGTAAATTTCAATAGGATGTGATTTCATTTTGGAGGAAAAGGAACTTTTGAGGAATTTTGAAATCGATTGTGGGTATTATAGTTACCCTGTATTCAAAATATATATGGTTCCCATATTAAATCACGGAAAACAAGTTTTTTTCGTCTCCC
The DNA here is from genome assembly GCA_929108145.2 of Limnephilus rhombicus. NCBI lineage: Eukaryota > Metazoa > Arthropoda > Insecta > Trichoptera > Limnephilidae > Limnephilus > Limnephilus rhombicus. The sequence continues at coordinate 50,412,380 of OV815286.1, read as the reverse complement.
TAGCGGGCTGTTTTGACGTATTTGCAAAGAATGCACAGGCGCGAATAAAATTGGATTGAAATGAGCATGCTCATTAGCTAGCCTGTTCACACATGCTTAGAGGCTTCCGCTTCCACCCAGTAATTCAATGAGCATGCTCAATACCAGCAACGTCACTGACACACGTGCTATTTTGTAGGTAGCATGCTCTTTGGCTTCAAATGAGCAAGTGTGTCCGTTTCATAATGCTACGGGCACACATGCTCATTTGAAACCAAAGAGCATGCTACCTAGTAGCATGCCCTTTGAGATTTGAGATTTTTACGGTCAATTATTATGGAATTATATTATGGAGTTATATTAGAACATAATTAATTATTATGGAATAATTAGATAATAACAGAATACAAAAAAATAAATTATATCATCCACAAAAACCACAAAAAAATTATGATAGTTACGAATGAATTTTTAAATCAACATATCTAACTCGAACTATCTCAATAATGAAGTATTTAAAATATGTATTTGAACAGATATACTGACAAAAAATATACATAAATTGGCGGTCCGTGAGTTTTCAGTGAGCTAGAGTCCTAAAAATACAACGTTATTGATGTTGTAGCTGAAAACGAACCTCATTTTTTTCAAAATTTCACCTTTTTGTATGAAGATATACTGAAACGTGGATGCGGCGCATCCCCAAAAGAATCATTAAATCCACATAAAACATATTGAAATTTTGAAAAAAAAATCATTTTCAGCTACAACAACATCAATAAGGTCGTATTTTCAATCTTAGCACTCTAGCTCACTGAAAACTCATGAACCGCCACTGATATATATATATAGTTTTTTTTGTTTTAAGTCATTATTATTTTTACCATTTACGCCTGCAGTACCCCGGTTGCCACACATTTTGCTCAGCATTCCAAAGTACAAATTAATCACAATTAATATTTCCACTGGAACAAATTCAGCGTGAAACCGACACTCCGATGTCAATTCTGTTTCATATCTCCATCGAAACAAGTGAGGCATTTCGTTTTTTGCTAGATGTGTATCTAATACTGCCACCTAGAAAAATATCTCCGTTTATCTTTGACATCACTAACAGATATTAATAACTATAAGTCGACATCACACTCAATAATATAACGATAAAAATATATCATTATATACTCGTACATATGCCGGTTGGAAATATTAATTTGCTAATATAAAAAGATAGCTGTTTGTAATTTTTAAAATCTAACGCGATGAGACATCAAATTAACATGAAAATATCAAATCAACATTTAAAAAAATTAGAACACCTCACAAGAGACCCAGCTGCTCTGGTCTGGAGCCGGTGAGCTATAGCATCCCCAATTGGGTATTTTTGTGAGGCTGAAGTTAGTGGGGAGGGGAAGGAGATGGGGAAGATATGGTCACCAAACACGGCTGAAGCTACTCCAAGCAACGTTTCATTTCTGAATGGAGGTCTTACACCAGGGCGATACTGAGAGTACGTTCCACTCTGGAATGTGCCGCAAATACACTACACATATATTATTTTAGACGAATTAATTGTGAAATAACACAAATTAATCAAATAAAATTTATTTGCCTACGCCGCGATTCGATCCCGCGACCTTCGGATAGCGAGTCAAGAGCTTTACCCCTCGACCACGGAGGCCGTCCTGTACAAATTAAATTTGCAATATAACAGCTGTTCAGTGTGGGCAAATGATGTTTCTAGAAACAGCAACAGGGTTCAGCAATGAATATTCCATAATTAATTATAATTTTATAATACATTGTGATGTTTGTCTTTTCTCTACTCTCTTATATTTGTCTGTATTTTATTTACTCCTGGGCACTTGGCACCAGTCGTAATATTCTTCTTTTCTCTTGGCTCTGATATTTGTCTGTATTTTTTTTTTTCTTTCCCTCCCCTCCAATGTTCAACTTTTGATAAACTCTTGCTATCCCGTGATTCTCAATTGAATCATGTAAATCCTCATTACCCCTTATTAAGCTATCCCGTGATTTTTCAACTGTTTCATGTAAATCTTCAATACACCCTTTTGAACTGCTATAATAAATCTGTTAATTTTCAATTGCTTAGGTCTGTAGATACCTCGTTACGTTCAAATTAAAAATAGTGTTTAAATTTTTTTTTTTTCTTTTTGCTCCTAATAATTGCGCAATATAATAATTTTATCCCGTTCCTAGAAGTTAATACCTAAGTACGATATCCACTAATCAAGGTCATTTTTTTTTTTTCTTTTTGTTCCTAATAATTGCGCAATATAATAATTTTATCCCGTTCCTAGAAGTTAATACCTAAGTACGATATCCACTAATCAAGGTCATTTTTTTTTTCTTTTTACTGTATTCGAACTAGTGCCCCAGTGACCGAATTATTTTGTAAACAATTTGAGCTTTGTAAACATTCTCGACGGCCTCGTGACCTAGATTCAAGCGTATGAGGTATGTTTACTTTAGACATTCCGGAGACGTGTGAGATGACTCTAAAATTTTCTTTGTTTGATAATGATGTACTTAGCGCAATTGTCTAGTCTGATACCCGATTACGTATACATATTTATTCATTTATATATACTTTGTCTCAATAAATAATTTATAATATGGATATGTACATACATAAATTTTATGATTGAAATAATTTCTAATATCATAACTTATTTCAAATGCTCTGGATTTTCTGAAATTATATTAATACATACATAACATTAAATATAAAATATTGATTTGCAAATTTATCACACATAACTACTTTTAATAGTTATTGATGAATTCAGAGGTAGGAATCGATACCCTTTTCCTCTTTTTATATAAGTGTTTTTCTTTTTTTTTTTTTTTTTATTATAATTTTTCTTGGGAACAAAAATTACATATATATATGTTTATATACTTACATATATAAATATATAAAATATACTTATTATACTTATAATATTTTAATATAGTTACATATCACATATTAAGCGAGTAATATCTTGGTCAAATAATTAATCCAAATACCAATGTTTGCTCCATTCCGCTTTCTCCTTGGAATCTGTAAAATTTTATAATGGAAAAGACTTACCCCTACCAAGGTTTTTTCCGACCGGGAAATACACGGTAACCTTGCTGCAATTTTCCTAAATTAATTTTATTTTCCTAAATTTAATTAAATCTTTTTGACTTCAATTTTTTTTTTTTTTCATTTAATCTAATTAATTAAAATGATGTATGAACTCTATCGTTCTAAACTGTATTTTATCTCAAAACTCGTTGGTTAGATAACACTTTAAATGATAGTTACTTCACGATTAATTTAGAGATGGTAAATTGTCGTTAAATTAAATTTTTATCCCTCCGAACTTTTATGTATTAATAAACTATTATTTTGTTTTATTATTATTATTTAAGATAATTAGTTTAAATATGATTAATTTAGAGATGGTAAATTGTCGTTAAATTAAATTTTTATCCCTCCGAACTTTTATGTATTAATAAACTATTATTTTGTTTTATTATTATTATTTAAGATAATTAATTTAAATATTTATTATTTGTTAGAACACTTTCACTTAGATTGAACACACGTATTTAATTATAACTTCATCACGCTAAATTATCACATCACTTCAGTTATTTATTGCACTAATATTAAACGCGAAATTTCTAAGTTTAAAAATACGATATTAAGTGATTATAAAATCCGAATTTCCCACTAAAACAAATTGTATTTATCACGAGCACTTTTATTTTTCACAAGTAATTAATGCGTTGGCTTTATTTTTATTTTTCACTGACTCTAACTGCCAAGTATTTTTTTTTGTATATCACTGACTAGAATGTGAAAATTTTCTAAGTATCAAAATAATTATCACTTAGAATTTTTCCACTTTAAGTCACCCACCGTTTCGTCACGTTCCGCGAAGTTACAACCTTTTCGACCACGACGTAGACTGTCCTCAACTGGCATTTGTCTAGACTTTTATACCCCTCTCAGGTCCAAAAGATCGTATCTGAATCTCCTATAATAAACCAATCTAATTACTATCAACTCGTAATTTCTTGAAACCTCTCCATTATTGTCGAATGCGGTCTCTTTGTACGTTTTGCGTTTGATACATTAAATTCTGTCTCGTACTTCCATACTTACAAGATCCGGATTTAGTAAGATCCATGTTTAATGGCCCAACTTCCTTTGTCCTGTTGTTCATACAAAACTAGCTTGAATTTAATAGTTTTAAAGTTCTATTTTCATCTATTCCGTAACATGTCCGTGCGTACGGCATCTACCATATGTTCCAAATCTGTCCCCAAATTCGCCTATCAGAGATATCTTCATGTCGAAGTCTTTCTCGCAAATTGTTCATTTTTATTTTATTATTTTTCCACGAGTTTTTCTGTATTCTATATGAACCTTTCCATTTAAAACCGAATTTTCTCTATTTACGTCGTATATTTGAATTTTCCATTTTTTTCTCGAATTTTCTTTTATTCACGACACTCTTTCCATGAATTTCCTTATTTATTCTTACGCTATTGTTCATATCTCTATAGATTTTTATATTTCAAGCCGTATTTATTTTATTCACTGTTAATCTAAGATTTCCTTTGTTTTTCTCTGTCGTATCTCCTTTCCCCTCACTTCCCCGTACTTCCCTGATATAACCATATCGTTTTTTGATGTTTGCTGCCTCTTGGAAAATTTCATTTTCTATTTGTTATTAATAAATATATCATTTTTAACATTTTTATAGGAGATACCCCCACTTCGGCCCTTAAATTCCTGTCATTTTTATTGCTTCATAGAGATCGTCCCCCAAATTTTGTCCCGTTCTTACGAAAAATCCCATAAACCATATGTCTTGACAGTTGTATACATTAGTTCCTGTACCCACCTGGCAATAAATCCTTTTTTATTTCAGTGTCGTTAACTTTTATGAGAATTCTCTAACGTAAATATTTCATAAGACCCATGATAATTTTTATTACCTTTTTAACGGCTAATCGTCCTTATCTAAACAATTTTCATGTTCGAATATTCCTTGTTTATCACAACAAAATACATCTGAAATCGACAACCATTGTAATGCCTCATTTTTTTATCTGCAATCGCGTACTATGTTACTCTATAACCTCCATTTTAATTACGTAAAATGACTCCTTTTCCTGAGTTTTTCTATCGCAATGTTTTCAGCATTTTCCACTCCCCTCCGTACTGCACTCCATCTTCTTCTCTAACACTTGTTACTGCTCTAGACATCTGAAATGTACCCTCGCCTATTCTTTAAAACTCTCATTTTTTTTTGACGTTTCCTCCCTAAATCTTTCATCGTAATATCCTAGCTCCGTCTAAAATTGATAACAATAATTTTCCATTGTTTTTTCAACATTTCCATTTCCTTTAGCACGTTTTCCCTCGAATCGATCATCTCCGGTCGTCACAAACAATCGTATTATAGATGGAAATCTCCCTAACGCCTTACAATACGTTTTCGTCACTTGCTTTGCAATTTTTCACTTAAACTTTTGCATCGTGTTTACGTGTATCCTTTTTTTCCGCACCTGATATGTTTTAATGCGTTCGAGAACTAGGGTTTCTGATCCCTGGAATGTACCGGTTAATGATAACATTTCTTGGGGTCATCGTTCTTTTGTCCCTGAACAGATTATTTCTTCCCATGGAGTTTATTCACCTCTCGGTTTGGTGGGAACGTCAAACTCATTAATTACATTTCTAATTGCTAAGTCCAAAGGTCGTTCCTTTGTTCTAAAAATGGGCTCGGCCCTCTTCTTGTTGATAGGCTAACTCGGTTTTTAATCGTTTTTGCTGTAATTCAATTGGCTGTCAATATATCACGGCCCAAAGTATATGGGGAGTCCCTGTCTTTGATTATTTGTTGATACCATCTGTGATTTTTTTATCAATACTCGTCTCACCTTGTCTAATTATAGATCCCTACCGTAAATATGAATTCACTTTACTCTAATCCGATAGATGTCGTAGACGTGTCCGTTTTATAAGTAATTGATATTTTCTTTTTAAATTAAAGTGGGAAGCTACGATATTTCCTAATTTTCACTGTTGATCAATGCAATTCATCACAGTTCCCTCCTCTGAACTCAATTTGCTGTGGCTAACGTTGTATTTTATTTTAATGTCCTCTTCTTTTTTTTTTTTTTTTTTTTTTTTTTTTTTTTTTTTTTTTTTTTTTTTTTTTTTTTTTTTTCGTTAGACACCGAAATTGTGTTCAAATTTAGACTAGCTATCTTCCCCTCCTCATTTGGTTATCCCCTATCTCTACTCCGTGTCATATTACTTCCTATCTCCCCCTCCTCATTCTGTTATCCCCTATCTCTTTTTCGTATCCTATTACTTCCTATCTCCCCCTCCTCATTCTGTTATCCCCTATCTCTTTTCCGTATCCTATTACTTCCTATCTCCCCCTCCTCATTCTGTTATCCCCTATCTCTTTTCCGTATCCTATTACTTCCTATCTCCCCCTCCTCATTCTGTTATCCCCTATCTCTTTTCCGTATCCTATTACTTCCTATCTCCCCCTCCTCATTCTGTTATCCCCTATCTCTTTTCCGTATCCTATTACTTCCTATCTCCCCCTCCTCATTCTGTTATCCCCTATCTCTTTTCCGTATCCTATTACTTCCTTTTCGCGTAGATTTTACTTTATGAAATTTTCTTTAATTTTGATAGATTCAAAATTAATTTTTTTTTTGCTGGAACACGCCCCTCGACTCGCGTGTTTTGGTGGTCCCCAACCAAATTGGACTAAGACCTCCCTTACAATGATTTAAGTAAAGATTGTTTACAATCTCGCGGCCTTTCGTACAACTGAAAAGCGGGTGGTCTCTTGGTGTGCAATTAATTGTTTTTTGTTTTGTAAGTATGAATATTTTTTGTGAAATGTGGGTTTTCGCACGACCTCACCCAATCCGACAATCAGTGGTATACATGTTTCATATAAATTTTCCAGCATTTTTTTTTTCTTTATTTATTTAAACTTTATTTTATAATTCTTAATTTCTAATTGTAATTTCTTAATTCATCCAAAGTTGTTCTAGCCTAAGTGTTGTCCACTCTAATATTTAAAATTTTATAAATGTTCTTTATTATCCTCAAATTGGTTCAGCGTTCCTTTTTTTTCCTTTTTTTTTTTCGAAATCTAAAATATTTATACCTTAATTCAAATGTTACCTTTTTATCTCTATACTTAATGTCTACCCTATATCTATAGATAAACTTTCTTATTTCAATATTTCAAAAAAAAAAAAAAATCCCTAAGCATTGTTTATTTTTTTTTTCAAAATGTCCCTTTTGTGTGCCATATAATATCTCTAATTCTCTCCTTTTGAGTGTTCTTACTTATCTAACATTTTTTTTTTTTTTCTTTTTTTTTTTTTTTTTTTTTTCTCTCACTAACACATAAAAAAAAAAGTCAATTTTTTTTTTTTTTTTTTTCAACTAGAAAATCAAAATTAACGAATTTATTTGCCTTACTCTATTTCAATAATTGAATATGATTGTCGCTTATTAAGAACTTGTCCACTCACCCTCAAAGACTTGACGACGATCCGCCCCTCGCAAGCAATCTGATAATCTAATATTTTAGTAATTTTCTTTCTTCCCTCTCCCCAATTATAATGTATCCTAACATATTTTTATTTGTATTTCTCAATCGTTTATTTATTTATTAACATTTACAAATATTTGTAAACTTCGCACTCTATCCGTTGATTTCCACTAACTGTAAACCTGATTTTTGTTTCTTATTACTTGTGTAATATCTAGCTAAATGTAAAGCGCTATAATCTCCTTTTATCTCCCGAGTTGGCTGCGACCACTAGCTCCTTCCCGGCTGTAGTTATTGTAGAATTTTCTTTTGGTGAACTGTTAACTTCGGTGCACTTGCTGCAACTAGCGTTTTCGCCCACACTTTCAATTGCGTGTATCCTCCTTTTTATGGCGTGGTAACGGTCACGGTATTTGTCCTTCTTGCTGGATTCCTCCCCACTCCTCTTCTTCATGTTCCGTTCTTCTGGTGTACATACCATTGTATCTAGTTTTCGTAGAAACTCAGCGGCGACAATCTCATCTCCTGATTGCCCCGAAAACCATAGCGATTGAATTTCCTTCGGATAATGTCTCATAATTTCGTCAACTATGCCCAACGGTGTGTCAGTAATTTTTAAAGCCTTCGCTAGCTCCCAATAGTTTGCGAAATGAGTAAGCATGGATATATTTTTCTTGGCATCATATACCCCTTCTGCAAGACGACGGCGAACTTCATTTTTCTTTATGTCTCCCCAATAGGTAGCTAAAAAATCTCGTTCGAAATCTAACATAGTCTCCCATCGTTTATTGTACAATTTTGCCCACGATTTAGCTTCCCCTTTCAAATTTTCCCGTACGACGACTAATGGATCCGTTCGTTTCACTTTTCTAGTGTATTCTTTTAAATCTTCCAGGAAACTAATGGGATTTTGATCTCCACCGGAGAATGATGGTCGTTCCTGCTGTGGTAACATTTCCACTACTTGGAGAACGCTTTTCGGCGCACTATCCTCTCCTATCACCGCCACTGTTGCTGGGATTTCCAATTGTTTCTCGAGTTCTTGCATCTTATTGACGAGCGGTGCCAAAGCTGCCTGAATTATTGTAGTTATATCTCCTATGTTTATTGTTGAAGTCTCGGTTGTGACATTTTCCCCGATTGCTGTCACTAAAGCCTGGGCTCGCCTACTTGTTCCACGTTTCCCAACCATTTTCTTTATTTTCCGAGTGTCGCCCGGTTAATGTTTATATTTTATCTTATTAAGCGACAACCTTATAATCTCTATTTTAGTTTCCTAAATTACCTTATGTAAATTATGTTGCCTTCCTTATTCTATTTATTTACTTATTTTATTTTTTTTTTTCAATTTTCTCGTTTTTCTATATTTTTTATTTTATTTTTTTATTTTTCCTTTTACTTCGTTAACTTTTCTTGTTCCTTTTCCTCGGGTTTTTCCTGTAACATACCATGTGTGAGTCTCTCTTCACACTCTCGCTTATTTTCGCCCTGTTCCTCCGATTTTGTGTCGGTCTCCCCCTCTGGCTGAACGACTTCTATCATATCCTCGACTCGTAACTTAGACCTCTTTGAACGTCTAAATATCTCCCGTAATTCATCTCCCAACGGTATTTCTTTAGCTTCTAATTCCGTCGCATCCACTTTCCTTTTTTCCGCCATTTTTTGTTTAAAATTTTTAATGAATTTAACTCAATACCAACTATTTATTATAAATATACCTATATATATTTATAATTTATTTTATTTTTATTTTTATTTTTATTTTTATTTTTATTTTTATTTTTATTTTTATTTTTATTTTTTTTTTTTTTGGAACCTGTCCCCCTATAAAACACAATATTTTCAATTATTTATATTTGTTTGCATGATGATTGTAACCCAAATTAGATCAACTCTACCATCACTCTTCATTTCAATTAAATGTAGGTAATTGCAAAAAAACGGAATGAATATTGTTACTCCAATGTTAATGAATATCCCGTGATTTTCGTTCAACCAATAATTACTCATTGTTTAGAATGCCAACCACTCCTTCAAGTTCCGCAATACCTACGATATTTTCGCAAAATCTGTTTAGAGTTCGCAATACCTATCTTGATGTTATTTCGTCAAATCCCCTCCTTTTTTTGGTCCGAATGATCAAATGTTCCCTTAAATAGGTATATACCTATAAAACATTCGTCTGTGATATTAAAGCTCTCAACTCGACACTATCCCCAATCAAATATTTTATGTTATTTTTATTTTATGTTCCTTATCTTTTATGTTATGACTTTTTATGTGATAATCCTCACATACAAACCCACAACATTAACTATAAACAAAGGGTCACTTTATGTAGGTAAGTTCCCCCGTTTTTATCTGTAAAGTCTGTTTATTTTTTCCGTAACCGAGTGTTGATATCATTTTCGAGTTTGTTTATTCTACAATCTCTTAAAGCGATGCGCGTTACCCCCGATGTCGCCTACTTCAAAATTTTTCGATGTTTTGTTATCACTTTCGATGCTTAGGTTATCAATCTTTCGATGCTTACAAACACCGCGGTATCTCGTATCAGATTGTTTACGTTACGATCATTAACATTCTGGATTCAGGAATGTCAATACCATTATTCTGTCAATTTATGGCCTGCCTTGAATAAACTGTTTACGCTTGTATCTGACCTACATTCTTTGTTACGATATTTATAATCTCATAAGCAATCAACAAATTCATGGTCACTTGATTTAACTTTATATAGACACTTTTATAAATTATTTTAAAACATGTAGAGTTTATTCGTTAACACTTTTTTTTATATTTAAATGTATTGTTTATATATTTATTTTCGTATATTTATTTATTTATTTATATATTTTTTTTTCGTGTTTATTTAACGGCGCACTGTTCTGATTTTTAGTTTATTTTTATTATCACTTTATTTAACATAACGTCCTACTTATTATTATTATTATTTTTTTTCTTCACTTTTTTTTTTTTTTGCAATAGATTTACCAATAAAAGTTTTTTTTTTTTTTTTTTTTTTTTTTCTAAAACAACTTGTAAAACTCTGATCTCCTGTCACGGCTGTGCAGTTGTGATGTTTGTCTTTTCTCTACTCTCTTATATTTGTCTGTATTTTATTTACTCCTGGGCACTTGGCACCAGTCGTAATATTCTTCTTTTCTCTTGGCTCTGATATTTGTCTGTATTTTTTTTTTTCTTTCCCTCCCCTCCAATGTTCAACTTTTGATAAACTCTTGCTATCCCGTGATTCTCAATTGAATCATGTAAATCCTCATTACCCCTTATTAAGCTATCCCGTGATTTTTCAACTGTTTCATGTAAATCTTCAATACACCCTTTTGAACTGCTATAATAAATCTGTTAATTTTCAATTGCTTAGGTCTGTAGATACCTCGTTATGTTCAAATTAAAAATAGTGTTTAAATTTTTTTTTTTTCTTTTTGCTCCTAATAATTGCGCAATATAATAATTTTATCCCGTTCCTAGAAGTTAATACCTAAGTACGATATCCACTAATCAAGGTCATTTTTTTTTTTTCTTTTTGTTCCTAATAATTGCGCAATATAATAATTTTATCCCGTTCCTAGAAGTTAATACCTAAGTACGATATCCACTAATCAAGGTCATTTTTTTTTTCTTTTTACTGTATTCGAACTAGTGCCCCAGTGACCGAATTATTTTGTAAACAATTTGAGCTTTGTAAACATTCTCGACGGCCTCGTGACCTAGATTCAAGCGTATGAGGTATGTTTACTTTAGACATTCCGGAGACGTGTGAGATGACTCTAAAATTTTCTTTGTTTGATAATGATGTACTTAGCGCAATTGTCTAGTCTGATACCCGATTACGTATACATATTTATTCATTTATATATACTTTGTCTCAATAAATAATTTATAATATGGATATGTACATACATAAATTTTATGATTGAAATAATTTCTAATATCATAACTTATTTCAAATGCTCTGGATTTTCTGAAATTATATTAATACATACATAACATTAAATATAAAATATTGATTTGCAAATTTATCACACATAACTACTTTTAATAGTTATTGATGAATTCAGAGGTAGGAATCGATACCCTTTTCCTCTTTTTATATAAGTGTTTTTCTTTTTTTTTTTTTTTTTATTATAATTTTTCTTGGGAACAAAAATTACATATATATATGTTTATATACTTACATATATAAATATATAAAATATACTTATTATACTTATAATATTTTAATATAGTTACATATCACATATTAAGCGAGTAATATCTTGGTCAAATAATTAATCCAAATACCAATGTTTGCTCCATTCCGCTTTCTCCTTGGAATCTGTAAAATTTTATAATGGAAAAGACTTACCCCTACCAAGGTTTTTTCCGACCGGGAAATACACGGTAACCTTGCTGCAATTTTCCTAAATTAATTTTATTTTCCTAAATTTAATTAAATCTTTTTGACTTCAATTTTTTTTTTTTTTCATTTAATCTAATTAATTAAAATGATGTATGAACTCTATCGTTCTAAACTGTATTTTATCTCAAAACTCGTTGGTTAGATAACACTTTAAATGATAGTTACTTCACGATTAATTTAGAGATGGTAAATTGTCGTTAAATTAAATTTTTATCCCTCCGAACTTTTATGTATTAATAAACTATTATTTTGTTTTATTATTATTATTTAAGATAATTAGTTTAAATATGATTAATTTAGAGATGGTAAATTGTCGTTAAATTAAATTTTTATCCCTCCGAACTTTTATGTATTAATAAACTATTATTTTGTTTTATTATTATTATTTAAGATAATTAATTTAAATATTTATTATTTGTTAGAACACTTTCACTTAGATTGAACACACGTATTTAATTATAACTTCATCACGCTAAATTATCACATCACTTCAGTTATTTATTGCACTAATATTAAACGCGAAATTTCTAAGTTTAAAAATACGATATTAAGTGATTATAAAATCCGAATTTCCCACTAAAACAAATTGTATTTATCACGAGCACTTTTATTTTTCACAAGTAATTAATGCGTTGGCTTTATTTTTATTTTTCACTGACTCTAACTGCCAAGTATTTTTTTTTGTATATCACTGACTAGAATGTGAAAATTTTCTAAGTATCAAAATAATTATCACTTAGAATTTTTCCACTTTAAGTCACCCACCGTTTCGTCACGTTCCGCGAAGTTACAACCTTTTCGACCACGACGTAGACTGTCCTCAACTGGCATTTGTCTAGACTTTTATACCCCTCTCAGGTCCAAAAGATCGTATCTGAATCTCCTATAATAAACCAATCTAATTACTATCAACTCGTAATTTCTTGAAACCTCTCCATTATTGTCGAATGCGGTCTCTTTGTACGTTTTGCGTTTGATACATTAAATTCTGTCTCGTACTTCCATACTTACAAGATCCGGATTTAGTAAGATCCATGTTTAATGGCCCAACTTCCTTTGTCCTGTTGTTCATACAAAACTAGCTTGAATTTAATAGTTTTAAAGTTCTATTTTCATCTATTCCGTAACATGTCCGTGCGTACGGCATCTACCATATGTTCCAAATCTGTCCCCAAATTCGCCTATCAGAGATATCTTCATGTCGAAGTCTTTCTCGCAAATTGTTCATTTTTATTTTATTATTTTTCCACGAGTTTTTCTGTATTCTATATGAACCTTTCCATTTAAAACCGAATTTTCTCTATTTACGTCGTATATTTGAATTTTCCATTTTTTTCTCGAATTTTCTTTTATTCACGACACTCTTTCCATGAATTTCCTTATTTATTCTTACGCTATTGTTCATATCTCTATAGATTTTTATATTTCAAGCCGTATTTATTTTATTCACTGTTAATCTAAGATTTCCTTTGTTTTTCTCTGTCGTATCTCCTTTCCCCTCACTTCCCCGTACTTCCCTGATATAACCATATCGTTTTTTGATGTTTGCTGCCTCTTGGAAAATTTCATTTTCTATTTGTTATTAATAAATATATCATTTTTAACATTTTTATAGGAGATACCCCCACTTCGGCCCTTAAATTCCTGTCATTTTTATTGCTTCATAGAGATCGTCCCCCAAATTTTGTCCCGTTCTTACGAAAAATCCCATAAACCATATGTCTTGACAGTTGTATACATTAGTTCCTGTACCCACCTGGCAATAAATCCTTTTTTATTTCAGTGTCGTTAACTTTTATGAGAATTCTCTAACGTAAATATTTCATAAGACCCATGATAATTTTTATTACCTTTTTAACGGCTAATCGTCCTTATCTAAACAATTTTCATGTTCGAATATTCCTTGTTTATCACAACAAAATACATCTGAAATCGACAACCATTGTAATGCCTCATTTTTTTATCTGCAATCGCGTACTATGTTACTCTATAACCTCCATTTTAATTACGTAAAATGACTCCTTTTCCTGAGTTTTTCTATCGCAATGTTTTCAGCATTTTCCACTCCCCTCCGTACTGCACTCCATCTTCTTCTCTAACACTTGTTACTGCTCTAGACATCTGAAATGTACCCTCGCCTATTCTTTAAAACTCTCATTTTTTTTTGACGTTTCCTCCCTAAATCTTTCATCGTAATATCCTAGCTCCGTCTAAAATTGATAACAATAATTTTCCATTGTTTTTTCAACATTTCCATTTCCTTTAGCACGTTTTCCCTCGAATCGATCATCTCCGGTCGTCACAAACAATCGTATTATAGATGGAAATCTCCCTAACGCCTTACAATACGTTTTCGTCACTTGCTTTGCAATTTTTCACTTAAACTTTTGCATCGTGTTTACGTGTATCCTTTTTTTCCGCACCTGATATGTTTTAATGCGTTCGAGAACTAGGGTTTCTGATCCCTGGAATGTACCGGTTAATGATAACATTTCTTGGGGTCATCGTTCTTTTGTCCCTGAACAGATTATTTCTTCCCATGGAGTTTATTCACCTCTCGGTTTGGTGGGAACGTCAAACTCATTAATTACATTTCTAATTGCTAAGTCCAAAGGTCGTTCCTTTGTTCTAAAAATGGGCTCGGCCCTCTTCTTGTTGATAGGCTAACTCGGTTTTTAATCGTTTTTGCTGTAATTCAATTGGCTGTCAATATATCACGGCCCAAAGTATATGGGGAGTCCCTGTCTTTGATTATTTGTTGATACCATCTGTGATTTTTTTATCAATACTCGTCTCACCTTGTCTAATTATAGATCCCTACCGTAAATATGAATTCACTTTACTCTAATCCGATAGATGTCGTAGACGTGTCCGTTTTATAAGTAATTGATATTTTCTTTTTAAATTAAAGTGGGAAGCTACGATATTTCCTAATTTTCACTGTTGATCAATGCAATTCATCACAACATGTAGGATTACAAAAGATTTTTTAAATATTTATATTGTGGGATCAGTAGGATTTATAGGTTCAATTAGGAATTCCACAGAGCCGAACCCTCTGATAGGAAAATATCTGGAGTCGGTGAATTATTTTCCCATATGGTCTCTGGTAGGTTGACATGTTGTTCTTGTATTGTTTTGTAATTATAATACTTATATAGTGCAATTGCATAACGTGGATTGACCAGATGATCATTTGGGAAGTGTGTGAAAGGGTTTAGTTTTTCCTGTGGGGAAAATTAAACCCGGACATTTAAATCTGGTGCGTTAATAAATTTTTCTAACACAGCAAACTTATTTTGTGGCACCATTTTGATTCAAATTAATAAAATACTTAGTTTTTACCAGTTTTATTGTTTACAAAACCAACATGTTTCATGAGCAACGCTCACTTCTTCACACAAGAAGTGAGCGTTGCTCATGAAACATGTTGGTTTTGTAAACAATTAAAGTGGTAAAAACTAAGTATTTTATTAATTTGAATAATTTTATTCTGTTAAATCTGGCTATAACTTTGTGTTTATCCATTACAAATAAATTAAACAGTATTTCTTTGTTCGAACCACTATATTTTTTATATATGCCGACCGGTTTCGGAAAAACCGTTCCTTCCTCAGAGCAAAATATGGTAACTTGACATTACAAAACAATTGGTTAACATAATACATGACTAAGTGTTGATTTGGGGGTGGAGGCGTGACTAGGGATTAGTGAAGAGTACGGGCAGGAGATAGAACACGTCTAAGATGGAACTGTTAGATAATAATTTATTTTTATTGATAATGGACTCATTATTATTACTTATAAAATTATTACTTATATATTTTATTCCTATTAAAAATAGATGTCGTATTGCGCAGGAGTAATCGTTACGATTATAGTTCATCAACCCAAAGACAACAAATATAATTATTTTAGACTTCAAGGTCAATATTATAGCTTCAGGTGGTTTTTTTTAGTGTTCAACCATTAAGATGTGACATCTTCTATGATTAATGAACAGTATAAGGCTGTCCGAAACGTTAGAGCAAGCTCAATTTGGTGAACACCCCAAAAAACAAATTAATACTATACGTGTCAAATTAATATAAATACTCGTAATGTTGAAACGATTTGAGAGCAGAATTAAGGTGTGAATTACATTCAATAAAATACATACATATCTTAATTATAAATCAAGTAGTTACGGACTTCTGATGTTACTCAATGAATTTTACAAAATAATGCATTTATCATTTTGTGGTTTATTGCACTCGACTACGATTTTTAAAATATTTTTATTAGAGCTGTTCAACAGCAATTCTTGTCAGCGCAGATAGCTCTAAATTGGGAATTCAGAGTGCAGATGACTTGCGAATTGGTTACCATTTACGTCTCTTGCAATTACTTTTTTCAAGACTTATCTTCAGAACTGACAGGAGAATTATTTGGATCGTTTATCATTTTGATTTGCATAAAGGAAGTAAATAGAAAATGATTGCAAGATTTTAATTCAATAGGTCTTAGTTATACATATCCACTAAAAAGATAACTTGAGTAGATGCCCAGATAAACAAAAAAGTAAAAATAAACTAGAAGATTCTTGAAGACTTTATTTTTTTTTAAACAATAATATCTATTTGTAATTGGGTTTATTTCTGTCGCATTCTGAAGTAGCTAACTCAACTTTTATTATTTAAAGGCCTCCGTGGTCAAGGAGTAAGACTTTCAACCAGCAAACCGAAGGTGGCGGGTTCAAATCGCGGCGTGCGCAAGTAAATTTTATTTGATTAAGTTGTGCTGTTTCACAATTTGTTCATTTAAATTAATATTAAAGAACCATTTTCTTATGAAATTATCGTCTTCGCATTTCAGTCATTTTGTTTTTTTCTGAATTCTTTTTTTGTTTATTCCTCAAATCTTAACACTTTGACTTTGACTAAATATTAGTTTTGCACTTAAAAATCGGTTGATCATAGTAAAATAAACTGTGAAAAGTTTTTTAAAGAAAGTTGGTGAAGATGTACTTTATTTTATATCTTCGCGAAGTACCCTTTAGGAAAATAGGTAGGTATTCATAAACTAGTTACAAAACGAAAACATAACTATTGCGTTTTTATATTTAAAATAATTATTTCAGAATTTATGTAAGTACCTACGCTAATGTTTAACGAACTGCTGCGCAACTTTTGAAATGTACCTTTTCACTTAAGTAGGTAACCGATGTTTATCAGGATAACGTCATATTTTGATGGTGTCAAAAGTGTAGCATGTACTCGTAATTTCAAATGACTTCTGTCCGTAATCGCAAAAACAGATCTACGGCTGATCGTTTGGAAATAATAAAAAAAAAAATTCTCATTATCTATGGCACCATTTTTGAGAAATAACTTGATCAGCGATTTTAAATATTGAAAATAATTCTAATCTATACTCATATAATAATCAAATTTCTGTTGTGATAGAACTTTAATCACCGATTGCTGAATATATTGGAGTAAAAAACTTGCTAGAATATAGGGTTAACCCACGAACTGCACGTTTGCACACTTTTTTAAAAATAAAACTTGTATGTGAACGCTTACAGGCAATGCCGCGGTAATGAAAAGCGGTCAAGTACCACTCGGTGTGGACTGTTTTAGCACATGTTCTGGCAAACAAAATAATGTGTTTCTCTAAATGAGCTTGTGCTTCGTTGGTCAAAGTCTGTCGGGTATGTCCTGTTAAGGATATTAGCGTCCATGGGATATGATATTTTGAGGGTTTTTCCAATGATTTGGAGAAAGGAAAATAATAAGAGTTTTCTTTGTTATCAGGTGGTGCTGGTACGAGGCCACTTTCTGTCCTTCCTGCCGCTGTGCAGTCGCAACGAGCCCGTGTTCCTGGCGGCCTGCTCGCCCGTGGCCATGCCGGAGACCAGGGAGTGCGTGGTGCAGGGCGCCACTAACGTGTTCACCACCATACACTCCATGGACATGAAGATCAAACACATCGATAAGAAGTAAGTACTCACCACTCACTCCGTCACTCTTGTCCTTCTTGCCGCTGTGTCCGTGTTCCTGGCGGCCTGCTACCCACCCTAATTAATTATTCACCTTTCATTTTTATTGCTTTTCAAACACTTTTCAAAGCTTTCCGTATCGTTCAGATTGGAAGATACTCTCAGTATTGATTTCTGTGCCAAGGAGGACTGTATGGGTATTTCCTCATATGATTTCCTCTTCTTCACGTATGTTGATTTCCACAAAATAAAGGATAAATAATATAAAAAATTTTAACGTCAATGTTGACTGTAGGTATTTCCTCACCTTCGTGCTTAGTTAGCCATATTTTTATTCCGTTTTTTAATTTGTTATTTCCGTAGTGTTCGTAATTTCATTTGTTAGGGCATAAAATTAGCATTAAAATTATGTTTTTTTCTGGTCTAAAACGCATTAAATTTTGGGATGTTCAATAGATTTGAGGTTTTCATCTACAGGTGTTGATCAGTAAGGTATTCATTTTTAAATATACATTTTTCGAAAATTTATATTGATGGAGTTCTTACGGGTACTTTAAGAATGATTTTTTTTTTTACTTTTTAGTTTCATTATTACTTCTCTTTCCGTTACGGGTATGGTTAATGAGATAGCTGGGTGGGTAACATCGGACCTATCAGAGATATTAATATAATTAGGCATTACTAAAGAGAAAATCAAACGGCCAATAAGTTTTATAAATTTCTAGCTGTAATATTCAGAACTAATCGCAGTTTCAAGCCTCGCAAATAAATATTTATCTGATTAAGATTAGGATAAACTGATTAACACAAAAATATATCATCTTAATTCGCGCCCGCCCACATTTTAGTATTATATGGTCTAATGATGAACTAATTTCCTTATAATTAAAGCCAACGCGATGTTAAAGTTAAAGTCGCCCATAAAATTCACAATAAATATAATTTAATGTTAATTATAGCAGGTTTATTATGTTGGTTGTTATCAAAATTGCTTATTAAATTTATACACACATTTGGTTAGATATTTATATAGGTACATTCGATTAAACAATCTACCGATTTAAAATTATTAGTAAAATCATCGTGGATGATACAAATTAGAAGCAAACAATGTTTGGTAACATCAAACATTCCTACATGTATCACAAAAATTCTAAATTTTAATAAAATAATTGTTTTAAAATATATTTAAATACAAGGAAAAGCTGTACGGCCTTTTTCATACAAAATTTAATTTTTAGGTAATTGCAATTAAATTGATTAAGTAATGTCGAAGTTGCCTATGAAATCATGAACATGTCAAATCGTGGCCTGTAAATTACAATTTAAATCATAAATAAAGTAGCACATATCCGTACAAGATATTTGATCTTGTGATTTAAAAAAATATTATTCAGTTTGATCTAATATTTTAAACTAAAATTCAAATTTAACTTTTGTAAGAAAGAGGCCGTTCAGCTGTTCGTCTTATCACTTTAGAATAGTAATGTTATTTATCGAAAATAATGCAATGACTCTCTACACGTGATTGCTTTCAACACAAATTCATTGTGGCATAATTTCGCGTGCATTATTACAAAGCCCATTATTCATTCTGAAACGCATTACACACTCACTTACGCGCCTCCAACAAGTTTAAAAAATAGGCTCAACGCTAGTGTCTCAATAAAGTGAGCGATGATTTATTGGTTCGATTTGTTAAGTAGAAATTTCTTAACTACTTCATGTTTCAATTACATACTTGGAGAAATTTGCCTACCAGCTACTCGTAGCTTTAAGCTTTTTTTGATTGTTTAAGTTCATTATTTTGAAATATGGATAACACTTTTTGGTTTCCAATCATGAATGCAAATTATGATTCGGAGTTATGTAAATAATGATTTCTGCTAACGCGTTATCAATCACTTCTAGATGATTTAGATTATTCTTATTCTCCGAATACTATAGATATATTTTATAATCTAATAAAATATATTCGGCTAGAACTTTGTAATCATTCAAAAATGCAGCAACAAAAAAAAACGGGAATTAGTTGAAGATAATGTAGGTAATTCTTAGATAGAAATACGAAATCGATAAAAATGGTGGACGTTAATCGAGTCTTAATAGCTCAAAGGGCAGAATATTGTTCCGGTAAGATACAGGTCCCTGGTTCGATCCCCAGTTGCGGCCATTATTTATTTTTATTTTCTGTGTCTTGTTCTGTTATAATATTATCTCAATCTTCAATGGTAATATTTATATTATACAGGCTATTAAGGGACGTTCTTAACTTACTTCAACCAGTCATTCCGGAAATTATTTGGATTTTCTCTGATGTTTTTATTTTGCAGTCACCTAAAATCGTAGATCTCCATCCCATTTGAATTTTGAAAAAAAAAAACTGTTCTATACGGAAATATAGGACCCGATTAGTCAAATACTCAACACGAAATACGCCTACAAGGCACTTCTTGTGATATTCTTTATACTCACCCCTAGATATATTTTTGTTATAAAAGATAATTACTAACTAAAGTGTGTTTCCTTTAACAGCGGAGAATGGTACCTGGGATGGGAAAAATCTGAACTTCAAGGCATATCCTGGTATCAACTTCTGCATTGGGAATGTATGCGGGAAGCCCAATCAAAACACAGATTAAGTAAGCACGACACAACTAAAGATATTCTTTCTATGCCTACATACACGTCATGCAATATGCGCTCATGATAATACATAATATTATGTATTAATAATTTATAATTTTCTTCCAGTAACCCAGTCAGAGCAAGAAAGGTCGTGCATACTTTTACTTCGACTTCAAAAGCAATCCGGTGATTGGTTATGGGTTCATTCTGTCCTGCAAGTTAAGGACAATATGGAAAATAATCAACAGCCTGTCATTGTTTGCACCAATCAAGTTCTCAGGTGACTATTTTACCTATAATATCATTAATTGACAATTTAATAGATAGTTACAAATCCTACACGTGTTTTGCATAATCCTTTAAGATATTCCATTTAAGAGTTCCTTTTGTACTTGTTTGCATCGTTCTTCTTATTCCACTTGTTCTTTTTCTTCGTCTTCTTGTTCTTTTGTTCTTCTTGTTCTTCTCGTCCTTCTTGTTCTTCTTGTTCATCTTGTTCTTCTAGATCTTCTTTTTCTTCTTGTTCTTCTTGTTCTTCTTGTTCTTCTTATTCTTCATGTTCTTTTCATGTTCTTCTTGTTCTTCTTGTCCTTCTTGTTCTTATAGTTCTTCTAGTTCTTCTAGTTCTTCTGATTCTTCTCGTTCTTCTTGTTCTTCTTGTTCTTCATGTTCTTCTTGTTCTTCTTATTCTTCTTGTTCTTCTTGTTTTTCTTGTTCTTCTTGTTCTTCTTGTTCTTCTAGTTCTTCTAGTTCTTCTTGTTCTTCTTGTTCTTCTTGTTCTTCTTGTTCTTCTTGTTCTTCCTGTTCTTCTTGTTCTTCATGTTCTTCTTGTTTTTCTTATTCTTCTTGTTATTCTTGTTCTTCTTGTTCTTCTTGTTCTTCTTGTTCTTCTTGTTCTTCTTGTTCTTCTTGTTCTTCTAGTTCTTCTAGTTCTTCTTGTTCTTCTTGTTCGTCTTGTTCTTCCTGTTCTTCTTGTTCTTCATGTTCTTCTTGTTCTTCTTATTCTTCTTGTTCTTCTTGTTCTTCTTGTTCTTCTTGTTCTTCTAGTTCTTCTAGTTCTTCTTGTTCTTCTTGTTCTTCTTGTTCATCTTGTTCTTCCTGTTCTTCTTGTTCTTCATGTTCTTCTTGTCATGCTTGTTCTTATTTTTCTTCTTATCGTTTTTGTTATGCTTCTTCTCCTTATTATGCTTGTTCTTCATGTTAATCTTGTTTTAATTGTTCCAGTCGTTTTTCTTAAGTGTGAACATTTAGAAATGAAGGATGGTTTTACTCGAATAACTGACATAAAATTATATTTTATTATCTTATACAAAGTCAGATAGCTACATCAAATAGATTCATTTTAAGTCCGAACGATATCCTCAAAGATTCGAGTAAGCAGACAAGATATTAGAAAGCAAATGCCAAATATTCTGTAAATAATAATTATACAACATTAATTAAAAATTAATTGTAGATTATGCGATCGTTTATTATAATCACTAATCAAATTCGAGTATGATATCAGATTCCGGTGTCGGGTGAGAAGCCCGCCTCCTGAACTAGATTCATTTAAGTATCGAACTATATTTATAATTACTTTCGTAATAATTAATCGGTTGTGTCCAGTTTCCTTTGGTGTCGATAATGAGTAAGAGATTACCATCTATATTTCAAAGCCTAAGGTATACCTAGACTTTAGACTACTTTTCTTCTGCACAACCTTCTTTATTCTTCCATTTTACATGTCCCGTTTCCCCTTTTCTTCCTTACCCACAAAATTCTCCCTTTTCTATCTATGCTACAACATTATCATTTTTTTTTATTTCTCATGAAAATATCATTTTTCTTCCATGCCACGATATTATCCACTTTTCTTTCCATGTCACAAAAGTTAGCAACTTTCAACCTCATCAATAAAATCGTTTTTCTTTCCATCCCACAATATTGACAAATTTTCTATTCATCACACAACATTCTTAATTTTTGTTTCTATCCCACGATATTATCAATTTTTCTTTCTATGGCACAAACTTTATCCACTTTCTGTCCACCCCACAAGACTTCAAATTTCTCTTTCCTTTCCACAATATTCTGCATTTTCGTTTCTATCTTAAGATATTACTATTTTTTATAAACATTAACCACTTTCGTACTACGTCACAATATATCTACGCAACAACGTTCTACATTTTTCCACCTCTCAACATGTTTGATTACGGTGTAAGTCGGTCGGTTGCCTTAGAAATTGCTATTTATTTTTCCACTTTTCCCCTGTATATCGACTCCACATCATTCTTGATCACTATCAAACCAATTTGAATTAACCAACAATTTTTATTTCTTTGTTACAGCGAAAGTGAAGCATCAATAATGCTAGCCAACTCCTGGCTATACCATTACTACAGTGTCCAAAGCAAGCTTCAATACGGCCTATCCTACGATACCCAAGTGCCAAATTACTACCACCCTTCCTTATCCAACTTCTCCCCGTCTTCGTATACCATCAACCAAGAATCCCCCTACTCGCAACACTCCAACGACGATATGGTGCACCACCACATGATGAACGGTGATCAGCCAGGGGCGGAGCTGCAGGGGATGCACCCCTCCAGACAAGGGACTCCAGGGGTACTCAGACACTCAGGGGTACACCACATGGTGAACCAGGGGTTTGGGTTTGAGCCCTCGATGGCAGAGCGGGGGCCCGTAGACTACTCAAGACACTCTTCCTCCTACACACCGAACAGTCACGAAAGGTTCGTTATTTTAATTTACGTGTTTAACGCTGTATCCTAATGCCCTAATCTTAACCAACCGCAAAAGCTTATTTATGTTGTTTTTGTAATAATAATGTTGGAGTAAGTAATATACTAACTGAAATAAGTGATCAACTAACCAAAACTGAATATGGAAGATTTACGAAAATAGCAGCAATGAAGAATATCATTCAAATAGCTTCGTGAAAGATTGAGGTTGTCTCCTATAACGAAAGTTCATATTTTATCATTGTTGAGGCAGAAATTTTTGATTTTTTTATAAATACGGAATAATATCTACCGAAGATACGAGCCGTCAATATATTGAGATTTTCAGACGGCCGCAAAGCGTCTGACGTCACGGGTCGTGCGCGGCAGTACTGCGGCATTATGAATTATACTGAATCAGGTCTCGTGTGACGTCACGAGACACTATTGCACACGTTTTACCCAAGTTCACATTTAAAGCTCACAACTCATCAATCGAAAAAAAAAACAATTATGACGCAACGTTTCTGGCAATGTTTCTGTGTTTGTCCATTATGATGCGATAGCGAGGAAACTTTGGTGATTTGATGGGCTTATGCCCGCGATTGTTTCTATATATAATAGTGACCTCTGGCGTTATGAAATTATTTCCTATACTGTTCATCCGATTGCGATGAAATTTTGGTGAGGTGTTATGTGCACTTTCGCGAAGGTTTCTATATACACTTGTATAAAAAAATTGCAATAGGTGGCGCGCGAGTTGTTTGAAAAATGAGTGCATTTATTGTAGTTTAGCGGCAGGGAGGGTAGCCAATGGGGAACGCGGGAAGGGAAGAGGTGGCGAAAGAGGAACAGGCACGAACTATTATATTTTCCAAATTTTAAACCTAAACTCGATATAAAACAGTCCTTTAAAGGCCATTAACCAGCGACCGAGAATTCAAATTTCGTCGAAAGATGTTTTGACGATCGTACTCTTGCAACTGTACAGGGCGGTTCCAATGAGAATTAATTAATTAATTCACCGTACCAGCTTTTTAAAATAATAAGTCAATATCGATTTATTTCATTAATTATTTGCTTTAATTTATTCGTACATTCAAAAATGCTGAAAGGCGTGATGATAAAACTATTAAAAATATGTACTTTTTATAATTTTTCAAAAATGTCCAAGCAAAATAAGAATGCAAAAAAAAAAACTTATGTACGAAATTCTCGGTTAGTTTGTAAGACCGACAAGAAATAGACAAACGGACGTATTTTCGTCACAAAACACCCGCCCGGATCTTTTTTTTTGTTGATTTTATTTAAACTAAAATAAAAATTGTGAAACATGTCTTTCCCAGATAATTGATTGATTTATTTTACTGCATGGTTTTATGATTTGAAATGTGTGTTGTATAATAAAAATAGTGATTTGAACATATAACAAATCTGCCAACGACCTACGGTCTAACCCTATTTTGCTAAAAATAAGCATATTTTCTCACAATTTAAAATATAACTTTACAACATAAAAGAATAATCTTTCGAAAACAATTTATAATTTTTTGTGGAAAAGAGTCAAGCGGCTAAAATTTTATTTAAAAATGACATATTTACGCTTTTGTCTGGTTTATTCCCTTGTAATATTAAATTGTAATGGATAAAAAACGAATTAATTTCAGTGTCGATTTAATATTATTATTTTAACTTATTATGTTTGTACTTATTCGCTGGCCTAGACAATAAACGTACAGATAATTAGTTTTTTCCTTGATGTATTTGAATGAAAAGATGTTTTATACTTTTTTAATTCGGTGTTATGTCCTCTCGGCACACCCCTTTGAAGACATTTAGTTTTATTTTATGTAAGTAGGTGTACAGTAATTTCTTTAAACCGACTGCATATTGCGTATAAGTAAGCCGGGGGCAAAGTGTTCTTCATGGAGTACCTATTCCTTTTACCTTGACCAAATATCATAGCTAAAAAAGTGCTCATGATGAAATTAACACTGAAATTCTAGTTAGGAAAAGTGGCATTAAATTTAAGAGCCCATCTTTTCAGCTTTTTTAGTTAACGATTTCTCATGTTCAAAAATGCATTCTAAAAATTAAATGTAAAAACGGTACCAAATCTTATTTAACAACTTGGGTAGTTGGCATCTACCGATATCAATAAAGCAAGATTATAAGGTAACTTACCTTATGTTTTGCAAGGTGATCACACGAAAGTCGAATAATAAGCAGTTAGGGACCGTATGAACATCTCCGAGGTCGAAATAACGAGCTGATCACCTGATCACTCGGCACTTATGGTGAGATAACAGGTGAGATCGATCATTGAAATTATCCTATAAAAAGTCATGTACTACCCATGTATTAACATTTTCTCAGCTAATGATGATATAAATGGTGGTTGTGTTACCCGACCTTTCGGTTGAACTTCTTGCCGGTTGTTAGTCGGAACTTTTTATCAAATTTGCCACCTAACGGGGGAAATGAAATTTTAAAGTGATGCACTGCGAAGATATACAAATCATATGTTTTATAATATTAAAGATGCATTAACTAAAAAATGTAAGTGGAACACACTTTGGCCTTTACTATGATGTCTTCTTTCAAAAAAAATATTTGAAACCCAAAATTTCCTGATTATGAATTCCGTTCTTTAGATTATAATCTAATCATAATTTGATTGGAAACCTTTTTAATATTTGTGCGTGAATTTAAAAAAATAAAATAAAACGTGCTTTTTGATGATGTTTTTTGTTTTCCTAAATCAAATACGCGGGAATTTCAATCTTATCGCCATCTGCATAAGGAGTGCGTGATTTTGCCCGATTCCGAATGTTGTGAATGATTCTGAGGTGCATCGCCAATATCACATTAGGGAGCATACATTAATTACGTTAGCGGTTTTTCTTCCAATCTAGACCCCTCCCCCCCTTGGTGAGATAAATTTGGGCCACTTCATATGTTCTTTTAAAGTAACGTGAGATTTTGCTGGATGGGGGTCCAGCAAAATCGTGAGCTCAAAAAGGGGAGGGGTCCCCTTTTTGAGCTCACGTAATTAATGTAGGGGAGACCTAGGAGAGTTGTGACAGAGGAGAGAAGTGACAAAGTCGATTTATCCCAACCTATAATAGTTAGCGATATTGAAAAAATGCCCGTTTGACGCTTTAGAGACGCGCTACTTCACTCGGTACCCGCCGGGGGCGCACGAGAAGCGGTTAAGTAATTACGACTTCTGCGTGCAAAAATATGCGAAAAGTAAGTTTTTCTTCAAAATTTTGATTGAATTTGTATCATGTCTTATTACATGTGCGATGTTGTGTTATTTTTTCTTAAGTTGTGTGTATGGTTATTTAATCTCACAGCTTGTCACAACTCTCGTTTTGACTTCATTTTTCTGCTGGGTTATTTCAAAACTTTTAAAAATTAATTTGCGATGTGCGTATGTGTTTTTGTGCATTCGTTTATTAAGGTCAAATCTTGCAAGTACAGTCCGCAATAAAAGCTTGTCTCAAAAAATTAATTTTCGATTAAAAAAATATTTGGACTTGTGGTGTAATATTGCATGCTGGATGGCTACTTTTTTGTTTCAGAATGCCTAATAACTATACACGAAAGACTAATAAAGGCATTGCTAGTGTCGAAATACTCAAATAGTCTAAATACAAAGCTGTCACAACTTACCTCGGCACCTGTCACAACTTACCTCGGTGATAGGGGAGTTGTGACAGAGGGAGTAGTTTTTCTTTTTGTTGGTTTTCTCGGAAACCGTAACATTAATTAATTTTGATGATTGTTTTGGAAAGGAAAGGAATGGTGCTACATTAATTTACATAGGTCATAACTGTGGAATGTTTCTTGAGCGAAATATGTCCCTTAAATTAAAAATTGTCACAACTATCCTAGGTCTCCCCTATGCCCCCTTATGAAAACGGTGTTATAAGACCATATTTTCCGTCAAAACTACGCCTGTTTATATTCAAATTTTGTTAATGTTCAAACACCTGGGCCTTAGTTTATGTCCAGGTGTTTGAACTCAATTTACATTGAACGTTGTAATAAGTTAACAACTATTGTCATTTTTGTCAGCGGTCACTCCATTTGACAACCGATCAGAAATTTGATCAAATACTAACGTGGGTTAAAAATCGGCTTAATCTTGTTAATTAAATTACATAATATATTTTAAAGACCATCACCCGGAATGACACGTTTCATTGCTAAATAACTTTTGCTAAGTGGAAAAATCCGCCGGCATGCACCCAAATGAATTTTTTTTACATTAGATCCACAAAGAAGGCTACGAGGAAAAAGAAATCCTTCAGGGTATTAGTTTTGGGGATGCTGTGTGAAAGGTTTTTTGGAGAAAGAAAGGGGAAGAAGTTATGGGAAGGAAAAAGGTATGAGGGGTAGGTAGGAATCTTTGACAGAAATGAATCCATCCCTCCAACTGCGGTACGAGGCATTGGGTCAAATGGCCCGACCGGTGAGGTCAAAAGGGCTCCCTCAACTAATATCTCCCGATCCGGCCAGCCACGCAATAGGTAGGTGCCAAGACCTAAACAAACCCCACCCCATGAAATCGTGCACCCCTGCTAAGTCATCGAACGTAGCGAACCACTTGGAGTGACCTATGGCAGGGGTATTGGTTATTCAATAAATTGGGAATGTAGTTTAACTGAAATCAACCATGGGGTACTCAACCAAGCAAAAAATACTTTATTTATTTAATCATCTTTATTAATTCTAGATTTACAATGTGTGCTGTCCTATGCCTGTCTCACTACGAAAACCTGTGTTGAGAGTAGGCGTTTTAAAATATGAGCAGTTTATAATAAAAATAACTACACGTTCGATAATACAATATTACATTTAAAATAACTGAAAAAATATAACAGCCAAAATTCTGCATCCTTCACACCAATGTAATCCAACCTGCTTAATAAGTAATATTTGATATATTCTCACACAGATGAGAAAGAGGCCTGTGTTTTGATCCACCAACTTTAACAAGTACAACACCTTGCATACAAATACACACGTATTGTATAAAGCATAACACATACAAATAAATGTATACAAGTATCTACGCAGCATAACACACGTATCTAAACCATGTGTCTAGTTTTTAGATCCTACCCACTTCCATGGGTCTCGTAGCGTATTGATGGTTTAACAAATAAATTGTTGGGAGATCATTTTTTATTGCCTCACATTCAAATAATGTCGAAAATGTGACAGGCGATATGATTTATTTATTGTTTAGGAGCTGATTATTTATTCATAACGTACACTCTCATCTGGAACAGGTGTATGTGTGTCAATTCTTAATTCTTTCCGACAGGAGTTATGCGTTCTTAAATTTGCCTGCATGTTTATTTCGCTGTATTTTTCAATTTTAATTGAGGAAGACATAGCGTGATTATTGAGTTAGGTCATTTATTTATTTAAAATCAAAGGTGTAAATATACCTACCCTTAACAATAATGGCAAGTCACAGTTAAATACAAGTATAAGAAAATAGTAAAAATAATTTTTAAGCGTAACGTTTAAATATGGCGTTTCGTAAAAAAACATCAGATCAACAAGAATAAAAAGATAACATATCTCCTGTTTTTGTATTCCCATAATGATTTTTAATTATAAAATAACATTGAATAGATGTTTCAGAATACTTAACTTTTTTGTTAAATTTCTTTGATAATAGCATTTAATTTAATTTTAATTTTTCAGAAAAAAATCCTTTTAAAATGCATGTCGTAAAAGACGCACTTATTTTCCTAGAAATATTTCGACGATGCAGATCGAAAGGGAAAAAATCTGATACAAATGACTTATTTAAATAATTTTTGGTTTTAATCGATCTGTAGACTTGGGTTAAATTAATATTAATTTAAAAGATATGATAGTATAGCTTTAGTTGAATAGATCAGACACACCAGATCTCCAGACCGGAAGTGGATGCCAAAGTGCCAAGTTCAATCTTCGGGCGTACTCATTGTGTACTATTAATGTACCTACTGCGAACCGTATTAATAGGAACCTAATATGTTCAACCTACATAGTTTTTGATTCGCCTGTGAATAAAAAACTTGTTTTTTAATCTATATCTATATATATATATATATATATATATATATATATAGATATAGATTAAAATAAATTTTATATATATATATATATATAAAATTTATCCCTGTTTCCCTTGGTCGCGCCATAACTTCAGAACGACTTTACCTATTTCATTCATCTTTTTTTAAAGTTTACTAATACTTTGTAGAATGTTCTTACGGAAAGAAAAAACAAGAAAAAACAAGAAAATTTCGAAAATTGGATAATTTCAGAAAACTTAACGACTATTTTATCTTCGCGTGTTTGATGAATGTGAATTTAGCAGGCAGATGTTTTTTTTGTAACAAAAGAATTGTTTATGGATTTTTAAAATAATAGATATTTTAAATAGGTACCTATGATAGGTACCAAATTAGATTGATTGTTCTTATAATATAAAAATGAATATTCGTAATATATAAGAAATTAAAATTTGAATTATAAAAATTGTAATTCGGGAGCGGGAGAGGGGAGTGGGTAGGCGGGAAAGGTGGAAGGGGAACGCGGGAGGGGAAAGGGATGCAGGAGAGGAACGGGGACGCACGGGAAAGGACATGCACAGAGAAACAATTTATTTATTTGAATATGGCATTGCAACGCATGCCGGGAACAAGCTAGCGTTGGATAGATTCTTTCTCACCTATTTTTGAAAATAAATTTGTTATAATTTATTATTAATCACTTAAATAGTATAATCAATTATCATTCCAAAGCATTGCACACGCAAACTCTAAGAAAACATGACACTGCATATTTATAAGAGTAAAGCACGTACCTAAGTAGGGATGTCTCAACGTCTTCAAAAAACGATCAGACCGATCATAAGCTTTCAAGAAACATTCGATACTTTTACCCCGGGTTTTTTTCCAGTCGAAATCACTCTTCTAAAATATATCAAAAACGTCAAAAATCCATCAATATGTTGTTATGTGATTGACGGTTAGTTATTTTCACCAGTGGGAACTTTGTTAGTTATCACCGCAAGCTTAATTTATATTCATTACCGTTTGGGTCTTGCTGATTTTATTATTTTTTACCAGGCGCCTCATGAGTTTAAATAAAATGCTTGCATGTGATTAAATTGTAATACATCGAGATGAGTTTTTTTTTCTAAGTTGATGCTGGGATTCGGTTTAAACTTTCTTCATAGATTGGCTGCAGAAAAAAAACTGTTTCACGAATACATTTCGTTTTGAATCACGTAGCTTTTATAAGTTTTACAGAATTACTGTAATTGCAAGTATGTTGGAAATAAAATTGATTGGGCACGATTATGAAGATGGTGAAGACACCTGGAAGCGTTAATTGATTTGAAAAAAAGCTCATCTAAATCTGTTTTCTCACTTCTACAACTTCATGTTTACGCGTTTTCAATTAATTCTAATAACTTTGCGGTGGTGAGAAGTCTGTCAAAATATGTGGATTTGGGAAAGTTGTAAAAACTATGGCACTAGAAGCTGCATAGAACTTCTAATAAATAACAGTTGTTATTGCATGTTTGGTTGGAGAATGCTATATTAAGTGAAGTGAGTAAAACACGAATTGTGTCATGACTCATGTCATTATCGTGATTTATTTTTGGGATATTAGGTATCCCATGTTTACTTCTTCAGAATCAAAAATTTAATCGGTACCGCACGTTATCATCCTCCGACAAAATATTTCTCGACATAATATCCCAAGGACAAAATATATCTCTAATACACTGATTTTTTTAGGTTAGGTTAGGTAAGGTTTTAGTAGATATTTTGTCGGGGATGTTTTGTCCGTAGGATATTTTGTCGGGGAATGAAGATGCGCGGAACCCACAGAATCAGTCATAACTCCGCAAGGAAAAGGGTTACGTGAGTTATTCTTACGTCGCGGTCGTCTTCTAGATCTTGAGATGTTCTAAAAAGCTCAGCAGATAAATATTAAAGTTATCGAGTGAAAAATTGTGCCGGGTGACCGTTTTCAAAACGTTATCATATGATATAAATTATATTTTATTACCCTCTACTTAATTTAATGTCATTGGAAAATTCGCCAAAACAAAATAAATACAATAAAGGAAATGTGACTTTCATTTTTCCATCAATTATGCCTAGCGATGAACGAAAGACGTTTTCACGAAAAAAGTTACGGTAGTCTAGAGCTACTTTATAGATAGATTAACATGTATAAGTAACTGAGTTTAAACACTCCACGGTTCAAGTCCCTCCTTGTTCAATCATACCTTCTAGACCAATGGTTCTTAACATGGGTTCGATTGAACCACAGAGTTTCGGTGAGTCAGTCTCGCGGGTTCGGCGGAGATCAAAACAGACCCCCGGCTCATACCCGCTTGTCCATCATTGGCTGCAGGTGGTTTTGTTTTTTGTTCGAATGGCAATGAGACGATGTATGAATGTGAGTGAGGCAAAGAGTGTGTGTCAAGACCGAGTTGTTTGGTGGTCGGTCCTCTCTGCCTATCCCTGCGGGGAAACGGCGTGATGGTTAGTTAGTTAGTTAGTTGGTTTTGTTCTTTAATGGTTTTGTTCATTTTATGCACTCACTTTTGGCATCTCATTTCTATGGCACTCGGTCTACTTTCATCCTTCGTCTGCCAGTTCTATGCCTCACTGCCATACATCAGTGTAGATACCAGCACTTGACATGGACTGCTAGCATCGCTTCTTTGGAAATATTTTAATTAGCGCCAATGACGTTCGATCTTCCATTAAAACAGTTACCTGTATCTACCCTTCTTTCAATATGTCTATCAGCTTTCCTATCTCTCGAAACATTCTTCCCAAATACACAATTATCCTATCAATTGAAACACTTAGAATTATTTATATGTCACTGGCAGAATCTATTATAAGATATGGATAAACAACATGGGGAAATACTACTATAACCGATCTGAAACAAGTCCAAGTTGTACAAAACGCAATTGTAAAATTATTAGTCGTCCCTAATATTTTCAAACAGAGACATAACACACCGTTGCTGTTTCAGAGTGCCAAAAGTTTACCTGTTAAGGCAATACTATGGCACAAAATTATGATTCAGAATATATTTACCCTGCTGCACAATGAGAAATTAGAACATAATAGCACCAGATTCACGCGTAACGACGGGCTAATAGTTCAGAAATTTAACAATAAGTATGGAGGACAGAGAACGTTTGAATATATCATACCGAAGACATTTAATGTATTACCTGACACTATAAAGCAATGTAATTCTATGAATATGGTTAAATATATGGTGAAAAATTATTAGTGTTTATGGCTTTCCTAACACTAATAGTAAGGTAGTTAATAATCAACTAAATTTAAATAAAAGTCCCATACTAAGATTGTTCCCTATTGATAAAGAACATGTCCGTTCCCTTCCCAATTCTCCATTTATGCCTCCTTCCTCCTCCTCCACTTGACGAGTCCAGCCCATTTTTGGTAAATTATATATAATAACACACATGTAACCTAATGTTAGTAGAGTATTATATTGCCCTGATGAGGCTGCGGTTGTAGCGAAACCCGGTCGGCATAAAGTATAAAAATAAAAGTGGTGTTTACAAAGTTATTTTTTTATTTTAAATTAACAATGTCACATCACAAAGTATCCGCTTTATATGAACAAATAAAAATGTCACTTGCTCAAAGTATTCATCATTCAAAATTAAATACATTGCATACTGTTTTCGTACTACGAGTATGTTTTTCAAATACCATGATTGTAGACTTATTTACAATAATTACATACAATTTTACTTGCAATAAATAGTACGCTGGTGTAAATTAATTTTTAAACTACTGATTTTGTGACGTATTTGATGTATTTGAGATATAAAGAGACCCATGGATTGTACACTGGGTTTGCACCGCGCGTGTTTGTGCAAAACGTTTTATCTTATTGTTAACTACAAGAAAAATATTCTCTTTTCCTGGCTCCAAGTCCAAACGAATATATTTTCCTCATTGACATAGTAACTAGGCGCCGGTCATAATGAATGCATTCAAAACACTTGGCGACTATACGAAAATAGCCGCTGAATTTCCCATGACTACTGTTATTCTTTGTAAATCATTGCGAGAAAGGTAAATATTAGAATTAAAGAGCACTTATGATGCTTAAATAACAATAATTTTTCACAGTTTGCCAATCATCTCTTTCAATTGATCATGCTTTTAAACGGTCACGAGAGTTCATTGAAATGTATTCCCTAGTAATATAATATATTTGTGTCACAATCCTTTTCCAGACATATTTCCAGCTCTCCCCGTAATCCCCCTAACTACCACTTTACCTTTATTGACTGCCCATTTCAACACTAAATATTTATGTGTGCGTATTTTGTACCTTATGCTAGTTTTAAAAAAAGTTGAAGAAGAGGTACTTCCGAAACGGCAGAGCAATGTTTTAAATGAAAGTAATTTCAAACAAATGTCGTAAAATTGAAAAATTAATAACTTTAAACATTTTGAAAAAACATTTCTAATATTCAATCAATTTCTTTGTCAACAGATATGTCCCCCAAGCTGACACTGAGATGAGATTGGGTGACCTCCGTGAAGGAGATCCCACGCCCAGCATCCGCCATCACCGCAAGAGAAAAAGCTCAGAATCCCTCACAAAGCTTGAACCTTTGGAGCTTTCCACCGTGAAACAATCTCACGTCATAGTCGAGGGTGGTGGAGGAACCTTGTTAACCCTCACCCACCCTGCAGAACGCCACAGATATCCTTCAAAACCAGGGTTGGAAGACCCTGCAGATTTCATTGATAGATGGAACCCCAGCCCACCATGGTCCGATACAGCCTTGCAAAAAGTACCACAGGCCTATCAGGAAGTAAGTTATATATCCACTGCACCCTTGACTCCCACAGGAACCCCTGGAGCGTTAACAGGATACGGAGGTTTACAGAATACCTTCACGTTTGACTGGTTACCAGAGCACTACGTTACCCATATCGGTCAACCACAGCCGGTTTTACACATCATCTGCAGGGAAGAAGAATATAATTCAACGAGTTCTGATGGAAGGCCGAAGTTAGTTCAGGCCTCCGTAGCGGAGAGTGCAACGCATCAGCAGCCGAGCAACCCAGAGGGAAATATTGAGGCTTTATAGTGTTTTATTGTTATTTTTAATTGATAAAAATGTTTTAAAATAGAATTAACTAATTTATTACGATTAAAATTGGTGGTCTTGGGTAAAAATATGATAAAAGTGTCTCTGAATTTATTTCAGTTTAGCGAACCTTGTGAATACCGCACAATAATCCCAACTGTCTGAAGTTAATGGGACTATGGCAACTCCATTAATTTGAAGTGTATTATGAGAATAAAGGGAGTGGAGAAGGAAAGGAAATAGAGAACAGCAATTTTTGTCATTTGTTTTTGGGATGTTATGCCGTGTTGCGCTTTTCAGATTTGGTATTGGTAGTGTGAAACAAAAGAGAACACTAAACTTTTGAATATATATTTAATATTTAAATAAATGAAGATAATATAAGCGAAACTCAATTTGAGGTTTTACTCATAAAGTTAAAATAAAAAATAAAATATATTTAATACATAAGTACCTCTTTGACACTTATCATTGATTTACCAAAGACAACAATTTTTTTAAAATTATTTCGAAATTTTGATAATTTTAACCGATTTTTAGTTTGTTTTCGAAACCGTCCAAAATGTATGTATTTAATGTTTACCACTTCTTGTAGCCTATGAAAACTTATAACATTGGTTTCTATTAAAATGTGTATATAATAGTATATATGGGTACCTACGTCTTCTATTGTATTGTAGTATTAGTGTACTGAATCTATATATTTAATTTTTGTATAATATTGGCAATAAAATTATGTAATAATATAAAATGTCTTCTCAAATATAAAGAAAAATAAAAACAAATTATTTTTACCAAAAATTAGTCAAGACTTGTTGATTTTATTTTAGGAGTTGTAAAATAAGAAAATGTTAAAATCACTTTACCTATGTCTATTTTAATGCTAGATTTATTAATTGTTGTAATTTATAAAGTTAGTTTAAGAAAATATGTACGTACTTAAAGAAATATTATTTATATTGTTTTGTTCTGATGCATAAATAAAGCCAACCCAATCACATCTTCGAAACTAAAATGAATATTTTTGTATTTTGTGTAATAATTTATTTCATTTTGAATGAAATTGCAAAGATTGTTTAAAATCATAATGTTTTGAAAAAAGGTAATAATTATTGATTATTCAGATTGGTTTGATTTTGCTAATGTGTATGTACTAGATAGTTTAGTAATGAAATAAATATTGAATATAAAAATAAAGAAAAACTCTACAGAATATCATCTTGTTTATTTGAAATCCTTGTTTCTAAAATTATTTTTTTTACATTAACTTCAGACACGAGGCTCTGAGGAAAATAATTTTCATATGTCATCTTTATGGATGCTGTATTGAGGGTTTTTTGAGGAGTGGTAGGGGTGAATATTTGGGTCTTGAAGAGTATCATATTGTACGAGGGAGGAAACAACACAGAAATCTTAATGGATTTGAGAAATACACAATAAAGGTATACCTGTCAAACAGGTATTAGATAGGAATCTAAAACAGAAAAAAACTTGACAATCTCCATGGCAGTGGTAAGCTACTTTGCCCAATACAGATTTAAAACCCGGAAAATGCAAATAAAAGAAACAGGTATACAACTCTAAGGAAGGCTGTGCCTATCGTTTCTGACAGTATTAATACCCCAGCGACTAAACGGTTAAAATTGAAGAACTCCACTCCGAGTAGGTACAGTAAGTAGACTCTGACGCCGCCCGCGCCATATGAAAACCATCCGTGAACTTGAAGTTTATGACTGAGCTACTATCGTAATAGAACGGAATTAAAGCAAGTAGCTAATTATGCCAAAAGATGGCGCCACTCTACTTTTACATAACTAGCACGAGGAACGTCGGCTGGCAGGCGTAAGTACTCTTGGATTTGCATTTCCATGAATCTCTCAAGTCTGGATATGGATAAACGTGAAGTTTATGATTGAGCTACTGTCGTGTCACCCGCCGCCCGCAGGGCCTAGCAGCGAAAAACCCGCGGAGCATATATTTAAAAAAAAGTTGTGTTAGGTTAAGTTATGTTAGGTATTTTCATTCAAATTACGTAATCATAAATGGATTACTTCTTGTGGACGTTTATAAAAAAGACCCATGTAAACGGGATAGTCATACATAGAATTCTCATCGTTTCAGAGTGGATGATACTCTCAGTGTTGCCATGGTGATTTTAAGCAAAAATCACAATTGAAAAATGGCTGATGCTTTGTTTAGTGACCAGATTGATGAACCTTCCTCTACGCTTCCAACGACCCCTCAACTCCACAACACCCCTTAGAACTAATAAGGGATAAGGGTGGCATTTCAAACTGACTTTAAAATTTGGATGATTATACTGTATCTTTCATATATGACCTTTTTGCTGATTTTTTTAAAAGTGTTTATGAATGTGATACACCAGTTTCTGCTAGTACAGTATCAAATTTTACCACTGATCATAATCTTAATTTATCTTGTATCCACATAGAATATAGTGATATACTGACTGAACTTAAATTACTAGATCAAAGTAAAAGCGGTGGACCAGATAAAATACCTCCTGTTTTTCTGAATAATTGTGCTACCAATCTAGCGTATCCCTTATTTTTGCTTTTTAATCAGTCTTTACGAACAGGATGTTTTCCTATTAAATGGAAATTCAGCTACCTAACACCTATTTTTAAAAAAGGTGATAAACACGAGGTGATTAACTATAGACCTGTTTGCCTTTTATCAACAATTCCTAAAGTTTTTGAAAAAATTCTTCTTAAAAAAATTATTTTCCGATTAAACCACGTCATTTCTCCTAAACAACATGGTTTCTCTACTGGAAAATCTACCCTTACTAACTTATTAACGTATCAAAACCATATATCTGATTCCATGTCTAGTAAATGTCAAGTTGACTCTATTTATACCGATTTGAGTAAGGCGTTCGATAAAGTTAATCACGAGTTATTGCTGAATAAACTGCAAAAACTCGGTATAGGTGGTTCACTATATAAGTGGTTTAACAGTTACTTGATCAACAGATTACTGGCTGTTAAAATTGATGGTACATTTTCGTACAAATTCACTGCTACGAGTGGTGTTCCTCAGGGGTCACATTTAGGTCCAATCCTGTTTTTATTATTTGTTAATGATGTGTTATATATTTTCAATGATGTTCAAGTATTAATGTTTGCAGACGACCTGAAATTATTTAAAGCAATCAGAAACATTAATGATTGCCATATATTGTCAAATAACTTGTTAAGATTTATTATATGGTGTCATGATAACCGCTTGCAACTTAACATAAGCAAATGTCAAATTATGAGGTTTTATCGAATAAAGAATCCAATATTTTTCGATTATTCCATTAACAATATGTCGTTAGTATCGGTCTCGGAAATCAATGACTTAGGAATTTGGTTTGACACGAAACTCAACTTTATCAAGCATATAGAAATAATAACCAATAAAGCTTTGAAAATGTTGGGATTTATTTTAAGGATATCTAGTGATTTCAACAATGTCAATACTGTAAAAACATTATATATGTCACTCGTAAGGAGTCATTTAGAATACAATTCCACGGTTTGGTCCCCAAATTATGAGTTTCATTCACATGCGATTGAAAGAATCCAAAATAAATTTTTAAGATATGTGAATTTTAAAATTGGCATTCCTAGTGAATGCCTAAATTACGATAACGTACTTTGTTCATTAAATTTAATAAAATTATCCGATCGTAGAATCATTTCCGATTTAACCTGTTTGTATAAAATCATAAATTCAATGTTTGATACCCCTGATTTATTATATGTAATTTCTTTTCATACTCCAGGCAGGTCAGTCACAAGACAGTACCTACCATATTATTGTAGCAATTCTAAGTCAACAAGTCAATATTATACTCCTATGCGAAGGATTCAACAGCTTGGTAACAAATACTCCGATGTTGTTGATATATTTAGTACATCAATTTTATTATATAAGCATACCTTATTGAAGTTTTTTTCATCAAATAGGGGAATATTTTGCTAAAGCTATTAAAATTGACTAACACATTGACAGTATTTTGTTGGCTGAAAGAAAAAAAACTATTTCGGATTTTTTGTATTTTGTACCTACATCCTGTTTGGTTCAAATTCAATACCTAATATTTTTACTTTGTATTTATTTTTGTGCAAGTGTTTTAAGCAGTAGTTTCCTGCACTATTTATAAGTATAATTTCGTTAATATTGTTATATATAAGTATGTAAAAGCCTAAATAGGCGTAAATAAATAAATAAATAAATAAATATACAAATGTTTAACATTTAAATAAATGAAGACAATATAAGCGAAACTCAATCGAAAATCTGGAAACAGAAAAATCAGAAAAACATATTGACACCTCTGGGACCCAGGACCTCTTGCTTTCCGGGCAAACGCGCTAACCACTGCGCCACGGTGTCGACACGGTTAGCGCGTTTGCCCGGAAAGCAAGAGGTCCTGGGTTCGAGTCCCAGAGGTGTCAATATGTTTTTCTGATTTTTCTGTTTCCAGATTTTCGATTGAGTTTCGCTTATATTGTCTTCATTTATTTAAATATTACAATTTGAAGTTTTACTCATAAAGTTAAAAATTAAAAAATAAAATGTTTAACAGTTTAGAGACTATTCCGTTTCGCAAGGTCATGTTAAAACTACCTACCTATACCAGTGATATGGAAAATTTTTGTGCAAACATGTTATTGTAACCCATATGAGTCATTATCATTCGAATTCTTATATTGGTCAATTTCATTATTGGAACTCTTGCAAACTCGCTTTTTAAACTTGAACCATATGTGGTTTGAATTAGGCATCACCCTTTGGTGTCGCGAAACTGCGACTTTACTGTATCGTTAGCGGTTAAGAGCTGCAGAACAAAGCCCCATGCAACCCCCGAAGGACCAGTCCCGAAACTACGTGATCGCTAAGTTATATGAGAGGATTAAATATGGATACGCTCGCAAAACCTGATGGATAGCGGTCGATGGTTCAGATCTGGGCTTCTGGAAAATAAGATAAGCCCAGATTGGATAAAGGAACTCGCCGTTGCAGATGGGGCCTCACTGGTCTCCAGGTTGTGGTGTACACTTCACAAATTAAATTAAAATTTTGAAATCGTAATATTTCATATATAGAAAGATGTTACGATATGTGCGCCCTGTTTGAGATGTTAATTCATACTAAGCTTCAAGTAAGCACACTATCACCCCTCTAAAGTTGGGTAATTTTTCTTGCAACAATTGCCCTTTTCATGGTGACATTTAGGATGGGAATATTAGGCAGGTGGGATAAGTGCTACCCACCATGTCTGTAAATGCATACCTAACCAATCCCAATATATAATGCGCGAACCTTGTTAAGTATTGTTATGTGATTCGTGCTATCCAATACAAAAATTAACTCGTTTTAAGTGATCCATGAATGGAATTATCAAAAAAGCAACAAGGAAGACTTTATCCAACTTTCCCAGATACTTACCCAGTGATTGTAATTCGATCGTATGTTATTCTATTCCAATTTTTTACAGTCCACTTAACCGCCATTAAATATCTTTTTATATTAGCTCCACACAGGAGGCCCTGAGGAAAAAAATCCCTTAGC
The DNA here is from genome assembly GCA_929108145.2 of Limnephilus rhombicus. Lineage (NCBI taxonomy): Eukaryota > Metazoa > Arthropoda > Insecta > Trichoptera > Limnephilidae > Limnephilus > Limnephilus rhombicus. Next base: position 50,372,263 of record OV815286.1, on the reverse strand, counting down.
GCCTACGTCATCTTTGGGGATGCTTTGTGGAGGACCTTTTTAGGGAAGGAGAACGTGTGCGGGATGGGTAGGAATCTGGGGGTCAGTATGTCCAGGATATACGAATCCATCCATCCCACTGCGGCAAGGCGATGTTCTGAGAGAGTCCTGCTGGAGAGATTAAAATGTCTCCCTCAATCAGTCTTTCCCGATCCGGCCTACCACGCAGTTGGCGAGCAGAAGCATTCACCGCCAAGATCCAGACGAAACTCACTCCATGAACCCCTGCTAAATCACCAAATGTAGCGAACCACTCGCGTGACCTTTTTCAGAGATGTTAACAAAAATATTGTAAAATTGACGTTACTCATATTATTAAATCAAACATTTTCTGATACGTAAACTGAAAAATACATTTTAAAATTGTTGGTCGGTGTTAATGCACTCGATATCATCAATACAGAACCTGATTAACATCCGTTAACAAGGCTGTTGGTCCATTCCTACAGCCTCCCAGAGTCTGCGTGTCGCGGGGCGGGACCCGACCAGCTCCAATACCAAAGATAAATATAAGGTTACTCCAGAGTGCTATACTTGTCCGTATGAAGAACATAATCATAAATTAGCTCGTTAATCGCGCCCACAAATTATAACCTTGAAAATGAGGCATTCCCCGGCGTTACCCGCAATGTTACTTAGTTGTAATTAATAATGATTGCACAACAAGTTTTTTTTTTATATCTGACTTGTTTACAACCCGGCTTCGTCCGTGATTTAGTTTCGTATTGAGATTTATTTATTTATATAGAAACAAACAGTACATTGGTTACAGTTATGAGACCATTTTCAAATATTAAGTAATATTTAATGGTGGGTATCTACGACATGTTTCTTATTTGCGAATGTATATTTAGTAATTACTAGATGTTTTATATTTAGTAGGTGTGTGTGTTTATGTTTTTAGGTTTGAGAAGTGGTGATCTGTGAAGGGACAAGTATGCGCATTGAACAGTTTACATTATTGACATGATGATCTTTTTAAATTTGGCCAGTGAATCGGAGAAAATGTAGATGTTGGAGTTTAGGCAAATATTTTTGAACGTATGAAGAGCATGGTTAATTGGCGAATTAGTTGCTGCATTTGTTTTGTAATTAAGCGTATGGAATAGTGCAGTATTGCAGTACGTCTTAAGGGTATATTAAAATTAATTAGGGAAAACGTTGATGTTGTTTATACGAAAGAAACCACCCGAAACAAATCAAATCGATACGGTCTCAGTACAATTCATCACTTTATTTTCTTTTTGAATAAATTACTAACAAATATTTTTTAAGTAACTATTTTAAATTTTGTCAATTTTTTTAGGAGTTTATGGTTATATTTATACCAACACCTCTGCTACAGATCACCCCAATTGGTTCGCTACCTTGGGTGACTTATCAATGGTGCCCGGGATCATCGGAGTGAGGGTTGTCCGGGACTTGGCGGCGGATGCGTCTACCCAGCAGCTGCATGGCAGGGCGGATCGGGAGAGAGTGATTGAGGGAGTCTCTTTCACTTCTCCAGCCGTACTCTGTCGGAACATCGCCTTGCACCGCAGTGGGAGGGATGGATTCCTACGTCCGTCACTCCTGGACACACTGACCAGATTCCTAACCACCCCTAATACCCTTTTCCTTCCCAGAAAATCCCCTTATTTCTTTCCTAAAAAGACCCTCCACACAAATCCATCCCCAAAGATGACATAGGCCCTGAGGGGAATTATTTTCCTCGGGGCCTCCTGTGTGAAGCTAAATAAAAAAATGCTTTTTTCAAAGCTCTCTCGCATCATGATAGAAATGACTTTGATTACAGAAAATAGTTGTGATGATTTATAACATATTTTTGCTTCTTCAGATAAAATATGATTTTTTTATAAATATTTTGATTTTTTAAAAGTAATTCTCCACGGAGGTGGAATCTAAAGGTTCCTCTGGAAACAGTAATGTATACTGAAATATGTACATAATTTTCACCAAGTACGAGTTTTTTTTTGCTTTAATAGAGTTTTCAAGATTTTTGAAAAAGAAATGACCGACTAAAATGTTAAAATTATAATACCTATACTTGTGCAGGTTCAAAGGATTATTAAATGTAAGAATATCTCCAACTCTCCAACACTCAAATATATATATATTTTTACAATAGCTCCACACAGGAGGCCCGGAGGAAAATATTTTCTCTCAGGGCCTATTTCATCTTTGTGGATGCTGCGTGGAAGGTCTTTTATAGGAAAGGAATGAGAGGAAGTTCTAGGAAGGATAACGTATAAAGGGTAGGAATCTGGGGGTTAGTGGGTCCAGGAGTGACGGACGTATGAATCTATCCCTCCCACTGAAGTGCAAAGCGATGTTTCAAAAGAGTACTGCTTGAGAGGTCACAAGATCTCCCTCAATCAGTCTCTCCTGATCCGGCCTGCCACGCAGCTGGTGGGCAGACACATCCGCCGCCAAGATCCAGACAAACCTCACCTTAAAGAAACCATCCCATCGTTCCGAATGCAATTATTAATGTTCTCAAAAGTTGTCGTGACAGAATCTCATTCCTGTGATATCTTGAACGAAACCATTCTTTTGTTAAGAATATTATGAACTAAATATGCAATTTGGCTGTCCTGAAATGGAAATCCTTCGCAGTTGGACAGACAAAGCATCATTTTGTAATGATTGTATATGTATGTATAAATAAATAAAATTTAAAAAATAAAATCAATGAACCCGAAAACCCCTGCTAAGTCACCAAATATAGCGAACCACTTGGTGCGACCTATGGCAGAGGAGTTGGTTATCCAATAAATGGTTTCTGGGGTGGCGGTAACCATACTCGCCTCCCAAATCAAATTAACCTTACGAAAAAAAAATCCCCTTTAGGGGCCATCCATAAATTACGTCACACCTTAATGGGGGGGGGGGGGGGTCAAAATTGCAAAATATGTGCCATCAACGGGGGTCTCACAATAGTGATGATGTGTGACAGGGACGGGGGGGGGGGGGGGGTGGGGGGGGATCAAAAATCACGAAATTCGTGTGACGTAATTTATGGATGGCCCCTAAGGCAAAAGCCAAAAATGATGATTCAAATGCTATTATGATGCATTATACTATTATGTATTATAAAAAATAATTACAACAAACTGTTTATAATATTCGATCTAAACGATGAATTTTAATATGAGAGTAAAAAAAAACAATAAGAACGTTCCATAAGTTTCCATCGCATCGCAAGTATTTAGTGTTAGCAAGTAGGTACCTACCCACAAAAACCAAACACCGTATCTAAAATAAAAGATTACCAAATCCAAAGAGTGAAATAAGATCATTGTTTGCGCATATTTTTTATAATTCCATTGTCATATAAAAGCAACAAAACCAAATACACGCTGTCTCGCCTGCCGAAACAAAAGGCCGATATGAACGTTGAACAACAGAGAACGGAGACCACAGCTAAAGTTTAAAGGTAAAGATATCTACGTAGCCAAGGAATGAGTACTCGTAGCTATGTAAGTATGCTTAAAATGCCCGATTGGAAATAAGTCTGATCGCACAATAGACAATGAGACAATTTATTACTGAAAAACATTCATACAAAAAATATATAAAGACTGCGAACGGAGATAAGTAATTCCATTGTTTGAGGTCTGCTGGGACCATACTGGTGGTGACCCGGTGCGCGGTGGTACCGCGGGACTCCTTTACCTCTGGCGACTTCTGCGGCCCGGGGAGCGAATCTCTGCTGCCGTGGATTCCTAATGCCGTGACGAAAAATGCAGACAGCCATAATCAAACATTCTAATTTCGGTTATGTTCGTATATAACTTTTTTTTTAAGTGAAACTTCTTTAGCCTCGAACTAAAATTTATTATTTGACAGGTCCTCGATTCTAATACAATGCAGTAAATTCCCGACTCCGCGCGACTCTCAGCGCCAAGAGAGACATCCAGCGAACGGAGGATCGAATCCTACCAAATTAAAAATATAATAAGCATTTAAATTTTTGTAAAATCAATATCCAATCTTCAAACTTCTTTAAATAAACAGGCAAAAGAAAAGAAAGCGACATCTAGCGACTTTCTAGTTTCACTTCTACATCTACTTCTTGTGAATTGCACACCCTGATTTTTTTTTACTGAAGCTTCTCGCAGGAGGCCTTGAGGAAAATAATTTTCCTCAGAGCTTATGTCATCTTATCTTATCATTGGAGGGTTTTTTAAGTAACGGAAAAAGAGAAGGTTCTGGGAAGCAAATAGTGACGAGTGCGTAGGTATCTGGGGGTCAGTGTCCAGGAGTGACGGATGTATGAATCCATCCCTGTCACTGCGGTGCAAGGTGATATTCCGAGAGAGTACGGCTTGAGAGATCAAAGAGACACCCTCAAACATTCTCGGCCTGTCATGCAGCTCATGGGCAGACGCATCCGCCGCCAAGACCCGGACAAACCTCACCCCAAGAACCCGGGCACCCTTGCTAAGTAAGTAAACGTAGCGAACCACGTTGCAGAGGTGTTGGTTATCCAATAAATGATTCCCGGGGCGGGGTATACCCATACTTGGCTCCCAAATTGCAAAAATGAAACCATCACAAAGACGAGGACTTACTTATAATAAAATAACCGTGGGAATATCAATATTCTAAGATAGGATCTGGCTGATAATACCTACAGAGGATTGAACTTTAGGTCCGTATTGAAAAGTTTATTATTTTAAATAGATGATATCTATATTTTAAATTTATGGTGTAATCCATAAAACTGATTATAAATCAGGTATTTAATTTGACGTTTGCAAGCTTTAATACGTATGCATTAATAATGGCTAAAAAGCCGAATGTCCGAGCAGAATTAAATTAATTGAAACGTTATTATAAAGATATACAATAAAATTAAATTAATGCGTTTTTGATTGTATTAAATATAGTTTTCCATTAATGATTTACATATTAAGTTAGTCCATTAAAGCGTTCCCATAATCGCGCACTGTAATTGGATCATAACAGTGAATCATACCACGTAATGTCAGTTTAATTAAAGAGGTATGGATTCGATCATTAAACGGCCTAGCAGGTATGGTGAGCCTTTGGCACGCGTGCAAGGCGTGGAACAATGAACAGGGTGATTAATTTACATGATAAAATTACACCGGTGTAAATTTTGTAAAACAATATTACACTGCCAGAATTACACTCGGACGTAAATAAGAACTGAAGAAATTACACTTCGAGAGAATTAACCCGGAAGTACACAGTCATATCAACCTACCCCAACTTTTGTTTTTTCCAATTATGAAATGAACTTTTTTATGCTGAAAAAAATTATTCCCTCAGGGTCTGTGTCATCTTTGGGGACGCTGTGTGGAGGGTCTTTTTAGTTAACCAATCATGTCTGATTACGTCTTAAAGGGATCTAAATTAAAATCTGGTCTCCTTCAACGGAAGAATCTTTTGAACAGGCCCTCTATTGATATGCTAAGTGACCAGCTCAGATATGGGGGCTCCGAAGCCAGAGTTATGTTAGCCTCTCAGAAACTGGGCTTACTGTATAGGGCCCGCAGATACTTTAATAGTGCACAACTGCTAACCCTGTACAAATCGCAAGTGCGCCCCACGGTTGAATTTGGCAGTCACCTCTGGTCTGGAGCTCCAAAATACCTGAAAAATACCCTCGACTCTGTGCAGAAACGGGCGGTCCGTTTGATAGATTCTCCCTTCTTAACAGACGGATTGCAATCTTTAGAGCACAGGCGTCGGGTGGGAATGCTATCCTTGTTCTACCGGTATTACAATGGAAGATGCTCCGAGGAACTAGCATCATTGATCCCTTCGGCACCGGTGCATAGTCGGGAAACACGCCAAACGCGTGCCCAATATTGTACACGGCTGACATTAGTCGCATGAGAACGAGTCGTTTCTACGACTCATTCTTGAGTTCAACAGCTCAGCTGTGGAACGATTTGCCGGTCTCTGTGTTTCCTTCCTCGTACAACATAGGTCTCTGCAAGACCCACGTTCATTCCTTCCTCTCCTCAAAAAGACCCTACATACAGCATCTTCAAACCTTTTAATAAACAATCTTTTTTGACCCATTTCAGCCCGGTCCCTTCGGTAAAGTTTATCCACTCCTAACAGCTGTACGTGTCTCCTCAGGTGGCAGTGTCCTGTGTTAGCAGTGAGTGCACCATCCATATCGAGTAGTTGCCTGCCCCCCTAGCATGGTCGATCGACATAGGTTTCATAGAGCACGACTGCAGGACGCTAAAGAAGAAATAACAGTTTACGTCAAATAAATTAGGAACCCTTAGTCGATGTGAACTGTTGTTTGTTCGTTAGCGGCCTGCAGTCGTGCTTGGGAGCGATGTCAAGTTACCGACATTTTCGATAAAACCTATATCGACCAACCATGCTAGGACCCCTGGTTCATCTAGTTTACACGGGTCTAGTCCGTTTTTTTGTATTGTTTTATTCCGGGTGCCCGAATATTATAGTAAATGGCGAAAGATTTATTCGTTGTTGAAGAGAAACCAGAGTTTCTTTAGAAAGTTTTTGTCTTCACACATAAAAAGGTTTGTATTCCCTGGGATATCGATTCAACTTCACTGATTATATTGGCTGAATATCGTGAATAATGCTTAAAATAACTAGAATTGTACAAAGCATTGCACGCGATTATTACTCATAAAAGTAGTGCATAATTAATTTACTGCATACTGAGATACTCGTGCTTGTGTTACCCCATTTTCCATTACATAGGTATTATAAGTTTTTCAATCCCAGTGATTGGGATTACAATGTTCGTGAATCTTTAATATAGTGTCAAGATTACAGTTTACTTTATTTACGTAATCGTGTGGTTTACGTTTATCAAACGTCCATTCTAATCGATGCCCTGTGTAATTTCTGAAGTCAGTGAAACTTAAGGTGCTCAGCTGTCGATCATATATCATCGGCTATTTTCGTAACCGTTCGGGTATTAGACACGTACTGCTACAGTTGCCACTCTTCTAAGGTACATCTTAACTGACATCTGTTTAGATATCTCAAAACTACATACACCATTGATATCTGTTGAAGAAAATTAAAACTACGTACATAATTCTATACACCTACATATATGCGTACAAGGACAGATTTGATCAAAGTAATGCTTGCAATGTAACTGAAAAACAATCTTACAATTCAGACACGTGATAACGTGTTTTGTCACCAAATTTTTGACAAGACACGTTTTTTAAGGAAATCAACGTAGGGTCCTAAAAAACGGTATTATTTAGCAACATAATAATGTTGTCCTCTTGTATTTTGAGGATAAAAAACTTTTTTTAAGTTGAAAATGGATGCCAGTTCGCGGCGTTTTCGACGTGAAGTTTGCTGCAATCCATTTCATGGCTATTCAAGCGTATCAAAAAGATAGACATTTTTTTATTATTTATAACCTTTAATATAACTTTCTAATAGTAACGTTTTATACCGCTTTATCGCATGAATAACATTGGCAATCTCGCCTAATTCACTTATTATTATATTTAAACTTTAGTAAGGAGCTTTTCTCTCAAGAATCAAATCCTGCAGCTTTACGAAACAAGTCCGTCCACCAAGTTTTCTGAAGAAGCAAAAGAATAATATATTAATAAGCAGGCAGCCAATATTATTTTATATGCAATCATTAAGCAAAAATCATGATAATAGTTATCCAACAATTTTCCCCGAAGTTGAACAGTTCAGATGAGATATTAATATGAACAAAAGCGTTTAATCTACGATCTTAACCAACTAGCTCTCACGCCCATCCCCGCAGGGGTGGGCAGAGATAATGAAACGCAACATATCTTCATCCTTTCACACACATTTCTTCCTTCATCGGCATTCAGAAACTAAATAACACTTTTTTCTAATTGCATGTGTATATATAAGGATATATTATAAGTATAAGAAGAACCATTAGGTAATAAAATCGACTCAAGGTAACTTTAAATGGTTGTTATTATTTAACGATTTGTTGAGTGTTGCAGTTTATAATATACCGTTAAAATTTAATGGTTAATTTTATTATTTGTCACATTGGCATCCGCAAAAGGCAAATTTTGAAAACTTTCTCTGTCAAATGATTATGTTTGTTGAATTCATCGGATTTTAAGCTACGTTTACGTTTTTACGTTTCGTACTTCTTATGCCACCGCTATTTTACCTTGATGATGAACACTAAAAGGATGTTCGAATCACGAAACGGTTTACTCAAAGCAGTGGCGTAGCTAGCATGGGTGGCACCCGGGGCGGATGTCACCCCCCAGGGCGTGGTGTCACCCCCCCCCCCCCTATGAAAGTTGACTTGAGAAGAAATTCAAAACGCTAAATTCGAATTTGTCCATCCTGGTGGGGGGGGGGGGGGGGGGGGCTATGGAATTTCAGATTTCTCCACAAATAAGCTATGTTCGCCTATAAAAAGACCAAGACACAAAATTCGGGGCACTCCACGGGGAACATATGAAAGAAGATAACAGACCGTGTTTATGTATACATTACCTTGGTGACAATATCCTTCGTAATTTTTTTTCCACGGTCGACTGTCACCCCTCGCTACGCTACTGACTCAAAGGTGCTTATTAATTCATCAAAAAGTTATCGATTTATGCCACTTTCAATGCATTTAGATATGTATACGATAAAATGCTTTCTTCAAAACACAAAAAAAAAGATACAAAAAAAAGTTTTACAATAAAACAAACGTACCTACACATTATAAACCGCTCGTCTATTATCACGTATCCTTGACATATTCTGCGTTCTGGGTACAGTTTTTGATTTATTTAATAGTAAAGTGTCTTCCTGGTGTGTCGCCGGATCCTTCCTTTCACTTCCGCGTGATATTATGTTCTCTTGGCACTCCTGCCTTCGACAAGACAAATTGAATTGAATTGAATTTGTCATTTTTTAAAGTGAAACCGTTAAAGTGATTTGAAATTCGGATGAAACGGAAATGACACACTACGGCACCTGCGAAGCATCATACTTCGCTCAAGGCTTCGATATAAAGTTGAGATATAAAACGAAAACGACGATAGATCTGCGCTCATTGGCCACTTTGTTTTTTTACGGGTCGTTGGAATATAATGCATAAATTCGCGCCTCGCCGAGCGCGTCCCATAGCGCAGCGGTATAGTACGTCGCAAATCTCAGCGGCCAGAGAAATCCAGCGGACGGAGGTTCGAATCCTACGAAATCCCACAAAAATATACATTTTTGTTTTTGTAAATCAATATCCAATCTTCAAACCACTTTAAAATAAACAGGCAAAAAAGCGACATCTAGCGACTTTCTAGCTTCACTTCTATCGCGTGTAGATTACACACAATTTTTCTGTTTTTTTTTCGAAATATGGAGTATATTGCATTGCACTATTCCTATATACATTGTGGAATAAACCATTATATCGCTACTTTCTCAATATTAGATATTCGTATCGCCAACCCCGCCATTCATTTAAACCTCCACAAAATAATTTCGGCGCATGTGCACTTTAATGGATTATCTAAAGGCTAAAAATCAATATTCTACTGTTGCGGATACCACTGCCTCAATTGGCTACTAAAATTTCAAAGTGGATATGCTTTGTTTGAGTTGTTTTAAGTATTACTTTGTTTTTATCTTTATGTTTACAACTGACAACATAAAATAAGTAAATACATTTTTATTTATAGCAACATTTTGTTATCGCTTTAAAATAAAAAGATTTATGATTACACCAGTTGACTGACAGCCAATATTGATTGGAAAAAATTACGCACAAGCGAAACAAAATGGGGCAAATATTTTTATATAAATCAAGACCTCTCCCAATCCGATCCAGCTGGTGGGCAGACGCATCCACCGCAAAGACCTGGACATACTCCAAGAACAAGGACACCCTTGCTAAATCACCAAACGTAGCGAACCACTTGGGGTTATTTACCGCAGAGGTGTTGGTTATGCAATGAATGGTTCCAGGGGCGGTCGTACTCATATCCATCTCCCAAATCGAAGAAGTTGTAGGGACGCTGCAAGATATATTTGACAAGGTCTAGTCAAGAGATGGAATACGACGGAACAGTCTGAATAGGTCTGCTTGTGTTTGTGAATGAAACTAGGAGAGTTCCGCGGCTTTCCACCCTACACCCAGATTCCAAACAACCTATGAGGGGTTGGTAGGAATCTGGAGTCAGTGTGCCCAGGAGTGACGGACGTATGAATCTATCCCTCCCACTGCAGTGCGAGGCGATGTTTCGAGAGATTCTTCCTGGAGAGGTAATAAGGTCTCCCTCAACTAGTCTCTCTCAATCTTGTCTGCCATGCAGTTGGTGGTCAGACGCATCCAACGCCAAGATCCGGAAAAACCTCACCCCATGATCCCGCTGAGTCACTAAACTTAGCGTACCACTTGGAATGACGTATGGCGGAGAATCCAATAAATGATTCCCCGGGCTGTGTACCCATACCGCCCTCCCAACTTGAAATGAGTGATGTTTAGGTGTTTATTTTACTAGATTTACAGCCGGCCTGCCTGATTACCGACACCAACAGGACTGCCAGGTGTTATATGTCGCGCCGCCCTAGCTCACTCCTAATCTGCAGACATTTTTTATTTTATGTTTTCTTTGTACAAAAAAAGATGCAGGGTAGGCAAACCACCTACTTTTCGTTTTTTTATAATTTTTTCACCCTGTCCCTTTTGAGAATAAGAGGTACGGTATGTTTGTCTTTCATAAGTATTACTAACACCTGTACAGAGTAAGCACTTGCATACTGCTCGCTAACAACGTATGCAGGGACAATGGGGGTCTAGTTTTGATTAATTATAAATGTAGAGTCGTTCTATAAAAAAAATAGAGTCCTTGTGAGAGCCCTGAAGGGGTTTCAATCTGTTACCTATACCGGGGCGGGTATATGGTGGATAACCTCCAATGTTCGTGGTGATAATTTTTTTCTTTATTTATTGCATATTTGGTTACATTTTTTGTGGATTTTTCGAGCACCATGCTAGGCTGATTCCCATGTTATGGTGGTCGATAATACTTTGCAAAAGACAAACAGTTTATTATTTATTTGCAACGTTTCAGTAATTTTGTCCAACACGGTAATACTATCGCACATAGGTATATCTAATTGTTGAGTTGTTCTGGAAAGTGAACACAAATGAATAACGATCCACCCATGGTACCGAAGTGCAGTATGCACTACACAGTGGGAGTAATACATTTGATTAAACTGCATCTGGTACTCAGATACCAGCTAGAAGTGCAAGTCTTTGGCTAATGACTCAGCCTTATCACTGGTAAGGCGTCTCAGTCTGCAGTGGCCATTAATCGATATCTCAGCACGCAGTACCAACGTAACAACCAACAATGACTGCCAACAACCAGAGGCCAACAATGACCAACAATAAATTGCTTTCCCCTGTTATGATAAACGATTAGTTCCGGTAATAAACTTGGCAACTATTGACCACTTCAAACTTCTCCCATTGAAGTTTTGCAATCAATGATGAAGTAAATTGAACTCCGCGTTACGTCCGTATGTATGTTAGGAAAAGGGCATTTATTTAATCAGAAATATAAATCCTTCTAACGGTTGTATAAAGGTGAGCTTATTTTCTAAAATGTTCCTTAATCCCATTCAATTTGGAATGGGTAACGCCATAACGGGAACCATTTATTGGATAACCAACACCCCTCACTGTGGTATGCAGACCGTAATCAAGCTTCACGACAGTCAAATTTTGTCAAAAAATATTTTAAAATATACCAAATTTTATTAAAAAATAAATTTTGCCAAAAACTATGCTTGAAATTAAAATATAAGAAATTGAAATATAGAATAGTATCTACTACTATAGTAGTTGATTTAATTTTAACTTAATGAATAAAACCTCAAATTGTAATATTTAACTCATTAAATCAAAATAAAAAATAATCATTCATATTAGACTTGCAGAAAATTCAACACGTGTCGCATATTAAATAAACATGGATAAATTTATCAAAAACACTATTAATTCGATATGAATCTTGCAATCATAAATAAAGATAAAAATATTAGTTACCGACCGAAGGTTCGGTTTCGGTTTCGGCAAGTTTCGGAAAAAAAATCTAGTTTCAGCATTATTTTCGGTTTCGGTGTTCGTGAATTATCGCATGTCGTTCGGCTGATTTCGGGTGAGTTCGTGGCTCGCATGTCACTCGCCATCAATAATATTGTGATTGTAAACGCAATTAAAATGAAAATACTCAATTACTGAGGCCCTTCCTTTAAGGGAGGACCTCATTAATTGAGTATTTATATGACCGGTAAGTGGCTGAGTTGACATCTTGGCTGGCTAAAAGCAACATTTTCTGCGATCTGCGATCGGACGTGTTCGGTGCACTGAACTGCGAGCCACGAAGTGTCATTTTGCTGCATACGCGCTCATAATCCTGTCAGGATTTGATTCAAATGTTTGTGTTCTTCGCTCCGTGAACTTTACGGTAGTTTGGTTTATTTTGTCAAAATACGTAAGTTTTATTTCGCTATTGAAATGATTTAAATTTTTTTTTTAGAAATTTAATTAAAATTAAATTTGATAATGTTATTATCGAGTTCTGCAAGTTTTTGGTTAGTGTTTTAGTTACAGCTGTTTCGACTTGTAAGGTCATTTTCAAACTGTGACAGTTTGAAAATGACCTTACAAGTCGAAACAGCTGTAACTAAAACACTAACCAAAAACTTGCAGAACTCGATAATAACATTATCAAATTTAATTTTAATTAAATTTCTAAAAATTAAAATGGAGTTCTACGAATTAAACACAAAAACAATTAATAATGAAATGATTTAGTTCATGAAAGGCCCTGAGGAAAATAATTTCCCTGAGGGCCTATGTAATCTTTGGGGTGCTGTGTGGAGGGTTTTTTTTATGGAAAGGAAGGAGAGGAGAGTTCTGGGAAGGATAAGGGGTGGGTAAGAATCTGGGGTTCAATGTGTCCTGGTCATCCACCTTTAAGACCTATATAAACCTCATCCCATGAACTCGGGCACCAAATCACCAAACGTAGCGAACCACTTGGGGTGACCCATGGCAGAGGTGTTGGTTATCCAATAAAGTTTCCCGGGTGGCGGTACCCATTCCCGCCTCCCGAATTATTTTGTTCTTAAGATGAAAGAGTATTTTTTGTTTAGTATACCTAAAGAAATTAGGTTTAAAAAAAATAATTTTGTTTTCTACCTTTTATTTTATGTTATTTGTTAATAATGTTCAAAAAGGTAGTACTTACTTTTATTTTTTTAATATTATTTACGAAACGATTTACGATTACGATTTCAAAAAGCATAAATAATTTATTTGAAATAAGGAGTGATAATTATGTTATATTTATTTTTAGTTCAAATATCAGAGACTGAATGATTGATATATGATTTAAAAATAAAGGCTGATTGATTAAGATTGACTACTTTTTTCCACGAAAACATGACCTCATATGGAAGTTTCGGTTTCGGTTTCGGATTCGGTCGAACCTGAGACCGAAGCCGAAACTCAGTTTCGGTTTCGGTTTCGGCGGTAAAAACTAGTTTCGGTCGGACACTACATGTTTGTTAATTTTGGTTTCTTTTACTTCAAAATTTTTTTTTTTTTTAAATTTTATTTAACACGTGTAATTAGAATGTTGTGATTGTAAACGCAATTAAAATTAAAATACTAAATTAACAATTTTTCAAAAAAAAAATTACAGTCTAAAGTAAATATTTTATACAAAACATAATACAACTTCTAAGTGCAACCTAAGAATCGTGACTCCCTTATCAGGCACTAGAGCTCCTCTTTTCTGATAAGGTATACATGACTATGTACGTATAGAATGTAACTCATATTTTTTATATTACAATAAAAAAATGAGATCCTTCCTTTGTAATGTAATTAAAGTGTTGATTGTAGACAATTTTTTCTTAGAAGAAGTAGTTAACATGTTATGTTAATTTTTAAATTTTTTGTTTGTTATATAGCAGTAATATGAAAATAAATATTTTTTCACATACTTCAATTATTGTTTTTTTATTATTTTTATTTCATTTAACACGTGTTAACTGTCTGTATAAGTGTAAAAATAAGCAACATTTCAGTAAATAGTAGATTTTTAACGGGTCTAAAAAAAATTCGGTTTCGGCCGAAACTGAGACAGATACCGAAGATTCGGTTTCGGTAGAAAGTTCTGTTTCGGTCGGACACCAAAAAATATGCGTTAAGAAAATGAAGATAATGTTTGTAGTTCTCAGTCGAAGAATGATACAGTTAAATATAAACGAATCGGATAGGGACAGATTAAGGCACTGGGTTCAATACCTGATGTGACCATATATTTTTCTAATTTTTCTGTTTTAAATTTTCGATCGAGAGTAGCTTGTCATCATTTAACAACCATTATGATTCCGCGTCCTCTACGCAACACAAATATAATCCATGTTGTATTGAGAATTTGATCGGAATCGCAAATCAAATATGTAGAACAGAAAGTCAACTACAGCAAATCCACGCGCTGGTTGTTGAAATCAATTCATTCCTTATCCATTAGTTGGAGCTTTTACGGCTGTGCGTGTGGTCTATGGTCTTAGTTCAGTTAGCAAAGCCGACAGTCATTCTTAGTAACTACTAAACTACTTACCTTAACGAAACTGATACTATTTTTTAAAAATATTTTCAAATTAACATCGGAAAATGATTCTCAAAAAGTTCAGCAGTATTTTCCTTAGAAAAAGAGAAATATATATTTTTTAACCAATTTTTTATTTATTTTTTTTATTTATTTATCTATAATAAAATATGTTTACAATGGTTTTATTTGTATGCCTGTCTCACTAGGGTATACCTGTGTCGAGACAGGCGTAAGTTAGATAAGTAAATTAGAATAACTCTAGTTATTTTTTTTTGTACGAATACCACACAACAGTCTCAACTGCTCCCGTCTGGAGCCAGTGAGACTATGGCATCCACAATCGGGGTTTGTTGTGAGGCTGAAGGTAGTAGGGGGAAGGAGATGGGTGTTAGTTTTTTAAACCTGTTGTTTATAAATATAATAGGATTCCTTGAATCCTTCTTTTTTCTAATTCGCAAGCAAAACAGGCAGTTCTTTCAAAACCTAAGAACTGGAACCGGGCTGGTCTCCAACTAGGTAGAAATAAAAAGTGCAAAATCATCATGTTCCTAATAAAGTTATTTAAAAATAAAATCAGAATACTGGTCTAAACGTAGAATACTTTTGTTGAATGTGACCAGAAACCCAACACTAATGTTCTCTAATAATATATTTATTACGTCGGTAAGTTCTAATTTTCCAGTTCACAGTTCACATTTACAAAACCTTTACATTGTCGACGCAAGACATTAGGCATTGATTCATATTACTAACTGCTCTCTGGTCTCCGGTAAACTGCGTCGTGGATTTATCGCTAATTATGAATTATCATCCAGAGACAGCCACGGTTAAATGCTCGTTAATCATAAGAAATTTGCGCATTATGGATATTGGTACATAATAATCATACGAATCCATTAGCGGACTGGTAAGGCACACGATCTCGCCGCAGGCTGGAATTTTTGTCATTCTTTACAGAGAGTTATGTACAACAATCTACAATGTATAATTCACAGTATAATACGGCCGCTTTCCCAGTGCATTGCCTTTAGCCCCGAGACAATTTGGAGTGTAATTTTGCTCTCTATTAAAGTTCTGGAAGTTAATGTAAACCAAGAGCCATTCTTTTGTATTGTTCTGTTTGATAGAAGTATTTTTTTGATTCAGGTAATTTACCCCAAAAATGCTTTGTGCAGTTGAACTTGTGATAGGTGATTATAATTTGCAGCACGATCAAAAAGGGGACAAGACATATCAAATATTGAAGTCATTTAAGTCCACGAACCCATATAGAACTGATAAAGCAAACGATGCATGCCTTTGAAAGAAGAAAGATTTTTACAATTGAAGGATACAAAGTCAAGAGTATCCTCATGCACACCGCCCTGGCAGAATGAACTCTGGAGAACTCGAATTTTAAACAAATGAGCTGCAATAGATAATGACCAATTCTCATTCTCGAGATACAGCAAATAAATCTTTTGAATTTTTTTCCTTAGGCTTCCTATATGGAGTTAACGTAAAAATAGGACAGATTAAAAACAAGCAGGTGAAATGGGGAAAACTGACTACCAAATTGTTAATAGGATAGGAACTCAAAAAAATGTAACAAACCAAAACGAAATTAGACGAAATGTAGGTGCCTTTAATAATTTGTATGTATTTAAAAAAAAATATATATTAATACCACACAAGAGTCCCAACTGCTCCCGTCTGAAGCCAGTGAGATTATGGCATCCCCAATTGGGTATGTTGTGAGGCTGAAAGTAGTGGGGAGGGGAAGGAGATTGGGAAGAGGAAGGTGAGGAAGTACCTGGTTATTCAGATCTGGTCATAAAACATGGCTAATGCTATTTCAAGCAACGTTTTAATTCTGAATGGTGGTCTTACACCAGGGCGATACTGAGAGTATCTTCCACTCAGGAACGTGCCGCAAATATACTACATATTATTTTAAATGAATAAATTGTGAAATAACACAAATTAATGAAATAAAATTTATTTGCCATGCCGGGATTCGATCCCGCGACTTTCGGTGTGCGAGTCAAGAGCCTTACCGCTGGACTGTTCATGACTATTATTATGAATATTCTAACAATATTCAACAGAAAACCATTTAATGAGCTACCCTCTTTTCAATATAATCCATTTCGCTTCGTGATGGTCCTGCTCCAAGTTAGCATGGTGGCAGTATCTCGGAGCGTGGGATCCTGCTTCCGGGCACGGGTTCGCGGCGAGGCAGCACGTGGTCACTGGCGGAGGCGGAAATAGCACCCCGGGCAAGCGCACTGGCGCAGTGCAATCCAACCGTTACTTACTATTAGAGCCTTTTTTCTTTCTAAGGGGAGCGTATTGAAATCATTGAAGGCATTACAGACAGATTTATTGCTGATCCATATAAATATGAATGCTTACGCTTAAGAAACGTGTAGGTTGGTCTTAGAACAGTAAGAGTTGGTAACTACCAGTGGCGTGAACACAGTTTGTAATCACGGTAGGCAGTAGGAAAAACGGCGATTAAAAGGAAATATTAAAAAATTACCCCAAACAACATCCACTTTTGTGAAAGTTTTCCCTCAGAATGGTTAAACTAGATGAAGACGATGTTGTTCTGGATTATCTAAATCCTATAAAATATCCAAATAACTACTTCATTTTTGAGGCGTAGGTCTTTCAACCTCCCAATGACCGGGTATCCGTGGTATATATTTTCAAAAATATATATTTTTTAATGTGCAATTTTAACCCTTATGTATAAAGAAACTGTATGAAAGACAAGGTCACAATCGCTTGCGCCAATTTCATCTTTGTTGGAGCCAAAGATTTTATTCTTGTGGCAACAACTATTTTTTAATGCTTTATCTGTGACTTGGGAAAAGCTGTCAAAACCGAAAAGTCGAACTTTTCGCTTTTTTGTTCTTTTTCAAATGCTTGTAAAGGAATTTATTAGCAAACACCTTTAAATTGAGTTTTTTCACGTAGGGTGTCTATTCAGGTTTGTGTAGAAATAAAAACATCACTTCAGTTTTGTATTAATATATTTTTTTGAGCAAAAGTCAGGACGATAATTTCCGCGCGGTTTTAGAATATTTTGCCGGGTATTGACAGGTCAAGCAAATTACTGGATATGTTTTTCATGTCTTTTTCCGTCAAATAAACACAGACAATATTAGATACGTTTTAAGATTTTCACGGCCAAAAGTATTTTCGTTATTTGTTTTTCACCCCAAAAACAAATAACGAAAAAACAGACAATATTATTTTGAAAGAAATCCAACATGATATATTATTAATACCACGTTAGTACAGTACGTTAGTTAGCAAAGTAGGGGGTGTTTAACCCTTATTATATATTATTATACCCTTATTATAACCTTTTATTAAGGGGGATTACCCTTCTCATAGATTATCCATACGATAATGTACATTTTCGATTAATTAAACATGATTTATTTATTTAAAAAGCCAGTCTTTACAATACGGTACTTGAACCTTTGAATGAATAGTGGCTATATACAGACTAAATTAGCCGAGTTTTTTTACCTGTTGCGAGTATTTATTTGTTTATTTATTAAAATTCGTTATCTATTAGGAGAATGGTAAAATACGCCCTAGTTATATTAATAATAGATGTGAGTGCCAAAAGATAACACTGGTTACTGAATTTTCCGGCATTACGAAAGGCACGGCTCTTATGGACAATAACAATTCAATTTGGGAGGCGGGTACGGATACCACCGTCCCGGGAATCATTTATTGAATAACCAACACCTCTGCCATAGGTCATCCTAAGTGATTCGCTGCGTTTAGTGACTTAGCCGGGGTGACCTGGTTCATAGGGTGAGGTTTGTCTAGGTCTTAGCGGCCAATGCAATTGCCCACCTACTGCATGGCGGGCCGGACCGGAAGAGAATGGTCGAGGGAGTCATTTTGACTTCTCAGGCCGTACTCTCCAGGTGTTGGTTATTCAATAAATGGTTCCCGGGCGGCGGTACCCACACCCGCCTCCCAAATTTAGGTGAAAAAAAAATCGTCCCTTTTTGAAGGAGAAAAAGTTGGAATACTAAACCTCGGTATTCTAATGGAGGAGGCAAACATCCTCCCTGATAATGATGGACCTCCGCTTTCACTGATTTATTATTCACAGAAAATTCAAATATTTACAAAGAGATCTGCAAAACATCACCAATTTTCCAAAAGTCGATAAAACCGAACATTCGCGTGGTATTGGTAAAAACATAGGTATACCCCAATCCTCTTAATTTAAAATTTTACACAACTAATAAACATCCATTTTCCATACCGTAATGGTTGTACATCGGTTTGTTTGTTAAATTTCAAACATGTTTATTAGTAAGGCTCCTGGAGTGTGGTGAAATCGATAACTGTACAATATCGGATTGATAGGCTAACTTCCGATGATTTTATACCGGTATTCTTAGCACAGCTTCACTATTGATAGTCGAACCGATATTGACAGGGAATAAATAAGAAATCGATATACGCTGGTAATGCTGGCGGATCTGTCCACGAATTCACATTCCGAAACTTCAAACGCCACATAAAATATTAATAATTTGCAATATTGAATAACCTTCAAGTAAATATGCATTGGTAGTCCGCTTTTACTTTTTGACACAAAACGGGGGATAATTAGTAAATCATTTCTTTAATCATATTTCAACCACTTTAGTTTGTCTTGAAGGTCCCATAAATTGGTCCCGTCTTTATTGAATTATTTAAGTCTATGAATCGCGTATACGACTTCTTTCAATACATAAAGCTTCGTTAGTTGAACTCGGTTCAATAAGCCAGTATTTTTGCATTTTAAACTACCTTTTCCAAATAAATGCGTGTATTGATAGTTCCGAAACTTACCTGATACCATGGAGGCCGCCTAAAAGATATTAATCCTCGGTCGCAAATATTGATAACTTACAATAGATGACGCATTTGGTCAATATCGGATTGATATAGGATTTTATTGATCGTCCATGCTAGGTACTCTCGTGGACAAAAGCCAAATCCTGTTTACTATTTCAAATGCATATGGATTGAGGGGCACAATTAATTATGAATATTCATTCTAAATGAAACCCCGGGGGCCGCACGTTAAGACTTGATGCCTTGATGCAATGGCCTGGAATTGATTGATTCAATAATATCTCCACAACATGCACTCTGTCGTGATTGGCTGACATTAGAAGGGAAATTTGCTATTTGACAGCTTTTGAATTAAAGCTTCAATAAAGTTACAAGTTAATTTGTCTCATGTAGAAGTTCATACACCTCTCACCTCCTCCCTCCCCACTTTCTCCATTTATTTTTTTATGTGAATACCACTTAACAGTCCCAACAGCTCCCGTCAGGTCACAAAACACGGCTACAGCCATTTCAAGCAACATTTTACTTCTGAATTGTGGTCTTACACCAGGGCAACATGCGGCAAATATATCTTATATTATTTTGCATGATTAAAATGTGAAAACACAAATCAATCAAATAAATTAAAAGAAGACAATACTAGCGAAACTCGATCAAAAATCTGGAGACAGAAAAATCAGAAAAAGATATTGGTACCTCTGGGACTCGAACCCAGGACATTCTGCTTTCATGGCAACAGCTCTACCAACTGAGCTAAGGTGTCTATATTCAATTCGGTCACTTTTAACTGTATCATACTTCGACTAAGAACTACCAACATTATCTTCATTTTCTTAACGCACATATTATTGGCTGCTATCTTTATATATGATTGCAAGATTCAAATCCGAACTAAACTGTCTCCAGATTTTTTATTGAGTTTCGCTTGTTTTGTCTCCATTTAATTAAATATTACATTTTAAGGTTTTACTCATAAAGTTAAAAATAAACAATCTAATAAAGTTTACTTGCGAACGACGGGACTCCGCGATCTCCGCATCGCAATTCGAGAGCCTTGCCCATGGAGTACGGATGCCATCTTAATCTAATTAACTACTTTCAGCCTCACAACATACCCCAATTGGGGATGCCAAAGTTTCACTGGCTCCAGACGGGAGCAGTTGGGCCTCTTATGCGGTATTCACATAAAAATACTCATATTTTTAACAGAAATGATTTATTTTTTTATGTCACTTTTGCTGATGAAAAATTAATAAATCTTCTCAGAATATATTGATTACTCTCTAAAATTTGATTAAGAAAATATTATTATTGTTAACCTATTTATATAAATACAAATAAAAAAGTCTGTACATATAGATTACTAGCTTTTGTCCCCGGCTTAGCATAGTATTAGGGGGGTTCCCACTACGCCTTCTCCATACGCCTTCTTCCCTATCCCCACTCCACTCCCCCCTCGCCCCTCCCAGCCCCTCCTCCCTACCCAACCCCCCTCCCCCTCCCTTCTGTCCTGTCGCCCTTCCCCCTATCACCCCTTCACCCTCACCTCCGTACCAGTTACATTCATTTTTCAAACAGCTCGCGTGCCACCTATTAAAGCGTAACAATCTAACACGCTGTTTCGCATTTATAATATTAGTAGAGATTAGTATAATTTTAACTATCCAAGGGATCTCCATATTAACCTAAACAAATAACAAAATGACAGCCCACGACAAATAATTACCAAGCTTTGCTTTTCGTATGGACAATAAACGTATTACAAATAATTTCATAACGCCAGAGCTTACCAATATATATAGCCCATATTATTCGCAAATAATGAAAGTCCATATTAATTATTATTTTTAATTGTTAAACTAACGTTTAAGACAAGATTTTTATGCATAGCACAAAGGGTAACAATTATTATAAGTAATAATTATCAGCCTGAAACACTCATCCACATTGAAAAAATCTTCCGAGAAAAAATACATGACGCCAACGGGACTTGAACCCGAAAAAAGAAGATTTTTCTCGGAAGATTTTTTCAATGTGGATGAGTGTTTCAGGCTGATAATTATTGCTCATAATAATTGTTACCCTTTGTGCTATGCATAAAAATCTTGTCTTAAACGTTAGTTTAACAATTAAAAATAATAATTAATATTTGACAAGTTTAAGTATTTCTCCAATAAATGAAGACATAATTTGTCTCGACGCCACCTAGCGACGGATTTAACACTAACAGTTGGTTGTTTTCAGGTGGAAAAAATATAATAAGCAGTAATTATTGAATGAAACACTAGTATATATTGAATCATTTGGCGGGTATAAGATAAGCCGCCATAGCTCAATTGGGAGACCAGCTGACCGGCAATCAGAAGGGCACGGGTTCAAGTCCCGTTGGCGTCATGTATTTTTTTTCGGAAGATTTTTTCAATGTGGATGAGTGTTTCAGGCTGATAATTATTGCTTATAATAATTATTAAAGTCCATATTATAAAGATGTAGATGGGTATCCATGCAAATTTCTGATGATTTCCGGTATAACAAATTCGTAGCAAAAGGTAAAAGCAGCCTTAATTTCATCTGCATTACATTAGACCTACTAGTACTCTGCGACACAAACCATACATAATAGCCAAGATGGTTTGCAGGCTAGTTTCCCAGAAGTTCACGGACACAATACAATTAAACATTATCGTTCCGCTGAATGACTTAGGTGCCAGTTTGTTCTGTAAACACTTTGCAATCTGCGGAGAGCGAATCAAATAATTGAACCTCGGTGATTGGCGCATTTTTCCAATGCGCGTGAGAATTATTCCGCCTTTCAGGTTGCGTGTAAGAATGCATCAGAACGCAGCGGTATTTCGGATTTGCCTTACCACGCATGAGCGTTACAATAAATTCGTATACAATTACCGGGAGGGTCGGTATTAGGTAATACACTTGTTCGATTAAACGTCTCTCGGGATTGTCTCTAATTGGTATTTTGTATCCTACGGGTCGGAGGGAACTCGGGATCTGTGGGAATTCTGCGTTCTGCGCACTATCATTAATATTAGTAGGGTAATGCAAAGTTTATGCTAATGCGTAATGTAGCCTGCCTGATAATGGAGCGATTCTTGGCGTACTGTGTTGTTAGGTTGTTGTGTTGAGAGTCGGTACATAGTATCATGATTCATGGACATTGGTTATTACAAACATCTATCTACGCATTCGTGAAATTATATTTTTTTGATGGCTAATTTCTATGTATTTTATCAATTCATTTTTATTTCAAAAGTTTATTTATAGAATCAAAGATTCGACTGACCATTCAAATTAACGATTGAATTTTGATTTTTTTAAAATTTTTCTTTAATTATTGCTTTGATGGTTACACAATTTGTGGATTTTTTGACCACCATGCTGGGCAAATGCCCGTGTTATGGTGGTCGATACAATCTTAGTATTATTACGATGGCCCCTGTGGTCGAGGTGCAAGGCTTTCGACTTTCCTTCCGAAGGTAGCGTAGTTCCAATCCTGGCGTGCGTAAGTATATTTTAATTGATTGAATTGTGCTATTTGCCAATTTAATCATTTAAAATAATATGAGGTATATTTGATGTACGTTCCAGGGTGAAATACACTTTCAGTATCGCCCTGGTGTAAGACTACTATTCAGAATTGTTGCTTGAAATGGCTTTGCGGTGTTTTATGACCAGATCTGAATAGCAGGTACTTCACCATCTTTCTCTTCCCCATCTTCTTCCCTTCCACATTTCAGTCTTACAACATATCCTGATTGGGAATGCCGTAGACTCACTGGATCTAGGCGATTGGTAGCAGTTGGGACTCTTGTGCAGTATTCACATAAAAAGATTGTCATATTTATCCGTTCTTAGTGATTAGATCTGCATGGCCAGGTTCTTGCTAACCTTCTTCTTCCCCTTTCAACTCAATTAAACTTCACAACGTACCCCATTTGGAAATGCCATAGACCCACCTTTTGTGGGGAATTTACACAAAAAATAAAAATCAACTAGCGTAAACAAAGGTTTTTCACCATAATACATCACTTTTCAATTGCGTTGACCGAGCAGCTTTGCGCGTGTCTGTGCAAGAGTGTCACAGTTGATAGAATGCATTCTCTTTGACAACGAGTCTATCTGCCAAGTTTGATATCGTAAAGTGGGTAAATTTTCACTTCCAAAATTAGCATCTATTCAAGAAAACATAATCGAAATTCAAAAAGATGTATTTAACCCAAAAAACGTATAATTAGTGTAAAACTATCATATATCTTTGAAAGCTGTTTTTAAAATTCGGCTTCAGCAGGATCGTACCAAACTTTTCCACATTTATTGAAATTATTGATTTTTTTATTTTTAATATTTTTTTGATAACTTTCTACATTATTTGTTTAAACTGTAAAGCCATCCTTTGTAGATATTTGGTACAGTTTTACAATCTAAAATATCTTTGGTTCTCGCTGGATTATAGAGAAATATTTCTTTTATTTTGAAGTAATTGTGGATTATATAAAATAATAGAAATATTTTAAAACAATACCAAAAGTTACAAAGTTGGTTAGGATTATGTTACGCTAACAAATACGCGGTTTTTGTGATCAACCTAAGCCAGTGAACAGTCCTAAATTTCAGTTTTTTTTTATTCTGATAAAATTAACACGCACAAATATATTTAGAAATGTAAAATATCATAGTAGAAGAAAATCATCTTTAATTGCTTGTAATCTCTCCCTCACATATTTAGATTACCGAAATCTGGAAAAAAAACAGGAAAAAAATGGATAAACCGTTTGTCATTTAGTACACTTTTACACCACATAGACAAAATATGACTGCGAGTAGTTTTAAAGTGTCAAGTCGTAAGAAACAAGTGCAGGATTTAAAAAAGTTATTATTTAATCACTAAATACAACATTAGCGACTCTCAATCGAACATTTGAAACAGAAAAATCGCGAATACGATCGCATCCAGGAATTGAACCCAGGACCTTAGCCTAGTCGGTAGCTACTATACCACTGAGCTAATGGGACTCTTCAGTCATATTTAACTTTATCATACTTCGACTAAGAACTACCAACAATAGCTTCATTTTCTTAAGGCTCCGTAGTAAGCATTAAAAAAGAAGAAGAAGGTGGTTTGAAAGGGAGATATGTAAAAACGAATGTTAGAGGGAGGGCACTAATATTAAAGAACGATAATAATAGTTAAGCGAAAATTGAGAAAATATTTAGTAAATTACGAATCGTGTAAAATAGAGCAAAAATGTCTTAAGTAGCATACCATCTATAATATAAAAATGAATCGCTAAATTTGTTGGTAAGCGCAAATCTCGAGAGCGGCTGAACCGATTTCGCTAATTCTTTTTTTAGAATATTCCTTGAAGTTCGAGGATGGTTCTTACGGAGAGAAAAATTAAGAAAATTGCGCAGAAAATTAGATAATAACAGAAAACATCGCACGTTTGACAGTTCGCGTGTTAGAGAATTTTCGCGTGTTAAAGAACATTTTGCAAAACAATGAATGATTGTTCAATCAGGATTCTATTTTTGAAAAGTTGCAAAATTTATTTAAAGTAGGTACTCCCCTAATAGTTTGAATCGAATCAAGAATTTTAGATATTTAAATTAGGTACCTATGTTTGGTACCAAATTTAATATACATGAAAAATGGAAATTTGTATAAAAATTGTAAAAGGTGGCACGCGGGCTGTTTAAAACTGAATGTACTGGGATTGAATATATGGAACGCGGGAGGAGGGTTGGCGGGACGAGGGAGCGGGAAAGGGAATAGGGAAGGCGGTGAAGGTGGAAGGGGAACGCAGGAGGGGGGAGGGGGACCTGGGAAGGGGAAGGAGAACTCGGGAGAAGGGTTTGCGGGACGGGGGGAGGGGGGGAATGGAGTGGGGAGAGGGAAGGTGGAGGTGACGGAGTGGGAACGCGAGAGGAGAAGAGGACGCAAGAGAAGAAGGGCAGGCGGAAGGGGAACGGGATGAAGGGGAAAAGGACACTCAGGGAGAAACAATTTCTTTATTAAATGGCGTAGCAACGCATGCTGGGACCAGCTAGTATTAAATAATAACAAAATGTGTTCTTTTTTTTAATTTTCGGTGTTCTTTTTTTAAATTAATATAATTGCCGTTTCGGCTCAATAAATGCAAAGATATTATCTTCAAAAATAACATATATATTTTTTTAAGTACTTAAATATATAAAGTGTTCAAGGAAAATATGTTAAAATTCCGAAGAAATTCGGAGTGTCAGGTCTTGACGCACATTTTATTGACGGCTATCTTTATGAATTATGAAATGCTATATAGATAGTTTCTTGGATAAATTTAAAAATGAAAATATATGATACATTGTTTTATAAAGATACATACATATATTAATATTGCAACATTAATATATAGGATATATTTAAAAAAAAAAAAATAAAAAAAAAATGAAACCTTAAAATAAATAAAACAGATGAGGCAAAAATGACAGCAGTATGCGAGTCAGAAGCCTCGATTAAATATTATAATATAAAAATATAAAATTTAAAAAAGTTATTATTGTTGACTTAAAGATATGAAAACAGCAACTAGGCTATTGTTGTTTCAAATAGACGAAGATAGATACAAAGTAGATGGCGCCCAGTCTCTAATTTAACCCGTTTCCATAAAAGCATAAAGCACACAGTGACGTTTGTCCCGCATTCACCTGTTGAGCGGCAAACACAGTGTCCTAATATTGACCAAGTGTGCTACTCGTATAATATTATGTACTCGGATGTGCTATGTTCTATGGACGGACATTGGACGTGCCCCGCGCAGTCACTAACTTCTGCCGTCAGTCAGTCCAGCCGTTAGCACGGGCCAGTCGAGGCAGGACTGAACTGACGTATTCATATTTTTTTTATGTGAAATTAACCAATAATTATGTCAATAGTTGGTAGACCTCGCAACTCAAACATCTTAACAATCAAAACCAAAATTTCCACTGATATCATAAGATTTTCAAGTAGGTTCTTGATCACTATTACACCAAATAATTCACAAATTACTCGCGCAATCGCAACTTTTACCCACTACGAAAAATTACTACACTTAACATTTTACTTAACATTTTTCATGAATCCTTGCAAACATATAAAACAAATTTATAAAATTTCTCGGCGTGATATTACAATTAGTGAGCACACAATTCTTGATTTTAAAATGTCTCCTTATCTCCCCCCCTCCCTTTTCTTTCTTTTTATTTTTATTACTCGTTCATTCACTAATTAAGTTTTATGATCAGTTCATATCTCAGGCGAAACTACCAAATGACATTCTATGGACTTACTTAATAGGTACTCGTGCAAAAATTTA
Organism: Limnephilus rhombicus; assembly: GCA_929108145.2. Taxonomy (NCBI): domain Eukaryota; kingdom Metazoa; phylum Arthropoda; class Insecta; order Trichoptera; family Limnephilidae; genus Limnephilus; species Limnephilus rhombicus. The sequence continues at coordinate 50,345,388 of OV815286.1, read as the reverse complement.
ATGTAACATTCCTTATAACTTGTGTTATAATGTACATATTGTGTATGTCTTAATAATCAAATAAACAAACAAATACCTACCTAGTTAATTATATTTAACACAAGAAATGCTATGTGGACGTGTTTCGTGGGTTCCATGCCAACCCAGAATCAAGTCAACTCAACACTTCTTTCAAAAGTCATTAAAAGCTATGAAAAATAAAATTGAAAAATAGCCCGTAACCCAACCTAACGTAACCTATTTAACCAATTTTTTAATATATATTTTTCATCACTTTTAAATGACTTTTCAAAGGAGGTGTTGAGTTGATTTCATTCTGAGTTGTCCAGTCACCGCTTTGTGATCCAAATTTCCAATTTGGTAGGTGGGTATGGGTCTATGGTCCACCCGGGAATCATTTATTGGATAACCAACACCCCTGTCATAGGTCAACCCAAGTGGTTTAGCAGGGGAGCCCGGATTCATGGGGTGAGGTTTGTCTAGGACTTGGCGGCGAATGCGTTTGCCGGAGAGTTCGGGAGAGGCTGATTGAGGGAGACCTAACCTAGACCTCTCCAACCGGAACCTCTCGACCCTTCGGCTTGCATCGCATTGGGAGGGATGGATTCATACGTCCGTCACCTCTCATACCTTTTTCCTTCCTAGAACTTCGTCTCCTTTATTTCCCTAAAATACCCTCCACACAGCATTCCCAAAGAAGACATAGGCCCTGAGGATTTATTTTCTTCAGGGCCTTAAGTAATGTACAAAAAAAATGTTTGGCGAAAATCGTAATTAAATTTAATATAAAATTAAAAACTGAGCATGATTACGAAATTCAAATGGGATGGGAATCAAAAGTGAGACAGAGCGTGTGCTGTACGGAATATTTGTTTCTATTCAAATTTAATGGAAGGCACTTCTTGTTTTCTTGTTTATTCTATGCATTTAGCATATATTTTATTTAAAATCAGGAATTACACAATTAGTCCGTAAAACATCACTATCTCAATGACCATCCTTTTTCAAACTTTGTTCAGGCAGATAGACACCATAATATTGAAAAAATGCCAATAAAATACTCCAAATAAACACGACGGTTTCATTTATGAAAAAACAATCTATACCTACTGATCCATCAAAACGGCCACCATATTGAAACAGAAATGGAATGTTCAAACAGGCAGTTTACAGGCAGACAAAATGCAAACCGATCCAGTTAAAACAAGGCTTCACTAAGCTCAGTCAATAATGCTTCAACCACCTTATTAATATTGTGGGTGGTTTCGAAAAAACAGTAACATAGACAAACGTTAAAGTAACCAACTTATAAGTTTATTTTTAAATTTATTAATGTTTATTGATCAATTATACATTTACGAACATAAGCGCGAGCCGAGCTACGAATAATGGGAAAGGAACGAAGCAACCGCAAGCGGCGTTATTAAGGGCCCGCAACCCGGATTTGTTCAGATTTATTACATATTTCCCTTAAACACGGTAAATTTTAAAGCTCTTAAAAAATATATGTTATTCTTGAAGATAATATCTAGACTTTGCCCGCGCCGAAACGCAAGTTATATAAAATTCCCTCGATAGAAAAAAATCGCAAAGTATGCTCCAAAAATTATTATTAACACGTTTTTTTCAGTTATTTTACAAGTTATATGTATGAAAAAATTCACAGTGTTTCTTTAAATGCTGTTTAAGATAATGCCCGCGAGATTTTTGCTCTATTTTAAACGAGTCGTGTTTTATTTAACATTTTCGCAATTTTCGCATCGATTTTGTCGCTGTAAATGTTAGCGCTCTCCTCTAACATTCGTAATTTCGTATCTCTCCATCTTCTTCTTTTCGGGCCCGGTTGCAGAGCCTTAAGGTGAAGACAATGATACTAATTCATTAGATATTAGATTATGCGTTTTTAGACAATCCTAGATTCAGCAATACTAAAAAATGTGTTGTTTTTCTTTATTTTTAACTTCATAGTATTTTTTTAATAATTGAGTTAAATGAAAAACTTATTTATTAGTACATTTTTAAGAATTTTCACCTTAAGGCCCGGCAGAAAGTGTGTAAAAAGAAGAAGAAAGGGAGATTTGTAAAAACGAAGAAAGCTCGCTAACATTAAAAAACGATTATTTATTTATTTATTTACGCCCTTGGAGCATTTACATCAATCGTCTAACACAGTAATAATAGAAATGGAAACAATAAAATACCAATTATTATTTCTCTTCTTTTACACTAAAAGAAAGGAAGCAGAATTAGAAAGAAATAACAACAAAAACAATTTTAGAAGAAAAATAATAAAATTTTTATCAGAATTTTTGAATAAAATGAAACAATGCAACTTTGTATAAACCACTTATAAAATGTGCAAATCCGACCGGTTTCGGAACAAACGTTCCTTCGTCAGGGAAAGCTTATACTAATTTGACAGTTTAGAACAATGTTTTATTAGGGTAGGGGTGGAGCCGTTGTTAGTTAATAATCTAGATTGGGTGGGTAGGTACCCACATATAGTACCCACCCAATCTACATTATTAACTAACAACGGCTCCACCCCTACCCTAATAAGACATTGTTCTAAACTGTCAAATTAGTATAAGCTTTCCCTGACGAAGGAACGTTTGTTCCGAAACCGGTCGGATTTGCACATTTTATAAGTGGTTTATACAAAGTTGCATTGTTTCATTTTATTATAATGGATAACCACAAAGTAATAGCTTCATTCAAAAATATAGAATTTTTGAAATTTCTGATATAAATTTAGGTAAGGAATAAATGAAAATATCAACGGAACTGAATTTATTACCAAGCCTATGTAGTCTTTGGATTGGGGAGTTAATGAAATAGTTAGTTTTAGACGGATAAACAAAGAACATATAATAACTAAGGGAAAATAGTGAAAATATTTAATAAAACACGGCTCGTTTAAAATGTAGTAAAAATCTATCGACAAATGCTTAAGTTGCAATTAAAGGTATATTAAATTTTTTCATAACTCTAACATGTTAAATAACGGAACTAATATTTGTATTTTTAATACTATGTATTTTTAATAATTTCCAGAGTTTTCTCTCGAGGAAATTTCACATAAATTATCGTTTCGGCTCTTCTAAGATATTATCTTCAAATATAACATTTATTTTTTTAGAAACTTAGAAACCGAAAATGTTCAAGATAAATATGTTATAAATCGGTAGAAATTCGGAATGTCGGTGCTTAAGAAATAAATAAAAATGCTTCCCTTTTCACGTAGATTAAACTACATCTTAAAATGCTCATTTATTTTTTGTAAATATCTCTTTAGAAGGTGTTTCTTAAAATAATAATAATAATCGTTAAAAATGTAAAAAATAAATAAATTATCAACAGTTGAAAACTGTGAGTTTCTCAGTACGATTAATCTTTAGCCCACTGTCACTTTCTCCTGCGCTTCGTCTCTGTCCATTCTCCGTCCATCCAGAGAAACCTCTGCCACCGCGGCCGTTAAATGCACTTAACAGCTAACAACATGATGCGAAGGCTCCCGCGCTGAGATGTTTTCATCGGCGATTAGGAGACCATGAAGCGGCCGCTAATTGATCCTCAAAACACAAAGCATAGTCCACGGGCAACGCTACCTACCAACCTGCCTACCGACCTACCTTCCTACTACCTCCCAACTACCTACCAACTACCTTCCTACCTTCCAACTCAACAGGTACCGGTGAAATGGGGCGACATTGAAATCGATGGGCAACTTTGAAACTTAAAAAAAATAATTTTTGATCCTCCAGTACCTACCGTAATGCAAATATCATAAACATACAAACAATCTAATGTCATAAAAAGAACTAGACGATATTCAGACCGATTTGCAGTAATTTTAAAAGCGCGAACATCAATGTTAAAAAAGCAATATGCTAAAAAGTTTTTTTATTTCGTTATTGCTTTTTGGGGTGCTATCATGTCGTGTTGGGCTACCTCCTTCTTTAGCCAACGTTTCCAGTGTCCATCATCAGGGCAGATTCAGCAGATGTGTGTTCTGCCGGATCATAATAATTCCACACAAACAAATAGAACAATCCGAACTATTTACTCACAAAACATATTAATATCCGTAATGAATACTAATTTTAGACAAAGCATACAATACTACCTAGAACTTAATTGTAATATTTTTCCGACCGTAATTAAAACACAAAATAAACAAACTAGCCTTAAAAACAAATTAAAAACTCAAGAAAAAACAAAACAAAACAAGATCAAGTCAACAGGAGGAGATTTTGTAAAAAAACGGTAAAATAAACAATTTAAAGAAACATATACAGAATATCTATTCTATTCAGCATATTATACCGCCGATATAGAATAACATTTTCGTCAAAATATAAACAAAACATAAATAACATAAGCAACACATTAAAATCTACTTTTTGTTTATTTCTATGCAAGATGATCAAATCAACTTAGGTAAAACAATGTCTGTATTGTATTTTGTAGACCTCAGAATAGATATTATACCCAGTGAGGAATTAAAAAAAATTATAAATTATTCCAAGAGTTATTTAAGTATGAATAAAAGTAACGTTAACAATCGTTTTGCATATTTTATGTTCAATATACATTGAGGTTATGGACGTCTTTAAGTAAAAACAAGATTTACAAAGGTAGCCTCAACCTGGGATGTGACTTTGATCGGATATATTTAAAACACGCTTATCAAATGGCAATTTTAAAGTTTTGTTCGGTTGGCACCACTATCGTTTTCCAGCCATTTGTTTTGTCGATTTCTCTAATCAAAATCGATCAAAGTTACCCCATTTCACACCCTGTTGATATTATTTTACAATGTTGGTGTTAGGCCGTAAGCTTAAAGCCCTCCGATTCAAACGGTGCCGTCTGCTTTTGTTACTGTTTTCTTGTTGAAATATTATTTTCTTTAACATTGACTACAACCGCGCGCCGATTGACATTCAGTGGCTACATCTTGAAATCTTTCATTGATTTCATAATGTTAATTGATTTACTAATAAGAGCCCCTTTCGTATAATTTTCGCTTTTCCTCATTCGTAACATAGTTACTCAGGGATTTATTTTCTATTGCAGTCTCCTTTCATCCTTTTATCAGTCAGTTGCTCACTCACTACCAACAGGCTTGGTATCAGAACTTTACAATGGACTACCAGCCTCGTCGTTTTTGTTGGCGCCTATTGTATTCTGTTCTCATTCCTTGATGTTTCTGTACACACACTGGACTTTCCAACCAACCTGCCCCATTGTCTTATATATATTTTTTCATACTAACACATATTGTATCTTGTATTTCCCGCTAAGCACTTGCATACTGCTTACTAACAACGTATGCAGGGACACTGGAGGTCTAAATTCGTTCTAAACTAAATGTGGCTTCGTTCTTTCAAAAAAAAAGCGAGAGCCTTGAATGAGTAACCACCTGTTATTTATACCAGGGCGGGTAAGTGGTGAATAACCTTCAATGTACACACCGTTGCAAATGTTATTATATTCCAAGCGATGTTGATAACGCTTTTGTTGACGCCCAATGCATTCATTCCTTTTATATAGATAATTTTGCATTCATCCTGGCAAAATTCATAATATTACAGGCAAAATGGATGCAGGACTCTCTCGCAGTGGGAGGAAAGGATTTATACGTCACTCCTGGACAAACTGTCCCCCAGATTCCTACTTACCTCTCATACTTTTTTTCCCAGAACTTCCTGTCCTTCCTTTTCTAAAACGACCCAGCGTCCCCAAAGATGACAAAGTCCCTGAGAGGAATTATTTTCCTCCGAGCCTCCCGTGTGGAACTATTTAAAAAAAAGTTATGTTGGCGCCTTTTGTGACCCGTTCTCATTTAACGACATTTCCTCAAACACCATAGCAAATGTCGTACTTATATTTGCAACATTAATAACGTTTTTTTGGCACTTATTGCGATCCTTTCTCATTATGATATTTTCTCAAACACCCTAGCAAATCTTGTACTTATACAGGCGATATTAATGATCTACCGGATCTGCCGGATCTGCCCTGATGATGGACACTGCAACGATGTCCCAAACGTTGGCTAAAGAAGGAGGTAACAAAAACAAATAACGAAAAAGATATTAATGACGTTTTTGTTGGCGCCTACTGCATTAATTAAGTATTCATTAATTGACAAATTTAGCACTAACTCCAGCAAATCTAACACTATTTTTCACATTGGTAACGTAATCTTATATACCTTTTAGTATGGTTTAGGCTAGGTTAGGTTCATTTCCTTGCATTTGAAGATCTTATATTTTATATATAATACTTATAATTGAATTACTTTTATAGCGCCGTTTTCATTCGAAAATCACCGAAAGGGCGCAATACGGGCGTAATCTTAACTGTACGCTCAAATGATTCAAAACTAATACTTTTAACATAAGATTGCGTATAAATTATGCCATTTATCAAAAAATCTCATGATCCTGTTGTTAAAAAAATTATGAAACATTGACACCTATACGTCTCTTCTTCCTTGTGATAACACGCGTATTTGAAACACGTGGTCTGTGGTCAATGATGAAATAAGACTGACTGAAAACGGTGAGCATTATTGTGTGTTATTGTATCCCATTGTACCGAAGTCAAGGTTGTAAATCAATTGAGGTATTACTGTAGAAATAAAGTATATTGGCTCTATGGTTACCACGACAGGACTAAGTGACAGCGGGGCATAAGTTGGATTTATTACTTTCTAGACAAAATTAACGCCGGTCCGCCAGGTGGTGTGAGGTGCGAGGCGAGAGGCGAGAGACGCGAGGTGCTAACTGCACAACTAGACTTCAATTAACCTCAGACGAGGCTACTTCTGCGGGCCTTTTCTGTGTCCAAACAACCGTTTTCCAATTAGTAAACAGAATAATTAAGAGTGCCTATAAGTTTTAAAGAATTCATTTTATATTAGATATTAGCTGGTTCCCGGTGTGCATTGCAATGCCATATTCAAAGAAATAAATTGTTTCTCCCTGCATGTCCTTTCCCGTGTGCGTCCCCGTTTCCCTTCCGCAAACCACTACCGCCTTCCCCGTCTTCCTTCTCCCTTCTCCCCTTCCTCCGTCTCACTAACCCCCCTCCCGCTTTCCATATATTCAGTCCCAGAACATTCAGTTTTCAAACAGCGCGCGTGCCAGCCATTACAATTTTCTAATTAAAATTTTCATTTTCCACGTATTACAAATATTCATTTTTGTATCTTATAAGAACAATCAATTATATTTGATACCTAACATATGTACCTATTTAAAATATCTATAATTCTTGATTCGATTCAAATTATTATGTAAATACTTCCGATTTTTTAATTCTTTTTAATGGACTTTTCACCCCAAAGGAGTGTTCTGGCCAGTGTCAAGTGAATGCTTTTGTGAGTGTAATTTTGTGAGTTTAATTTTTGGTTAGTATTAACAAATTTTTAGTAACAAGAACCTATCTACGTTATATAATAATACTATACAAAGTAAAGATTTTTGAAAAAAGATTTTTGATTAAACAATCATTGTTTTGCAAAATGTCATTCTCAAAGTTTGATAGTTTGCAAGAATTTTCATGATGTTAAAAAAATTATTATTTTTTAAATGATAAACTAACGTTTAAGACAAGATTTTTATGCATAGCACAAAGGGTAACAATTATTATAAGCAATAATTATCAGCCTGAAACACTCATCTACATTGAAAAAATCTTCCGAGAAAAGATACTTGCCTCCAACGGAACTTCAACCCGTGTCCTTTTGGTTGCCGGTCAGGTGCTCCGACCACTGAGCTATGGCGGCTTATCTAATACCCGCCAAATAATTCAATATATACTAGTGTTTCATTCAACAATTACTGTTTATTACATTTTTAAACCTGAAAACAACCAACTTTATTTATGTGAGAGAGACCTCTTTCGGACATCAAGTATCTTTTCTCGGAAGATTTTTTCAATGTAGATGAGTGTTTCAGGCTGATAATTATTGCTTATAATAATGTTAAAAAAACTTTTCAGTTGTATTGTCATGTGGTTGTTATAATCCAGAAACCTTCGCGGGAGTTTAATGAAGGTATTTTGAAAGTTTCAAACATTTCCTACGCTTAATATAGCAATACAAAATAATAATTCCCAAACACATTTTGATTTTTATATTATATATAGATAAAGTCGTACGTGGAAAGCTGTTAACGCCGCTCCGCTACCGAAAAATTCTAGTAACAGTTTTTAGTTTTCCGATGCGTTCAGAAATATTTCATTTATTTGGATTTTATTGTAAAGCGGAAATATTTTGACCCTCTGATAAGAAATAGTCGAGGCCTGAGGGGTTAATCATAGGTTTTTCTACACAAGCATAACATAAATAAAATACGTACCTAATAACTGATCGATAAAAGTATCAGTGGATTAAATATTATTCATTTTTTTATAAAAAAAAACTAGCTGGTTATCGGCATGCATTGCAATGCCATATTCAAAGAAATATATTGTTTCGTCCTGCATGTCCTTTCCCGTGCGTCCTCGTTCTCCTCCCGCAACTCCTTCCCCTACGCATTCCCCTTTCACCTTCCCCGCCTACCCTCTCCCATCTCCCGCTCTCCCGTCCCGCCAACCCACCACCCGTGTTCCATATATTCAATCCCAGTACATTCAGTTTTCAAACAGCTCGCGTGCTACCTATTAATTTTTTAAAAATTAAAATTTTCATTTTTTGTACATTATAAGAAAAATCAATCTAATTTGGTACCCAACGTAGGTACCTTTTTAAAATATTAATAATTTTAAAAATCCATAGGCAATTCTTTTGTTACAAAAAAAAAACAGTTGCCTGCTAAATTCACATTCTTCAAACGGGCGAACTGTCAAACGAGCGAAGTTAAAATATACGTCAAATTTTCTGAAATTATCTAATTTTCTGCGCAATTTTCTTAATTTTTCTTTCCATAAGAACCTTCTACAAAGTATTAGAGAATTTAAAAAAAAAGATGAATGAAATAGGTAAAGTCGTTCTGAATTTATGGCGTGACCAAGGGAAACATGGATTAATTTTTATATACGAGTACAACAGTTTTATATACATATATACTGTTGTAAAATTTGACTTCTTATGAAGTGTATTTATATACGCGAATAAATTTGTAAAACAAGCCTTTAGTGAATGGGTCCAGTTCATGCAACTATCGTAATGAACGCTTAACCCGTTATTCAATAATTATGAATAGAGTTTATGATAAATTCTCTTAATTGTTAATCCAACCACCCGAGAAGTAATTATTGATACTTTGCAACCAATAAACTATCATAAAAGTCTGGCTGGTAAATGTAAAAGGCAAAATCGGGTATATAAATATGATTGTTAAGTAATAATGTGTTTCGTTTAGTTATTTATGTTAAGTTGTAAAGTACGAGTATAATATAAGGTAATAAGTAGGTATGTACCTTTTTCTTATCTGTACGTAACGTCTAAAATTATCTTTATATTTGTACTACTTAGATATTTAGTATTAATTTTGTTTTATTTTTTTTAATTATTCAGTTTGGTGGGGTATTTTAGCCTCAAATTCAAAATTACTTTTATATATTTTAATGCATACGGCACAGCACGTGCCATTGACAAACGCATAAAGTGTAAAAAAAGCAAGAAGTCTAAAATTACTAAAAGTATAAGTGTTATTATAAAAAGTATTAAGTAATATAATATAAAGATTGGTATAAATAGTTATACGCAAAAAGTGTAAAACGGAGTAAATTATCTAAAAAATATACATAACTATAAGTGCAATAATAAATAAATAATATACATGAACGTAAGTTTGAGTCATTAATATTATTATAACTACACACTGTTTGGTAGGCGGGTATTGGTACCGACGCCTCGGGAACTATTTATTGGATAACCAACAGCTCCTCCATGTATCACCCCAAGTGGTTCGTTACGAGGGGTGCCCGGGTTCAAGAGGTGAGTTTTGTCCGGGTCTTGGCTGTGGATGCATCTGATCATAGAGAGACACTGGTTGAGAAAGACCCCTCTGAAAATGACCTCTCCAGCCGGACTCTCTCGATCCATCGCCGTGCACTGCAGTTGAAGGGATGATGGATTCATACGTCTTTCACCATTTGATATACTTACCCTCCCAGATTCCTACCCACACCTCAAATCATTTTTCTTTTCATTCCAGACTCCCTCTTCTACCTTTCGATGAAAGGACCCACAACATAGCACCCCCTAAGACGACATAGGCCCTGAGGGGAGCTAATTTTTTTTTTTAAGTTGAGATTTTGTGTGCTTATTTATTTATGCTTGCTGAAAAAAATTGTTTGACGCAACTTTTATACGATAAGAGACTCCCGGCAAGACTCCTGACATAATCGGTACCTTCAAGCGATATTTTATTAAATTTTGTTCAGTATTAGTACCAATATTATTAGTATGAAAAAGGACATGCAGCCGTTCCTATTAAGTTCAACGTCTTAAGAATATAGACCATTTTTGAAGACTGACCAAAATATTATTGAGGTAGTTTCTATTCGCTAAAATATAATTGATTTAAAATTTTTATTAATACCCCAACATATATCAATAATATTCTGAGACCCCTTATCAATCAATATAATGACCAAAAAACCGAAAAAATTCGAAAGCAAAGAGAACTCTATCGTTCGTTATAGTAAAATGCCGGGTTGATTGATTCCCTGTCAAGTGTTTCCATCTATCAAGACGCTTTCATATCTGCCTGACATTTAATAATAAATACGCGAAATTGATTAGGTCCAGCAGACTGGGTAAGTGATCAACTGCGTCATACGTGACGTGTGCTGCCTTATGTACTTGAGATATTTATTGCCTATTAACGAACCGTGGAAAACAGTTAGTTCTGTTTAACTTCGAACTGTGGACTGTAGAGTATGCATTGCATAAGGTGACCAGATTTTTCGACCAAAAAACGAGACATTAATACTGTGAAAGCGGAAGGAGGGGGAGAGGGGTGAAAACTCTGATTTGGGTTGAACCCCCCCCCCCCTTAATTCACCGGGACCATCTCTCTAAGCTAAGCGTTTCTGTATCTTTTGTGGATACGGAATCGATTCCATACGCAATTGACTGGCAAATTTGTGTGATTGGCTATGGCTTGCAATTGCCTTTTCTATGGGCTGATATGTCAGTGTCGCCGATCTCAACTAGTTTAAAACACGAAATCCTGTAAGTATACATGACTATGTATCATTTAATGTACGTTTAAAGTTGTATACCATGGATTTGACATTTGCGAAGTTTCGTTTCAATCTAAATACGCATGATTTACTTAGTTTGGCCAAATTAAGAACCTGATAACCTATTTTGTGCACGAAACATAGTTATTTCTTGTAGTAATTATTGAAATGAAGTATAATTCCCATAATCCGTGTCTTAAAGTGCGATGGCTAGTGGAATAATTAATGTATTTCATCCCCCAATTTACGCGTACCTCAATAGCTTTGCTTAAATAGGTTCTTAATTTGGGCAAACTAAGTAATTTATATGTATTTAGATTGAAATGAAACTTCGCAAAGTATACAACTTTAAACGTACATTGTATATTTACAGCATCAGTTTTAAACTGGTTGAAATCGGCGACATTTGTCATATCAGCCCATAGAAAAAGCAGTTGTGAGCCATAGACAATTACACAAATTTGACAATCGATTACGCTTGGAATCGATTCCCTATCGACAAAAGATACAGAATCGCTCTTCAGATCCATGATACCCACTGAAGAAATAATACGGTGGAAGTGTTATGTACAAGTTTATGTGCACAAAGTTAGTTTATTTTTATCTTACTCCAAGTGAAATTGATCCAACTTTTACAAATGCTGAATAACTTTCAGATATTAAATTTATCGGGGTTCCTAAAAATCAAAAACTGTCTAAAGTTATTACATTTTTTGCACTGTTCGAAAACCATTAATTTCAATATGATTTTTTTAAACGCTGTAACGGACGTGTTCGCATCCTCAAAACATCTTTCATCAAAGTTCATCGCTGGTGGCATCCTTTACATTTTGAGGTCATTTCTTGGAAATTTTGCTGAAATTTCTGGCCTCGAAATGCTAATGTACCGTGCCGCCAGCGACTAAATTTGGTGAAAGATGTTTTGAGGGTGCGAACACGTCCGTTACAAACGCGTCTTCAGAATCCAAATCTTTGAACGAATCTGGAGATTTATATTGATTCGGAGCCAAATACATCCGATCCCCAACTTATAAATTGCCAAAATTAAAAAAAAAAACATTTATTTAAATTTTTTTAACCAGGTGACTAGATTTATATAACCAGGAAATACCAAACTTTGCTTGCTTTATCTCCTTTTGCTCCAGAAATTCCTTCATCCTAAGTTTATTTACCATTAATGCTATATTCCCTTGGTCCAGATTTAAAGCAAATACCGCACAAGAACCCCAACAGCTTCCAACCGTCTGGAGCCACTGGGCTAAGGCATCCCCAACTGGGGTACGTTGTGAGGCTGAATGTGGTGTATAAGGGAAAAAATGGGGAAGAGGAGAGCTATAAAGTACCTCGATATTCAGATCTAGTCACGAAACACGGCTAAAGCCATTTCAAGTCATTTTCAATTCCGAATGGTGGTCCTAATAGGGCGATTCTGAGAGTATCTTCCAATCCGGAACGTGCCGCAAATATAGTAGGTACATATTATTTCAAATTAATTAATTGTGAAGCATCAAAAATTAATTTAACATAATTTACTTCTACGGGATTTGATCCCGCAACCTCCGGATTTTCAATCGAAAATATTATCTATTTTTATTTTTAACTTAATGAGTAAAACCCCAAATTGTAATATTTAATTAAATGAAGACAATATTTATGAAACTCAATCGAAAATCTGGAAACAGAAAAATCAGAAAAAGATGTCACATATTAAAAATAAAAATAGATAAAAATTAATTCAAGACACTACCTAGATGGCATTTCGTTCGGGTTTGGATCTTGTCCATACATAAAGATGGCAGCCAATATAATATGCGTTAAGAAAATGAAGATAATGTTAGTAGACCTTAGTCAAAGTACGATACAGTTAAAAATAACCGAATCCGTTAGGGACACATAAGCTCGCCCCGGAAAGCCAAAGGACCTGGGTTCGAGTCCCAGAGGTGCCAATATATTTTTCTAATTTTTCTGTTTCCAGATTTTCTAAGTTTCGCTAATATTGTGTTCATTTAATTAAAGAGAATATTATCCCTTGACTACGTTTTTCATCGATTGCTCTTCTGATATTGAATCTGTATTAAAAGCGAATATTTGCTCAATCTGTTATATGATATAAGTAGCCTTCCAAGGAAACATGTACATACATAAATATTACATAACTATTATAACTAGGCATGTCTGACGCGATCTAGTTTTAATAATTAAGTGTTAACTCGTATTTGATTCACAGTATTAAAGTTAATGGTTCCGCTAAAACTTTAGTACGAACTAACAAATATTGATAAATTTAAAATATTCAATGTTATTTCATGATTTTTAAAATTTGTTGAAAAACTGAAATTTAAACACCATTAAACTCAATAATAAATACCTACGTATACATAGGCGAAGTACTAATAAAATGCGTATATGTTGATCAAGATGGTAGAGGCACATTTTTATAATGCCATAAAGTTGATATAAAATCGATGAACACGTTTAAATAGGTTTTCACATTCAGTGAAAATCAGAAATAATATACTATTATTAACAATATTAAAAATTAGAGACGATTAATTTTCGCACATAGTAATTTTTTTCAACGTTATCAAGTTAGGATGTCTGTCGTTGATCTTTTTTATTGATCACTAGCTGACCCGACAGACGTTGTCCTGTCTTAGGTATGAAAATTCAATTCGAACTGGAATAAGTACCTTTTTTTTTTTTTTTTACAGTGAATACCGCACAAGAATCTCAACTGCTCCCGTCTGGAGCCAGTGAGACTATGGCATCCCCAATTGGGGTATGTTGTGAGGCTGAAGGTAGTGGGGAGGGGAAGGAGGTGGGGAGAGGAAGGTTGGGAAGTACCTTTCTATTCAGATCTGGTTACTAAACACGGCTAAAGCCATTTTCAAGCAACGTTTCAATTCTGAATGGTGGTCTTACACCAGGGCGATACTGATAGTATCTTCCACTCTGGAACATGCCGCAAATATACTATATATTATTTTAAATTAATTAATTGTGAAATAACACAAATTAATCAAATAAAATTTATTTGCGCATGCCGGGCTCGAACCCGCGACCTTCGGATTATGAGTCAAGAGTCTTACCCACTGGACTACGGAGGTCGTCTATAAGACGACCTAATAATAATGGAGGGTATGACCGAGGGGACAAACGCTAGGTGACGCCCACGCCGAGAGTACCTGGAGGACCTGCTGGTGGACGTGCGCTGCTTATCATATGCAGAATTCAAAAGAGCCGCACAAGACAGGGAAGAGTGGAAGAAACGAATAGATGAAATTGCTGCAAACCAATCCCAGGATTGAAACCAGAGAGAGAGAGAGAATAATAAATAAAAAAATATTTCAAAAACATATCGTTTATTGTAATGCATTTTGTGCAATTGTTTATCCCCGCATGTCCTTTCCCATTCGTCGTGTTCCCCTTCCTCTCCCGCGTCCCTTTCCCCTCTCGTGTTCCCACTCCGCCTTTTTATGAATATATATAAAAAATTATGAATATTTTCGTTATTTGTTTTTGGGGTGTTATGCCGTGTTGCGCTACCTCCTTCTTTAGCCAACGTTTCGGACATCGTTGCAGTGTCCATCATCAGGGCAGATCCGGCAGATCATCCGGCACATATCTACCGGATCTGTCGGATCTGCCGGCACACATCTACCGGATCTGCCCTGATGATGGACACTGCAACGATGTCCGAAACGTTGGCTAAAGAAGGAGGTAGCGCAACACGGCATAACACCCCAAAAACAAATAAAGAAAATGCTTTTGGCCGTGAAAATCTTAAAAATTATGAATATATATATAAAAAAATTTCCCTGCTTCCTTTTTGGTCACGTCATAACTTCAGAACGACTTTACCTATTACATTTCTCTTTTTTTTAAGTTTTCTAATACTTTGCAGAAGGTTCTAACAGACAGAAAAATTAAGAAAATTGCGCAGAAAATTGAATAATTTCAGGAAACTTAACGACTACTTAAGTATATTTGATTTTGATCATATATATTTGATGGATTGGCTCGCCAACAGAATACATCAAACAATTATTACAGTAAACTTACATTTTAAATGTGTTTATAGAGATGATTCTAATTATAGTTGAACACACCATACATCGCAACATTATTTGTGTGACGATAATTTACAATGAATTATAATAAATCTGCCCTGATGATGATTACTGTAACGCTGTCCGAAACGTTGGCTAAAGAAGGAGCTAGCGCAACACGGCGTAATATCCCAAAAACTAATAACAAACATACTTTTCAAAACTAAATATTTAGAAATACTGTACGTTCAGTACGTACACATTTACGTTCGTGCATACGTGCGTACACTGCATGCATATTTATGCATACATGTACACAGATGTACATTTGTATATAGATACTCCTGTACACATATATAAAAACATATTATAGAGGCCATGCATAAGTATGTGAATGATAAATACAAAGTGAGGAGATCGTCAGGTAAATGCAAGTACATATAAGATCCTTCTGAAGGTTCCTTGAATTCGAAAATTTATCAAGGTCTTCTTAATATTTATTATTATATAACTAGCTGACCCGGACACGCGTTGCTGTGGCTAATAAAATATCTACTGGATGGTTATCCAACCTTTATAACCACCGCCGTCTTTGAGTTTATCGCAAAGAGACAGACAGATGCCGCGGAGGACTTTAATTTATAATACGTAGAGATGGTGTGAAAGATTATAATAAACTAACGTATTTAAGTTAATAAGGATTAATACTGTATCCGTCTAAATAACTTTTCAATTACCGCAATGTACGTGATCATTTTTTAGAAGATAGAATGGGTATAGTAAGCTATCCGTAAAAGATAGATATATGCCTTCGCGGACTTTTTTGTAGATCTATAAAAGAGGAATATCCCACCATGCTTTGTTTTGTTATATCCCAAAAGGATTAGGCAGCGTTTTCGATGAAAGCTACCAGACGGCTTGACTTTTTCCGACACTTCTAACAATTATCGTTATGTTTCAACCAATTTACACAAATCCTTGACAAATTACATACCTTAACCTTCATCACGAAATCATTTCACATCATCGATTGGTGAAAACCGCATGAAAATCCAATCAGTAGTTTTCGAGTTTATTGCGAACAGACAGACAGACAGACGACGCGGGGGACTAATATGTAGAGATATAATCGAGTCATTGTATTCATTAGATAAACCTTGTATTCAGACGATAAGGTTTTAGGATTTTGCGTGAATTTCGGCTTTATATTAATATGATTAATTCAAGATTAATCATACGTGTTGTTTATGATTTTAAATAGAGCGATTATATCTGAATTCTTATACAGGAGAAGTTATCCTAAATACAAGTTTTTAAATGAAACTAAGCTAAGAACAACAAGCGAACTAAGCTAAGAACATAACACAATATATAATACAAATAGAACAATTAATAAAGAATGATTCTACCTCACGTTTTGCACTACTTATCACCAATAAAACTTCTACACATGAGGGAAAAACTGGAAAGGAAAGACTTGGATGAGCTAAAGCATAAATAAACAAAAATTTGAAGCTTAAGTACTTGACCGTAAGTAAAAGCGACAAGTATTTCAATAAATTCGTGGTTCACACATTGCTTGATTTTGTACATCAACTAATGAATTCTAAGTTGTTTGAATTCCATTGTTGTAGTCTTAAAGTGGTCTCATTTGGTAGCTGTTACAAATTCGTTTTAAAGTGCTCCCAATAAAATGATTATGTTTGACTCAAAGCTCGCGTGGTTCGCTGCCGTGTTGATCGTACAACTTAAGCAAATCACACACACGTTTCGGGTACAAAGGGCTACTGAAAAATAAACAGCCTTAGAGCGGAGGCTGTGGAAAAGGGTAGGGAAGAGAAGAGACAAGTCGGTTGAGTAAAGTGCCGATAGAGCCTTCATGCACGCGAGCCCTAACCATCTGGGAACACAACCTACAACCTGATAATTTAACAGCTTCATGCTGAGAACACTATCTCCATATTAAATGTAAAATGGACTAAATTGAAGGTAAACAATGTTCCAGTTAAAGGTAGCGTGTTTTAGAAGATGTTTGCGAGTGGAAGAAGAGGTAAGATAGAAGGGAGGTATGAGAAGGGAATGCCGTTCGTCATGACCGGTGGTTCTTTACGGGTCGTTATCAGAATGAATTATTTAAACATAAAAGCAATGATTACTCTGGATCACTCTGAATCAGTGATACAGTTAAATGGTTGCAATGTCGAAAAGGTGGAAAGATTTAGATACCTCGGCAGTATTCTTACGGAGACTTTTGACCCAGATGTAGAGGTTAGGTGCAGATTGAAGGAGCAAGAACTTCGTTTATTAAAATGAAATTTCTCTTCTGCAATGACAATATCAGCTTAAAACTAAGGCAGAGAATGCTAAAATGTTATGTGTGGTCGGTCTTGCTGTATGGATGTGAAACATGGACCTTGAAAGTAAAAACCATGAACAGGTTAGAGGCTTTTGAAATGTGGCTTCACCGGAGAATGCTCAAGGTCCCATGGATCGACATGATCACCAACACAGAAATTCTCAGGCGGGCTAGAGCAGATAGAGAACTGCTTACATTAATAAAAATCAGGTAAATTTCATATCTGGGTCATATACTTCGAGGGGAGAAGTATGACTTGCTCCATTTAATATAGAAAGGCAAGATAGAGGGTCGCCGAGGACCTGGTAGGAGAAAAATGTCTTGGCTGCGAAATATACGAGAGTGGACCGGCACTAGAAGTGTGGAGGAACTATTCCGGGCAGCGCAAGACAGAGAGACGTTTTCAAGAGTGATCGCCAACGTCGGGGGGACCTGATACGGCACACAAAGAAGAATGATTAACATTATTTGCAGAAATATAATGTAAAAAAATATTGCGGTTCATTTTTATGCCCGAAATTCGTGCATTTAGTAAGTTTCCTTCCTCATTCCACAAAACTGCGTACGCACACCAGTATCCTCACACTGGACTAGTTACTAGCTACCAATCCGGAGGGCGCGGTTTCAAATACCGGTGTGGTAAATTGTATTTAATCAATCTATGTTGCTTCACTATTAATTCTATTTTTTCATTGAAAACTTCTTTTAAAACCGTTGTGATTTGAAACTCGACGAAACAAAAAATAGCGACACTAAAAAGAGACAAACACATACATCCATAGGATTTAGCCTGCGAGAAAATTAGATAGTATTACCGATCTCTTCTTCGTGCGGTTCTTCGTAGTTTATCGGTCACCTCTTTGCGCGGTGCTTTGTGGCCTCGCCACTCTTGTCTACTTTTGTTTTCTGAAGGTTTCACTTCTACCGTGTGTGAATTGCAAATACTGATTTTTAAAAAAAGAATTACAAACATTCTCGGGTTACAATTATTTTTAAATTTCCTTCTTTTTCCGTCTGGAACCAGTGGGACTATGGCATCCCCAATTGGAGTATGTTGTGAGGCTGAAGGTAGTGGGGAGGGGAAGGAGATAGGGAAGAGGAAGGTGGGGAAGTACCTGGCTATTCAGATCTGGTCACCAAACACGGCTAAAGCCATTTCAAGTAACGTTTCAATTCTGAATGGTGGTCTTAAACCAGGGCGATACTGAGAGTATCTTCCACTCTGGAACGTGTCGCAAATATAGGTACTATATATTATTTTAAATGAATAAATTGTGAAATAACACAAATTAATCAAATAAAATTTATATGCCACCCCAGGATTCGATCCCGCGACCTTCGGAGTGCAAGTCAAGAGCCTTACCGTTGGACTGCACCGGCCGTCAAAGTCAAAACTACCAACACAATACGCGAAAAGAGTTGCTTGTGTCGTGATGGAGACTTAGCCAGCTGAGGAATCATACACGCGACGCCTGGGTGTGATCCGAACGCGATTCTAACTCAGACACTGACCGGTCTAATAATACGTAGTATTTTTGCAGCACTTTCAAGAGTGGAAGATACTCTCAGTATCGGTCAAATAAAAAAATTGAAATGTTCCTAGAAATTGCTTTAGCCAGTTTAGTGACCAGGTCTATATAGCCAGGTACTTCTCCTCCCTCTTCTCTCCCTTCTTATTTCCCTCCCCACTGCCTTCAGCCTCACGACATACCTCAATTGGGGGTGCCGTAGTAGGCTTGTTGAAAAAGTATCAATATATCGATATTTTTAGCCGATATATTTTGATCCGATATATAGATATATCGATACAAAATATCCAATATCGAAAATTGTATCAAAAACGATATTTTTTAAAATTTATGTATTTAAAGTCACTAGAATCCAAAACCGTATAGGAACGAACGGAAAAAAAGTAACTGTATTGGGTCATGACATCTGGCGGTTGAAATTTTAACTATTAAAAGCTTACAAATCTATTGTCTTTGCATTAGTATTTGTGATCACCAATACTATCTCATGTGTGTAGGTATATAAGTAGAAATGTATGCTATTTTTCGCCATTTTTTTCTAAGCCACTATGTGTTGGTTCCCAATTGTCTATGATTATTGACTATACCTTGTTCCAAACACGAAGTCCTTTTTGACAGATTAATACGGCAATATAAAGTTACTGAGACGCATACAAACTTTGTATGCGTCTCAGTTTACATATAAGTTAGAAGACAGCTTTTTAGTTTTTGATATTTTTGTAATTATTACCTAATAAAAATTAATAGTGATTACCTTAATTTTTATTGAGATTTTTGTACATTAAAAAAAGCAAATTGTGTACAAAAATTACTATTGATAATATTGAGCTGAATACACTATTATTTTAAAAACGCAAAATCTCTTGAAAATTTGACCGATATATCGATATTTTTCCTCGATATATCGACGTCGATATTGATATTTTAATAAATATCGATACATCGATATATCGATATTTTTTTCACTTTCAACATCCCTATGCCGTAGTCTCACTGACTCCGGACAGTTGAGAGCAGTTGGGTTGGGACTCTTGTGCGGTATTCTCATTCAGTAGAAATATTTCATATTCAACGATGTATAGAGTCAGAGGAAGAAGAAAAATCAATAATGAATAAAAAAACTCATTAGGTAGTTTCGGGAGATTCTTCGGCCAGATCCAACTATACACATATACAGTATGTATTCTCTCAAACTTTTTGTTTATTTATATAAACATATAACACGAGTTCAGCTTGCGTGATGGGGTTGCAAAACATAGCACTCTGCTTAGAAAGAGAGACTCTTTTATGACTAGGAAGATGGAAGAATTCTAGGGAGGCCTTCACCTAATAATAGATCGACCGATAAAAAGCGTCCAGCGGTTAAAGGTGAAAATAAATATTTAATTTTATGACGGAGTTTGGAATAGATCAATTAATAGATTAAGACCTTATCCATATGTTTATAAGCCAATAATGTAGACCTATGAACAAAGAATTTAAACTTTTTTGTTTATATTTTTATGTTGTGTTATCTCCATTTTCATCACAGTCTTTTTACAGTTACCCAGTCCCTTTATTAAAGTTCACAAGGGGCTATCATTGGATATTTGGGTAGGTCTAATGGCTAAACAATATATCTTTCCAGGAATCTGAGCGTTATTGGCACTATAGTTGAATTGAATTTTGAATTTTCTTGTTCCACAATTTTTCACAATAAAATACTTTCTCTGTATTATTATCAACATTGCATATCACAATGTTTAGTGTATATATATATGTTTATAGTTAAAATGTTGTTATATGTGTATGTTGCTGCCATGCTGATGCGTTTAGGATTATTTTATGTATTGTTTTAACTAATCTGTGGAACTAATCTCCTGTTACCAAGCTACTTGCAGTGGCTTAGCGGGTATAAATTCCCATTGTATGTAACTTTTATACAATAATTAAAAAAAAGAAGCCTCTTCATTCTCTTCGCATTTTCTACATCTATTGATGTTTTCCATTCCCAACAGTTGCACACGTCTCCTGAGGTTGCAGTGTCCAGTTAGTAGTCCTACCAATTCCCTCAGTGAGTGCACCGTCCGTGTTCATTGTTGTTGCCTGTCTCGTCTAGGGTCTGGTGCATTTATGAGTGCATTTCATTGCCAAAACACCCATGTTTTATGTTCTACACGATTGATATAATATTAGTGAATCTATACAAACATTGAAAATAAAGACTTTATACTTGCTCAGATATAGAACGAATCTCCTGACTCCCAACTTCAAGGCTACATATTATTTGCTTAGTACAAGTGCAGATCCGTTGGATTGTCTTGGGCTGTTAAGGTTTGCAGGGGAAAGATTGCTGTAATATTAGATAACATTGGTATTCTACATTTCATATGAATGCCGCATAAGTGTCCCAACTTCCCGGAACCTGTATGACTATGGCATCCACATGAAATCTATGAATATTTCATATTATTCCACTTTGTAGGTTGTTTGGATTGCGGATAATTTAGACATTTTAACAACGATGAAATTAGAAATTATTCCGTCGTAAAACGTGCCACAGTAAAGTGAGTAACGCGTGTTAATAGATAAGTCGTGAAGGGCACATAAACATTATACATATAATAAAAGCGGAATAATCAATAAATATAATGAAGTGTAGCGGAGGACGGAGCATCTGATCACTTGCCGCTATATTTTTGGAGTATGAAAATAAATGCGCCGTAAACGTGTGATGTATGTCTTTTCTCTAAACTCTTATATTTGTCTGTATTTTATTTACTCCTGGGCACTTGGCACCAGTCGTAATGTTTCGTCTTTTCATACTTATTTAACTCTCCTTTCATCGGCAAGACAGTTGTAATATTCTCGCCTTTTCTCTTGGCTCTGATCGATATTTAAATTCTTAAGGCTTTGCATATGTGTGGTAGGGATGGAAAATTCCTCCCCTACGTCACACAAGCCTTTATAAAATTGGACCCTTATTTCCTCTGATAACTACAGAAAGCTACTTAAAGCTCCCTTGTACTACATACCTTTAGCGATATATGTACTTAACTAATAAATACGTTATTTACGACTTTGAACGTAAATATTTTCGTATTTAGGTTGTAATTAAACTCCATCAAACGTTGTGTAATTTTTTGATTTATGATATAGAACTTTAATTACTTTAAATTTTGTGGTAACCCTCTTGATTCTAAACAGAGTGTTGAATTTCAAACTGTATTGGTCTCTCCCTTGCAAATTTAACCTTAAGTAATTTCTCTAAATGAACTAACTTCCCTTTGACGTTTATTATGATTCCCTACATCCTAATGAATTCATGAATAAGCAATACTAATCGAAACTACACATGACTAATTGAACAGATAATTAAATATAACTCAAATGGTTAAATGTTAGTAAATTTGATTATGATTGTATCTCGTATCTGCTGGGCGCCCCTCCGTTTAGATTCAGCTGCTATAAGGTACATATAAAGATGGATTTAGTAGGTTAATGTAATTAGTTAATTGCATATTTGACGAACTCAGAATAACCCTTTTTCTGGCAAAATTTGGCTCCGGCCTCCATCAAGTAAGCAGGGTGATCAGAAGTCAACCCAAAATTCGCACAGTCTTTTGGCACGGTTCAATTGATTGATACCTAAGTTATCGCGTCCCAATGAACCTTCCTTTCGCCATCATGCACTGCCTTCAGGTCTTCCTCCAAGCCCAGATACCTCCAAATTCCTACTCCTCCAAAGTTTACTATTTACTTAGGGCGAACCGGTTTCGTCCTATATGCAATCATATACTCACGGGTTTGTGTGGAGTTACGGGTCGTGAATCCTCCCTCCACGTTCAAGAAATGAGACGAGAGTGACCCGACAGGCCTAAAGCACTAATTGTAAGTGAGTTCGTTTCATTCAATGAACAGTACATAAAAAGATATATATGTAAACATACGTTTTGGGAAGGTTTATAACTCGCAATGCGAAACTACTTGCAACGCATCCCGAGCTCGGATCTCGCCCATCAAATTCTGCGAAATTTTCAGATTGATACCGAATATATACGTAAGAATAGTGTGAAATATAAATATATATTAGTACATTAAGATCTTATCTGGCGATGTGTTCTGGAGATTCGCCATAACTCCAAGCTTTTGTTTGGTTTTGTTGACGGTTTTGTTTGAGAGATCCGCCATCTCTATGGTTTGATTAATGGTCCTTGTTACAGAAGCGAACACTGCCTTCTGTTGGTTGAACTGTATTTTTTTTTTTTCTTTCCCTCCCCTCCAATGTTCAACTTTTGATAAATTCTTGCTATCCCGTGATTCTCAATTGAATCATGTAAATCCTCATTACCCCTTATTAAGCTATCCCGTGATTTTTCAACTGCTTCATCTAAGCCTTCATTACCCCTTATTAAGCTATCCCGTGATTTTTCAACTGCTTCATCTAAGCCTTCATTACCCCTTATTAAGCTATCCCGTGATTTATCAAATGTTTCATCTAAGCCTTCAATACACCTTTTTGAACTATCCCGTGATTTATCAAATGCTTCATGTAAATCTTCAACACACCTTTTTGAACTGCTATAATAAATCTGTTAATTTTCAATTGCTTAGGTCTGTAGATACCTCTTTACGTTCAAATTAAAAATAGTGTTTAATTTTTTTTTCTTTTGTTCCTAATAATTGCGCAATATAATAATTTTATCCCGTTCCTAGAAGTTAATACCTAAGTACGATATCCACTAATCAAGGTCATTTTTTTTTTTTTCTTTTTACTGTATTCGAACTAGTGCCCCAGTGACCGAATTATTTTGTAAACAATTTGAGCTTTGTAAACATTCTCTACGGCCTCGTGACCTAGATTCAAGCGTATGAGGTATGTTTACTTTAGACATTCCGGAGACGTGTGAGATGACTCTAAAATTTTCTTTGTTTGATAATGATGTACTTAGCGCAATTGTCTAGTCTGATACCCGATTACGTATACATATTTATTCATTTATATATACTTTGTCTCAATAAATAATTTATAATATTGATATGTATAATTATTTTATGGTTGAAGTAATTTCTAATATCATAACTTATTTCAAATGCTCTGGATTTTCTGAAATTATATTAATACATACATAACATTAAATATAAAATATTGATTTGTAAATTTATCACACATAACTACTTTTAATAGTTATTGATGAATTCAGAGGTAGGAATCGATACCCTTTTCCTCTTTTTATATAAGTGTTTTTCTTTTTTTTTTTTTTTTTTTTTTATAATTTTTCTTGGGAACAAAAATTACATATATATATGTTTATATACTTACATATATAAGTATATAAAATATACTTATTATACTTATAATATTTTAATATAGTTACATATCACATATTAAGCGAGTAATATCTTGGTCAAATAATTAATCCAAATACCAATGTTTGCTCCATTCCGCTTTCTCCTTGGAATCTGTAAAATTTTATAACGGAAAAGACTTACCCCTACCAAGGTTTTTTCCGACCGGGAAATACACGGTAACCTTGCTGCAATTTTCCTAAATTAATTTTTATTTTCCTAAATTGAATTAAATCTTTTTGACTTCAATTTTTTTTTTTTTTCATTTAATCTAATTAATTAAAATGATGTATGAACTCTATCGTTCTAAACTGTATTTCATCTCAAAACTCGTTGGTTAGATAACACTTTAAATGATAGTTACTTCACGATTAATTTAGAGATGGTAAATTGTTGTTAAATTAAATTTTTATCCCTCCGAACTTTTATGTATTAATAAAATATTATTTTGTTTTATTATTATTATTTAAGATAATTAATTTAAATATTTATTATTTGTTAGAACACTTTCACTTAGATTGAACACACGTATTTAATTATAACTTCGTCACGCTAAATTATCACATCACTTCAGTTATTTATTGCACTAATATTGAACGCGAAATTTCTAAGTTTAAAAACACGATATTAAGTGATTATAAAATCCGAATTTTCCACTAAAACAAATTGTATTTATCACGAGCACTTTTATTTTTCACAAGTAATTAATGCGTTGGCTTTAATTTTTATTTTTTCACTGATTCTAACTGCAAAGTATTTTTTCCTGTATATCACTGACTAGAATGTGAAATTTTTCTAAGTATCAAAATAATTATCACTTAGAATTTTTCCACTTTAAGTCACCCACCGTTTCGTCACGTTCCGCGAAGTTACAACCTTTTCGACCACGACGTAGACTGTCCTCAACTGGCATTTGTCTAGACTTTTATACCCCTCTCAGGTCCAAAAGATCGTATCTGAATCTCCTATAATAAACCAATCTAATTACTATCAACTCGTAATTTCTTGAAACCTCTCCATTATTGTCGAATGCGGTCTCTTTGTACGTTTTGCGTTTGATACATTAAATTCTGTCTCGTACTTCCATACTTACAAGATCCGGATTTAGTAAGATCCATGTTTAATGGCCCAACTTCCTTTGTCCTGTTGTTCATACAAAATTAGCTTGAATTTAATAATTTTAAAGTTCTATTTTCATATATTTCGTAACATGTCCGTGCGTACGGCGTCTACCATATGTTCCAAATCTGTCCCCAAATTCGCCTATCAGAGATATCTTCATGTCGAAGTCTTTCTCGCAAATTGTTCATTTTTATTTTATTATTTTTCCACGAGTTTTTCTGTATTCTATATGAACCTTTCCATTAAAAACCGAATTTTCTCTATTTACGTCGTATATTTGAATTTTCCATTTTTTCTCGAATTTTCTTTTATTCACGACACTCTTTCCATGAATTTCCTTATTTATTCTTACGCTATTGTTCATATCTCTATAGATTTTTATATTTCAAGCCGTATTTATTTTATTCACTGTTAATCTAAGATTTCCTTTGTTTTTCTCTGTCGTATCTCCTTTCCCCTCACTTCCCCGTACTTCCCTGATATAACCATATCGTTTTTTGATGTTTGCTGCCTCTTGGAAAATTTCATTTTCTATTTGTTATTAATAAATATATCATTTTTTAACATCTTTATAGGGGATACCCCCACTTCGGCCCTTAAATTCCTGTCATTTTTATTGCTTCATAGAGATCGTCCCCCAAATTTTGTCCCGTTCTTACGAAAAATCCCATAAACCATATGTCTTGACAGTTGTATACATTAGTTCCTGTACCCACCTGGCAATAAATCCTTTTTTATTTCAGTGTCGTTAACTTTTATGAGAATTCTCTAACGTAAATATTTCATAAGACCCATGATAATTTTTATTACCTTTTTAACGACTAATTGCCCTTATATAAACAATTTTCATGTTCGAATATTCCTTGTTTATCACAACAAAATACATCTGAAATCGACAACCATTGTAATGCCTCATTTTTTTATCTGCAATCGCGTACTATGTTACTCTATAAACTCCATTTTAATTACGTAAAATGACTCCTTTTCCTGAGTTTTTCTATCGCAATGTTTTCAGCATTTTCTACTCCCCTCCGTACTGCACTCTATTTCTTCTCTAACACTTGTTACTGCTCTAGACATCTGAAATATACGCTCGCCTATTCTTTAAAACTCTCATTTTTTTTTGACGTTTCCTCCCTAAATCTTTCATCGTAATATCCTAGCTCCGTCTAGAATTGATAACAATAATTTTCCATTGTTTTTTCAACATTTCCATTTCCTTTAGCACGTTTTCCCTCGAATCGATCATCTCCGGTCGTCACAAACAATCGTATTATAGATGAAATCTCCCTAACACCTTACAATACGTTTTCGTCACTTGCTTTGCAATTTTTCACTTAAACTTTTGCATCGTGTTTACGTGTATCCTTTTTTTCCGCACCTGATATGTTTTAATGCGTTCGAGAACTAGGGTTTCTGATCCCTGGAACGTACCGGTTAATGATAACATTTCTTGGGGTCACCGTACTTTTGTCCCTGAACAGATTATTTCTTCCCATGGAGTTTATTCACCTCTCGGTTTGGTGGGAACGTCAAACTCATTAATTACATTTCTAATTGCTAAGTCCAAAGGTCGTTCCTTTGTTCTAAAAATGGGCTCGGCCCTCTTCTTGTTGATAGGCTAACTCGGTTTTTAATCGTTTTTGCTGTAATTCAATTGGCTGTCAATATATCACGGCCCAAAGTATATGGGGAGTCCCTGTCTTTGATTATTTGTTGATACCATCTGTGATTTTTTTATCAATACTCGTCTCACCTTGTCTAATTATAGATCCCTACCGTAAATATGAATTCACTTTACTCTAATCCGATAGATGTCGTAGACGTGTCCGTTTTATAAGTAATTGATATTTTCTTTTTAAATTAAAGTGGGAAGCTACGATATTTCCTAATTTTCACTGTTGATCAATGCAATTCATCACAGTTCCCTCCTCTGAACTCAATTTGCTGTGGCTAACGTTGTATTTTATTTTAATGTCCTCTTCTTTTTTTTTTTTTTTTTTTTTTTTTTTTTTTTTTTTTTTTTTTTTTTTTTCGTTAGACACCGAAATTGTGTTCAAATTTAGACTAGCTATCTTCCCCTCCTCATTTGGTTATCCCCTATCTCTACTCCGTGTCATATTACTTCCTATCTCCCCCTCCTCATTCTGTTATCCCCTATCTCTTTTTCGTATCCTATTACTTCCTATCTCCCCCTCCTCATTTTGTTATCCCCTATCTCTTTTCCGTATCCTATTACTTCCTATCTCCCCCTCCTCATTCTGTTATCCCCTATCTCTTTTCCGTATCCTATTACTTCCTATCTCCCCCTCCTCATTCTGTTCGGATTGTTAACAATCTTGAATTTGAATCTCATTGTATTCTTTATTTTCTTTTCGCGTAGATTTTACTTTATGAAATTTTCTTTAATTTTGATAGATTCAAAATTAATTTCTTTTTGCTGGAACACGCCCCTCGACTCGCGTGTTTTGGTGGTCCCCAACCAAATTGGACTAAGACCTCCCTTACAATGATTTAAGTAAAGATTGTTTACAATCTCGCGGCCTTTCGAACAACTGAAAAGCGGGTGGTCCCTTGGTGTGCAATTAATTGTTTTTTTGTTTTGTAAGTATGAATATTTTTTGTGAAATGTGTGTTTTCGCACGACCTCACCCAATCCGACAATCAGTGGTATACATGTTTCATATAAATTTTCCAGCATTTTTTTTTTTTCTTTATTCATTTAAACTTTATTTTATAATTCTTAATTTCTAATTATAATTTCTTAATTCATCCAAAGTTGTTCTAACCTAAGTGTTGTCCACTCTAATATTTAAATTTTTTTATAAATGTTCTTTATTATCCTCAAATTGGTTCAGCGTTCCTTTTTTCCTTTTTTTTTTTCGAAATCTAAAATATTTATACCTTAATTCAAATGTTACCTTTTCATCTCTATACTTAATGTCTACCCTATATCTATAGATAAACTTTCTTATTTCAATATTTCAAAAAAAAAAAATTCCTAGGCATTGTTTATTTTTCAAAATGTCCCTTTTGTGTGCCATATAATATCTCCAATTTCTCTCCTTTTGAGTGTTCTTACTTACCTAACATTTTTTTTTTTCTCACTAACACATAAAAAAAAAGTCAATTTTTTTTTTTTTTTTTTTTCAACTAGAAAATCAAAATTAACGAATTTATTTGCCTTACTCTATTTCAATAATTGAATATGATTGTCGCTTATTAAGAACTTGTCCACTCACCCTCAAAGACTTGACGACGATCCGCCCCTCGCAAGCAATCTGATAATCTAATATTTTAGTAATTTTCTTTCTTCCCCCTCCCCAATTATAATGTACCCTAACATATTTTTATTTGTATTTCTCAATCGTTTATTTATTTATTAACATTTACAAATATTTGTAAACTTCGCACTCTATTCGTTGACTTCCACTAATTGTAAACCTGATTTTTGTTTCTTATTACTTGTGTAATATCTAGCTAAATGTAAAGCGCTATAATCTCCTTTTATCTCCCGAGTTGGCTGCGACCACTAGCTCCTTCCCGGCTGTAGTTATTGTAGAATTTTCTTTTGGTGAACTGTTAACATCGGTGCACTTGCTGCAACTAGCGTTTTCGCCCACACTTTCAATTGCGTGTATCCTCCTTTTTATGGCGTGGTAACGGTCACGGTATTTGTCCTTCTTGCTGGATTCCTCCCCACTCCTCTTCTTCATGTTCCGTTCTTCTGGTGTACATACCATTGTATCTAGTTTTCGTAGAAACTCAGCGGCGACAATCTCATCTCCTGATTGCCCCGAAAACCATAGCGATTGAATTTCCTTCGGATAATGTCTCATAATCTCGTCAACTATGCCCAACGGTGTGTCAGTAATCTTTAAAGCCTTCGCTAGCTCCCAATAGTTTGCGAAATGAGTAAGCATGGATATATTTTTCTTGGCATCATATACCCCTTCTGCAAGACGACGGCGAACTTCATTTTTCTTTATGTCTCCCCAATAGGTAGCTAAAAAATCTCGTTCGAAATCTAACATAGTCTCCCATCGTTTATTGTACAATTTTGCCCACGATTTAGCTTCCCCTTTCAAATTTTCCCGTACGACGACTAAAGGATCCGTTCGTTTCACTTTTCTAGTGTATTCTTTTAAATCTTCCAGGAAACTAATGGGATTTTGATTTCCACCGGAGAATGATGGTCGTTCCTGCTGTGGTAACATTTCCACTACTTGGAGAACGCTTTTCGGCGCACTATCCTCTCCTATCACCGCCACTGTTGCTGGGATTTCCAATTGTTTCTCGAGTTCTTGCATCTTATTGACGAGCGGTGCCAAAGCTGCCTGAATTATTGTAGTTATATCTCCTATGTTTATTGTTGAAGTCTCGGTTGTGACATTTTCCCCGATTGCTGTCACTAAAGCCTGGGCTCGCCTACTTGTTCCACGTTTCCCAACCATTTTCTTTATTTTCCGAGTGTCGCCCGGTTAATGTTTATATTTTATCTTATTAAGCGACAACCTTATAATCTCTATTTTAGTTTCCTAAATTACCTTATGTAAATTATGTTGCCTTCCTTATTCTATTTATTTACTTATTTTTTTTTTTTTTTTTTTTCAATTTTCTCGTTTTTCTATATTTTTTTATTTTATTTTTTTATTTTTCCTTTTACTTCGTTAACTTTTCTTGTTCCTTTTCCTCGGGTTTTTCCTGTAACATACCATGTGTGAGTCTCTCTTCACACTCTCGCTTATTTTCGCCCTGTTCCTCCGATTTTGTGTCGGTCTCCCCCTCTGGCTGAACGACTTCTATCATATCCTCGACTCGTAACTTAGACCTCTTTGAACGTCTAAATATCTCCCGTAATTCATCTCCCGACGGTATTTCTTTAGCTTCTACTTCTACTTCTCACTTTCCTTTTTTCCGCCATTTTTTGTTTAAAATTTTTAATGAATTTAACTCAATACCAACTATTTATTATAAATATACCTATATATATTTATAATTTATTTTATTTTTTTTTTTTTTTTTGGAACCTGTCCCCCTATAAAACACAATATTTTTAATTATTTATATTTGTTTGCATGATGATTGTAACCCAAATTAGATCAACTCTACCATCACTCTTCATTTCAATTAAATGTAGGTAATTGCAAAAAAAACGGAATGAATATTGTTACTCCAATGTTAATGAATATCCCGTGATTTTCGTTCAACCAATAATAACTCATTGTTTAGAATGCCAACCATTCCTTCAAGTTCCGCAATATCTACGATATTTTCGCAAAATCTATTTAGAGTTCGCAATACCTATCTTGATGTTATTTCGTCAAATCCCCTCCTTTTTTGGTCCGAATGATCAAATGTTCCCTTAAATAGGTATATACCTATAAAACATTCGTCTGTGATATTAAAGCTCTCAACTCGACACTATCCCCAATCAAATATTTTATGTTATTTTTATTTTATGTTCCTTATCTTTTATGTTATGACTTTTTATGTGATAATCCTCACATACAAACCCACAACATTAACTATAAACAAAGGGTCACTTTATGTAGGTAAGTTCCCCCGTTTTTATCTGTAAAGTCTGTTTATTTTTCCGTAACCGAGTGTTGATATCATTTTCGAGTTTGTTTATTCTACAATCTCTTAAAGCGATGCGCGTTACCCCCGATGTCACCTACTTCAAAATTTTTCGATGTTTTGTTATCACTTTCGATGCTTAGGTTATCAATCTTTCGATGCTTACAAACACCGCGGTATCTCGTATCAGATTGTTTACATTACGGTCATTAACATTCTGGATTCAGGAATGTCAATACCATTATTCTGTTAATTTATGGTCTGCCTTGAATAAACTGTTTACGCTTGTATCTGACCTACATTCTTTGTTACGATATTTATAATCTCATAAGCAATCAACAAATTCATGGTCACTTGATTTAAACTTTATCGACACTTTTATAAATTATTTTAAAACATGTAGAGTTTATTCGTTAACACTTTTTTTTTTTTTATTTAAATGTATTGTTTATATATTTATTTTCGTATATTTATTTATTAATTTATATATTTTTTTCGTGTTTATTTAACGGCGCACTGTTCTGATTTTTATTTTATTTTTATTATCACTTCATTTAACATAACGTCCTACTTATTATTATTATTATTTTTTTTTTTTTTTTTTTTTTGCAATAGATTGACCAATAAAAGTTTTTTTTTTTTTTTTTTTCTAAAACAACTTGTAAAACTCTGATCTCCTGTCACGGCTGTGCAGTTGTGATGTATGTCTTTTCTCTAAACTCTTATATTTGTCTGTATTTTATTTACTCCTGGGCACTTGGCACCAGTCGTAATGTTTCGTCTTTTCATACTTATTTAACTCTCCTTTCATCGGCAAGACAGTTGTAATATTCTCGCCTTTTCTCTTGGCTCTGATCGATATTTAAATTCTTAAGGCTTTGCATATGTGTGGTAGGGATGGAAAATTCCTCCCCTACGTCACACAAGCCTTTATAAAATTGGACCCTTATTTCCTCTGATAACTACAGAAAGCTACTTAAAGCTCCCTTGTACTACATACCTTTAGCGATATATGTACTTAACTAATAAATACGTTATTTACGACTTTGAACGTAAATATTTTCGTATTTAGGTTGTAATTAAACTCCATCAAACGTTGTGTAATTTTTTGATTTATGATATAGAACTTTAATTACTTTAAATTTTGTGGTAACCCTCTTGATTCTAAACAGAGTGTTGAATTTCAAACTGTATTGGTCTCTCCCTTGCAAATTTAACCTTAAGTAATTTCTCTAAATGAACTAACTTCCCTTTGACGTTTATTATGATTCCCTACATCCTAATGAATTCATGAATAAGCAATACTAATCGAAACTACACATGACTAATTGAACAGATAATTAAATATAACTCAAATGGTTAAATGTTAGTAAATTTGATTATGATTGTATCTCGTATCTGCTGGGCGCCCCTCCGTTTAGATTCAGCTGCTATAAGGTACATATAAAGATGGATTTAGTAGGTTAATGTAATTAGTTAATTGCATATTTGACGAACTCAGAATAACCCTTTTTCTGGCAAAATTTGGCTCCGGCCTCCATCAAGTAAGCAGGGTGATCAGAAGTCAACCCAAAATTCGCACAGTCTTTTGGCACGGTTCAATTGATTGATACCTAAGTTATCGCGTCCCAATGAACCTTCCTTTCGCCATCATGCACTGCCTTCAGGTCTTCCTCCAAGCCCAGATACCTCCAAATTCCTACTCCTCCAAAGTTTACTATTTACTTAGGGCGAACCGGTTTCGTCCTATATGCAATCATATACTCACGGGTTTGTGTGGAGTTACGGGTCGTGAATCCTCCCTCCACGTTCAAGAAATGAGACGAGAGTGACCCGACAGGCCTAAAGCACTAATTGTAAGTGAGTTCGTTTCATTCAATGAACAGTACATAAAAAGATATATATGTAAACATACGTTTTGGGAAGGTTTATAACTCGCAATGCGAAACTACTTGCAACGCATCCCGAGCTCGGATCTCGCCCATCAAATTCTGCGAAATTTTCAGATTGATACCGAATATATACGTAAGAATAGTGTGAAATATAAATATATATTAGTACATTAAGATCTTATCTGGCGATGTGTTCTGGAGATTCGCCATAACTCCAAGCTTTTGTTTGGTTTTGTTGACGGTTTTGTTTGAGAGATCCGCCATCTCTATGGTTTGATTAATGGTCCTTGTTACAGAAGCGAACACTGCCTTCTGTTGGTTGAACTGTATTTTTTTTTTCTTTCCCTCCCCTCCAATGTTCAACTTTTGATAAATTCTTGCTATCCCGTGATTCTCAATTGAATCATGTAAATCCTCATTACCCCTTATTAAGCTATCCCGTGATTTTTCAACTGCTTCATCTAAGCCTTCATTACCCCTTATTAAGCTATCCCGTGATTTTTCAACTGCTTCATCTAAGCCTTCATTACCCCTTATTAAGCTATCCCGTGATTTATCAAATGTTTCATCTAAGCCTTCAATACACCTTTTTGAACTATCCCGTGATTTATCAAATGCTTCATGTAAATCTTCAACACACCTTTTTGAACTGCTATAATAAATCTGTTAATTTTCAATTGCTTAGGTCTGTAGATACCTCTTTACGTTCAAATTAAAAATAGTGTTTAATTTTTTTTTCTTTTGTTCCTAATAATTGCGCAATATAATAATTTTATCCCGTTCCTAGAAGTTAATACCTAAGTACGATATCCACTAATCAAGGTCATTTTTTTTTTTTTTTCTTTTTACTGTATTCGAACTAGTGCCCCAGTGACCGAATTATTTTGTAAACAATTTGAGCTTTGTAAACATTCTCTACGGCCTCGTGACCTAGATTCAAGCGTATGAGGTATGTTTACTTTAGACATTCCGGAGACGTGTGAGATGACTCTAAAATTTTCTTTGTTTGATAATGATGTACTTAGCGCAATTGTCTAGTCTGATACCCGATTACGTATACATATTTATTCATTTATATATACTTTGTCTCAATAAATAATTTATAATATTGATATGTATAATTATTTTATGGTTGAAGTAATTTCTAATATCATAACTTATTTCAAATGCTCTGGATTTTCTGAAATTATATTAATACATACATAACATTAAATATAAAATATTGATTTGTAAATTTATCACACATAACTACTTTTAATAGTTATTGATGAATTCAGAGGTAGGAATCGATACCCTTTTCCTCTTTTTATATAAGTGTTTTTCTTTTTTTTTTTTTTTTTTATAATTTTTCTTGGGAACAAAAATTACATATATATATGTTTATATACTTACATATATAAATATATAAAATATACTTATTATACTTATAATATTTTAATATAGTTACATATCACATATTAAGCGAGTAATATCTTGGTCAAATAATTAATCCAAATACCAATGTTTGCTCCATTCCGCTTTCTCCTTGGAATCTGTAAAATTTTATAACGGAAAAGACTTACCCCTACCAAGGTTTTTTCCGACCGGGAAATACACGGTAACCTTGCTGCAATTTTCCTAAATTAATTTTTATTTTCCTAAATTGAATTAAATCTTTTTGACTTCAATTTTTTTTTTTTTTCATTTAATCTAATTAATTAAAATGATGTATGAACTCTATCGTTCTAAACTGTATTTCATCTCAAAACTCGTTGGTTAGATAACACTTTAAATGATAGTTACTTCACGATTAATTTAGAGATGGTAAATTGTTGTTAAATTAAATTTTTATCCCTCCGAACTTTTATGTATTAATAAAATATTATTTTGTTTTATTATTATTATTTAAGATAATTAATTTAAATATTTATTATTTGTTAGAACACTTTCACTTAGATTGAACACACGTATTTAATTATAACTTCGTCACGCTAAATTATCACATCACTTCAGTTATTTATTGCACTAATATTGAACGCGAAATTTCTAAGTTTAAAAACACGATATTAAGTGATTATAAAATCCGAATTTTCCACTAAAACAAATTGTATTTATCACGAGCACTTTTATTTTTCACAAGTAATTAATGCGTTGGCTTTAATTTTTATTTTTTCACTGATTCTAACTGCAAAGTATTTTTTCCTGTATATCACTGACTAGAATGTGAAATTTTTCTAAGTATCAAAATAATTATCACTTAGAATTTTTCCACTTTAAGTCACCCACCGTTTCGTCACGTTCCGCGAAGTTACAACCTTTTCGACCACGACGTAGACTGTCCTCAACTGGCATTTGTCTAGACTTTTATACCCCTCTCAGGTCCAAAAGATCGTATCTGAATCTCCTATAATAAACCAATCTAATTACTATCAACTCGTAATTTCTTGAAACCTCTCCATTATTGTCGAATGCGGTCTCTTTGTACGTTTTGCGTTTGATACATTAAATTCTGTCTCGTACTTCCATACTTACAAGATCCGGATTTAGTAAGATCCATGTTTAATGGCCCAACTTCCTTTGTCCTGTTGTTCATACAAAATTAGCTTGAATTTAATAATTTTAAAGTTCTATTTTCATATATTTCGTAACATGTCCGTGCGTACGGCGTCTACCATATGTTCCAAATCTGTCCCCAAATTCGCCTATCAGAGATATCTTCATGTCGAAGTCTTTCTCGCAAATTGTTCATTTTTATTTTATTATTTTTCCACGAGTTTTTCTGTATTCTATATGAACCTTTCCATTTAAAACCGAATTTTCTCTATTTACGTCGTATATTTGAATTTTCCATTTTTTCTCGAATTTTCTTTTATTCACGACACTCTTTCCATGAATTTCCTTATTTATTCTTACGCTATTGTTCATATCTCTATAGATTTTTATATTTCAAGCCGTATTTATTTTATTCACTGTTAATCTAAGATTTCCTTTGTTTTTCTCTGTCGTATCTCCTTTCCCCTCACTTCCCCGTACTTCCCTGATATAACCATATCGTTTTTTGATGTTTGCTGCCTCTTGGAAAATTTCATTTTCTATTTGTTATTAATAAATATATCATTTTTTAACATCTTTATAGGGGATACCCCCACTTCGGCCCTTAAATTCCTGTCATTTTTATTGCTTCATAGAGATCGTCCCCCAAATTTTGTCCCGTTCTTACGAAAAATCCCATAAACCATATGTCTTGACAGTTGTATACATTAGTTCCTGTACCCACCTGGCAATAAATCCTTTTTTATTTCAGTGTCGTTAACTTTTATGAGAATTCTCTAACGTAAATATTTCATAAGACCCATGATAATTTTTATTACCTTTTTAACGACTAATTGCCCTTATATAAACAATTTTCATGTTCGAATATTCCTTGTTTATCACAACAAAATACATCTGAAATCGACAACCATTGTAATGCCTCATTTTTTTATCTGCAATCGCGTACTATGTTACTCTATAAACTCCATTTTAATTACGTAAAATGACTCCTTTTCCTGAGTTTTTCTATCGCAATGTTTTCAGCATTTTCTACTCCCCTCCGTACTGCACTCTATTTCTTCTCTAACACTTGTTACTGCTCTAGACATCTGAAATATACGCTCGCCTATTCTTTAAAACTCTCATTTTTTTTTGACGTTTCCTCCCTAAATCTTTCATCGTAATATCCTAGCTCCGTCTAGAATTGATAACAATAATTTTCCATTGTTTTTTCAACATTTCCATTTCCTTTAGCACGTTTTCCCTCGAATCGATCATCTCCGGTCGTCACAAACAATCGTATTATAGATGAAATCTCCCTAACACCTTACAATACGTTTTCGTCACTTGCTTTGCAATTTTTCACTTAAACTTTTGCATCGTGTTTACGTGTATCCTTTTTTTCCGCACCTGATATGTTTTAATGCGTTCGAGAACTAGGGTTTCTGATCCCTGGAACGTACCGGTTAATGATAACATTTCTTGGGGTCACCGTACTTTTGTCCCTGAACAGATTATTTCTTCCCATGGAGTTTATTCACCTCTCGGTTTGGTGGGAACGTCAAACTCATTAATTACATTTCTAATTGCTAAGTCCAAAGGTCGTTCCTTTGTTCTAAAAATGGGCTCGGCCCTCTTCTTGTTGATAGGCTAACTCGGTTTTTAATCGTTTTTGCTGTAATTCAATTGGCTGTCAATATATCACGGCCCAAAGTATATGGGGAGTCCCTGTCTTTGATTATTTGTTGATACCATCTGTGATTTTTTTATCAATACTCGTCTCACCTTGTCTAATTATAGATCCCTACCGTAAATATGAATTCACTTTACTCTAATCCGATAGATGTCGTAGACGTGTCCGTTTTATAAGTAATTGATATTTTCTTTTTAAATTAAAGTGGGAAGCTACGATATTTCCTAATTTTCACTGTTGATCAATGCAATTCATCACAAACGGGTGTATACTTAAGATTTTCAAATCCCAGAGGACTTAAGATACTTCAATTAAATTTATCCTCCATTTTAAAGAAATTAACCTTTTACAATTTTCGATTAATCTTTACTTCGAATCGGTTTACATAATGAACATCAATAAATGTGCATTGGATATAGACATTGATTCGTTTTCTACCGTTTGCCTTGAGTAAAATTAAAATAAATTTATAGAATGAAACAAGTAGGTACTTTGTTTAAAAAACCACTTTATTTTTATTTATTTTTGTCGACAATAAACATATAAAGTTTATATGTTTATTGTCCTGAAGAAGGTTGAGTTCAACCGAAACCGGTCGACAAATATAAATAAAAATTCTTCTTCTTCTTCTTCTTGTGCCCTGTCCGTTCAAC